>JAWDJE010000005.1:165907500-166495000 GCA_035047345.1 Bradypodion ventrale | reverse complement strand
GATCCTGACAACAAGTATTCTGCTTTCGTGAGATTTCTTTCTTTCTTCTCTTTCTTGTTCTTTTGTTTTTAATTCCCCATGTGGGAGGTTTGTTTGATATTTTTGTTGCTTTGCATTTTAATTCAGTGCACTTTGAAAAAGAAGGATGAGCCTCTCACCAGTTCCACCAAAAAAAAATTCTTGAGTGCTACAATAATCTAAAATGGTCTTCCTCCAGAGAGCATGGTATTAAGCAAATGGAACAGTTTTTGAAAAGAGAAGAGACAAACAGATGTGCAATTTGTATATTACTTTCACTTTACTTTGTGGAATGAGTTGGGGAGACAGGAGAAGAGAAATGTTTTAAAGAGGTACTTTTTATGAAATAATGGATTTTTCCCACAGCCTCATATTATGCCATTTATATATTAAATGCAGCAAAATAGTCAAGATTCTCACTACCACAGGGCTTATGTATAAAGCCACACCCACCTCCATGGCTAAAATATAATTATTTTTAGCTGAATGCACTATGTCTTGAATCTTAATCCTGTGCTATTTTAGATATTTTAAGTATTTCCTGAGCTGGTATGTGTTTTGCTAATTTTACTTACATTTCTTTAAATTCATTCCTTCACTTAAATTTTATAGCCTACTGTGACCTGTTAATTCCATGGCAAATCCACCATAAAGTAGAAAGGGGGGTTGGGTTGTGCTCAACTTCCCTCTTCCTCTCTCATTTTTGTCTTGCCTTATAATAAGGTTTCATGAAAGTAACCAGTTGACCATTGGTGAGCATAATACTGGACTACAAAGGCAGGATTGTCAAGTCAATGGGATCCAAGTTTACCCCAAAAACTGAGATCAGAGGAAGAGTCCTCACAAGGGCAAGAAAGACAATGATTGGAATGGAAACTGAAACTGCTCCTGGGCAAGGTAATTATGGGAAAAACTACCAAGAAAATTCAGGAAAATGGATCAAAACTTTTGGATACAAGTGATACCTTTATTAGACCACTGCCACATCATCAGCAATAACAGCAGCAACAACAATAATACTTATTTTTTGTTCTAGATTATTCTTCATCAGACTGGTGGACACCAATGGATTATGGATGATGCTGAAAAAACATGTTCAGCTTCTGAAAGAGATGGTAGATGTCCATGCAAAGTCTGTTTCTCAAAAGAGAGTTCCAGAATACAGGTGGCATATACAGGTTAGGAGTTCAGATTTTAAATTCTACCACTTGAATCAGATTTCATGTCCATGGAGGCAAGTAGACATCATAGGCCAGTCCAAAGCCCCACATTTGTTGAATTCCTCCTCTGAGCATCCTCACTTCTTTCAAAAGGGCCTCATGCCTATTTAAGGCACTGTTGAACATACATACCAACTTTTGGCCCTTGGAAGAGTAGAGGCAGATGCCCAGGTATGATGTACTGATTCTTTTACACATCTTGGATATTGAAGAAACTCAGGCAATGTTGAGGAGGTATCTCAGTAGGTGAGTGAGCAGCTAATTTCGAGCTTTAATCTATGGTGGAGGATGTTGTTATGTTTATGTTTATTGGATTTATACCCTGCTCTACTCAGGCAAAAAGGCCTACTCAGAGTGGGTTACAACACAATAATATAAATATAATTATACCAAAAAAATGATATACATACAATTATAACACTATATATAATACAAATTATTATTTGTATGTGGTGGTGGTTCCTTCTTTTCCACAATCCAGCTGGTGGGTTTAGAGAGTGAGGACAGCTTGGCAGCAGCAACAGCTCCCACGCACCTCTCCTCCCCAGAGCTGGTAGGCTCTGGGGTGAGGCAGGGTGAGGCGGGGAGCTGATGGAAGGAGCCCTGGGAGAGTCAGAGAAGTCCCGTGGCTCCATTGGCCCTGGTGCCTCTTGTGCTCTCCCCGCCTGGACAGAGCAAGGGGAGTGGCATCGGGCACAGCTGACTCCCTTCCCAGGGCTGGTGGAAAGAGCCCTGAGAGAGACAGAAAAGTCCTGTGGCTCCGTTGGCCCCGGCACCTCTTATGCTCTCCCCGCCTGGACAGAGCAAGGGGAGTGGCGTCGGACACAGCTGACTCTCATCCTAGGCTTGTGGAAAGAGCCCCAGGAGAGTCGGAGAAGTCCCGTGGCTCCGTTGGCTCCAGCACCTCTTATGCTCTCCCCACCCAAACAGAGCAAGGTGAGTGGCATTGGGCACAGCTAACTCCCATCCCGGGCTGGTGGAAAGAGCCCTGGGAGAGTCGGAGAAGTCTCGCGGCTCCGTTGGCCCTGGCACCTCTTATGCTCTCCCCGCCCGGATGGAGCAAAGGGAGTGGCGTCGGGCACAGCTGACTCCCATCCCGGGCTGGTGGAAAGAGCCCTGGGAGAGTCGGAGAAGTTCCACGACTCCATTGGCCCCAGCACCTCTTATGATATTAATGATATTAAAGTGAATATTTCCTTTGAACACATCCATCTGTTGGAGGGAACCTTCCTATGACAAGAAAGTTGGAAAAGGTTCACTGCCAGCACTTTGATGGATTGTTCTTTCCAGGTTGGAAATTCTGAATCTCATAGACATACAAATCAAAACTTGTTTCGCAAATTGCAGGATGAACCTTAAGGAAGAGATGCAAGACCACGATTACATCATTTGCCATTCCTCAGCTTACAGTAGGGCTCTATAGGTATCAGGACTTAGAATTGGGCTCAGAAACAGAATGGTAGCCAGTGCTGTTATTGTAGCAGGGCTTTATATGATATGTTCCTTGCAACTGACATTAGTCAGCAGTCAGACAGCTACATTTTGAACCACCTGATGTTTCCATATTTTCTAGGAAAATCTACATATGCTGAATCCCTCTTGGCATAGCTTCTCCTGTGGAAAGGTGATAATGTCAAAATCATGGGGAGATTTTCAGTACTTAAAGACTTCCCTCTTTACTTCCATGGCTCGCCTAATTTGCAAATATTCTGTTTCATTATGTGGAAATTGTAGGAGTTACACAACAGAAAAAATAAATGTTGTGTTACCAAAATTTGCCACCACCTTATGATGTCACTGTCAGGGCAATTTGTTGATATGAAAGACTTCTTCTATTCCATCTCGCAGCACCCACAGGTTCCTCCAACTATCCATTAAGTCAGACAAGCCACAGGGGAGCAAGGAAAAGTCTTTAATTTTCAAAAATCTCCTTTTTGCTGGTGACATCATCACCTTTGCACAGGCAAAGTTACCACCAACAAGATTTTGACCTGTGGTTGTAGTTGTCTAGATCAGGCATTCACAACCTACAGCCCATGGCCCTGACCCAGCCCCCAAAGCCAATTCATCCGGACCCCGACGCCCTCACCACTCCCATGCGTGGCATGTGTTTTACTTCTGCTTCTGGGTGGGAAGAACCACATGACCAGTGGGATCAGCTGCCCATGAGGCGTAGTCAGGCCTGCAGCCTGAAAACACTGAGAATCGCTAGTCTAGATGAATACAAGTTACATACAGGACTTTCGGAGGGGGGGGGGGGGTTAACCTTAGCTCTCTACCTTCTTTCATTGATTCCTTTCTAAAGTCCACATCAAAGTCCAAACAAGAATTTGCAATAAATCTTAGCTGTCTATTCATGTTTCTTTCTCTGCCATTTCTTCCCAGGGGAAAGAACATTTTCCTTATTGATCCATTAGGGCACGATCTTTTAACAAGGATGGGATACAGGACAGGCATTAGCAATAAGAAGCAGCACAGAGCAAGTTAGGGCAAGATTCTGTGTTAGAAAGCCATCATAGTAGCTCTTTGGGCAGGTTTGAAGGTTAGAAATCAGCAAGAAATAGGAAAAAAATTATCCATTAGGGCAGCTTCATATTTGTTGTGAGTGAAAGTGAGTGTGGGGAGAAAATGATGGAATGCATATACATAAATAACCTAAATACCCATCTTTGAAACCTGACATAGACAAGGAGCAGCAGGGAGGAACATTCCTAATTTTGTGACAGGATCATGGAGTAAAGCAGGAGTTTTCAACCTTTTAAAGCCAGGAGCCAGTTACACTCCCTCAGATAGCTTCTGGAGCTGGATGGCCATTTTGCCTTTCCTTCACCAGATGACAATTCCTGGTGTAGTAGAGGTGGTGGTGGGGCCACATGAAATGGTGCCATGGTCTACATCCAGCCCATGGACCACAGGGTGAGAAACCCTGGAGTAAAGGAATGGGTATATGAGCAAGCATCCAATTCACTGCCTCTGTGTTTGGATGTGACCTGTCTCTGTGGGTGAGAGACAGAGACAGAAAGATTATTGACTTTTGGTTCTGGCTTTACATTTCATTCCAGTTCTGCCCACAGTTGGCTGCTATGCCACCTCCATATTCATCACAATGGATATAAACTTTCATACTTAATATGAGTTACTAGCTAGATAGTATCTGATAGTAGTATTCGCAAATCCAGTCCAAAATGGGGCCTTGATGATTCACAATGAGCCATTTACAATGGAAATGAAAAACAGCTTCCTTTCATTCAGCCAACAAAATTTTAGCAAGTTTGAGAAATATTGTTCCAGACTAAAACCTGAGACTGTGCAGCAGCCTTTTGTGATGTCAAAGAGGCAGAACAGACAAGATATGGAAGTAGGGGTGTTGTGTATGTAATGTAAATGTATTCACCATTTTAGTTTCTTCCCCAGTTCAAAGTAACATGAGATTGGGGGTTCGCGCCATTATGCTTCGAGAAGCACGAGTTGTATGTAGTCCAGGATCACCTCATTCTCTCCTGAATTCTATCAACCAATCCAGTTGATTCTGCTTAAATGTAACTAACCTTACCTGTATATAAGTCGCTGTGGCGCAGTTGAAAGTGTGTTCGAATTACCAAATAAAGTTATGTGTTTGTCCCTTTATGCTGGCTGCTGCTCGTTATTTCAAGAACACTAAAAGGGGTGAACAGTTTCTGTTCCAGCTGATCATGCAAATGGACATGCAGAGAATCTGAGTATATGGGCCCAGAATGCCAATGAAACTTCTTGACAAAGTAATATTGATTTTTTCTTCTTCTGTGTTTAGGCCAGATGTGAAACTGCTAAAATGGAGCCTGCTTTTGGTGATTTCATTCCCCAGGTCCTTTCACCTGACCTAGTGTGAAAAAGATTAGCTGGCACAAGTTTGCTGTTATGTTAGGTATGCCCAGTTGTGTCTCAAAAATACCACAATCTTCAAGGAGGCTAATCAATGAAGAGGGATTTTTTCTTTCCTATGCTTTGTAATTCAGGGTAAACACAACAAAGAAGGCTAAAAATTTGCTCTTCTGATACTTCATTTCCTGCCTTACTTCACATGACATGATAGGTTCAAGTGCCTATACTCTTTGGATCCCTTCACAGTCCTCTCTCCTTGTCTCTGTCTTTTTGATGTGAATGCAATATACAGAAATGTGTTCCCAGACTTGAAAGCTGCCTCATATACAAAAACAAACTTTCTCTTTCTCTAAGATTCATAATGACAGAAAACAACAATGACTTGAAACAACTTTTAATGAAAGCAAAAGAAAAAAGTGTCAAAGCAAGCTTACAGCTGAACATTAAGAAAACAAAAGTCATTACAGAACAACTACAAAACTTTAAAGCTGACAATGGGGGGGGAAACTGTGATACATTTTGTATTCCATAGTTCAATCATCAAACCAAATGGGACTGTAGCCAAGAAATCAGTAGGCAACTGAGACTTGGAAGGGTAGCAATGAAGGAATTTGAAAATATCTTCAAGTGTAAGGATATTTCATTGGAGACCAAGACCATTCACACTATTGTGTTCCTGATCAGCATGTACAGGTCCAAAAGCTGGACAGTAAAGAAAGCTGACTTGAAAAATGATTGATTCATTTCAAATATGGTGCTGGAGGAGAGCTCTGTGCATACCTTTGATTGCCATGAAGATGAACAAGTAGGTCCTAGCGCAAATCAAGCCTACGCTATATCTGGAGGCATACATGATGAAACTGAGGCTGTCCTACATTGTGCACATCATGATAAGTCAAGACTCACTGGGAAAGGTGGAAGGCAGCAGCAAATGGATTGACTCTGTGAGGGAACCGCAGGGTTGTTGAGGACAGGACATTTTGGAGTTATCTTGTTCATAGGTCACCATAGGTTGGAGACAAGTTGATAGCACATAGGAAAACCTGTAGTTTGTCTTCCTGATTGAAGACTCGCAGAAATATATAGCAATTATCTGAGACTTCAACACCCAACTCCAGGAAGTTATATTGCATCCATTCATTCACACCCATAAATAAGGCCAAGAGTAGCAAAGAGAAATTTGAAGGTTTGAAGACCTGGCTGGCAGGGCAGGTGTGGGGCCCTAATGGGAATATAGCCCTGGCCTGCTGGCTCATCCCCAACTAGTCCAGTTGTGCCCTCCTCTGTGTCTTTGCATTTCCTCCCCCCCTCCTTCTTAGCTTTTAGTTTAGTTTTAAATGGGGTGGAAATAATGAGGGTGGATGGATGGGAGGATGATGGTGTTTTAACATGTTTTTATATGTTTTTAACTGTTTTACGCCACCCTGAGTCGGTTTTTTACCTGAGTGGGCGGCATAAAAAATGAAATAAAAATAAATAAATAAATAAATTTCTGAGACAAGCTCCACAGACAATATTATAAAGTGAGATTCTGTCATTGTTTGCTGAGGATGCTATGTGACTCTTGAACCAAATATTGTTTTCCTTCCTGTTAGTTCACAAAGAATAAATTTTCACTTTGTTGTCTGCTTAACATTGCAAGGCCTGAAAATGAGTTTGATAAGTGGTTCCCAACATAGGGTCCATGCCCCACAGGGTGACTTCAATTCCCAGAAGCTTAAGTCAGTACATTGACTGATCAGTGCTTTGGGGAATTGACACAGGCTTCTGGGAATTGATGTTCAAAAAACAAAGGTAAGGAAACACTGAGTTAGACCATTGACCAACCTTGCCCAATATTTCCAGCTTTGACTGTGAGAAACTCTCCAATTTTGGGGCAGGATTGTTTTCTAATTCAGCCTGGAGAACCCTACTATACACGGTGGTATTCCATCTAAATACTAACAAAAACACTGAGTTTGTTCAATGTAGCATGATGGGTTACAGTACTAGAAAAGGAATTGACCTATTACTAGGTCATGACACATGGTTAGTGGAATATATTCAGTTAAAGGGATGAGATGATGTACATAACAATTCCATAGGTCAGGGCTATCTCAGGAAATGGAAGTTTTTCAAGCAGGGAAGCAATATAGAACAACTTGAAAAGTGGAATCTGTTTGTCACAATTTGCCTACTGATCTGCTAAAGCCTAGTGAAAACCTACCCATTTCAATACAGAAATCAAAAGAGCATGATAGTTCTCCTTTGTTACATGCCTAACCAAGTACTGTATAGTCACATTTCTTCAGCCATTTGCTCTCAGTGCACAAGAAATGTGGTTGTGCCTAAACTCCTATGGAACACTGAAACTCTTGACAAAACTTATCTAAATGAACCGCTGACAGTTCTTAATGAAGGAAAAGCCAGAAAGCAAGAATCTCTTGCCTCTCTTTTGAAAGCAGTTGTTTAGCTGTGATTTAGGACATTCTCCCATGAGACACTTGTCAAACTACAGCAGGCCTGATCACTCCGAAATTAAATGATCAATAAAACAGATTAAGGCTAAGGCCATTTTGATTGGCCTCCTTTAAAGTGGTATGCTATTATCTGACAGAAGCTATAGTGGCTGAGAAGTGTCACATTAATGCATCAAGCTGTAGAGGAGCGGGAGAATCCTTCCTCTGGGGTATTTTATGGATAAAACATAGTAGAATGCGTTTAATTCAGGTTGTTATTGTTGTTGTTGTTGCAATATTGCACTTCTTCATAAGGAATGCATTTCCTTAAAAATTAATAGCATCAGTGAGGCTATGTCACACAATGGTCACAGAAGGTCAGGGGAAAGTGCAGTCTGTTTGCTGTCTCCATAGAGCTGGGACTCTCAACCTGTGGCCCGTGGGCTGGGTGTGGCCCATGGCACCATTTCATGTGGCTCCCCACCACTTCCACCACACCCAGAAGTTCCATGTGGTGGAGAAAGGGCAAAATGGCCTTCTGGCCCCCAAAGCTGTCTGAGGGAATATGACCTGGGCCCCAGCTTTAAAAGGTTGAGAACTCCTGTCATAGAGGAATGCAAACTCAAAATATCTGAAGGAAGTATAAATATAAAACTTTAGTTCAAAAGTCCCAGAGTACTTGGGATTTGGAGGTTGAGTCTGCAGGATGACCAAATTCCCAAACACAGATAATGTGCAGACTTTTTCATCTTTTATTTCCCCTGTGATGAAAGTTTTGGCTCAAAATGCATTTCTTTATTACAAATGCATAGAAAATTCATTAAAAACACAAGTTTTAGGTGCAAATCTTTTTTAAAATGTGGGTTTTGGTGAAATGTATTAAATCTGAAAGTGACATCTTGTCTCTTTTGGTACATGTTTGACTTTATTTACTGATGTGGAATAGGATGGAGAAGATTTACAGCTAAACATGTATAAAATTGACATTGATGAAAAATAGAGAAAGTCTCTCAGTTCAGTCTGGTAGAGAAATAGACTCAGAATCTTTTTCTTCCACAAAATAAACAAATCCATAACCAGTTTCCTTGGTTTTATCTCTACCAACACCACGTTTTAGCATGCAAAAGGATGCCTTTTGAAAGTTGCCAGGGAGGTACATTTTTTTAAATGTGCACATTTGGGCACATGTATATCCATGGGCCAAGGCATATTAGTGCACAGGTTTGAATCACATATTGTTTTCTCTGGATATTTTTGAATGTGTGTATGGTGGTTTTGACACAATCCACTCCAAGTTTAAAGTTACAAAATTTTCCAGTGGGCACACAAAAAAACACTCTTCCATGTGTTGAATACTGTATTTCTCTTCATGTTTTGTTCTATGTATGTATGTATGGCTCAGTTTTTAAGCTGCAGAACTGCAATCAAAACTTTGCTCTCGATCTGAGTTTCATCCTGACAGGATTATTCCCGTTTCCATCCTTCTGAGGTTGGCAAAATACATACCCAGCTTGTTGGGGGTGAACTCTAGTCTGCATAATTATTTCACAAGCTACGTAGGCAATGCTTCAGCACTATGAGAAAGTATATAAACAGCTGCATTTGCATTTCATGTGGGAATGCAGGTGAACAAAGGCTAAATAAACACTTCTTCCACCCCTTAAAGCTTTTCAGGGAAAGCAAAGAAGCTGCCAAATACAGAATCTAATTTGTTTAATATTTCCAGGGTGAGGTAGAGGTTAAGGTCACCTTTGCTCGAAAACCAGTCATATCCAACTCTAGGGTTCAGTGCCCATCTCTGTTTATAGAGATGATTTATTGGATAAATAAATATAACCAAAGAGTTCAAGAGAACTGGAGACAGCTGGGCACGGAGGGGCTGGCCAGCATGGGAACTCCATTTGTTTCGGGACCCACTGCTGCCTCTACCAGACTTTTCTCTTGGCCTGTTCCCGGCCTGAGAGAATGGAGTACTGTGTGTGACACGACCGTTTGGTAATAAGAATGTGTTAACTGCAATTTGGTATTGTAACTTGATATTGTGATATTCTGAACTGTAACTTGATATTGTAATTTGATTTGATATTGTGTTTCATTCTTGGATTGAATTTTGTATGCTGTATTGCTATATATTGCTATGTACCTGCTATTTATATTGTTCACTTATGTAAACCGCTTTGAGTCACCTTTGGGTGAGGAAAGTGGTATAGAAATGCGGTAAATAAATAAATAAAGAGTCAGTGCTGTCTGCATCTGTTTCTGTGGACATGTGGCAGGAATAACTAGACACTGGAGTGCATGGAACATTGTTACCTTTGCACTGAAATGGTACCTATTTATCTACTTGCAATTTCTTGCTATCAAACAACTAGGTTGGTAGGTACTGGGTCAGAGATAGGAGCTCACTCCATTGTGAAGCACTCAGGTTTCAAACTACTGACCTGCCGAACTTCCTGTCGTCAAGTTCAGTGTCTTAAACACTAAGCCACTGCAGTCCCTTTTACAGGGTGACGGGAGCAGCAAATAAAGTGTCACACTAATCCAAACTGAAAAGAAAGTCTCTTGAACAGAAATTATTTGTGTTTATGAAAGAAGGTGCTTAGCACTCTGCAAGACCTTGCTTTTGCTAACTTTTCTTTCCTGAAAAGATAAAACCACCCTAAGGCTGTAGCTTCCTTGCTGCCAACAATCTGGTCTCAGTCAAGTGTTCATAATTTAAAACCTCCCCCTTCTCTCACTACTGTGCCTATTTCTCTTCTCCACTTCTTTGACTCCTCATATCTTTGAGAACAAGTCCTCCCTTTCCTCCTGTTAAGTAACGAGAACAATGTAACCAACTCCCCCAATTTTCCTGAGGAAAGACAGTAATTTATTTTTTGACATCCTTCAAGAGTCTTTCTCTCCCCCGCTGCTACCTCACTGCCGCTAGGTTTATTCTTAAATAGGCAGCACCCACACAGTTTTCATCCTCAATGTGCTAGGCCTTATTAACATACCAGAATGCCCAAGCCTATTTCCCTGCAGAAGTTCAAGAATTTTAATTTAAATTCTGCAAATAGGGTGACAGTCTCCATGTCGACAAAAGACAGGGAAAAAGAAAAGCATCAAATCCCAGAACCCTCCCCAAAACAAAAGAGGGCACGGGTTGGCACAAAATGAGAATTTGGTAACATGTATAGATACCACTTTGGAAATGAGGACTGCCATTTAAATAGAAATGCAGTGCTTCTTTTCATAGATGAAAAAACTGTGAGCAGGTTAAGTGGTGCGCCTGCCCAATCTGCTATCCAGATGTTTACTACTGATGAGTCATTTCAAGGCCTCTCGCTCTCCTTGCCTGAGGTAATCTTTAAACTTCATTTTAAGTGGATGCCCTTTAAACAGGGAATCCTGTTTGATGGGCCAATCTAGCAGTTCAAAAGCAAGATAAATAGGTAGATAAATAGGTACCAATTCATTGGGAAGGTAAAAGTGTTCCATGCATTCTGGTGTCTAGGCATGCCTGCCACAGGGAGTACTGTACTTGTAAACACAGGACCTTCCTATGACAATCCTATTGGGGGGCAAAGTACCCTAAGAAAAGCATTTGGGGAGGACATGAGTTTTGTGTATGGGAACCAAGACACCGGGACAGCCGAAGAGCTGGCTTAACACAAGTTTATTACATGCTGGTCAGAGGGAACATGCGGTAATGGCGGACGAACAGCTCAATATATACAGTGGCTATACATTTGAATGTGGCTCCTTGACAGTCTATTGGCTACTGTCCGCGTGACGTCATTGCAGGTCACGCCCTTCTTGTCCAGGTGAAGGTGGTGGCGGGAATCTTCCCGCGCTGTTGTTCTTAGGTGAGTCTGGGCCATTGAGCTGGACGCTCGCTATTGCCATCTAGTGGTCACTAGCTCGCGTCCTATTAGAGTTACAGTGATGCAGCTGAAGGTTATAATGTTACACGTAGAAAGGTTACATTGGTTACACATGGATAGGTACATTGATTAAAGGCACAGTCTTTGAGGACACAACATCGAGTCACCATTTTTATGCAATCTCCTTTGTTTTAGGCCAAAGGAATCTTTAAAAAAGCGATTAACTGGTAATTTCCTTCTTTTTCTTTCCTTCCTCTTACCCCTTCGGGTGTCAGAGGAGATACAAGGTTCTTGCTCTGGCACTTCTAGTGGCCTCCACCAGCGTTACTTGGTGTTCTTGTAATGTTTCTTTGATTATTATTTTCTCTCCACCTTCCTCATTCTCTTTGTTCCTAAGACGTTCTCCCCAAGTGAGAGAACCTCTTTATTTGTTGTCTCTGTATATAGTTCTATTTTAATTATTTCCCTTATAATCTCATTCCTGTAATAATCTCTCATAATCTCCTTCCCACCAGACACCCACTGTTTTGGCATATAACACATCTACTGTAGGGTTAAGAATTACATTAAAATGGCAAATTCCAGCCCTTAGATCCTTCAGGAGGCACAATTTGCCATTTTCCCTATTCTTAATTTTCAAGATACATTAGAACAGTTGGTCCCAACCTTTTTCTCTTTTTTTGCCATGCCTCATCTATATTCTGATTTTAATTTTTAAAATGTGTATGTCACTATTTATATATTTATATACGTTGTGGAATGTCATCGCGGAGATTTCTACCAATGTGTAGACTCCTTGCTGAATAACTACTCAAAAGTATCCAAGGTATATGAAGCCCCTACAACCATAAGAAATACAAAAAGTTCACTGTCAATAACTCATTCTCTAATTGCCCCCTTAAAAATCCCCCCCTCTGTGGGAACCATGGGTTTAGATGGTTTGGGAGTGAGACAGAGTACAATCCCTCCAAAACCCAGGAGTTGGCAATCTCCCCCTCAAAATGCTAGGGCCCACAAAGAAGTTCTAATTCTATAAATGAAAATGCTATAGAGATACCTGAGCCTCTGTGATATCAAAAAGTGAATCCTGCTGATAACAAAGATCTCTTTCCAAGCTAAAATTAAGAAATTCTTCAACTTGTATCACAAGGGTGTTGTTAAACCTAGAGAACAAAGTAACAAGTAATACAAGTCATCAAATGCAATTTTAGCAACAAAAAAAAATCCCCTCTTACCTCCATCCCAAGACATTAGATATACAGCACCTAACGGCCGGAAAGCTATTTGGCAGGTTCTTCTTTTGTGTCCCCATCAAACCCTGGACTGCTAAAATGAAGCCACTTTTTGGCTTTGCCATTGGCTAAACTTAAGTCCTCATCGGTGCATGTTTCTGACAGTAATCGGCAGACTAGTAAATGAATCAGATTCTCTATCTCTTCACATTCGCAGTGTGTTCTTGGAGTACACAGAAAGAGCCTCCTTGAAGATTGTGAATACAATTAGGCATACCCTGGGTGGCAATTTTGTTGGCTAATCTTTCTTACACCAGATCAAACCAAAGGAACTGAAGAATGAATCCACCAGAAAAATCTTTGTCAAGTCCAACCATAACAATGATCTGAATAAATATTGAGGGACTTTTGAGTGATAAGAGTGTTTTACTAGCGGATAGCAAATATTGTTGAAGTTTCCATCATAGGTAATTTTTAGGAGGACAGGGCATGTCCGCCATATAGATGGTTCCAGGCTCCCTTGTCAAATTCTTTATGGGGAACTTAGCTCCAGTACAAAACCTCATAGAGCTCATTTGAAGCCCTATAAGGACCAGCTGAAACAAACCATGAAGGTGCCAGGTATAAACCACACAAACCTGCGAGGCAGTGGCCGTAGATCGCCAATTTTGGCACCAAACCATCTCTGCTGCTACTGACCACTTTGAAGGGGAATGCCACAGACATGAAGAGGCTAAGAGACAAGCACATAAGCTTCATCAAACTCAACTACACTCTCCACCATCGATTCAGTGTAATGTGTGTGGTTGCATGTTTCATGCCAGGATCGGTTTATTGAGTCACCAGAGACACATCCATCAACTGTGAAAATGACTTCCAGGAAAAATGTGTGCTCGGCTACGAGTAGCAGCCACCACCACTGACAACTAGGGGACATGTGCAGGAAATACAAATATTGTTTGGATGGACAGACATCCTTAGGGCGATGCGGTGTCTTAGGTATCCTGGCCCACTAATATATAGGGTTTTAAAGGTCATAACCAGCACCTTGAATTGCACTCGAAGGCAAACTGGTAACCAGTGCAGCTCCCGGAGCAGGGGTGAGGCATGGGCATAACGTCCACACCCCAACACTACCCGGACTGCCGCATTCTGGACCAGCTGCAGCCTCTAAATGTTCACCAAGGGCAGCCCCATGTAGAGTGCATTGCAATAGTCTAGTCTGGAGGTGACCAGGGCATGTGTGACCATAAGCAAGCAATCAAATCAAATCAAACCAAACAATAGCTCCCTAAGGCAGCAGCCACCCTTTGCCTAATAGCAGAGATGGCCCTGATTGCAGCTAACTTCAGAATTTTTACTCTCCAGAATGCTTACATAAGAAATCCATCCAATCTAATTTGGCTTCTACCAACATTATGTTTCCATGTGCGGCAAACATTGATTCTTCAAAGCACTTCAGACTGTTTCATACAATTTACTGGCAATTACGCCTTAAACTGAGGGTGAAATTGTCTCAGCTCTTGCTTTCATCTAAATTCTTTTTCAGCTAATTCTCGCTCAATTTATCTGATCACAGAAAAGCAAAACACCTGGTTGCTAATCAACCTTCTTATCCTGCCTTTAAGCCACCTCCTGGTTAGGAATGCAAAACCCACCTGAGGCATCTGTGGATGTTGGAAGAAGCTCGTGCCAGGGCTTGTTAACAACCTCCCTCCATTAGTCTTTGAATCAGAATCACTGCATCAAGACATTTTGATTCATAAAGGCCAATTGGATTGGCCATCAGCTCTTACTTTAGCAATCTGGCAATATTCTCACCAACATCTGAAGGCAGTTAAGGTTAATTTTGGAAAGTATATGGTACATACAACTCAGCTTTGACTCTAGGGATCTGCTACCTGAGACAGTTGCCTCACTTTGCCTAGTAGCAGGGCCAGACATGCTCCTCCTCTTCCTTCCAACTATAAAGCATGCATTCTGTGTTAAATGTGTATTTAACAGTCTTTGCAGTCAGACTTGGAGTATAGGTTTTTGTTTTTAATTATAAAGTGCATTGAAATGTAGCTGTGTTAGGAAAGTAGTCATGACCAAAAATCTAGCTAGTTTCTTGAATCCCAATGTTGCCCTAGCTGTTCAAAAATAAAAAATAACAGTCCTGAGTAAAAGCTTATGCTTTTGCTATGGTAAGCACTGAGTGTGTGGTTATCAAATGTAGCAATAATCTTGGCATTTAGAATCAATGCTTCTTCTTTTCTAATGTCTGTATTTACACATGTATTCCTTAATTCTTCCTTTGACAGTAATTGTGATTCCATTCAATATTAGGGGCTAATTTACTTCACCACTTCTATCAGGCTGCCCACTTTTATTTATTTTATTGAAAGACCATGCAATACTACTGTTATATTTAAACAAAATCAGAATCTATACCTATAAATCTGTGCATTAACTGTTGGAATGTGACAAAGGATGTTGCACCAGGCCCCACTAGCCCTGACCGAGCCTTCGTGCACTCGCCCCACCGGGGTTTGCAGGTAACTGTCAGGTTGAATTTTGCGCCAGTGGGGCAGGAGCCCCCCGACTGCAAACAAAAAGAAAGGACTCCATTTCCCAATGTTCCTTGGGCCGCGCCGCGCCACAGCCAATCAGCCTGAGAGGCGTGAGCAAAAGGAATGTTCGGAAATGCGCCACGGCCAATCAAAATAAAGCCGCAGAAAAAAAACCGCTGCACAAATGGTAAACACAAACCCCAAACTGCAAGCCCCAGTGTCCTGCGCGCCATGAACATGCAGAATGCTGAGGAAGCCGGTGTGCAAAAAATAAAAATAAAAAACACACTGGGAGTGCAAGTCCACTGCAGGTGGATGCAGCACCTCAAAGGCATGCAAACACCCGCCGGCCTTCTTCCACAGAGCAACCGGGAGGAGAGGGACTCCCTCTCTTCCACACTACCCCGCCAAAGACACGGCGAGACCACCACCAGCCTCAACAAAAGTTGAGCCTGGGTGGGGAAAAACCACAACAGAGGGAGTTCAAGGGGGGAAGATATTGATGCCTTCACCACCACCCCTGAAAGCAAAACAATTCCTCTGGAAAGCAAAGGAACCGGACGGCGCTCTGCCCGGTGCCTTTACTTTCCGAGTAAGTGTTTCGCTTTCAAGGGAGGGCGAAGGCATCATTGCCTTCACCAACCCTTGAAAGTGAACCCATTCCCAGGTAAGCAAAGCCAACGGACGGCACTCCGCCCGCTGACTTTACTTACCCCAAAGGTTTTTTGCTTTCAAGTGGGGGCAAAGGCAATGGTGCCTTGCCCCCCCTTGAAAGTGAACCCATTCCCAGATAAGCAAAGCCAGCAGATGGCACTCCGCCAGCTGACTTTACTTACCCCAAAAGTTTTTCGCTTTCAAGCGAGGGCAAAGGCAATGGTGCCTTGCCCCCCCCTTAGAAGTAAACCCATTCCCAGGTAAGCAAAGCCAGTGGATGGCGCTATGCCCGCTGACTTTACTTACCTCCAAAAAAAATAGTTATTCAAAAAAAATCACAAACAAAAACATCCAAAATCAAACGCAAAAATAACACCAAGAAGAAACACACAGACCCCCCAAAAAAAACCACCACTACAAACCCCCAAAAGAAATTAAACCAGAGAACTCACCCAAACGACCTTCCTCCACGACGTCCGGAACTGAAATGTGGAAAGAAAGAGACTACTTACCGGAAGAAGCGACACCCAGAGGCCAGTAGAGAAAAACAGTCAAAAATATTCACCAAAAAAATCTAAAATTTCTAAAACATTTCTTAAATGCTGTGTACAGTTTTCACTCAAAAAAACCCCATCTAAACACAGTTTAAAAACATTGATTTTTAAAAAACACATACACATTTTTAAAATTATTATCCAAGGTACAACTATTTAAAAATATTCACATAGTAAAACATTATTTGGTTAAAAACAATAATTGTAAAAAAATATATCATCCTTTCCTCCTTTTTTTAATCCAAAAAAAACAAACCAAAAAAAGCTGATCACAGTTTATAACAGCCCGTGTGTATAAATAAACATTTTAAAAATCACAAAACCTTTCAACACCATTTAAAACATCCCGGCACCATTTGTTCAAGAAAAAAAACACCTTTATTATCGAACATAATTTAACATCTTTTTATATAACAATACACATTAAAAAAAAACCTTCCAAAACAATTTAAAACAGCCCGGCACCGCCGGGCAATCTCTGCTAGTAGATTATAAAATTTATGAGGCACAGTGAAACAACATTGGAATCATGATACTTTTTAAAATGTATGGCTGTTTTCCTTGACTAGAATAGAAATGGAACAAAATGAAAAATAATATTTGGGAATAGATGGATAGGTGATGGGAATAGACAGAATCATTGACAATAGGGCACACTGTCTTGGAGGTGGGGAACATATAGTCTTCCAGATGTTTCTGCATTGCAACTCCCGTCAAACCTAGCAAGTGGAAGAGCCCTGGTGGTGCAGTGTTTAAACTGCTGTACTGCGCTGCAGCCAAAATATTGTGAGTTTGATCCAGATGGGTTCGAGGTTGACTCAGCCTTCCATCCTTCCAAGGTCAGTAAAATGAGTAACCAGCATGTTTGCGGCAAAAATGCTAATTACCCTGTGAACCACCCAGAGAGTGCCCTAAGCACACTATGTAAGTGTGGTACATAAGTGTAATTGCTAATTACTAAGTACTGTATATCTAAATTGTAAAGTCATAGATGTTGAAGTTCAATAACATCTAGGGCCACATGCTGCCAACCTTGACTAGTGTTACCATAATCCTATCGTCCCAAACTGGGACTGCCATGTGTAAAAGTAAAGGTTTCCTTTGTTCGGAAGCCTGTCGTATCCAACTCTAGGGTTCAATGCTCATCTCTGTTTCAAAGCCAAAGAGCCATCATTGTCTGCTTCTGCAGACGTATTCCATGGTCATTTGGCAGGCATGACTAGACACCAGAGCACACGGAACACTGCTTACCTTCTCTCCGAAGTGGTCCCTATTTATCTACTTGCAATTTCTTACCTTCAAACTGATAGGTTTGCAGGAGCTGGGACAAAGATGGGAGCTTATTCCGCAAGCTGTTGCTGCCACGACTTCAATAGAGGCAGCAATAAAATGGTGCAGGGTTTTTTTTTGCTGTCTTCCTTTGCTATTGCTGCGCCACCTGCTGGTGTTCAATAGAAGTGCAGCTCTATTGCAAGAAAATAGTGCATATTTTTCTTCAAACCCCCTTGTTCTGGAAAGTGGGGATTTTAAATGATTCTTTTGGAACCAGGACGGGACAGGTTCAACCAGTGCAATTCCCGGTTTTCCGTTACGTATGGCATCCCTAACCTTGACCCATGTAATCAAATGTAAGATGATGCATAATCTGACAAAAGATCTTAACTCTTATCTGGAAGTATGCATAATTGAACCAATGGGCTTTCACTAAATAGTCATGTATAGGCTTGCTTGCATTTTAATAGACATACGACTCTAACCTCTGAATGCAAATTGTAACCTCACAATCCAACTATAACATTTCCACCCAAATACATATTAGTCTGAGACTGTATGCAGTCTCTAGCCTTCAATCAGTGGTGATTATAACATAGCAGATTTGACATGAAAACTTATTGGGTTTTTTTTATAAATTTTTATTGAATTTTTCACAAAATACAATACAAAACATCTAAACTTAATAACATAACTAATAAAATAATAAAAACCTAAACAAACATACCTATCCAAAACCAAAAAACACAATATGTAATCAGCTTACAACTTATTAATTAAATTCCAAACTCTTTTGTGTCAAACCTGTGAGCTAATCAAGCTCTTATTTTATATTTCTCAATTTAATATTAATACTCCTTAACTAAATGAAAATACAAACTTCATAAAAAAACAATATACAATTACTACAATAAACACCCAGTGTTATTTACAATGCTCTGGAGGTTGCGGGATGTCACATTATTTTACTTCCCAAAAACACATATAATCTGGTACTGGTTTATATCCTCCCTCACCTTTCAAGGAATATTCCATAAATAGTTGCCAAATTCTGCAAAATCTATTTTCTTTAACAATACCCTTCTTCTTTTTAATCTCCCATGTTAATTTATCGTTCAGTGCAAGATCCCACATCTCCTTATACCAATCTTCTATTTTCAAGATTACATCATTCTTCCAATTTCTAGCTATACACATTCTTCCAGTGGTTAATATTATTGCCAATAACTCTTTTCTATCATTGTTGAAAACCGTATTTTCCACATCTGTCAACAAAACCATACTTGGCCGCAGTTTAAGTCCCATTCGCATAATATTAACTATGTCATTCTCAATTTTCACCCATAAATTCTTTACCACATTACACTCCCACCACATGTGATCATAAGTCCCCAGTGTATCCTTACATCTCCAACACATTTTCTTTATTTGTATCTATTTGATGTAACCTCACTGGGGTCAAGTACCATCTGCACAACAGTTTGTAATTATGCTCTTTCACTCTAACAGACATTGTTCTCATAATCCTTTTCCTCCATTTATTTTTGCAAACCTCATCTGCTATCTTTATTTTCAGTTCTTGTTCCCAATTGAATTTCAACACCTCATGCGGATTTTCCATTTTATTTAACATTTTGTATATTTTACTTACTAATCCCTTAGTACCTCTTTCTCCATTTCTTATCTTTAAAACCAAATCCTCAAACTCTGTCATACCTCTTTCCAAACTGGCTTCCAACCAATATTTAGAATTTCATTTATCTACCAACACAATCTGAAACTAGTTTAACCTCAGTTGTGCATAAATATGCGCTTTTCTTTCTCCATCTTTACACATCCGTATCCAGTCTTTCAACAGGAAAACCTCATTTCTCAGCAAAACCTCTTTTGTCCTTTTATCAAGACATAGTGGGAAATTTTTAATATCCTCCAATTCAATTATAGGAGACATGTCTGGAGCCAATTCCTGTTTCACCTTCTTCCATATTCCTAGTATCGTCTTCATCATTTTATTTTTAATCTCTATCTTCCCTATTTTATAATCCATAAAGCCATTTTCCCTACATGATTTAAATCCCTCATTTCAATTTCTTCCCATATTGCCTTTTCCCTAGCTAAAATCTGCACAATATTTTTAATTTGAAAAGCCCTATAATAATTCTTCAAATTTGGAAGTCCTAATCCACCTTCTTTCTGAGACAAATACCACATTTTTTTTGCAATTCTAGTTTTTCCCCTCCATTACAATAATTATTTAACAAATGTTGAAATTCCTTTATTTCCTTATCCTTTAAATGAATCAGCAGTGCATCAAACAAAAAATTAAGTCTAGGTAACAACATCATTTTACATAACGCAATCCTGCCGAACCAGGACAACTTCAACTTTTTATATTGCTGTATTTTATCCTTAATTTCCACTTTCTGTTTCCCATAATTTAATCTCATAAAATCCTCCATTTTATTTGTAATAATTATACCCAAATATTTCAAATTATCTTTAACTTGTATTTTAAATTTACCTATAATCCTCTATTGTTCTTCGCTGTCGATATTACAAAGTACAATTTCTGACTTATCCCAATTTATTTTTAAACTCGTCATCTCCTCAAATTCTTTTAGCTGGACCTGTATTCTTTTTAACGCCTTCCTTGGATGCTTCATTGTTATCAAGGTGTCATCTGCATACAAACTTATCTTATTTCCTAAAATCCCTTCAATAGCCTGATCGTCTCTTACAGCCTTCGCCAACATCTCCATTGCCATAATAAACAAAACTGGTGATAACGGGCAACCCTGCCTTGTTCCAGCCTCTAACTTTGTATCTTCCATGAACTCATCGTTTACCCTGACCATGGCAATGCCTTGATGATATAACTGTCCAATCGTCCTTCTAAACTTATCTCCAAATCCATATCCTTCTATTATCTCTTTTATAGTCTCCCACTGCAATGAATCAAATGCCTTGAAAATATCCAATGACAAAAAACCAACCTTTTCTTTAGTTTGTCCGGCAATGTCTAGCAAATCTAGGACTCTCCTTGTCAGATCTGCCATGTGTCTTCCTTTCATAAAGCCATTTGATCTTCATTTATATATTCTCCCATGAAACTATTCAATCTTTTTGCTAATATTGCTGTAAAGATCTTAGCATCCTGGTTTATCAATGAGACAGGTCTATATGATTCCACTTTTTCCAAATCTTTTCCTGGTTTTGGTAATACAACAATTATAGTTCTGTACCATGAAGTTGGAATTATCCTTCATCCAAAAAAATAATTATAAAGCTTCATCAATTTTGAAACGACAACCTCTTTAAAATCCTTATAAAATTCAGCTGATAATCCATCTTCTCCCGAAGCTTTACCCAATTTCAAATTGGTTATTACCTCTTTAATTTCTCTTTCAGTTATTCTCTCTTCCATTTTGTCCCTATGTTCCCTTTAATCTTATTTTCAATTTGTTTTCCCAGTTGTTCCTTCAACTTCCCCAAGTCTATATATATTTTTTGCATATATTTTTTGGTAAAAATCTTTAACTATCCTACACTTGTCTCTGGTCCTGTTACATCTTATTCCTTCTTTATTAATCAATACTCCAATTTCCCCTTTATTTCTCTTTTCTTTAGCAGCTCTCGCTAATAATTTAGAATTTTTATTACTGTATTCGAAAAATTCCCTTTTTAAATACACCAAATCTCGCTTCACTTTTCCAATATCCTTTCCAACCAACTCTGTCTTTAATTTCTGCATTGTAACAAATACCTTTTTGTCATTCGTCCTAGCATGTTCCTCTTGTAGCCGTTTTATCTCTTTTTCTACTTTTCCATATGCTTCCCTAGATTGCCTATTTCTAACACTAGCCAATTTAATACACTCCCCTCTGAAAACCGCTTTCATAGCATCCCAGACCATATTATAACTCACCTCACCCGTATCGTTCCATTGCCAACTTTAATCCAACTTTTTAGTAATTTGCTCTTTACTTATTTGATCCTTAAACAAATTGGCATCATATCTCCAATTCCTTCTGGTATTTTTCACTCCTTCTATCTTTAATTCCATCAACACTTTTGCATGATCAGATTCTTTAAAAATACCCACTTCCATATCATCTATATTCTTAACCATATTGCCTGTGACAAATAAGTAATCTATTCTGGAGTATGTATTGTGAACGTGTGAAAAAAATGTATAAACCCTTTCTTACCCTTTAACTTCCCTCCAAATCTTTCAAGCCCAGGGAATCCATCCATTTATTCAAAATCTGTGCCTTAAATTGTCTTCCTCCCTTTGTTATATTTGTACAGTCCAAATTTGACCTTATTAAATTGAAATCTCCTGCTACAATCATTTTTGTTGTTTTTTCTCCTTTCAATAACCCATATATTTTATCCAAAAATTCTCTTTGATGCTCGTTGGGTGCATATATATTTACTAAAATTATTTCTTCATCATCTATCTTCCCTTTTATTATTAAATATCTACCTTCTGGGTCAGAAACACTACTTATCATATCAAAACCTAATCTATTTGATATCAGGACTGCCACTCCTCTAGCTTTTGATGTACCATAGGACTTTTCATAAATTTGCATCCATCCTAGAAAAATCTTTCCTCCAATTTTTGATGCCTTTCCTGAAGAAATACTATATCCGGTTTATCCTTCCTTAAAACTGATTCTATCCTTCTCCTCTTTAATTGTGAACCAGTACCTTTCACATTCCATGACAACACTTTAATATTTCTCATACCGAAATCTTAACAACCATCCGCTGACTCTCACTTCCCCCTAAGAGCGTGTATCCCTCTGACACATAAAATTCCCAACAAAAATTACAATGATGAACAATCATTTCTACCCTGCTCACTTCTTTTACAAAAAGACGCCTTTGACCCACAAAGAGAGGAGGGGGAGAGAGATAGGCAGGATATCTCTCAATGCCATTTCCAAGGAGTCCTAAGCAGGTGAAGGCATCTCCTTGGGGAATACCCTGAAGGAAATGGTGAGCCACTGTGTGAGACAGAATGCTGGACTGGATGGGCTGTGGCCTGTTCCAGCAAGGCTGTTCTTATGTTCTTATGACTTAACATTAATATCCAACCTCTCAAAATTATAGTCAACCTTCTTGGAAAAGTCTGCAAACATTGCAAACAACTTTTCCTGACCATTCACATTTGCATCCTCCATCTTATCCATTTTCTTGAACAATTTACCCAATTCACTCATAATTTGTGTTTGATCCATTGATGCAGGTTCTGGTGATGCTGTTGATGGTGGCACTGCTAATGGTGGCGCTGTTGATGATGATGCTTTACCATTCGATGAGTTATCCTTCCTCTCTTCCTTCTTCTCCAACCTCCTAGGTTTCACCACCTCTTCATCCCTCTTTGCCTTTCCAATCTTATCCATTTTCCCCAACGTGACTTCAAATAATAACCTCAATGCAGCAACTCCTTTATGGCTACCAAAACCGTTTTCCTGATCCAGTTCCAGGGTCAATTATATATATTGGCTTCCCCTCCAAAAATGCCAAGTAGAATTTTAATAATCCTTATTGTAGCCAAATGTAATTCAACTTGTACCTCCACTTGATTCCAGCTGCACTTCAGAAAAAGTTAGATGGATATAGTGTTTAAAAAAACCACAGTAAAATTGTATCCTTTTCCTACTACTTCGTATCTCCACACAAAGAAAAAATCCCAGGCAAAGGCAAAGAGGAAAAAATAACACAATAATATCCAACCGCTGTGCTTAACTCTGATTCAAAACAAAAATAGAACAGAATCAGGAAGAAAATGGAAAAGAAGCAAAAATGTCAGGAACCCAAAATTATGATCCAAATCGATTCAGGGGGGAAATCCAGATCTGACTGTGCTGATCCCTTTCCACAGTTACAGTTTCACCTTTAATTCCAAACCAGCAATGGCGATATCCGAGTGACTTCCTTCTTTTTTCAAACTGAGCCGAGTGACCACCTTCCGTTTTAAAACAAATCCAACCAGTTCGATACAGCTTTTAAACCTTTCCTCTTTTATTATCATTTTCTTATATTTGCTACTCCCTCCATTGCCTTCCAGCTCCGTAACTTTCTGCTTTCTTTACCACCCGGGTCAGCTTTCTTTCCACTCCTCTTAACTTTCATTTTTAAAGACACCCTCGGCCATTACTCCTTCTTCCCCCATTCTCCACTCTTCCGATTCTCAACACTTACTTGCCTTTCCTGCCATCAAAGATGAGGATCTTTCCTCTCCTTTCCTATCCTTAGCGTGGCTAAGACAAGCCTGGGATAAGACATATCTTCTCTTGGCTCACGCTGAAATGAAGAAGAAAAGTGGATTTTAAGAAAAATATGATACTTGCTGCCTTAAAATTTTTAAAATCGGATTGTTGAGGTTTTCTGGATTAAACAAGGTGTGGCGCGGGCTCAAAGTCCAAAAAGCAAGCGGCGGGTGAGGCGTGGCAAAAGTCGGGCTGAGCGGGCCGCTCTGCGCTCGGACGGGAGCATAGTGCTTGCAAAAACAGCCGAACAATAGCGGATCTGAAAGAAGGAGAATTGTAATAAACTGCTCTTGCTACTGGAGTTGTGAAAACTTATTGTTTTGATTATTACTAACATGCCAATTGCTTTCTAAAATATTAATAACCCTGGTGATAAAACAGAAGATACAAATGGCTTGTGTTTTTTCCAGCCAGACTATTGCCTTCTTATTTATTTATTTATTTATTTATTTATTTTTATTATTTATTGAATTTGTATGGTTGCCCCAATCGACATGCGAATCTGGGCGGCATGCATAAAATCCCCTTAAAATTTATAAAAACACTGAAAAACACTGAAAAACTGCCTCCCACCCACACCAATTAAAAATCTAGTTAAAAACTTTTAAAAACATGAGTGATCCTTAACCACTTAACAATGTATGGAGGTGCTTGCCAACCTTTTTTACCATCCTCACCTAAGCATCTCTAAAAATCCTGATTCCCCCCTCCCACTGGTGACATATAATTCTTATTATTCCAAAACTGGACTCCTATTCATGTGGAGGAATCCTAAAAGTCCATTAACTTGGTCAATCCCATTCTTGAATTGCCCCCCTTAAAAATCAAATTGCCCCCTGTAAGAACCACTGGAGCAGGCTAACATAATAGAGAACAATTGGAGGGGAAAGGTCCCTGCATTCTTTATTTTACACTAGCATATTTTGCCTGGCCCTGCTGGGCAGTTTTTTTGTTGTTGTTTTTTGTGGTAGGTTTTTTTTTCGGGGGGGTACACACCACACTCAGCACAAACTCACACACAACACAACCACACACACAATACACACACACACACACACACACACACACACACACACATGCAACACAACCACACACACAATACATACAAACAACACAACCACACACACAATTTAACCACATACACAACACAATCACATACACAACCACACACACACAATCACACACACACTCAATACACACACATTTACACAACACAAACACACCCACAACACACCCACATACATCACACACACACATAACATTACCACACCCACAACACACCCACACATGTGCAAGCTGCACGGGGAGAGGAGGGGCTACTCCTCCTCCCCCTGAAGCTTTGCCGACACATACACACACACACACACATACACACACTGGCCTCCCCGTAGCTTCAGGGGGAGAGGAAGAGCCCCTCTCTCTCTTCCCTGGGTATGGCTTTGGCAAAGCAGTGTGGAGAGCCTCGACACCAGCAGGGACAGGGGATAGGCCAGTGAGCTTGGTGAGCTGTGCAACTCAGAAGGCCGCATTGGGGTGGCCAGCCAATGGAAGAGCCAGCCAGCATCAAATAAGTGGGGCGGGGGGCAAGGACTGGGGGGCAAGGGGGAAGGTGGGTGACGTGGTTCTTGGGTCCATTCCCCCATCAGTTTCTCTCCCCCACCCCACTTACCTGATGCTGGCTGGGCCTTCCATTGTTTGGCCTTCTTGGCATGGCCTTCTGAGTTGTGCAGCTCACCGGCATGCCCTCCATCCCTGCCAGGATCGAGGCTCTCCATGCTGCCTCACCGAATCCACATGGGGGGGGGGAGAGGGTCTCTTCCTCTCCCCGCTGAAGCTACCGGGAGGCTGTCCACACTACCTCGATGAAGCCGCGTGAGGGGGAGAGGGGGTCTTCCTCTCCCCCTCTGAAGCTATGGGGAGGCTCTTCACGCTGCCTCACCAAAGCCATGTGGGGTGAGAGGAGGGGCTTTTCCTCTTCCCCCGAAGCTACGGGGAGGCCAGTGCCGGGCTCCGGGGCTATGTGAAGCATATGTGCTCTCCCCACTGCCTCACCGAAGCCGCACGGGGGGAGAGGGTGGTGATGGCTTCCCTTTGGGAGACGAATTGTCTCCCAGAGAGAAACAGAATAACCAAGCCAGGGGGCAGCACCTCACATAGGTTAAATCAGCCACCGGGCTTGACTGGTAGAGTCAAGCGTGCCCCAAACCTGCTGGAAAAGCCATGTCTTCAGCATCTTTCTAAAGGGGAGTAGTTCCGTCTGGAGCCGCAACTCAGGTGGTAAGAGGTTCCACAGGGCTGGGGCAGACACGGAAAAGGTTCTTTTCCTGGTCCCAGTAAGATGTACCTCTTTCACTGATGGGACCACCAATGAGCACCTCCTGTCTGCCCTAGTAGGACAGGCTAAATTCTTTGTGGTGATGTGGTCTCTTAAGTAACCTGGTCCAATGCCATATAGGGCATTCACAGCACAATTGAGCATGTCTTCCACTTTAGGCACTCTGATCGTCAGTCTACTCAGGGTACTCCAAGTGAGGTAGAGGAGGTTGAATTACTCAGCCATATCCCCTTTTAATGTTATTCTTGGTATAGTGAGCTCTTTCCCCCATCTTCTAATTTGATTTTACTCCTGCATACCCTCAAGAATGTTTGTTCTTATTTTTTGTTAGTATTTAGTTAGACTGTTTGTTAATATTAGTAAAATAGTGTGAGATTTCTATACTTCATTGCAATCACTGTCCATATCATTTTTATGTTTCACCATTTGACATGATTCTATAAGGTTTATCTATTTTAGCCATGTTAGGAAATGTTCCACAGGAATTGCTAAAATAGAATACAGTAACATAATGTAATATCTTTGATGTTAAAGTATTTTCTTGCCAGCAGGTGGTGCTACCATATCTCTCTGTCCTCTGAGGACAATTGTGGCATCACAAAGAGACAGAATTCATCAAGTCAAATGCATGCCCTTGATAGAGAGACTTCAATAAGGGCATAGTTGCCTCTCTCTTTAAAAAAAGCACACACTTATGAATAATATTTTTGGGGGAAACAGAAGAAAGGATATATTCCCACTGTTTTTATGGCTTCCCCCATGAGTTCATTGTAAGTTGCTCCATTTGGAAGACAGTAAATGTGGCTAAGGGATTCTCACACCTCCAAGTCCATGACTGATTTTAAAGGATGCAAGGCAAGGAGATGTTCTAACATGAAACTGAAGGGGAAAGGTACAACACATTACAAATATCTACATGAGAGAAACCAGAAGTCTTATAGCACCTTTGAAATTTGCTTTGATATTTCATGTGTTCTTGTGTGCTTGAAGAAGTGTGCTTAGAAGCTTACGAAATATAAACATTATTACAATAAGAAAGTCACTTGCCTTTTTTTCATTTATACTTTCATGTCCTGGTGGTCCTGATAAAGTTTACCACTATATTATGGGCTTATTATACTTTGTGCCCCTGCTAATCAGACATTTATTATACTTTTATAACCTGAGACAATACACAAACTTGTCTAACTGCATATAATAAATGGTGGCTTGTGTATGATGAATTATGAAAACACCACACTGAAGGAATCAGGGCCACTGAGGGCCGGGGAGCCCGGAGGAGGACTGATCAAGTAACGACACGAGGCAAGGAAACAGGATCAGATCAGTACTTTATTGAGAAAAGGCAACATCATTTATAGGGGAAAAAGAGCAACGGTGGCAGGCTGTCATCTGACAGGAAAATTACCTCACCCACGTACCCGGGTTAATGGGGAACACCTCAAAGGGAAGTTAATTAACTGGGGCAAACATGGACTTAGGAGTCCCATTGTCTTGGGATTGGGCAGGGGCAAACATAGCCCTTATTTGCACCGGGCATTACCTTGGGCAGGAGATGAGTCATTTACTCTAATGGGTAACTGGGGTCAGCGAGATGAGCTTCTCGCAGAATCGCTGGTCAGGCAATAAGCGGCCGAATTAATCCCTACCATTAATCTCCCCCCTTGCTCGCCGACAAAGGCCAGAGGCCAGGAGTCTGCTCACTGGTTTAACCTCTGCCAGAGGCCACCGATGCCCAACCGGGCACGCGGAATCCTCATCTCCCCTTTCTGTTTAATTTAAGAGCCTGGCCGGCGATCCCGTGCAAAAGCGGCATCAGCTGTTGGGTGTGAGTGATGTCACGGAGTTTCTCCTTGGGGCGGCACTTAGAGATCAGCGGGGGAATGCACTGAGCAAGGCAACAAATCGTGATGCCTAGTATGACTATCCCCACCACTACCTTAAGCACCGTTTGCAGCCACCCCCAGGGAATCCATGACCACATCCAATTCCACAGGGAACTCCACCAGGCTCCCCACGCGGAGCCTTCTGTAATGCCTGCAACTATGGTGTGGAGGTCCGTGATCTGGCTTTGGATCTTACGGGAGTTATCAGTAAGATTGAAACAACACATTCCATGAAAAGATTCGCAACCCAGGTGGTGCAGCAAGAGGAGGTAGTCGATAGCCGCTCGATTGTCAAGAACGGCATGGCGAAGTTCTGCCTGCTCCTGATTGAGGAGCGCTATCGCCGTGGAGGTATGGTTAATGGCTTTAGCCAAACCGCAAGCCAAGCGGCCAATCCTCCGTGCGTTGCCGACGGCCAAGCCTGGCACGCCGACTAGGCTGACTGCTAGTGATACATACTCAGCGGGACTCATTACCCTAAAGCTGCTGTCACAAGAGCTGTCTAACTGGGTTGTGCGTGTGTGTCGTACGAGTGGGGAAATGTCAACATTTGATACATTTGTGTCATTTGCACTTGGGGCAATCATGTCCTTAGTAGGAAGTAACAGTGTCAAACGACTGATACAACACATTGAGTCCGACAGATTCGCAGGGATATAGTTCCATGTGAACTGGTTGCAGGTGAAAAACCACCCTGAAGGTAGGGTGACATGAGCGTACAGCGAAATGAGTGTTTCTGGTTTATTACAAGTCCAGTTGCCGCTGCCGGGGTCAAGGCAGTGGCGCCGAGTCGGACCGCCTGAGGTGCAGCCGGTCATTCGGGTACAAGCAGCGTCCGGGCTGACCGCCACTCGAGGGGTATGAAGAGTGGCTGCGTCAGCCGGCAGGGTTGGTGCAAGTCGCAATCCCCCCCAGCATGCGTATGCTGAGAAGGTGGTGGGAGTGTGTGGGCCAAAGAACGCCTTCAACAACCAGTCGCCATCCTTGGTGCGCGCGCCCAGAGTGTGGCACACGGGGATGAGACAGGTGCTGAGGATCGAGGCAGAACCAATGTCCTGCTTCAGGCAAAAATCGGACTGGTTGACGAGACCCGCCAACCTTTCCCACGAGTTGTACTGCATTCGTGCAGAAAGATCTTCACCAGGCGGCAAGCCGTCGGCCTGGATTGGCGTAGCCTGAACGCCTCCCCCCAAAAGCAGGGAAAGGGCCAGGATGATGGTGTAGATCACAGAATTGATGTGAATCTGGGCAAAGACTGCTGCAACGAAGTTCTCCGGTGTCGGCTCCTTCCCCTCGCGTTGGAGGGCATCCCGGGCCTCACAGCAAAGGGTCTTGACCATCCCCCAGGTGATCCTCTGCGCTTGGGTCCGCAGCCGCCGCTTCTCCTGGTGGGTCTCCTCGATCAGAGTGAGGTCCTCCATCTCCGGGATCGGACTCGGGCCGGCCTGGTTCCACGCCATGCGGTTCCAAGTGGGGCTTGACACACCGGGCTGGAATCCAGACGACACCTGTAGGAGACATAACTGCAGCATACCCTCTTCCCCAGGTTATGAGCGGCACCGGGCCCCTCCAAGAAGGGTCTGGTGGCACTCGGTACCGGACCATAGGTCGCGGGAGAGCTTCCGAACGGCGGAAATGCCTCTCCTGCGGCGTACAATCCGAAAAAACATTAAGGTGATTGTAAGTGAACAATACCTTGTTGAGACAGAACTGAGCTTCTCCCTGTGACTTGGGGAGGGCTGGTGGCTCCCCCCTTTCTGTTTGTTTGTCAATATAGGACTTTAGTGTCCGATTGACCCGCTCTACAATCGCTTGCCCTTGCGGATTGTAGGGAATCCCAAATGTATGCTTGATGTCCCATGTGGCCATGAAGGCGGCCAACTGCCTAGAGCTGTAGGAGGGCGCGTTGTCCGCTTTCACGTGCCGTGGTTTGCCCATGGCAGCTATGCAGGAAAGGAGGTGCTGCTCCACATGGGTCGCAGTTTCCCCTTTCTGTGCCGTGGCCCAAACGAACTGGGAAAAAGTGTCTATGCAAACATGCATGTATTGCCACCTGCCAAACTGCGGCACATGCGTGACATCCATCTGCCACACCTGATTGGCCTCTGTCCCTCGTGGGTTGACCCCCCACGAGGGCCCCCCCGGTGCCCCTGCACAATGCTGGCAAGAGCGAACTATGCCTTGGGCTTGAGAAAGTGGCAGATTGAACTGTCTGGCGAGTGCTTTGGCATTTTGGTGAAAAAAGGCATGACTTTGGATTGGAGTAGTAAAAACTCCCAAAACTGAACGTTGCTGAATTTCCTTTGCGGCCGCGTCCACTCTGCTATTGCCCGCGGAAATCGGACCCGGTAGGTCTTGGTGACTTCGAATGTGGGCAATATAGAGCGGCTCCGTGCGGTTTCGCAAGTGAAATTGAGCGGTGAGGAACAGACTAAGCAAATTTTTGTCTATCGCGGGAGTAATGTAAGCTCCCGGTAGACTGTGAAGCAAATTCCTCACATACAGACTGTCAGTAATGATATTTAACCGTTCTTTGGCGAAGGTGCGCAAGGCAAGGTTCACGGCTGCCAACTCTGCCCGCTGAGCGGACTTCTGTGGAAGAGTTAGCAGCGTGTGCCAAGCTTCGCCCTCCTGCCAGGTCAGGACGCCATAGGTGCGACCGCCATCAGAGAAAACTGTTCTGGCCCCCTGAAGTGGGACCAGCGAGAGCAATTCGAACAAGCTGACTGTTCCTGTCTGAAGTGAAACGAGTCTGGGGTCCTTGGGCAAATGGTATGCTAAACTCCCAGTGAAGCCTTCCAAAGCTATCGGAAGCGAGTCACCTAGCGGCATTAACTGATGAATTTGTTCCTTGGTGAACGGAACCACAATTTTGGCCAAATCATTTCCTGAAATGTCCCTAGCTCTCAGTCTGCCGCGGTAAATCACCGCGGAAACCAGCTCTTGGGGTGGAACGATGTTCCGTGAAGATGTATTAGGCAAGTAGACCCATTCCACAATTTTCGCCCCCTTCTCTGAGTCTACTCCTAGCGCCCCAGTGAACATGGATCCTGACCGTACGATGTACAAATTCAGGATCGGGGCATATGGCCCCTGGGCGATCCTATCCACCCACCTCTGGCTGAGAACTTGGTTCACTTTCTCGAGCGCCAAGCGCGCGTCTCGAGAGATTTTTATCCGGTCTGCCGGCTGCTTACCTAAAGTTAGCAGCGAGAAGAGCGGTTTTAGAAGATCCGTATCCAATCGGAAGTACGGTCTGGCCCAATTAATGTTTCCTAAAATCTGCTGTAATTCTACGAGGGTGACTGAGTCCTGTAGATTTATCTGAGGCAAAACCGGCGCTGCAAAAGAGCGGAGAAGCCGATGGCCCAAGTATGAGAAGGGCTCGGTTCTCTGCACTTTCTCAGGGGCAATGAGTAAACCCTTGTCCCCCAGGCTAGCCTGGAGGTCTGAAAACACTGTGCTGCCAAGCTGTGGCAACGCTACTAAAATATCATCCATAAAGTGACAAACTATGGCTTGTGGGTAGAGGTTTCGAAACCTTGCCAGTGCGTCGTGAACGTAAATTTGGCACAGAGTGGGCGAATTGAGCATGCCCTGTGGCAAAAATTTCCACGCGTAACGGAGTGTGGGCTCACTGTGGTTCACGACCGGCACCGTAAAGGCAAACCTCTCCCGGTCCCTGGGGTCTAAGGGGATTGTATAAAAGCAATCCTTGAGATCTACGACTAGAATCTCCCACCCCTCGGGAATCATATTAGGATTAGGGATGCCGCATTGAAGCGGACCCATCGGCTGAATACATTTATTGATCTCTCTGAGATCGTGGAGGAGTCGCCACTTCCCCGACTTCTTCTTAATAACAAAAATTGGCGAGTTCCAGGGACTCGTGGACTGCTCTATATGTCCTGCGTCTAGCTGTTCTTTCACTAGCTGCTTGAGAGCAACTAATTTCTCTCCCACTACCGGCCATTGTTCCACCCAGACCGGAGTATCGGTGAGCCATTTAAGCGGCAACGCCATTACCCAAAGGTAAGGGTGGCACCGTACTGCTGGAGAATGTCTCGCCCCCAAAGGTTGACGTGCACGTCAAGAATGTGCGGCCGAATTACCGCTGTGCCCTCAGCCTTTGGGATTGTGACCTCCACCCACTCTCAGCTCCTAAACGCTTCCTGAACTCCACCTACCCCCCACATATCGGAGACCGGCTCAATGGCCCACTCCCTAGGCCACTGACTCCTGCTTACCATGCTCACATCCGCTCCGGTATCGAGTAACCCTGAGAACACTCTTTTGTTCAAAAATACCTCGATAACGGGGCGCTGCTTCCACTCAATGTTGGTCTCCACTGTCGCTAAGACCTGGTATCCTTGCACTGCCTCACTTGCGCTGTCACTGAGCCTTCCCTGGCTGCCTGCTGACGAGTGACAAGGAACCATGATCAGTTGCGCTAAGGTGTCTCCCTTGTGAATGGTTTGGGGCAGGTGTGTCCAAAGTTGGACCTGGAGAACGCCTGAAAAATTCGAGTCGATGACTCCTGGAATTATGAAAATTCCACGTGCACCAGCTACACTACGGGGCAAAACTAAACCTAAAAAGCCTCTGGGCAGAGGACCCATGTACTGGGAATCGACCAGATAGACTGTGCCTGGCAGGTCGCATGTAACGTCTGCCTGGCAAGTCAATTCTAGCCCTGTACTACCCTTGGGGCTGGCCTGTGCCCTCGCAGTGCCTGGAATGTGCCTAGAATCTAGTCTAGCTCTGGGGAGTTCTGGATCTGGGTGAAGGAAGCCTCTGTTTGGACTGGGGCCAGAGACGTGCCCGGATTCCGGTTTCCCGAACTCGGACAAAACCTGGCCCAATGATAGCCTTTCTTGCACTTCGGACAGAGGGTATTCGGAGCCTTGGAATGGCCGGACTTTTGTCCGCCTCCCTTGGATCGGCACTCCCTAGCGAAGTGGCCGACCTTGCCACAAGTGTGACATGCCCCTTTGGTCTTTCCATTAGGATGAGATCTTCTACCCCCTTGCACGGCTGCCGCTAGCAGACCCATCTTATAGGAATCTGTGCCAACGTCAGCACATGCTCGGATCATGTCCGTTAAGGTCAAGTCAGGACGATTGCCTAGCGATTGCAAAACTTTACGGCAGTCCAAATTGGCATTGTCCTTGGCTAGCTTAATCATGAGCTCTTGCTGGGCTTGCTCATTATCAATCTGCCTGGTGATTGCTTCTTCCAGGCGATTGATGAAGTCCATGTAGGGCTCCTGGGCTCCCTGCTTGATCGCGGTGTAATTTTTGGCCGTTTTGCCAGTCGCTGGGACCTTGAAGTATGCCCTATAGGCGGCTTCGGCCGACATCTCTAGGGTGGCTAGAGGCAAGGCGATCTGTGCCTGGATGGGCTCAAAGGCACCTGAACCATATAGCTGTTCAGCAATTACCGCGCCTCCCATCCTAGCGGCTCTGGCCTGAGCCTCGAGCCGATACTCGCTGTCCCAGATCATGTACTGGCTAGGGGTTAGCATCATCCTCATGACGGCCTTCCAGTCATGGGGAATCCACATGGTGGTTTCGCACGCCTGCTGAAGCGTGCCCCTGGTAAAACGGCTTTGGAGCCCTGTCTCTGAGATTGCTTTCCGCAAAGCCATGAGAAGCTTGTACGGGACTGGGGAATGGACGATTTGTTGAGCGCCCGTGAGTGCGTCCATCTCCATTCGGATTGGACATATCTGTCTAAGCTCAGCTAGTTCTTCCGCTGACAATTCCCCCTTTTTGAGTTCTATCTCGGCTGTGCGCTGAAGGGCACTCTTCACGACTAGGGAGCTTGGAGCTGTCAGAGAAGCGCCTGTGTTTCTCATTCCTTGCATTCCCTCGGTGACGTCTGCAGCTGTCACCGCGGGAAGGCTCCCTGCGTTACTATGCTGATAGCTAAATGACGGACAGAGTGCCGTGGGCGCAGTCGGCTCGACTGGCCTGCCTGATGACTTTTCTAACGGGGGTTCATTGGCCTCTATCCGGACTGGTTCGATCTGTTCTAAGAGTTTCCTACACTTCCTCCAAGTACGAACTATCCCTCCTGGAGCTTTGGGGGGCTGCTGAATGCAGTCTCCTATCTGATCCCAGAGCTGCAGGGTTAACGTACCTACTTCTGGGTAAAGTAGGCAGTGTTCCCTGAGGTACGCCAAAAGTCTCGCTAGCTCCCTGCTGTGAAATCGTAACTGAAATACCCTGGCCAGGATTTTGAACTCTTCCTCACGAGTTCTTTGGCTAGCGGACGGACTTGGTCCATGAGAACAAGTCCCCATATTACCTGCGATGGTCCTCTGAAGTTTCCTCCTCGGGACGAAGATCGACGCGTCTTTGCAGGCAACAGGTTCGGGCGTCGGGTGTCTGGGGTAGACCTCGGAGCGTGGACCTTCTGCCACGGGCCCTCGGCGGCCTCTGCGCTGTCAGGGGCTCACAGCCTGCCCTGAGCAGAACGCGTTTTTCCCTTTGCGCAAGCCTCCCCGAAAGCTGGGGGCAAGCTGTAGGAATGCCTCCTTGGAATGCCTCGCCGCTGGCCGTCTCTCTGTCTGGCTGGCTGCCGACCAGAGTGCCGCGCTGTCCTCCGGGCTGTCGGGTCGCGGTTCAAGCGCAGAACCGGACTGCGTGGATCGTTACTCGCGAGTAGACCTCTCCGGGGTCCCTTTACTCACGAGTAAATCACGTCGGGGTCACCAGATGAAGGAATCAGGGCCACTGAGGGCCGGGGAGCCCGGAGGAGGACTGATCAAGTAACGACACGAGGCAAGGAAACAGGATCAGATCAGTACTTTATTGAGAAAAGGCAACATCATTTATAGGGAAAAAAGAGCAACGGTGGCAGGCTGTCATCTGACAGGAAAATTACCTCACCCACGTACCCGGGTTAATGGGGAACACCTCAAAGGGAAGTTAATTAACTGGGGCAAACATGGACTTAGGAGTCCCATTGTCTTGGGATTGGGCAGGGGCAAACATAGCCCTTATTTGCACCGGGCATTACCTTGGGCAGGAGATGAGTCATTTACTCTAATGGGTAACTGGGGTCAGCGAGATGAGCTTCTCGCAGAATCGCTGGTCAGGCAATAAGCGGCCGAATTAATCCCTACCATTAATCTCCCCCCTTGCTCGCCGACAAAGGCCAGAGGCCAGGAGTCTGCTCACTGGTTTAACCTCTGCCAGAGGCCACCGATGCCCAACCGGGCACGCGGAATCCTCACCACACAGTGTTTTTCTCCATTCCGTTCATGCTTGCAGTACTGGTTGTTCTGGTGTAATTCCTTTTTTAATCCAATTATACATGAAGCTTGCTGTTATTTATATTTTGTCAATATAACACCCAGAAAATTCATCTTAAATGGTGTATCATCTCCAAATCTCTTTGTTTTAATGTGTGGTCTTCTGATGCTGCTATTTGTCCATTTGGTAGTAAATACACTTTACAGTTCATAAATCTGCCACACACAAAAATTAGTTTTAAACTGAAAAGAAAAGGTTTGGAGTTTGAAGGAAAATGTTTTCAAAAGAAAGAAAAATATTTTAGGGAGGTTCTTCTCCTGAAATACCCAAAATCTTTTCTTCAAATCATCTATCTCTGCAATGCTCAAATCCACATTGCTTTAATGTTTCAATGTTGAAGGAAAAAGAAAGCCATGAACATAATTCTGTGTCTCAAGGTCTTACAACATGTAACTAGTAGGCTGTTTGCTTTAAAATGAGATTTAACAGTCAGCTTCCCCGGCAAAATCCATTCCATTTATTGAGTAGTCATATAAAGATTGGTGCACAGAGCATCTGAGGATGTTGTTTCTCGTAAAGTTATTTACTGCTAAGAAATTTTAGAAGTATTATAAACACAGGAGAAAAATCCATTAGGCTGCAAGAAGTCTTATAATAATAAAGTCGTCAACAATGAATCTTTCAACAAAATGTATTTTAACTCCAAATTTAGCATCAAATTGTAAGATTCAAGGGACAGCATTAGTTAAATATAACATATTCAAGCACACGGCAAAATAATTGCTTCAGCAAGGCTGTTCAGAACTTGCTTTGCTTTGTTTTGAAAAGATCAATGATCTTTCTTCTTCAGTTTTTATTCTGAAAAGAAAATAGGTGAGCGAATAACCAGATCAGATTTTCAAATGTAAGTGTAACTTACCCAGAAGCTAATGCCAATGGTAGCAGATACCAATAATTTATAAACAGTTAACTCCAAAGAAAGATAGCAGTAATTGAGGATTTCCTCAGAAAGCATGTTTGGGGATGATTTTGACTCCTTGAAGACTAAACAGCTGGTTGAGCTGGACATTTGTGAAGACACAGATCATTCAGGCTTATTCTGTGAATAGGCTGATCAGCAGGGGAAAATTCAGTGCCCAGATTATATGTTGGTTTAGCTAACATTAACTCAGGCCATATGGAAGGGCAAGCTGTATAGGACACATAAGCCAGGTGACTGGAAGGAGAGCCAGAAAAGAATCACAGGGAGACTGCATGGCTGAAGAAAATGAAAGCGCGGCGCCAAAATGGCTGCCGCACTCTTTGCGGGGGGCCCACCCACCCAGACGCAGACATCCTGGTGAGTTAGGGGGCGTGGCCGCCCCTCTATAAAAGGGGTGGCCACGAGGCAGCCGAGCTGCCATTTTAGAATCGCGACGGAGAGGAGAAGTTTTCCCCTCCACCCCCTCCCTAGTGAACAGTGTGATTTTTTGGTCGCTTTGGGGCCGGGTGGGAATTTTTGGCCCGAACCTACAATTGGCCTTTTGGTTCTGGCTTTTTTGCCCATCCCACACTGTTGCTAGTGTTTGAGCAAAGGGGTAAGTTGACTTTGGTCACTTTGGCGGGTAGCACTGGTAAGGTAAAGATTTATGACCCAGAGGTATCCGGCAGGTTCGCAATTGACTGGCCAACACTTAGACAGGTACAGGGGTAATAGCTTTGGCCAGTCAACGACGAACCAGGCAAGGGGTGATGGCAGGAGCTTAACAGCCTGCATCACCTTGATATTTAACGGATACACGTCATAGGGTGGGGTCAGTAGATAGTTTATTGACTCCGGTCAACAATTTGTTTGTGTCAACAAACAAATTGATACAAATAGTTACATGTAGCCAATTGCCATTGGCATTTTGGGAGGAACCTTACCAGTGTTACTTCGGCCTGCTTGCCTTAAAGAATTACAATTGGATTACTACACCAATTGAAAGTTATAATTCGGACTAGGGCATTATTCAATAAAAGTGGCCCAATGCCTTTATCCATATACCGGTGTCTGAGTCTCTCTTTGGGGGGTGCGCCTGCAAAGAGAAAAGCTAGGGAAGAATTCTACAGGAGCCTGAGAAAGGGCCATCAATAGTGGCAAAAGGCTGAGGAAATGATCCTTCTTTCATATCTCAAAGTAGACCTTTTCTTGGAAACCCTGGAGAGCATCTGTCAAATGGTGAGGACCAAGGGTGAACACCACATGGCCCACAGTCTGTATGTACTGTAAACGCCCTTCCCGCTGTACATTTTTGAGGACCTACCCAAACATCTCTATCACTAAATAAAAGAAATAAATAAAATTGCCAGCATAGATCTGGCTTTAGTGTGTGCAATTACATAGAAGTTCTTAACAGACATATCAGTAGAATTAATGTGCTTTACAGCTATCCAGGAAAAGAGACAAGCCTCAGGAAAATCCACCTTGGAGAAAGTTTTATTATTGTTTGTGAGATGGCCATCAATTCTGACCACTTGGCTCTACCCATTCCTGGTTGGCTCCAGGGCTTACTGGGTTAGACTGTAAGCATTTGTATATCTGTTGTGTTTCTGTAAGGTGGAGGAAGGGAAGGAGAGTGAGAAGACAGCTTGTAGTTGCATGTTCTTCCTCCATTCATGCCATTTCAAGTAAGACATGGAGGTGAGCTCAACATGTGCTCATTGCAGGCGCACCCCCCCCCAATGATGGACTCAGACACAAATGAAAGTGGATAACAGCATGGGCCACATTTATTGATTCAAGCCCTAGTCCGAATTATAAATTTCTATTGGTAAAACGACCAATCATAATTCTTAAGGCAAGCAGGCCGAAGTAACACTGGTAAGGTACCACCCAAAATTGCCAACGGCAATTGTTACAATGTATCTATTTGTATCAATTTGTTTGTTGACAACAAACAAATTGTTGACCGTAGTCAATATCTAACTAATGACCCCACCCTCTGACGCGTATCCGTAAAATCAGGGGGTGATACCAGCTGTCTAGTGGTAACCCTCACCCCCTTGCCTGGTTCGTCGTTGACCGGACAACGTTTAAACAACTTATGCCTATCTAGTGTTGTCCAGTCAATTGCGAACCTGCCGGATACCTGTGGGTCATCAATGTTTACCTTACCAGTGCTACCCGCCAACCGGAGAGGCTTCAATAAAGGCTCGACGCCCCCCCAAGACCGTCAGCTCGGTCGACAGGCCTGCTCGCCAATCACCCAGCAGGAGGTCCATACCTCCTCGCGACAGATGGACCCCATCCCCAGAATAAAGCCCAAAATTTTGCAAACTAATGGCGGGATGATGACTGACCCGCCCCCAGCCCTTGGTCGAAAGGAATCGGGCCACCGCCCTGTTTACCATGCGCCGAGTGCGGTCCAGGGCCTGGAGGTCGAAGCCTCCCCGATAAGCGTGCCGTGGGACCATATCTGACCAAACAAGGGTTGTGGCGGGCCATACGTAATGTAAGTAGGCAAGGTCCGCGCAAATCGCATGCTTCAGCGATAAGCCAGTGACCTGACCCAAGTCATTACCCCCTAGGTGTATGATCAGGATGTCGGGCGGGTCAGCACTCCTTGATGAAAAGAGGAATGGCAAAAGCTCCCGCCACAACATACCGGGCTTACCGTGCCATGTGAATTGTGCGTATGCACCCAGTCCCAGTCGGGGTCCCCAATCTGTCGCCGCAGCGTAACGCGCTGCCCTGTGCACGTAGCTGTGGCCCACCAGCCATACTGTCACCGGTGTGATACGACACCCAGGGTCTGTCAAGGGAAAAAACAGGAAAGGAAAGATACGTGGTGACTCAGAAGGTACTCACGGTGGGAGTGGGCAAACATAAAACTGGAAACAGTGTGAGTCCCACCTCCCCATGCTGCGTATGTCAGCCCCGGAGTACCCATAAGCAGCCGCAGTAGAGGCCGCCCCAATTCTAAATGAATGGGTGCCGCAACGGGCCCCTGGGAGGCCAACTCTGGCCAGTGCCTTCCCTGTCACCTTCCAAAACTGAAATTTAGTGAGGGGAGACCCATCTTGGTGACAGAAAAACGGGCCATGGTGCGTGCCACGCAGTGCAAGGAACTCCTGTAGGGCACCAACCGGACAGATGTCTGCCAATGAACATCGTAGCAGTCTTACTCCACTGCCTACGCCATGCTGATCTGTTTTAGAGGAGCGTATCCTCAGCTGAGCCCAATCATTGCAAACATAGACATCTTCGAGTTCCAGTGCCCTACGACTTGCATCCGCCTTAGACAGCATCACAAGCTCGCTGATGCGGAGCGCTCCAAAAAAGGCCACCGTTGTAGCCGCACGAAACAGGGCTGCCTCATACCTATCAAAACATAGGTCATGCCAGCCTCGTGCCAGTTGGGTAAGTACCCCAGGGGAAATTGGGTGACGGTCGTCCAGGCTACGCCCACGTTCCCGCACCCACCCCTCCAAAACATGTCTCACACGGAAATCAGCGGTGCTGTCCGCATGACCTCCCACCTTGGCCATAAAGGCCAGCGCTGATAGCCTAGATGCTATGGTGCGTGATGCCAGGCCCTGGGCGTGCAGGTAAACCATAAAACGGAGGATGTGGGCCACTGGGATCGGCCAGGTATCTGGCAAACAATATTGGGAACAAAAGGTCCGAAATGAAACCAACGCGTGGTGATACGCCTTACGCGTGCGTGGCGCCAGTGACATGCCTATCGCCCGGTTCACCTCTCCTTGCCAATGGTCCATATCTCCTGCGGTAGTGGCGAGGGAAATTCCTCCGCATCCGGAGCCAAGGCACGGAACCGGGAGATCTGCAGGCGGGACAAAGCGTCATCAATATCATTATTCACCCCCGGGACATGCCTGGCCCTGAACAGTACATTGAGGCGCAGGCTGCGCAATACAAACTGGCGCACAAGATCCATGACCCTGGGAGATTTAGAGGTCTTTGAGTTGACAATGTGGACAACAGCCGCATTGTCACACCAGAAATGCACCACAGAGTTGGCCCACTCCTCACCCCATAGCATCAAGGCCCCCAGTATGGGAAAAAATTCCAAATATGTGAGATCCCTCAGGCGACCCATGCCTGACCAGGCTGGTGGCCATCCACCATATGCCCACTTCCCATTGAAGTACATCCCATAACCCAGGGATCCCGAGGCATCAGACTGGATTTGAAAGTGGGGCGAAGCCAGGAGGTCAGACCTCCAAAATGAGACCCCATTGAACTCCCTCAAGAACTGGAGCCATACATGCAGATCTGCCCTGATGCCCCGTGTCAATCTCACCCTATGATGGGGCCTGGATAAGCCTGCCATGGCGTCGCACAAGCGCCGAGCAAAGGCCCTGCCAGGTGCCACCACCCTACAAGCGAAATTGAGGTGGCCATGTAGCACCTGCAATTCCCGAAGGGATGCCTTGCGCTTAGCCAGCAGGTCCGATATAAGGGCAACTATCCCTGCCACCTTGTCTGTGGGCAACCTAGAAGCCTGCGCTACCGTGTCAATTTCCACCCCCAGGAATATTAACTTGTCAGACGGGCCTTCGGTCTTTTCGGGCGCTAAAGGGACACCGAGTTCCTCCATTAGCGTCTGAAATGTATTGAGGAGACGTGTACACGTGTCCCAGCCCCGTTCACCCCCGAATAAAAAGTCATCCAGGTAATGGGCTACAGACCGAGACCCTGACCTACGGACAAATGCCCACTGCAGGAAGGTACTGAAACGCTCAAAAGCCGAGCAGGATATGGAACAGCCGAATGGCATGGCTTTGTCGAAATAATATTCACCCCGGAATTTGAAACCCAGCAACTCGAAGTCACCCGGGTGCACGGGCAAGAGGCGAAACGCCGACTTAATGTCACACTTAGCCAACATTGCACCCGGGCCACATGAGCGCACCATGCGTAATGCCTGGTCAAAGGATGTATACCTGACAGAACAAAGGTCATCAGGGATAGCATCATTGACCGAGTGGCCGGCTGGGTAGGACAAGTGGTGAATCAGGCGAAACTCGCCCGGTGACTTCTTGGGCACCAGTCCTAGCGGGGACACTTTAAGGTTGGGAAACGGGGGTGCGGGGAAAGGGCCGGCGACCCTGCCCGCAGCAACCTCCTTATTAATGCTGGCGGCAGCCACCTCCTCCCTTCCCCTAAGTGACAAAAGGTTAGGTGCATCCTGAGGTGACCTATCCCCCGTGAAAGGAATACGAAAACCCAGTTGAAAACCCCGAAGGAGGTACACAGCGTCTGCTCTCCTTGGGTACGATGCGAGCCAACGCTCCAGCATGTCGACATTAATTGGGGAGGGGGCCTTTTGGTGAACCCGCTCCCTCCATGGCAGCCTTGCCTGCCCCTTGCCCGCCCCTACCCCTGCCCCTGTATCCTCCCGGCCTGGGACAGGCGGAGGCAGCATGGGGGCCAGAACAAGAGGGGCACTCATGCTTGTACTTGCAATTCTTTCTGTTGCAAGAACCATTGGACGAGAAGGTCCAGCACAGCAGGCGGGCTGGAACCCCCTGCCCCGCCGCTTGGCGGGGTACCTGTACTGGGGCCGCTCGTTGGACCGCATGTCCACAATGGTATCTCTCCCCAGGCGCCGGGCGCGTGGGGGTCATATACAGAAGCCACAGCTTCTGGCAGGGCTCATCCCACCTCATCTCTGGGTGCAGCGGAATTCTCATTTGGAACTCTTCGTCGTAAGCCAGCCAAGACAGGCCCGGGAAGTCAACCATAGCCCGGTAAATATTGTCCAGATATTGGACCATGGGAATAGCCAAATCCGGCCTAGCCCGGAGATAAACGGCCATGTAAATCAGGTACGCTGGCAGCCAATTCGCCCACGTGCGTGGCGGCTTACGACGACGTGCCTGCTCCTTATCCTTCTCGTCCAGCCCTTCCCTCTCCTCCTTGGTCGGCTCCCTATTTAAAAGTGAGAAGATATCTACGTACTCGCCCCTCCAAATCTTTTCCTTGGTAGACTGGGCCAAATGGTCCCCCAGGGGCAACGAATACCCCGCTGTTGGCAAAGCCGACACCGGCACCGAGGGAACTACGGGCAAGGTAAATTGAGCCTGAGCTAGCCCGGGGATCCCCAACACATTTCCCAGCACGTTGGGGGCACCTCCCTGCCCCCAGCCCTGTGTCGTGGTCAAAGTCGCTGGGTGGGCCGGGGGCCATTGTGCCGCCGTGCCAGCCGAGCGAGGCCAAGGCCATTGAAAAGCCCCCCCCCCCCGGTGAAGTCAGTTGTGTGGGTGCATTAACTTGGACTGCATACTCACCCGCTGCACCCCCGTGGGCCGCCCCCACCGGGGGTTCCGGCCTGCTGGGGGCGTCGGAGCTCACGACCGAAGCTGAGCTCGTCGACGGGGCCAGACCAGCACCAGACTGCTGCACCTGTGGGGTGGGGAGCTGCGAGGCAGTGGCCGCCAACGGCCCGCACGCCTCAGGCGGCTCAACCCGACCCAGCACCGGCCGTTGTTCGGCGGCCAAAGGGGGAACCTGGAAACCTAGAGGTACACCTACTTGGTTGGCCCTCGCCAAGGACGCTTCAACCCGAGCAAGAAGGGCCTCCACGTCGACGTAGGGCCCGGCCCCGACAGGGGGCAATTGGGCAACCGGCCCAAAATTCACGGGTACCTGACCAGGTCCCTGCGCCCCAGGGGCCAGATAAGGCCAAGAGCCCATGCTTGGCCTCTGGAAAGTTGTAGGAACGCCCTGCGAGGGCAGGGAACCCAACCACCCTCCGTGGCTCACACCCCCCATGGGGAACTGCGCACCCGGGCAAGAAGGCCCCACCAGACGAACTATGGCAGGGGCCGTGTTTGTCGTTTGCGGGCCAAGGGCCGAGGCCCCGTCCGGGGCTGCGGGTATGCTCCGCGCACCAGGCCAAGGAGCTACCGATCCCATCCCACCGTCCCCGGTGGGATCTGCTAGAGGTGGCTGCGGAACGGGCGCAGTCGCGGTCCTCCGGCCCGGCTGACGCCTCCGCGCCGATCGAGCCACGTTTGCGGCTGCCTTCTTCTTCGAGGGCATGGCCAATGCAGCTAAGGAGTCTAAAGGAAAGAGAAAGCTGCCCGAAAAGGCTTCCCCCAAGAAGACACGATCGACGGAGGTAAGGAGGAAAAACTTCTCCGCTCCGTCGGTTCTCCAAAATGGCAGCACGGCTGCCTCGTGGCCAGCCCCTTTTATTAGGGTGCTGGCCACGCCCCTAACTACCCGGATGGTTTCGTCCGGTGGGGGGGGTGCAAAGAGCGCGGCGGCCATTTTGGTGCCGCGCTTCCATTCTTTGCATAAATGCAATCTGGAACACATGTCTTATTTTACAATTATTGCAGAAGAGACCACCTTGGCATCATAAATGATCCCTCTACTATATGCTGTTGTTGGTATATGACATCAAAAGGACTAGCTTCCTGGTCTCTGGAATTGCAGGGCATGACAAACTGATTTAGGAACCCTACTAGACCCCAGTGCTGACAATTTTGAAAGAGAAATAGTCCGACTCAGAATAGGGTTACTTTTCATGTTCAAAGCCTAAGTTAAAATGTAATGTAAAAGCTCTGTTTTTTGAGAATTGCATTAAAGGGAGAAATCTGGCAACCTTCTCTTTTACAATAAGTGCAACATTCTGACCAGTCAATCTTAAGAGGGCAATCAAGATTGGTAAGGGAGTAGAGTGAGCCTAAGGAGGTATCTACCACTCAATTGTTTGGCTATAGGCTTTTAGTGCAAATTGTAAATTTTAGGGCATAAGACATTTTCCTTAGGCAATAAACATGAAAGCAGATAAGAGTGTCTGTGAACTTCCAAAAATCAGCTCTAAATACAAACAAATAAGTTACAGCCACACATGTAGCACTATACAGATTCTATCTGTGTGTGCCCTGAATTGAAGGGAGTAGCTGGCATTGCTTCTCTCAGCTCAGACAAGTTACATTTTGGACCACAATTCTGAGGTCCACCAGCAGTACTGGCTGGGGATTCTGGTAGCTATCACTTAAATGAGTAGGTTTTCCAAGTTCTAGGCACCTGCATTTACACCAAACCTAAGGAAACATTTTTCTATCACTGACCAAAAAGAGAAAAAAACTGAGGAGTGCTCAGAATTGTTTATGAGTGAATTGTGTAACTTGTTTTCATTTTCATTATCTTAACCTATAAAACCAAGGGCTAACCGTTGGAACTTGCTATAGGTTGCTATGCCTCGCCCTACTTGCCTGCACTCACCCTTCGTGCACACGGCCGATCTGGGTCCGCAGGTCAACAAAGGATTGAGAAAACAGGCAGTGGGGCAACAGCCCCACAAATGCGAAAAAAGGGAAACAACTTCCTCTCCCAACATTCCTTGTGCCGTGCCGCGCCAGAGCCAATCAGGCTGAGAGGCTCTCGCACGGCGCGGCACAAGGAACGTTCGGAAATGTGCCGCAGCCAATCAAAAGAAAACCGTTTTAAAAAATGCAGCACAAACACAAAGCACAACCCCATAACTACAAGCCCCAGCATCCTGCGCGCCATGAGCGCGCAGAATGCTGAGGAAGCCGGTGCCCAAAAATAAAACAAAAACACCGGGAGAGCAAGTCCGACAAGCCGCGGGAACCAAATCCCCCCTCCCCATCTGCGCCTGAAGCTCCTAATTGGAGTTTCCCCTTTAATATCACTGGGTGGGGGCGGGGTGTTGTGCTCCCCCTCTCTACTGGCTCCCCTGGGGTTGAGAGGGTTGGGGAGACCAAAGTAGCCTGTCTCCCCAACCCTCTTGACCCCAGGGGACCCGGCAGAGAGGGGATTCCCCTTCCACACACACACACACGCCCCATTTTAAAAAGAAACCAAGCGGTTACTTCTCTTTAAAAACGGAGTTGGGGGGGAATCCCCCTCTCTGATGGCTCTCCTGGGTCCGGAAGGGTGGTGGAGACAGACACCTTTTGTCCACCCAACCCTCCCAAACCCAAGGAAGCCAGCGGAGAGGGGGATCACAACCCCCCCCCCCCACTGATATTAAAGGGGAATCCCCAATTGAAATTTCCCTTTTAATATCAGAGGGTAGCCTGGATTCAATCCCCTCTCCTCGGTCCCATGAGTCTGGAAGGTTTGGGGGGACCAAAGGAGCCTGTCTCCCCAACCCTCCTGACCCAGGGGACCTGGCAGAGAGGGGATTCCCCTCCCCACACACACACATGCCCCATATTAAAGAGAAGAAACCAAGCGGTTACTTCTCTTTAAAAACAGAGGTTGGGGGGGGGGATCCCCCTCTCGATGGCTCTCCTGGGTCCAGAAGGTTGGGGGAGACAGATGCATTTTCTCAACCCAACCCTCCCAAACCCAAGGAAGCCAGCGGAGAGGGGGATCACACCCCCCACTGATATTAAAGGGGAATCCCCAATTGAGATTTCCCTTTTAATATCAGAGGGTAGCCTGGATTCGATCCCCTCTCCTGGGTCCCATGAGTCTGGAAGGTTTGGGGAGACAAAAGGGGTCTGCCCCTCCAAGCCTTCCAGAGCCAGGGGAGATGGCCGAGAGGGGATCCCCCCCCGTAGGACACAAAAAAACACAAAAACAAACAATTAAAAACATTCAAAAATACACAAAAACAAACAAAAATAACACCAAAAAAGTAAACAACAACAAACATTTCCAAACACACCCAGCACCCAGCCAAACACCACAAAATCCAAACGCCACCACCACCACAAATAAAGAAAAACAGCCAACTCACCACCACACAACCTCATACCACAATGACTGGAAAAGAAATGAATAAAGAAAGAGAGCTCCACCCAGAGGCCATGAGAGAAAAAACAGTCAAATTACAAGATAACCCCTACCAGCAGCACTTGCTGCCCACAATAATAAAAAAAATTCAAAAAGACACAATAGCCCCACACAAAAGGCCCCAAGAGTTTTTCGAAAAAGTATATCATCCTTTATTCTTTTTTTCATCCAGAAAACCAAAACACCAAACAAAACTCATCACAGTTTATAACAGGCCATGGAAAAAAAACTTTGTATAAATAAAATTTTAAAAAATTTCAATTATAGACTAACCTCTTCTTTACAAACATTAACAACAACAACAACAAAAACTTTCCAACACCATTTAAAACAGCCCGGCAATGCCGGGCAACCTTTGCTAGTAAATTCTATAAATACTAATAAACTACTGCTGGAGTGTTGACATCTTCTGAAGCTCTCATTAGTGATGATGAGATTTGCTGATTAACACATTTGGTGTCTAGTCATGCCTGCCACATGACCATGGAAACATCTGCAGAAGCAGACAGCTATGGATATAATGCCCCTCCACCACATCAAGGCCTGTATCCATGGAGGAGATGAGGAGGAATAAGTTACTTATTTTCAATTGCAATTCTCAGAATCATTCAGCAAACATAGTCAAAAACATGAAATATTGGCTTCCAACCCTTATATCCTGAATGGCCTCACTTTCCTTGAGTGGGATTGCATGAGAGGAACAATGTCTCTTCATGCTCAGAAATTCATTTCCCTCCAGCTCCAAGCATCTGCAATCTTTGGGTTCTCCAATACTGTTCAACCTCAAACATCATAGGAGTGGCCATTTCTTTGGTAGCTGATGGTGAAAGAATAACAGGTTTCACGTGTTAAAAGTGCATAAATCTCTACAAAAAAAAGTTGTTCTACTAAAATAAATTTATGTACACAGGAAAGTCAGTATTATTATTCTGAATTGATTGTAGGCTGCACATAATGGCTACATGTTAAGAGAAAAAGTTATTTCATTGAGAACAACAGCTTTCAAGCCTGGGCATTGTTACACAAAACCAATAAATATCTGAGGTTCATATATTGTGAAAAATGATTTCATGTTTTACTTGAAAAGATCTGCAGATGTTTTTCAGCTCTCTCACAAAAAGCTCATGTGAAAAGTAAGTGCAACTTTGTTGATTGTCTAAACTCAGAGACAATACATTTGAAAAATTGATTTGGGATTTTGAACTTTAGTAGATATGAGTAGATCAGCAAAGGCTGGGATAACCAACTTTCTCTCATTCTACCTCAAATTTCATTCAGCTAGTATACAAAGTGGATTTGGGTTGTTGTTTTTCCTTATAGAGAAATGCACTGATATTTCCGTGTGTATTTTTGGTGCACATTTTTTGACAAGTAATCTTTCTCCTTTATATCAAAGTTTGTGCATGCTTTTCAGAGGTACACATTTTCATCTTGCCCCTTTTTCAAACATATTTGACACACAAATTTGCATACAACCTGGCAAAAATATTCAATTCTCATTCTTAACTCCAACTGGAGCTGTGATCTCAAGAGGTGGCAACTGAATTTTTTTGGCAGAGAGAGAGAAAAAATTTCTCACTCATTTGAAAGTTACAGCAGCTTGTCTGTATAATATCCATTACTGGAAAATGGATATTATACCAGATGTTCATGATTGGCTTTTGAAACTGTGGGGCTTGGCTGAGATGGATAAAATAACAATGAAGTGACGAGATCAAGAAGATGATTCCTTTTTTCAGGTGTGGCAGAAGTTGGTGGACTTTGTAAATAAGTACTACACAGAGGAGTATCAAAAGAAATGCACTGCAGTACATAAAATTGATTGGCTTTAGAGGATATGAAGGCAGTGGAATAACCAGTAAATGCCATAATGATTAAAATAAGTGCAGGAGAAGTAGCTGTTGGAAGTCATTAGGGGGGAAGGAGATATGAAATGTTATTGTACTGGGTTAAAATTTGATGTTAATATGTTTATATGTGACAATTACTAATAAAGTTAAAAACAAAAAGAAAATCTGCAGCCCATCCTATTCAACCCTCTCAGGCTTATAGTTGCACGCGATCACTCTGAGAGAGGCCTGTTACGTCTTTAATTTGCCACAAGAGAGTTATTTGGCCTACCCCCCCCCCCCACCTTTAAAAAGCAGTGAAAAGCTTCTTAATGTGATTTATGCCATCTCTTGCCAAACATGTCCTTCTGCACTTTACGCAGGACAAACAGGACAATCTTTGCGCAAAAGAATTAATGGACACAAATCAGACACCGGGAATGGCAACACAGAGAAACCTGTCTCAAACCACTTCAATCTACCTGGACATTCTATCCAAGACCTGAAAGTTACAATTCTGGAACAGAGAAATTACAAGACTAGGATCCAAAGAGAGACAGCAGAAATCAAATACATCCATCTGTTGGACACCCATCACAGAGGCTTAAATACTAGCCAAGGGTTTCTGGGACATTATCAAATTTGATACACAGATTGCTATATGCTGCTAGATATTTTATATACTATATTTTTGGTGTATTATATTACCTTCACTAACCTTCCTGCAAATTCTCTCTTAACACATGAGCAGAACAAGAAGTAACCAAGTAACAGTAACCAAGAAAGAGGTTAAACCAAAAAGTGGTTAAACTCATTAGTTTTGCTTGGCAACTTTCACACTTTTGAGACAGAAAGGGAGACATTTAAAACTAATCTGAATAATCTATTGTTACTGCTAGCTGAAGGAAGCTGTATTGATATGCATGCTTGTCTGTCATTCTGCTTGATTACTCTTTACTTCATTGCTTTGTGGTCCTTTTACCTTGTGGCATCTTGATCCCTGCATCTGGTGTATATAAACCATGCCTGAAAGTTTTACTCCTTGTCTGAAGAAGAGGACTTGATCCACGAAAGCTAACAGTAAAAATATAGCAGTTAGTCTTTTAAGTGCTTCAGTGTTTTTGTTTTATTATTATTACTAGCAGATTTTGCCCGGCGGTGCCAGGCAGTTTTAAATTGTGTTGGATAGTTAAGCGTTTGTTTTTTTGTTTTGTTTTTTTGAACAAATGGTGCCGGGCTGTTTTAAATGGTGTTGAAAGGTTTTGTGATTTTTAAAATGTTTATTTATATGCACGGCTGTTATAAACTGTGATCAGCTTTTTTTGGTTTGTTTTTTTTTTGGATTAAAAAAAGTAGGAAAGGATGATATAATTTTTTTCAGTTATTTTTTAAACCAAAGAATGTTTTACTATGTGAATAGTTGTACTTTGGATAAAAAATTTAAAAATGTATAAGTATATGTTTTTTCTAATTTAATATTTTTAAAATGTTTTAAAATGTGTTTTTATTTTTGAGTGAAAACTGAACACAGGATTTTAGAAATGTGTGAATCATTTCTGTGAATATGTTTGACTGTTTTTTCTCCTGTGGCCTCTGGGTGGTGTGTTCAGGTTTTCTTTTCCTTTGACTGTTTTTCTCTACTGGCCTTTCGTTGTTGCTTCTTCCGCTAAGTAGTCTGTTTCTTTCCTCATTTCATTTCCGGACATCGTGGAGTGAGGATGTCGGGGTGAGTTCTCTTGTTTAATTTCTCTGGGGGTTTGTTTTGTTGTTGTTGTTGTTGTTGTTATTATTATTATTATTATTATTATTATTATTATTATTATTATTATTATTATTATTATTATTATTTGGGGGGTTTCTGTGTATTCAGTCTTGTTCTTATTTTTTGGTTTGATTTTGATTATTTTTGAAAGTTTTTGATTCTGATTTTTGTGTTTTATTTTTGGGGTAAGTAAAGTCAACGGGTGGAGCGCCACTGGCTTTGCTTACCTGGGAATGGGTTCAATGTGTGTGTGTGTGGGGGGGGGGGTTGGGAGGGTTTAACATGACCTTGCCTTGCTGGCCAGGCTGCATTAAATCCTTGCGTTGGGTTGGGGGTGGGGGATTCTTTTATTTATTTATATATTTGTGGGTTTTTTTACAGGGGGGCTGGCCAGTGCCTTGCCGTAGCCTTGGTTTGGGGGGGCAAGAGGGGGGTATCTCCTCCCCCAAGCTACAGTCTGGCTTGGGCAGGCCTCCGAGGCTGCGGGGGAAAACATAGTTTTTCCCCGTTGCCTCGCCGAAGCATGGGTGGGGGGTGGAAGAGAGGGGTATCCTCTTTCCCCACCCCCACCCCATGCTACAGAGGAGGAATTGTTTCACTTTCAGGGGGGGAGGCAATGATGCCTTCGCCCTCCCTTGAAAGCGAAACACTTACTCAGAAAGTAAAGGCACCGGGCACAGCGCCATCCGGTTCCTTTGCTTTCTGGAGGAATTGTTTTGCTTTCAAGAGGGGGCGCGAAGGCATCAATACCTTTCCCCCCTTGAACTCCCTCTATTGTTGTGGTTTTTTTCCACCCTGGCTCAACTTTTGTTGAGGCCGGTGGCGTTCTCGCCATGTCTTCAGCGGGGTAGCGTGGAGGAGAGGGAGTCTCCTCCCCATTGTTCCATGCAAGAAGGCCGGCAGGTGTTTGTGTGGCTTTGAGGCACTGCGTCCGCCTGCGGCGGACTTGCGCTCCCAGTGTGTTTTTTATTTTTATTTTTCATGCGCCGGCTTTCTCAGCATTCTGCGCACTCATGGCACGCAGGACTCTGGGGCTTGTAGTTTGGCACAAGGAACATTGGGAATTGAAGTTCTTTCTTTTTGTTGGCGTTTGTGGGTCTCCTGCTCCTCTGGTGCATTTCTCCAACCCCCAGTAACCTCTGTACCCAGTTTGGGCGAGTGCACAAATGCTTGGTACGGGCTAGTAGAGCCTGGCTAAGGATCCTTTGCCAAATCACAATGGTTAATGCTCAGATTTATAGGTATAGATAAAAGTGAAAGTGAGGAGGATGCCAATCAAGCAGTAATTTGGGAATACCTAAAATAAGTTTTATTTTTGGTCAGATTTTTAATTCATATTATCTAATTCTTGTGTAATTCTGTATACAATAGTTCTTAATTCTGATTGTCAAACAGTTCTATAGTTTTTCATCCATATTGTAAAACTCTTGTAACAAAATCTAGTTTTGTGTTCCTCTTGTTATTGTTAAAGTATTAAATACATAAAGTTAACTACCTTTTGTATATCTTTTTTATACTTAAAACATCAATTAAGAGATGCCCTTCCAGTCACATTGCCATACTCAGCAAGTCACATGACCAACCCTGGCCCTGCCCACCCAGTCACATGACCCCACCCATTGAGTTAGCCCCACCCACTGAGTTAGCCCCACCCACGGTGTAGTAGTAAAAAAATTGATGCCCACCACTGCCTTGTTAACTGGAAGGCTGGCAAGTCGGCAGTTTGAGACACGGGTACTGCATGACGAATTGAGTGCCCATCTCTGTCCCTGCTCTTAGAGAATGAAAGGAGCCTCATTTGGGTGTTCCCTGAGCAGAGTGTCTTCCGCAAAAATCCTTTCAATCCAGAATAATTTCTGACACAAAAGTATTATTACTGTTCAGAATCCCCAAATTTCTTTATGTGTGGGTGGACACATGTGCCTAAGCAAGAAGAGGTATTTGGCAGTATAAACTACCACCACCCACATTTCCACAGTGCAGAAACACCTCTGAGAACACAGCAAAGGAAACCTAAATATGGCATAATCATGGCATTAACATTGAATGTGAATATCAGATTTTCCCTAATCTGATGTATTTATTTCCCTGGGCTTTGAGATAACAGAGTTAGGTATTTTATTGTTGTTTCTTCCATTCAGCAAACCAAGATAATAAAAAAGATTAGGATCTCTCTGGCCCATTATAATACCTTATTTTGAAGCATGGTGCTTATGAAGTCTGTTTGTTTGCAGTATACAGTTTTATTCTTTCATTTTTAATGAGTCCTGGTGTGCAATAATGAATACCTTGTTTTTTTGTACTGGGAGTAAGAACAGTGTACATTATGCATCACGTAGTGTAATTGTGATCATTTCCCACTCAATAGGAATCAAAACAATATTTTATTTTACAGCCAACATGTACACTAGTTTCAATTAAAACTTTCCAAAATGCTGTCAAGGGGCTTCTTTCAGATGATTTTAATAAATGCAGATGTTCATATTATCACCCATAAAAATCCCATTTAATCTCCCTGATATGCTTTTCAATATTTGAAATCAGTGTTGTGGGGTTTTTTTACTGACAGATCACAGTTTCAATAAAAGTTCTAACCAAATCACAGTTTATGATCCTGGTTACATGGAGAAACATCAAGGTAATGCTGCTAACACCAAATTGCTAACATTCGCTTTGTCATGGAAAAAGCAAGGAAGTACCAGAAAAAACATCTACTTATGCTTCATTGACTACACCAAAGACTTTGATTGTGTGCATCACAATACACTGTGGTAAGTCCTTAAAGAGATGGGAGTTTCAGACCACCTCACCTGTCTTCTGGAAAACCTGTATGTGGGTCAAGAAGCGACAATTAGGACTAGATATAGAGTACATCACATGCAATGCAGGGCCGGATGAATCACAAACTGAAATTAAGATTGTCAGGAAAAATATCAACAACTTCAGATAAGCAGATGACAACACTCTAATGGAAGAAGATCTAAAGAGCCTATGGGTGAAGGTAAAAGAGGAAAGTTGGCTTGAAGCTCAAATTAAAAAAAATATCCCAAGATCATGGCATCTAACCCCATCACTTCCTGGCAAATAGGAGGAGAAGAAATGGAAGCAGTGACAGACTTTGCTTTCTTGGGATCTAAGATCACTGCAGATGGTGACTGAAGCCATGAAATTAAAAAATGTTTACTCCTTGGGATGCAAGCTATGGCAAACCTAAGTGGCATAATAAAAATAGAGACATCAGCCTGCCAGCCAAAGTCCTCATAGCTAAAGTGATGGTCTTCCCAGTAGTAATGTATGGCTGTGAAAGCTGGACCATAAGGAAGGCTGAGTACAGAAGACTAGACACCTTCAAACTATAGTGCTGGAGAAGACTTTTGAGAGTCTCCTGGACTGCAAGGAGATCAAATCAGTAAATCCTAAAGGAAATCGATCCTGACTGCTCTTTTGGAAGGACAGATACTGAAGCTGAAGCTCAAATACTTTGGCCATCAGATGAAAAGAAAGGACTCACTGGAGAAGGCCCTGAAGATAGGAAAGATCGAAGACAAAAGGAGAAGGGGATGGCAGAGGGTGAGAGGGTTAGTATCATATCGTAGATCTTGGCAAACTCTGGAGGGTGGCAGATGATAGAGGAGCCTAGCTACTGTGATCCATGGAGGTCCATGTGTTGAAGGCCATACAGGCTGGCACTTCTTGTGGGAGGCATAGTGAGGCTCTTAACCTCTGGCTCTGCAGTCAATGGTAGAACAGGTCTTTTATTTACTGCTGGGAGACTATTACTCATTGTAGATGAGATCAATTGTGGGAATGCTTAGTAAGGATTTTCAAAAGAGGCAGTTAGGGCTGTAGCACAAGGTCATCATTTGTCTTAATTAGCTGAAGCTTAGTCACTGATAACTGAATGGTATTCTGTTTTATATTCATTTAACTAGGCAGAAGCAATACAGAAAAGTGAACTGGAATCTCAGGAACTACCAAGGTCTGGCACTATTTTTAATATATCAAGATTTGTCTTTGAACAGCTGAGGAATTTTCATATGTGCAAGTTCATCACTGAATGGCTACAGCATCAGATGACTTTTGTGTCATACGAGCTACACATTCTCTTAGCACTACAAAGCCTTGATCTTTCTTAGGACCATTTGAATGGAATGGAACCCAAGAATTGGATCTGAAGAACTGGATCTGAAATATTGCTAAGCTTTGTCATCACCTCCGTAGCTTACAGATCAAAAGTAACCATAACCCACCCCACGCCACTGAAATATGTTAGCCCTAATGCTTTGTCTAATTGGCAGCAGGGGAAAGTGGTGGGGTAGGAAAATAAATGTATTTAATTGTTAACAGGAGCAGATTGTGGCTTCACTAAATCTTCCCAAAGTTGATTACTGAACTGTCTGTCAGTTACGAAGCAATGTAGCAAAATAGAGCAATGGCAGCAAGAAGATATATGAAAGTCATTTCCTGTCACGTCGGCTCATGATTTTTTATGGACTATAAAAATTGCAATCGGATTATCAAAAAGAAAAACTGATGAAATATGTCTGTGCTAGATAGGAACATATCTCCCTAATATAGACAGCACATATCCTGTCCTATTTTTACCCAGATGCCAGGAAAACAAATTATGCCAATGTATTTCAATGAGCTGTCTTTCTCCAACACATTCAGTCACATCTTCATCTGCAATGCCTTGAGCTTTCAGCAAGGCAGATTAAGTATATTTGAACTTGTTTTTTACCAAGAGGTAATAATACCCAACAAGCTACATCTGTTTAGCATTTAGTCTTCTCAGTCAGCATATGTTCTGAGAATATATTGTTTTGCCCCACCATGGAAAAGTTTTCAACATGCCCAGGACTTTCTAGGTATCAAGGCTGCAGATATCGGTGTTTGGGGGAAAAAGAAACCTGATTGAGATTTATAGAGACAATTTCATGGGTGAAATCCAATAGTAAGTCACAACTACATCAAGGGAGGCCAGGAAGTCGATGACTAGGGATGGGGCTTTCTCAGCTGTGGCACCTTCTCCATGGAATGCACTCACTCATGAAATCTGCCAATCTTCTACTTCTACCTTCAAGAAACATCATAATACTTTACTTAAAGGAGCTTTTTGTGGAATTTCTCCCTAATGGAGGACTGTAAAAAGTAGTGTTTTGTTGCTGCCATTTAATTTTCTTTAATTTTGTTCATGTTTTTATTCTATTTTTTTATCATTTACTTGTTTTTAAAAGAATACAGTGCCTAGAATAACAATATGCTAGATGTGTATAATTAAAGTATAACAAAGAAGCAAGCAAACAAACAAACTAGATAATGCCCATTGGATTAGTGGAGATTTGGTGAGTTGACTCCTCTGTTAGTTTCATTGATTCCGTAGGACTACTCTAGTTTCATTGATTCCCTGAGGACTAAATGCCTTGGGCTGCGAAATCCACAGGGAAGGGTAATGGTCCCCAAGTGGATTCAATCCCACTTGAATCCATCTTGATGGAGGGCAGCAGCTTCATCAATACTGGCCTGGGGTTGAGGAGAACTTTGTGTGCCAAAAAGTCTCAGGACCAAAATGACTCACAGAACTGGATCAATAGTACAAGTGTCATGCTGCAATATGGAAGGCAAATGGAAGACTACTGCATTATATTGTTCCAAGGACAATCTTCATGGCTGATTGCCATGATAAGAGCCAATATTCGGAATCAGATATAGTGCTTGAAGAAGATATCTGTAGACAGCATGACATCGAAGTTATCTGTCACAAAGGCTGCTGTCTGGTAAGCATCCTAATGTGGAACACTTTTGTGATAACATCACATGATCTGACCTAGCTTCTCATGAAGGTGCTGGGGGGAATTATGCTAATGGCTGCAACATGACCCATTTCTTTCCTTTTTAAAGTACATCATCAATGATCTTGTTATATCATGAGCTGACTAGGCATAAAGCAGATTCTCACCTTTGCACAGACTGTCTGATCACCGTGCAGATATTAACAAAATGCAGTGCATTAAATCTTAGGCACTGTTTTGATTCAATTGCCTGTTCTCCTTTACAGGACTCTTTTTCATTCTGTTCCATTCAGGAGGAGACATCTACAGTTTAGGATACTAACATTCTAGCTTTTAAGTTACTCGTTAAAGTATACAGTATTGTTGATCTGTTGTGATACAAAAATGCTGGACTAATTTTTGTTCTCTTCTTTCGGTTGATATGAGAAAAAAGCTCTGTTACAGCCAGAAGTGAAAGTGCTTTGGTATTTTTACCTTTGGTTAACTATAAATATTATACCAACTATGTCCCTGAAAAGATTCTGTTTTAATGTGTCTTACAAACAAAGAAGTTTATGTCTACTGTATTTTAATGTACAGTATCTTATTATATCTTACCAGTAGAGAGAGACCAGGAGATTATCTATCCTCACCCAAATGTCATATATATTGGTAACATTATTAAGCTTGTGTCCTGATTGTTTCCTTTGCAGGCGCACCCCCCAATAAAGGACTCAGACACTGATGAAAGTGGATAACGGCATTGGGCCACATTTATTGATTCATGCCCTAGTCCGAATTATAAATTTCTATTGGTAATTGACCAATTATAATTCTTAAGGCAAGCAGGCCGAAGTAACACTGGTAAGGTACCACCCAAAATTGCCGACGGCAATTGTTACAATGTATCTATTTGTATCAATTTGTTTGTTGACAACAAACAAATTGTTGACCATAGTCAATATCTAACTAATGACCCCACCCTCTGACACGTATCCGTAAAATCACGGGGTGATGCATGCTGTGTAGCTGTAGCCATCACCCCGTCGCCTGGTTCGTCGTTGACCGGACAACGTTTAACCAACTTATGCCTGTCTAGTGTTGTCCAGTCAATTGCGAACCTGCTGGATACCTGTGGGTCATAAATGTTTACCTTACCAGTGCTACCCGCCCATGTGACCAAAGTCAACAGCAGCAACAGAAACCCCTATATCAAACCATAGCAACAGTGTGGGATGGGCGAAAAAACCAGGACCCAAGAGCCAATTGTGAGTCCCAGCCAAAAATTCCCACCCGGCCCCGAAGCGACCAAAATATCACACTGTTAACTAGGGAGGGGGTGGAGGGGAAAAACTTCTCCGCTCCATCGCTTCGCAAAATGGCAGCTCGGCTGCCTCGTGGCCGCCCCTTATATAAGGGTGCTGGCCACGCCCCCTAACTACCCGGATGCCTTCGTCCGGTGGGGGGCCCCCGCAAAGAGCGCGGTGGCCATTTTGGCGCCACGCTTGCATTGCAGGCGCACCCCCCAATAAAGGACTCAGACACTGATGAAAGTGGATAACGGCATTGGGCCACATTTATTGATTCATGCCCTAGTACGAATTATAAATTTCTATTGGTAATTGACCAATTATAATTCTTAAGGCAAGCAGGCCGAAGTAACACTGGTAAGGTACCACCCAAAATTGCCGACGGTAATTGGTTACAATGTATCCATTTGTATCAATTTGTTTGTTGACAACAAACAAATTGTTGACCGTAGTCAATAAACTAACTAATGACCCCACCCTCTGACGCGTATCCGTAAAATCACGGGGTGATGCATGCTGTCTAGCTGTAGCCATCACCCCGTCGCCTGGTTCGTCGTTGACCGGACAACGTTTAACCAACTTATGCCTGTCTAGTGTTGTCCAGTCAATTGCGAACCTGCCGGATACCTGTGGGTCATAAATGTTTACCTTACCAGTGCTACCCGCCACACGGGGAGGCTTCCCAAAAGGCTCACTGCCCCCCCCCCCCCAAGACCGTCAGCTCGGTCAACAGGCCTGCTCGCCAGTCTACTAACAAGAGGTCCATACCTCCCTGCGACAGATGGGCCCCGTCCCCTGAGCAAAGCTCGTAATTTTGCAGACTGATGGTGGGGAGGCGAATGATGCGTCCCCCACCCTTGTCGAAAAGGAACCGGGCAATAGCCCTGTTCACGGAGCGTCGAGCTCAGTCAAGAGCCTCGAGGCCAAACGCTCCCCCATAAGCGTACCGCGGTATCGTGTCCGACCAATTGAGGGTTGTGGCAGGCCACACATAATGGGAGTAGGCCAGGTCACTGCAAATCGCAAGCTTCCGCGATAGGCCAGTGACCTGTCCCAAGCCATTGCCCCCAAGGTACATAACCAGGACATCAGGCGAGTCAGCATCCCTGATGTAGAAAAGGAATGGCAACAGTTCCCGCCATAACATGCCGCGCTTACCATACCACCTGAGACGTGCGGATGCACCCAGTCCCAGTCGGGGTCCCCACTCTGTCGCCGCAGCGTAACGCGCTGCCCTGTGCAGCGTAACGCGCTGCCCTATGCACGCAGCTATGGCCCACCAGCCATACTGTCACCGGTGTAATACGACACCCAGGGTCTGTCAAGGAAAAAAAAGGGGGGGGAGAAACAGTGCAGTGACTAAACTGGTACTCACGGTTGAAGAGGGCGAACACAAAACTGAAAACATTATGATCCCCACCCCCCACCCCATGCGGCGTATTTCAGCCCCGGAGTACCCAAAAACAGCTGCAGTAGAAGCCGCCCCTATCCTGAATGAACGGGTGCCACAACGAGCCCCAGGGAGGCCAACACTGGCTATTGCCTTTCCGGTCACCCTCCAAAATCGTAATTTAGTAAGGGGAGACCCATCGTGGTGACAGAAAAACGGGCCATGGTGCGTGCCACGCAGTGCAAGGAACTCCTGTAGGGCACCAACCGGACAGATGTCTGCCAAGGAACATCGTAGCAGTCTCACACCACTGCCTACGCCGTGCTGATCCGTTTTAGAGGTGCGTATCCTCAACTGAGCCCAATCATTGCAAACATAGACATCTTCGAGTTCCAGTGCCCTACAACTTGCATCCGCCTTAGACAGCATCACAAGCTCGCTGATGCGGAGTGCTCCAAAAAAGGCCACCGTAGTAGCCGAATGAAACAGGGCTGCCTCATACCTGCCAAAACAGAGGTCATGCCAGCCCCGTGCCAGGTGGGTAAGTACCCCAGGGGAAATTGGGTGGCGGTCGTCCGGGCTACGCCCACGCTCCCGCACCCACCCCTCCAAAACGTGTCTCACACGGAAGTCAGCGGTACTGTCCGCATGACCGCCTACTTTGGCCATAAAAGCCAGCGCTGACAGCCTGGATGCTATGGTGTGAGGTGCAAGGCCCTGGGAATACAGGTAAACCATGAATTGAAGTATATGGGCCACCGGGATCGGCCAGGTATCTGGCAGCCGGAATTGGGCACAGAATGCTCTGAAAGAATTGAATGCGTGGTGATACGCCTTATGCGTGCGTGGCGCTAGCGACATGCCGATCGCCCGGCTCGCCTCTCCTTGCCAATGGTCCATATCTCGTCTGGGAGTGGCGAGGGAAATTCCTCCACATCCGGGGCCAAGGCGCGGAACCGGGAGATCTGCAGGCGGGACAAAGCGTCAGCGATATCATTATTGACCCCCGGGACATGCCTGGCCCTGAACAGCACATTAAGGCGCAGGCTGCGCAATACAAACTGGCGCACCAGGTCCATGACCCTGGGTGATTTGGAAGTCTGTGAGTTGACAATGTGGACAACGGCCGCATTGTCACACCAGAAATGAATGACCGAGTTGGCCCACTCCTCACCCCACAGCATCAAGGCCCCCAGGATGGGAAAAAATTCCAGATACGTAAGATCACGCAGGCGACCTGTGCCTGACCAGGCTGGTGGCCACCCACCATAACCCACTTCCCATTGAAGTACATCCCATAACCCAGGGACCCAGAGGCATCGGACTGTATCTGGAAATGAGGGGAAGCCAGAAGGTCAGACCTCCAAAATGACACCCCATTGAACTCCCTCAGGAACTGGAGCCAGATAAGCATATCTGCCCTGATACCCCGGGTCAGTCTCACCCTATGGTGGGGCCTGGATAGGCCTGTCATGGCGTCGCACAAGCGCCGAGCAAATGCCCTGCCCGGTGCAACCACCCTGCAAGCGAAATTGAGGTGACCATGTAGCACCTGCAGTTCCTGCAATGATGCCTTGCGTTTAGCAAGCAAGTCCGAGATGAGGGCCACTATCCTGGACACCTTATCCCCCGGTAACCTAGAAGCCTGCGCTACCGTGTCAATCTCCACCCCCAGGAAGACTAGCTGGGTAGATGGGCCCTCGGTCTTTTCGGGCGCTAAAGGGACACCAAGTTCCTCCATTAGCGTCTGAAATGTGTTGAGGAGACGTGTGCACGTGTCCCAGCCCCGTTCACCCCCGAATAAAAAATCATCCAGGTAATGGGCTACAGACCGGGACCCAGACCTGCGGACAAAAGCCCACTGTAGGAAGGTGCTGAAACGCTCGAAGGCCGAGCATGATATGGAACAGCCAAAAGGCATGGCCTTATCGAAATAATATTCACCCCGGAACTTGAAACCCAGCAACTGAAAGTCACCCGGGTGAACCGGCAGAAGGCGAAAGGCAGACTTAATGTCGCACTTAGCTAACAGCGCATCCGGGCCACATGAGCGCACCATGCGCAGCGCTTGGTCAAAAGATGTATACCTGACTGAGCAAAGGTCATCAGGGATAGCATCATTGACCGATCGGCCGGCTGGGTAGGACAAGTGATGGATCAGGCGGAACTCGCCCGGTGACTTCTTGGGCACTAAGCCCAAGGGCGACACTTTAAGGTTGGGGAACGGGGGTGCACGGAAAGGGCCGGCGACCCTGCCCGCATCAACCTCCTTAGTAATACTGGCAGCAGCCACCTCCTCCCTCCCCCTAAGGGACAAAAGGTTGGGGGCATCTTGGGGGGACCTATCACCCAGGAAAGGAATACGGAACCCCAGTCGAAAACCCTGAAGCAGGTAAACCGCATCCGCCTCCCTCGGGTACAATGCGAGCCAACACTCCAACATGTCCACATTAATTGGGGAGGGGGCCTTTCGGTGGACCAGCTCCCTCTGCGGCAGTCTTGCCAGCCCCTTGTCCGCCCCTACCTCTGCCCCGCATCCGTCCAGGCCTGGGGCAGGCGGAGGCCGCATGGGGGCCAGCGCAAGAGGGACACTAATGCCTGTACTGGCAATTCTTCCTATTGCAGGAACCATTGGACGAGAAAGTCCAGCACAGCAGGCGGGCTGGAACCCCCTGCCCCGCCACCTGGCGGGGTGTCTGTGCTGGGGCCGCTCACTGGACCGCATGTCCACAATGGTATCTTTCCCCAGGCGCAGGGCGCGTGGGAGTCATGTACAGAAGCCACAGCTTCTGGCAGGGCTCGTCCCACCTCATCTCCGGGTGCAGGGGAATCCGCATACGGAATTGCTCGTCGTAATCCAACCACGACGGGCCCGGGAAGTCGACCATCGCCTGGTAAATGTTGTCCAAATACTGGACCATCGGAATTGCCAAATCCGGGCGGGCCCTGAGGTAGACCACCATGTATATGAGGTACGCCGGCAACCAGTTGGCCCACGTACATGGCGGCTTACGACGACGTGCCTGTTCCTTATCCTTCTCATCCTGCCCCTCCCTCTCCTCCTTGGTGGGCTCTCTGTTAAGAAGGGAGAAGATGTCCACATACTCCCCATGCCAGATCTTCTCTTTGGTGGCCTGGGCCAAATGGTCCCCCAGGGGCAAGGAATACCCCTCTGTTGGCAATGCCGACACCGGCACGGTGGGAACTGCGGGCATCTGAAAAGGAGCCTGGACCAACCCGGTCACCCCTAACACATTCCCGACTGAGTAAGAGGCACCACCCAAAACGGGGCCCTGGGTGAGAGGTGAAGTCACCGGGTGGGACGTCGGCAACTGAACCGTCGCACCACCCGTGCGAGGCCACGGCCACTGAAATGCCCCCCCCCCCCAACGTGGCTAGGTGTGTGGGTGCACTAGATTGAACTGCATACTCACATGCTGCACCCCCATGGGCCGCCCCCACCGGGGGTTCCGGCCCACTGGGGGCGTCGGAGCTCACGACCGCAGTTGAGCTCATCGACGAGGCCTGACCAGCACCAGCCTGTTGATTGGGGAGCTGCGAGGCAGTGGCCGATGCCGGCCCACGAGCCTCGGGCAGCTCGACCCGTCCTGCCGCCTGCCGCTGACCGGCAGACGAAGCATCAACCTGCACCCCAAAAGGCACCCCCGGGTGGTTAACCCTCGCAAGGGATGCCTCGGGGGCCGCAACGCGGGCCAGAAGGGCCTCCACATTAACGTAGCCCCCTAAGCCAAGAGGGGGCAAAGGGCCGGCCGGCCCACCAGCTGCAGGCGCCGGTCCAGGTCCCTGGACCCCGGGGCCCGTATACGGCCACGACCCCAGGCCCGGCCCCTGCAGGGCCGGGGGGGTACCCTGCCAGGGGAGGGAACCCAGCCACCCCCCATGGCTGAAACCCCCCGCAGGAAGCTGCACACCCATGGAAGAAGGCCGCGCAGAATGGGCCATGCCAGGGGCAGTGGCCACTGCTTGCGGGCCGGGGGCCGCGGCCCCTGCTGGGCCAGTACGCGGACACCCCGCCTCGGGCCAAGGGGCAATCAGCCCCATCCCACCGGTCCCGGTGGGCTCAGGCAAAGGAGGCTGCTGGGGAGGCGCAGCCGCGGCCCTCCGACCCGACTGGCGCCTCCGCGCAGAACGAGCCGCGTTCGCAGTCGCCTTCTTCTTAGAGGGCATAGCAGCTATCCGATGGGAAGCCGGAAAAGTCAAGAAAATTAGCAGCCAAGAGGCTTCCCGGTGAAAGGCAAGAGCGACGGAGGTAAGAGGGAAAAACTTCTCCGCTCCGTTGCTTCGCAAAATGGCAGCTCAGCTGCCTCGTGGCCGCCCCTTATATAAAGGTGCTGGCCACGCCCCCTAACTACCCGGATGTCTTCATCCGGTGGGGGGGCCCGCAAAGTGCGCGGCGGCCATTTTGGCGCCGCGCTTGCATTTTTTATGGAAGTCTATTGAATACTAAATTTATATCTACTTTGTTATCAACGTGTTAAGTCTTTTGACTATACTTTTTGACTATTATAAATTCCTTATTTTTATAAGAGTTATTAAGTTACTTTGTATAAAGCTAAGCTGTATCTAATATTATGTAGCCAAACACTTAAGCTACCATAGAAGTTACATTTTACTTTGTAAGATTGTATTTTCTTTCTAAAGCATGTAAATTTAAATTGCATTGTTCTTTAATATGCAGTGATTTCTTTTGAACTATATCTACTTGTTAAAACCTAACTTTAAAGTAACTTACAGTTACATCTGATTATTCAGTTGATTGCTGATTTAACCTAGACACATTTTTGATGATGTTTTGATATTCATTTAAGATTTATGCTTTACTATTTGTACACCATATATCTGCCTGCTATTATTGATATAAACAAATAGTTAAATAAGTGGGAAAAGAAACTACTGTGATCATCATTGTCTCCTCTAACAAATTAAAAGCGTGTAGATCTATATCAGTGATTCCTAACAATGGGGCACATGCCCCACAGGGGGACTTTAATTCCCAGAAGCCTAAGTGAGTACATTGGCTGATCAGTGTTTTGGCAAATTGACTTAGACTTGTGGGAATTAAAGTCCAAAAACCAAAGTTTGGGAAACACCGATCTATAGGATAAGAAATAGCATGTATGCTGGGTCATATATTTTCTTGGGGAACTCTTCGAATTTTGGCAAAAAGAGCCTAGGGTCTTCTTTGGGCTCGAGAGTTAATGGCAGCTATGTGCTTTTCACACAGTAAAGATAGTTATGAGCGTGAGAGATCAGGGTCTCTGATGCAACACTTGCTGCCTCTGAAAGTAAGAGGTAGACTTCACAGCCCAATTTATTTAATATAGCAGTAATATTTTTCTAAACTGTGCAGGCTGATGGTAGATGGTCACATATTTCTGTACCGCATCCTTTATGTGGGATGGATAACATCATATAGAAATTGAATTAGGCTGTTATTTTCCCACCAATACTCAGCAGTAATCTGACAAGGCAAAGCTCTGAGCAAGTATTGCGATTTCATTCTTATGTGTTGGGCCTGTGCTATCTTCGTTAATGTGGCCTATCTCACAGAATCCCAAACTGGATGGAAGAAACAAAACCAAGACTCTGAAAGCAAATTTATATTTTATCTACCCCTCTTCCTTCAAGAGCATTTAGGCTTCCAGATGAAGTCTTTTATCTTCCCCATGACCAACTACAGAAGAAAAGCAAACCAGCTGATAAGATGCAGATTAATAAAAATTCAGACTAGAACAAGCACACTTCTTTTATCACTTTCAGGAGCTCCATTTCTAATAATATGCTAGCTGTATCATTTGTTTTGAGCCTGAATCATGCATACTTTGCCCTAGTGCTGCACCTCCATGAGGGCCAACCATGAAATACACTCTGAAAATGAAGCAGTGCTGCCCATGCAAAATCTTGTGCAGTTATTTTCTCCATTCCACTTTTCTGATCACACAGAAAGTAAGATCCATGAACCGATGCCTGGAATCAAGACTGCTAAGGAGTCACTTCAGCTTTTTCCTGACCCAATTTGAGGTCCTTTATGAGGCTTGTTGTACTTGCTGTGAGAAGATGAAACTAGATGCGATAGTTATGTCTGTATCCAGCCGTAATCAAATTATCATCTCCCTCATTTCTTTTTCAGAGAAACATCATTTTTTAATTTGCTTTCTTAAAAAATAATAGATGTTGGCAGTTGGGAACAAAACCCCCAAAAGGTTTGAGTTTCCACATGGTTGAATATACACCAATACTACCTCTCCTAGTCCCATTTGTTGAGCAAATGAAGATGAACAATTAGTCTCTCTGTCAAATCAATAAGACTTTTCCAATGGTATAAGCAAGAAGGAAATTCTATCATATCAATCCCTTCTATTAGAGAAGTGTGTGTGGGTTTTATTTGGGGTGGGGGTGGGAATCAGATATCAACCCTAAAAATCTGGTGGTATGGCCAGTCATATTAAGAAGAGAGAGCATCTGTCTGTGCTTCCTTGCCAGCTTTCTTCATTCATCTCTAGCGGTTCACTTAGCACTATGTTTCAAATGTTAATGAGCAGCCATGGTTTGTAAAGACTTATTGCCAGAGTGGAGGAGATGGTCGTGACGATTCAAGAATGAGTGCCTGCTGACCAAGGAACAGACTCTTGGGTGGGTGGTGTGATTTTGAAGAGGGGTATTCAATAACCATTGCAGATTTGACCGTTTGTTTTTTAAATCTTCACATCCTCCAGTTTCTTTTTTTGTGTGGGAATTTAATTAGTGCTTGGCTGCTGTTCAGCTTATTAAGGGAGCAATTGCCTTGCTTTTCAGAACTTGTCCTCTGTACTTTGTTTTTTGTTTTTTTGCACAGGAGATACCTCCATAGAGTGTGCAGCGGCATGCATTATTTTCTCAGTGCAATGTGCAATGCCTGCCTGTCCCAAAGATAGGCTCTGAAAGGAACAGGCCTCTGAAGAAAGAAAATGAACACCAAGGGCTAAATCATGTTTTATCAGAGCCCAATGCGAAAGCTAATCACATATTTGGGATAAGTTTCATACCTGGACAATTTGGTATCATGACTGCAGGGACAAAAAGATTGGGGCATTAGCCAAGATTAGAGCTGTCAACCTATTAGGCATTTTGCAAACTAGTTAAGGACTTGAATCAATCAACAATTGAGTGCCATCAAGTCAACCTTTAGGGCATACCCATCAAGCTTGGCTCCAGAAAATACAGGAACTGCTCCCGCCCGGGCATGCATGTGCAGCAACAACTCCTTTGCGCATGCATAGAACCCCTTTGTGCATGTGCACCACTGCCTCTGATGGGCACGCATGCACAGTAACCCGTTTCCCACCATTCAAAATATGGGACGGTGGTGGAAAAGGGGAGGAATGAGCGATGAAATATGGGAAATCCCGGCCAATATGGGATACTTGACAGGTATGCCTTAGGGCAACCCTTTCCTAGGTTTTCAAGGTAGAGAGTACTCAAGTACTCAGAAGTGGTTTACCATGCCCTGCTTCAGGGGGCACTGTATGACTGTGCCGATCTCTGGCTTGAAAGTCAGATATCCAAACCACGATTGGGCATCTATTCAGCCAGCTCCCCTCAGTGGAGGAAATGCCACTGGAAACTAGCATAGTGGGCCCAATAGCAAAATGAGCAGAGGAGGAACTCTGATCCCCAATAGTCATGTAGGTGGAAGAGGCCATGCCAGATGGAGTGGCTGTGAAGGTGCATCTTGTCCATATCCTCAAGGCGGCAGCAGTCCATTGCAGTCGCAGTGTTAAATCCTGCATGTCTCATTTCATAGGTGCAGCAGGAGATGGCTCTGAGATCATAGTGTGTGTGTCATTTCATAGCAAGCTGGGACTCACCTTAAACAAATTAATGCCAGTGGCATTTTTCTTCATTGCCTCAGAGGCAGCCCAGAACCCGCTGGCCTCCAAGACCAGACCTCCCAGCACCCTGGGGCAGGAAAAAAAACCATACATTCGGATTGAGTTGTGGCCAACGATGATGATGACAAATCAATTACCTGCATATAAATAAACTGACACATTACAAATGTTCAGTGAATCTGTGTATTGAGCCACCTACAAAACTGAAGGAAGTTATTCTTAAACAGGATTTAATTCAGCACCTGCCTGCTAACTTGTAACAACTTAAGGGTTTACTCGATATGACCAAGATTTTTTAAAATCGTGTCAGAAGCACACAAAGGTGCTTTCTGGGTTGAAAGGATTTTTGCTGGAGAAACTCCACTCAGGGGATGCCTGAATGAGGTTCCTTTCATGTCCCCAAGATCTTTTCCCACCGAAGTGGTCCCTATTTATCTACTTCCAATTTCTTGCTTTCGAACTGCTAGGTTGGCAGGAGCTGGGACAGAGACAGGCATTCAAACCATCATGCAGTCTCAAACTGCCAACTTGCCGGCCTTCCATCTAACAAGGTGAGCTTCTTAACCACTGAGCCACCACATCCGCTTAAATGTATGAAATGAAAAGAATAAAGACAAGGCTCACAGTGAGCAGCTGTTACCACAGTGTATGAGAATAATTCTGTTCTTCTTCACTTTGTCAAGCAAAGGTAAATGTTTTGACCCAGGATGTGTTCATCATTTGGCAAACAGATACTGCTAAGGTGTTTGGGAGTAATGGCCATGACATGTCTCAAAAACTATGTCACCCATATCCTTCCATTCCTGACATTGCTGCCAGCAGAAAGAGAATGGCAAAAGGTGTTGAGTATTCAAGACAGCAGTGATGCATTGAAAGGTTGCCAAGCAGCACCTGTCAGATTAGAGAACAGCATAGCAGAGCTCTTTAGGAAGAAGACTTCACTGTTTTTCCCCAAAAGGAAAGAAAAGAAAAGAAAGAAAGAAAGAAAGAAGTTTGTTTGTTTAATGTTTATAAAATTACAACAAAATCAAGGAAAGCTAAATAGGGCACTGGGCTGGATGTTTCAAGATAGTGTATAGGCTCTTTATCAACTCCCACAAAGTCTGTTTTCAAACAAAGGTTAACTTTACTTAAAAGAAGAATTTAATCAAGCTCTCTCTTGAAGCACCAGGCAATGATCCCATTCCTGTTTGCTGCCAGCAAGCACAAGCCATCCAGGGTATATTCAGCCTCTGTTTCCAGATTGTTACATACCTTCTCTTTTAAAAGGACCAGAGATTAACATTACACACCTCCATTTAAGTATGTTGGGCCTTTTAGCATAGCCAGCACACCCCTGTTTTGGGCTTTAAGCAATTCTCCCACTTCTGGTGTGTCTTATTTCTATTATGATATCCTTCCAATGACATCCTCCCTTCACTTTCACCCTGGTTTCAATTTATTTTATTTTATTATTATTATTATTATTTGGGGGGGAGTTGGTTATAAAGTTTGGCTGGAGCTGGCTGGTACAGGCTAAGTAAGGTCACTAGAAGGTCCTGTATGCCATCTGCTGAAATCCTCACATTCAAATGGCTTACAGACCTTGAGTGACCCTATTTGATCTAACCCAGGGCACTGTCAATTGGCTACTATCCTGAAGTGGCTTAAGAGGAGAACCACTTCAGGATAATGGTAATTTAAACACTTTCTTGGCTCCTTGGAGGGACTGAGAAAGTTTTTTTTAAAAAAAATCAATATATTAGAATAGTGGAAACGCACTGCATCACTTACACCTTCCCCCAGTGGCTTAGTGGTTTAGGAGACTGGAAAGACAGGGTCAATATCCGAGAGCTGCACTTGGGGACATGAAAGGAGGCTCATTCAGGCATTCCCTAAAAATCCTTTCAACCCAGAGTAATCTCTGACACAAAAACACACACTGCATCACTTTAAAAAAATAAGAAACAAAATGAAAACTTCTTTCCTGCAGCAGGAGGCAGCAACAAGGTGGGTTTATGATTGGTTTCTTCCTTAAACTTCTAAATGAAAGCCTGTCCAATTCAACTTTGAAGGTGTGGGTAGGAGCCCTATGGGAGCACACATTTCAACAAAGACCTCATCTGATCACTGTCTTAATGCTCATCCTCACAACAGACCAAACAGACAGAAAAATGCCCAAGTAGTCACCCTCTTTGAGCCTTTCTAGAGTCTCTTTTCTGGCAGGCATCTTTCCTGGATATTCCAGTATGTTATATCATTTCCTTGTTTGTCCCTTCACTCAATGGGACTGCTGTGGCTTAGTGGTTAAGACCCTGAACTTGATGACTCGAAGGTCAGCAGTTCGAGACCCGAGTGCTGCATGACGGAGTGAGCTTCTGTCTCCATTCCAGCTCCTGTCAACTTAACAGTTTGAAAGCAAGACATTGCACATAGATAAATAAGGGTCACTTTGGTGGGAAGGTAAACAGCATTCCATGCACTCTGGTGTTTAGTCATGCCTGCCACATGTCCACCGAAATGTCTGCAGACATAGACATGGCTCTTTAGCTATGCACAGAGATGAGCACTGAACCCTAGAGTCGGATATTACTGGCTTTCGAGCAAGGGTGACCTTTTTCTTTACCTTTACATTCTCCTGAATAACCTCATATGGTGAGTGAACATATTACAAGCAGCCATGTCCAAATTGATTTTACTCACATGCTATCAAGAAAATATGGAGAGTGAATTTTAGCTTCCTTTATATATATATATATATATATATATATATATATATATATATATATATATATATATATATATATATATATATATATATATATATATATATATATATATATATATATATATATATATATATATATATATGCACACAAAATAGATTTTTTGTGGAAATTATTCTACATCATAGTCACATACTGCAATTGCAACATTTCATTTGATATTAGTATTTTTCAAAAAGGAACCCCCTTCCTAATCTTTACTTTTGTTATGGCAAGATAATACTTAGGATACAAAGCCACTGTTTTAAGTTCTGGACAATGGGAATGATAAATGGTTTCTTTTTAACCATACGGAGTTGCCTTCGCTATAGTTCGAAGGGATTTCTGAAAACTAGGGCATGAGTCTCACTGAACTGGTAAAACTGTAAGCCCATTCTCATGAAACTGGGAAGCCTGCATTTGATTTTGTCCCATTTCTGCTCAAGAGTTTTGCAATGATGGAATGATTCACCACACAAATAGGAAATCTCTCTGTATAGAAGAATTAATCTGTGGGAGTGGGTTGAATCCAGCCCTCTTTCTGTCACCTCTGCACAGTTTATGTCCTATTTACTGCAGAGACAAATTGTCATTTAGTAAAAAGGTAGAGGTAAATGTCACCCTTGCTCGAAAGCCAATCGTATCCGACTCTAGTGTTCAGTGCTCATCTCTGTTTATAGCCGAAGAGCCAGTGCTGTCTGCATTTTGCAGATGTTTCCGTGAGCATGTGGCAGGCATGCCTAGACACCAGAGTGCACAGAACACTGTTTACCTTCCCACTAAAGTGGTACCTTTTTATCTAGGTGAAACTTGGAAGTCTATCTCATTTATTTATTTCACCTTTTAAATTGCATTACTGAACTGAATGAACATTTGCACAATATTCTAATTTTCTGAGTTTCACCTGTACTTGCAATTTCTTGCTTTCAAACTGCTAGGTTGGCAGGAGCTGGGACAGAGATGGGCTTTCAAACTGTCATGCAGTACCCAGGTCTCGAACTGCTGAGTTGCTGCCTTCCAGTCATCGCCTTAACCACCAGACCTCCTATCAAACCTTGAAAGGCAAAATGCACTTGAAATGAGAGAAACGGGGGAAAGACATTAAAATGCTGTCTGGGGTGGGGCTCTTTAAGGTTATTATGAGTCAAGTTTTATGAAAAAGTGCCCTTGAACCAGATGTGTTTGTCATACAAATGTTATGAGTGGGTGAATTTGAATGAAGGAGTTCTCTTGGTCTCTTGCTCCACCTAATTTTTATCTTATCTTATCTTATATATATATAAAACCAAGGTGTCATGCCGTTTGTTACTCAAATGCCACCATCCTTATCCCCCACTGCCCCAGAAACTGCGCACCCGCCTACCTGTGGTGCCTGGCTGGGCCGGCACGGGGTACCGGCAGCGCCCCCTGCGGTCCTTCACCTCAAAAAGGGGTTGCATGAGGGGCACCCCCACCCACCTGAAAGTCCACCGACAAAGGGCGGGTCAGTGCAGAGTGGTCATGCGCAGCAGGCCAGGCCGGCCTGCACTGTGCATGGCCCAACACAAAGCTCCGTTCTGCCTCAACTCGGATATCCGGGGTTGCGGGCAGAGCGCACGAAGCATGCCGGCCATTCGGCTGCTGAGCGAGGCAGCAACTCGGCCGCAGATGGACCCGCTGCCACTGCCTTGCCCCACAAAGCCGTGGGGAGCACCAGGACCAGGGACCACCCTTGCCACGGCCCAGCTGCCAATGCCACCTTCTGTGGGCACCTTCCGCGGGTGCTGCCCCACATCCAACCAGTCCTCAGGAGCGCAGGGACTGACACAGCCTCCAATGGACTTTGGAGGATCCATCCAACCAGCCCCCAGTGCCAGCCACCCCTCCCAACCACTGTTCCCCACATGCCGACAGAGCCTTTGCGAGCCCTGGCCACTGGCCACTGGTGGAGGAGCCACTACGCCAGACAACACATGCAGCCATTGCTCCTCCCGCCGCAGGATAAAACAGAGCGCATGTCTTCCTCCACCACCACAATTCTGCCCGCATCCAAAGAGGCATGTGCCAGAGGGGGGTTCTTTTGGGCATGCACCCCAGCACATGCCTCTCCGGACGCAGGCAGCATTGGGGTGGCAAAGGAAGCCATGCACCCTGTTGCATCCACGGCAGGAGGAGCAATGGCAGTGCATGTTGTCTGGTTTGGTGGCTCCTCTGCCGGTGGCCAGTGGCTGGGACTCACAAGGGCTTCATCAGTGCCTTCTTTTGTGCACGCACTGAAGTGGGGGGGGGGGGGGGGGGCAAAAGAAGCCTCCTGGTATGTGCCTCTCCACACTGCTCACTCTGGCAGGATTGGCCACAGGCCTGGCAGAACGGCGAGAAGCTGGTCAAAATTGACTATCTAGAGGAAGTAAAAGTCGTATTACGACTTCTCCTTCCTCTGGAGAGTCAAGTTTGCCTGTCTTCTAGGCACTCCACCAGCGCTGATCTGTCCAGAGAGGAGCACGCTGGAGGGGGGTTCTTTTGGCCCCCACCCCCTCCATCATGTGCACGGAAGCAGATAAGGTGGCCCAGAGCCAGGGGGACTAGTGCCCAGGTTTCTCCTCAGGTCGGGTTGTGTTGTGTTGAGTCTAGGTATGGTTTGTATGCATGTTGTCTGTTGGGAGTCTATTGTGTGTTGGGTGTGTGTGTTGTATATTGGAGTGGGGTGTGTGGGGTGTGACTGTGCCGTGGGTGTGGGGGTGTCATGTGTGGGTGTGTTGTGTCATGTTGTGTCACCACAGGTGTCTGGGTGTGTTGTGTGTGTTGCGTGTCATGTGTGTGTTGTGTGTCAGGGGTGTGTGTTGTGTGTGATGTGTCTGGCTGTGGTGGGTGTTGGTTGTGTGACGTGTGTGTGTGTTGTGTGTGTGTGTTGTTTCAGTGTGCCACATGTCAGGGTGTGTTGTGTGAGTGTGTTGTGACATGTGAGATGTGTCTGGGTGTGTTGTGTGTGTGTTGTGTGTCAGCCTGTGTGTTGTGTTACCACCTAAACCAATAAAAAACATTTGGCCCCAGCCCACACCGGACAGGAGCCTCCCAAATCACGCCCAGGCAATGTCAGGCACCCCTGCTAGTTTTTCCCTATTTTTTCTTCCAGCCTCAAAGAAAAAGTCTCAGTGGTAAAGTGACAGGGAATGAAATGAGAGTGAGACTTTCAATGACATTGGGTTCTCTCATTTATTTTTAAAAGGGCAATGAGATATGCTTACTGTTCTGTATAATGTTTATGTTCTTTTCCCCCTCCACAACATTTTCTGTCCCACAGATTGGAAACTAGTTGTATTGTAGCCACAAAAGTTTGGTGGTTTAATCAATAACTTTGCTTCAGGAAAGACCAAAAACATTATTTCTAAAGTAAAGAGCATACTGTCCTTCAACTTTGCCACAAATTCAGCATCTCCCTTAGCTCCCCACCCCCACCCCAATTATCCCCATTTCTATTTGTGGCACATATATGCCAGATTTACCCTAGAGTTCTGTGAGTGGTCCTGATCTGTCACATTAATGCCTGTGGCATGTTTTTTGCTCTATCCTATGATCACCTCACAAGTATCCTATATTGGGTTTGTATTTTATATCATTATCAAAAAAGCATCCACCTGTTAGCCCTGGGCGGTACCAGAATAGAAGCCATCATCCTATAATAACTTGTTTCACGGCTATAGCCATCTGTGGATAAAAATCCAATTTCAATCACTGTTGCAACCTTCAATCAGCCTAAGTGGTAGATTAATTAGCTTACACGTTAATTGCACATTAAAATGTGTTCTTGATTAATTAAAACGGCCCCTACTGAAGGGCATGCCTCTATGCAGACCCCAAAATCATAGTAGTGACTTCCTGTCCAGCAAGCCATATGTTCAAAAAGAAAGTTACAGTCGGCTTTCCCCCACAAAGAAGGTGGGGAAGTGATATTTTATGTCAAAACAACCATTAATTCTTGGAATACAAAATACCACAGATTCCTGAAAAAGAAAGTGCATATTCTAAAGCCATGTATAAAGAACCTACTAAGGTGAGCAAGGAATGTCAATCATATTGCTGCCCTGCAGGAAGACTTTAAAACCTGGCTGGCAGGCCAAGTATGGGGTGCAGGTGGAGGGGTGACTTCAGTGGGATAGCTGGTATAGCGAATCCCAGCACCCTCGGCCCCTCCACCCTTTCTAAGTGAGTGGGTGGGTAGTTTTTAAAGCAGTTTTAGCTATGTTTTAACTATGTTTTTTATTATGCTGTGAACCGCCCTGAGTTGGCCTTGGCCAAGTGGGCGGTATAGAAACCGAAATAAATAAATAAATAAAATATTGAAATATTTTGCTCTTCTCAGCATCTCATGGAGGCCTCTCCACCCACACACCCCTCCAGCAAATGGCCACTATTTTCTGTGAACCCCTACAAGGCATTTTGTGGAGCTTCCCATTTCATTACCCTTATTTATTTGTCTTATTTTCCTCGTAATTTTTTTGTTCTTTCATTTAAGTCCAAATTCCCAAGTACTGCAAGATGGAATGAGCTCCCGTCGTTGTTCCAGCTCCTGCCAACCTAGAAGTTTGAAAGCAAGAAATTGCAAGTAGATAAATAGGGACCACTTTGGTGGGAAGGTATACAGCATTCCGCATGCTGGTGCTTCAGCTTTGAAACAGATCATTTAACAGTGAACCCTAGAGTCAGATACAACTGGCTTTCGAGCAACCTTTACCTATAAGTCCAAATCACCACCTCTGTTTGAGTGTCACTGCAACTGCTCTTTGGGGTGGCAAAGTATCTTGTTAAATGATCATAATATTGGCTGGAGATGCATGAGGGATTACATGGCAGCAAATTCTAAACCAAACAGATTGGAATACAGGGCTTGTCCGGATGATATAAAAATATGATGATATAAAAAGGTTATTTTGGAGTTTTCTTCTTCCTCTCTGATCCAACAAAACAAGCCTCAATCTGATATGATTGATATTTCCCCATTTCCAATGTTTCTTCCTTCCTTCCGAGAGCAATAGGATTTTCTTCTGGCATTTGTTTGGTGGGTGAACTTTAACACTGCAGCATTCCCTCTGGAAAGCTCATTTCCATGTCAGAGCACCCAGTCAGAAGCATTTAATTAGCTTTTCAAAATAGACCTCACCTCCAAATTAAAAGAAAAAAGACCACCAGCAGTGGTGAAGCTGCAGCGAGGCAATGGATTTGTAAGGATTTCTTTCATAAATAAAAAAAGCTGAGCCTGTCACTTTCCTGAAAAGAAGTGGTTTTCAAAGATATGGCTCTTGCAGTACAGTGTAGATGTGAATGCTCATAGGATAGAAATGCCCTGGGGACAAACCTTGCTGTTTTTGTTGTTGTTCAGTCGCACAGTCGATTCCAACCCTTTGCGACCCTATGGACCATTGATCTCCAGGCACCCCTGTCCTCCACCATCCTCCTCAGCCCGCTCAGCTCGGTGCCCGCTGCATCCACAATGCCATCCAGCCATCTTATCCTTGGCCGTCCCCTTTTTCTTTTGCCCTCCACTTTTCCCAGCATCAAGGCTTTCTCAAGTGAATCCTCTCTTCTCATTTGGTGTCCAAAGTACTTCAGCTTCATCTTTACTATTTGACCTTCTAAGGAGCAGTCAGGGTTGATTTCTTCTAAGATTGACCGATTTGTTCTCCTCGCTGTCCAGGGTACTCTCAAAACTCTCCTCCAACACCACATCTCAAAGGCGTCTATTCTTCTGCGCTCAGCCTTCCTAATGATCCAGCTCTCACATCCATACATTACCACTGGGAATGCCATTGCTTTGACTATACGGATTTTTGTTTGCAAGATGATGTCTCTACTTTTCACTATGTTCCCCAGGTTTCTCATGGCTTGTCTCCCTAGAATCAGTCGCCTCTTTATTTCATGGCTGCAGTCACCATCTGCAGTGATCCTAGATCCCAAGAAAGTAAAATCTGTCACTGCTTCTACTTCTTCCCCGTCTACTTTCCAGGTGCTGATAGGGCCTGTTGCCATTATGTTGGTTTTCTTGATGTTAAGTCTCAGGACAGCTTTTGCACTCTCTTCTTTCAACCTAATCAGTAGCTTCTTTAAATCTTCCTCACTTTCTGCCATTAGGGTGGTATCATCTGCATATCTCAAATTGTTGATGTTTCTCCCAGCAATTTTTATCCCATATTGTGATTCCTCAATCTCTGCATTGCGCATTATGTGCTCTGTGTATAGGTTGAAAAGGTAAGGTGATAAAATGCAGCCTTGTCTTACTCCTTTTCCTATTCCAAACCATTCTGTCATTCCATGTTCTGTCCTAACTGTTGCTTCTTGACTCTTGTACAGATTTCTCATGGGGCATATGAGGTGTTCTGGTATTCCCATTTCTTTAAGTACTTGCCACATTTTATTGTGGTCCACGCAGTCAAAGGCCTTGGTGTAGTCAATAAAGCAGAGGTATACTTGTTTTTGATATTCTTTTGTTTTCTCCATGATCCACCATATATTAGCAATGTGGTCTCTAGTCCCCCTGCCTCTTCTGAAACCCGCCTGCACCTCTGGCAATTCTCTCTCCATGTGCTGCTGAAGTCTATCATGTATTATCTTGAGCATCACCTTGCTAGCGTGTGGGGTGAGTGCAATTGTTCAATAATTTGAACACTCTTTGGCACTACCCTTCTTTGGGATTGGAACGTATACTGATCTTTTCCAATCCTGTGGCCACTGTTTTGATTTCCAGATCTGCTGGCATATCAAATGCAGTAATTTGATTCTGTCATCTTTTAGAGCTTTGAAAAATTCAACTGAGGTACCATCATCTCCACTAGCTTTGTTGTTTGCAGTGCTTTTTAGGGCCTTTCTGACTTTACTCTCTAGGATGTCTGGCTCAAGTTCAATGTGCTCATCATTGTGATTATCAGTGGTGCTGAGGTCCTTTTTGTAAAGTTCCTCTGTGTATTCTTTCCATCTTTTCTTAATCTTTTCTGCATCAGCTAACTTCTTGCCGTCTTTGTCCCTTATCATGGTCATTTTTGCTTTGAATGTTCCCTTGATTTCCCCAATTTTTTTGAAAAGATCTCTAGTCCGGCCTCTTGTGTTGCTTTCCTCTATTTCTTTGCACTGTTCATTTAAATAGATTTCCTTGTCTCTCCTTGCTTTTCTTTGAAATTCTGTGTTCAAGTGACTGTATTTTTTCTTTTCTCCTTTGCCTTTTGCATTCCTTCTTTCCTCTGCTATTTTAAGAGTCTCATCAGACAACCACTTTGCTTTCTTATGCTTCTTTTCTTTTGGTATGTTTTTCCTTGCTGCCTCCTGCATGATGTCCAGCACATCTGTCCATAATTCTTCTGGCACTCTGTCTATCAATTCCAAACCATAAAATCTGTTCCTCACCTCCGCCGTGTATTCCTTAGGGATGTTGTCTAGGTCATATCTGTCTGGCTGATTGTTTTCCCTATTTTCTTTAGTCTAAGTCTGAATTTTGCTATTAGTAGGTTGTGATCTGAGCCACAGTCTGCTCCAGGTCTTGTTTTTGCTGACTGTATGAAGGTTTTCCATCTTTGGCGGCAGAGTATGTAATCAATCTGGTTTTGATGTTGGCCATCTGGTGATGTCCATGTGTAAAGTCGCCTCTTGTGTTGCTGGAAGAGGGTGTTTGCTATGACCAGTGTGTTATTTTGACAGAACTCTATCAATCTTAGCCCTGCTTCATTCTGCGTTCCAAGACCAAACTTGCCTGTTATTCCATCTACTTTTTGATTTCCTACTTTGGCATTCCAATCTCCCAAGATAATGTGGACATCATTTCTTGGTGTCTGTTCTATGAGGTCTTGTAGGTCCTCATAGAACTGGTCCACTGTGGCTTCATCTGCGCCCGTGGTTGGTGCGTATATTTGGATTACAGTGAATTTAAAGGTTTGCCTTGTATTCTGACTGACATCATTCTATCATTTTTGAGATTGTATCCCATTACTGCTTTTCTCACTTTTTGCTAGGCCACTTTTGCCCATCTGGTCACACTGTTATTTAACTGGCCACTGTTTTTGCCTTTCCTGTAAGTCTCAATACTTTTCTTGGCCATAATAAAAAATATTTAGGTCATATTTTGATGAAAATCCATTATTGATATTTAAAATTTAAAACTTAGTAAAAGCATTTCTGAGAAGTTTTTTGGGATAGAATTTTTCCCCTCCTACAATACTGCATAAATACCTGTTGAATGGCAGCCATTTTTTGCCTCTGTTTAAGGCATGATGTCTTGAAATGACATTAGGTCAAGAGAATGGTGGAGAATATACAAAGTACAATGCTGCCAAGAAAGCTGTTGTTCTTGTCACTTGCAGCAGCAGAGAGAGGGAGGAAGGAAGGAAAAAAGGAAGGGGCTATTGTAGGGTCCCCACATCAATTGGCTTAACCTCTCTTCAGGGGTCCACTCAGGCGGCCACAGTCCCGAGAACCAACCGGGCTCTGCTGGAGGGGAAATTGGGAGATAAGCGGGTAGGTTAGGAATTAACAATGGCCCAGGCTGGGGGCAAATGGAGCTAGGCAAGCAGACAGGGGCAAACAAGGGACAAAGTTAGATGCCCGGGGTCAATACACATAGGCTCTGAGATTAGGGCAGGAACAATGGGTTTTGCCAGCCCAAGGCAATTAAGTGTGGGTTGTCCATTAACCATGTGGTAACTTCCAAGAGCTGGCATTGTAGCTGGACCACCAGAAAATGCCATGTACGCAAGCCTTCTGTACAGGGGTGACACAATTACCTTACATACACGTCCTCACCCCTAGGCAGGAAATAAATACTTGCTCCCGACTCTGGTCGGGCCTGGATGTGATCTGAAGGAAGAGAAGCAAGACACGATCGTAAGGCCCAGGACACCCCATGCATTGGAACGGACGTGTTCCAAAGCAAGGGGAGAGCTGTGATCCTCAGCAGCAAAGGCAGACCCAAGACCCGTGGCAGAGACCCGCCACCGTGATCCTAACCAGATTATACCCAAAGGACATCGACCTGAGCACCACCCGCCCTGACTTACTACCTCCAGGCGTGCAGACTCATCCTGCAGAGGCAACTTTGGGAACCCCCTCAGGTAGTATTGGGGCATGCATGGGGGGGGGGGCATAATTCATCCCTTAGGCAGCGAGCTCAGGTGAGGGAGCTCAAAGGCCTGGCCAGGCAGCACAGAATAGGGTTGAGGACAAAAGCCCAAACGGAATTAGTGGTGTACATGGGAAAACATTGTCTGTTCTACCCAGAAGCAGGCACAATGGATCCAGAGGTATGGGATAGAGTAGGAAGGTGTCTGAAGGAGGTACCCCAAGCCGCACCTAAAATCATAGGGGCTTGGAGCAAGTGTCAGCAATTAATTGCAGCTGTGAGTCCAGCCTGGGTAGAGACCAAGAAACCCCCAGCTTATGTAGAACCATCAGCCCCAGCACATCTCTACCTGACCATCAAATTCCAGCATGGGGGTTTGGAGGACTTAGGAAGCGCAGGCGCTTCCAGGGCTGTCAGAAGTCCTTCCCAACAGATGATAGAGGCAGAACTACACCTGGGGGAATTGTCAGCAGCAGAACTGGCGAATTTCAGTTGTTGTGTCCAGTATGCCTAGAGGCAGACACACTTTCAGGTGATCAGACCACCATCTGCATGCCCATCCCATACAGGCTGCTTGTGGAGACCCGCAAAGCCATTACGGACACAGGGCTTCAGAGCAGATTCACTAGGGAATTCAGGAAGAGAGCAGAAACAGGAGTGGCAGCAGGAGTTGGGTAGGGACCCCCAGAAGCAAAATCTGAAAGCTTAGATTGGATAGGAAGGTAACTGAACTGGAAAGGAAACTAACTTCTAAGCAAAAAGCCAAGAGTAGTTGCAAAAGCCACCTGAGAACAGCCTTAAAAATCTGGCAGAGAGGAACCATTTCCCCATGAGTAGAGTGAAGCATTGCAGACCTGGGGAGGGGGATTATCCCCAGGAAGGAATGTGGATATCTGAGCTTTGAATGTGTCATGAGAGAATGAAAGGTTCACCAGTGTGACTGCAGAATTGTTGAGAGTTGTTATGTGTTTGCATGGTTGTATTATAATGTTGCAATGTTAAAAGTAAATAAGAACATAAGAACAGCCTTGCTGGAACAGGCCACAGCACATCTAGTCCAGCATTCTGTATCACACAGCGGCTCACCATTTGTTTCAGGGTATTCCTAAGCAGATGCCTTCACCTGCTTAGGATTCCCTGGAAATGGCATTGAGAGATATCCTGCCTATCTCTCCAACCCGGAGTTTGTCCTTAGGTAACCATAATTATAGCCATTGATACCCTTGTCCTCCATGAACTTGTCTAATCCTTTCTTGAAGCTGTCAAGATTGACAGCTGACACCACTTCATCTGGCAGGGAGTTCCATAGACCAGTGATCCTCTGGGTGAAAAAGTACCTGAGAACTAGTACCCAAAAGTTTCATGGAGTGCCCCCTAGTTCTAGTGTTATGCGATAGGGAAAACAGTTTTTCCTTATCTACTTGGTCCACACTGTGCATGATTTTATAAACTTCAATCAGGTCACCTCTTAGACGCCGTCATTCAAGAGTGAAGAGGCCCAACCGTTGCAGCCTCAGATGGTAAGGAAGGTGTTCCAGTCCCCTAATCATTTTGGTTGCCCTCCTCTGCACTTTTTCCAGCTCCATAATATCCTCCTGGAGGTATGGTGACCAGAACTGTACACAGTATTCCAGATGGGGCCTCACCATAGATTTATAAAGAGGCAAAATAATACTTGCTGACTTATTTTCTATACCCTTCCTAATGATCACTAGCATTGAGTTTGCTTTTTTCACTGCTGAGGCACACTGGGTTTACACCTTCAATGAGCTGTCCACCAGGACACCAAGGTCCCTTTCCTGGTTTGTCGCAGAGAGTTCAGACCCCATCAGTTTATAAATGTAATTGGGGTTTTTTTTGCCCTAACGTGCATCACTCTGTACGTACTAAGGTTGATGCTCATTTACCACTGTTTTGCCCACTCCCCCAGTGCCAAGAGATCCCTCTGGAGCTCCTCACAATCTCTCACAGTTTTCACTACCCTGTATAATTTAGTGTCATCAGCAAATTTATCTACCTTGCTATTTATTCCTACTTCTAGATCATTTATGAAGAGGTTGAAAAGCAGGGGTCCCAGTACTGAACCTTGGGGGACCCCACTCTTTACTTCCCTCCACTTGGAGAAGTGCCCATTTAGTGCTACCCTCTGTTTCCTGTCCCTTAGCCAGTTGCTGATCCAGGACAAGACCTGTCCCGTTATTCCATGACTGGTAAGTTTATTCAAGAGCCTTTGGTCAAAAGCCTTCTGAAAGTCCAGATAAACAATGGCAACTGGATTCCCCTTATCCACATGCTTGTTGACACTCTCAAAAAAAAAATCCAACAGATTAGTGAGGCATGATTTGCCCTTGCAAAAGCCATGTTGGCTCTCCTTTAGCAGCGCCTTCTCTTATATGTGCCTATTAATCCTATCTTTTGCGATGGTTTCCATCACTTTACTTGGGTCACATGTCAAACTGACCAGTCGGTAATTTCCTGGATCACCCCTGGATTCTTTTTTGAAAGAATCGAAAATGATTTGAGGGAAAGATTATATATTTTGGCTAGGAGATCAGCAATTTCATCTTTAAGTTCCCTGAGAACTCGTGGATGGATGCCATCTGGTCCTGGTGATTTGTTAGCATTTAGTTTAACAAGACATGCAAGGACCTCCTCCCTGGTTATTTCTATCTGGTTTAATTCTTCAGTTTCCCTCCCTACGAAGATAGGCTCTGTCTTCTTCAGTGAATACTGAAGCAAAGAATTCATTGAGTCTCTCTGCAATCTCTGTTTCCTCTTTAATAACCCCTTGCCTTCCATTGTAATCTAATGGTCCAATGGCCTTCCTAGTTGGGTTCTAAAATGTCAAGAATTGTGTTCTAGAAGTAATAAGAAAGATAACAGTTAACTCTGTTCATCGGTTGGATATGTTGTTTTCAATGGGAAGAAAGTAGCACCAGCCCTGACTCTTTCCATTCAAACAGCAGGCTAAAGAAAGTATGAGAAAGAGTGATGGGCAAAAAGTCCTTTGTTTCCTGCCTGCCTAGCAGCTTAAGTGCCAGGGACAAAAGAGGAAGAAGGAGGGGTGGAATTCTAGCCCACAAAGACAAAAGGATTGGCAAACTTCTTTAGGATGGCAACAGAGAGGGGAAGGTGGAAGGCGTTAGTTTCTTCATAGGCTGTCCATTTGTGTTAGCTGAACAAAGTGGTTAAAATGTTCCATGTTAGTCTCGATGGAAAATGCTGCATTGAAATGGTCAAAAAGGGGTAAAAGGGAGCGTTACATTCTAATTAACTGATAAGACCTGTATGGGCCTTGTTTGCTATGAGCTTAAGTTAACCTCTGACTTTTTCATTTGCTGCATGTTCCTTGTCATTAGAGTAACACTGTATGTAATTTTTTGCTCGTTTCTTCATTTTGGTGTTTTTCCACCCCAGCATTGTGCATTAGGACTGTCTTTTTGGCTTGTTTGTCCTTTTATTCTAATTACTGATTTGTTCTTCAGACACTGCTTTCCCTTGAGACATACAGGATTTTACTATAGTCCCTTCTTTATCAATCTCACATTTTTTTTTTCATTTTCTGACAGACCTTTCTAGCAGGAGATGATGTTCTAATTATGCCATACCTGTCAAGTTTTGGATACTTAACAGCTATGCTTATCTTGTGCTGCCCTCCAATGGTGGCAATAGGGCATTGCAGTCTAATTAATATGGGATGACGGTGGGAAAGAGGGTAAAATAAGCGGTTTTCCCGGCCAATACAGGATACTTGACAGCTATGAATTATGCCATTCAATTAATAGCCCTGAACCCTTTTCACTATTTCACTAATCCGGAGGTTTTGCATTTAATGGCACTTTTTTACAATTCCAGGTCAAGCAATTGTGGAATGAGCTAACCTACATTGTCTTCTCTTTTAGTTAACAGAAAAAAAGGGGGGAAGCCCCCTTCGGATTCTCAGCTAAGGCGATAGTTACCTATAATTATTAAAAATAACTTTCTCAGGGCTGCCTCTGCAGCCAGTCTTTATCTCCTATGCAGATCCATTTTGGGAATACCAGCCAGAAACAGATGCCAGAACTAGGCACCAATCCCGGAAGTCCAGGAGATGTTAGATGCCAGCATCGGTCTCAGCCAAAATGTAGCAAGCACAGACATTAGCCAAGATGACACCCGCCATCCATTTTTCAATGATTTTGGCATGCCTTTACCCCAGGGGGAGGGTTTGTGACACACACACATATGGACACCACACACACATATACACACAAGCTATGCAGACCAGGACTCAATGTTACACACCAATTGGGACTTCAAAGAACATCATGCTCAATTAAACACAGTTCTGACATCTGGACAAGATAAAGTCATGCACAGGACACAGCCTTGTTTTAGAGTACTGTCACCATTTCTATATTTCACCTTTATGCCAGCTTGGACTGTCACAAACACAGACTCTCCATCCATTTTAAGCAGAGCAGTAGCAATGAAGCTACCAATGGATGGAGTGGGTCATTTAATCCACATCAAGGGACAATTTATGGCGTCACCACATATAACCCTACCTCAGCGTCAGAAGAAGCAGCTAGATGTTTTTGTATATGTTTCATTATTTGTAATTGCTTATATTGTCTTTGCATATCTTTGAATTCTTTTCCTTTAAATAACGCTCAAGGTGGGATTTTCAAGGGACATATGAACTAGATTGTGAATTTTTAATATTTTTAAATTTTATTTAAATCTACACATTACATAATAACAAAAACAAACACATCAACTTAATAGAGGACATTCACCATGTGCTATTTACATTGCCATATGGGACAGAGTTACTTAATTCTTATATGATTCCTTTCCAAAAGGAATGCTGATCCGGCGTTGGCTTCTGACCTTGATCCTTATGCAGTATATAGTCTATAAAACATCTCCACGTGTCCTGAAATTTATTTTCTTTTATTAGTCCTTTTCTTAAATTTAGTTCCCAGGTGAGCTTATCGTTTAAAGCAATAGTCCATAACTCATTGTACCATTCATCAATTTTTGGAGTGACATCATTCTTCCATTGCCGCGCTATACAGTGTCTGGCACCTGATAACATGACTGCCATTAATTCCCTTTTACTATATTCCACCTTATCAACATCCGTTAGTAATACTATAACTGCGTCCAATTTAACCTTTTCATTCAAAATTTTCCCAATTTCATACTCTACACTCGTCCAGAATGGCTTCAACTTCTTACACCCCCACCACATATGCTCATACGTTCCTATATCCTCCTTACACCTCCAACATATATTTAATTTTGTCTTGTCAATTAAATGTAATCGCACAGGGGTCATATACCATTTCCATAATAACTTGTGGTTATACTCCTTAATCCTTACTGATAACGTTTTCATGATTCTTCTTTTCCACTATCTATTCCAACATTCATCTATGATTTTAACATTTAAATCTTGTTCCCATATTCCTCTTAATGCTTTTTGGGATTCGTTAGAATCATCCAATACTTTATATAATTTACTAACTAATCCTTTAATTTCTATTTGACCATTTCTTAACTTATATACTAGCTCCTCAAATTTTGTCATGTTCCTGTCTAAGCCTATTTGCAGGCGCACCCCCCCAATGATGGACTCAGACACAAATGAAAGTGGATAACGGCATGGGCCACATTTATTGATTCAAGCCCTAGTCCGAATTATAAATTTCTATTGGTAAAACGACCAATCATAATTCTTAAGGCAAGCAGGCCGAAGTAACACTGGTAAGGTACCACCCAAAATTGCCAACGGCAATTGTTACAATGTATCTATTTGTATCTATTTGTTTGTTGACAACAAACAAATTGTTGACCGTAGTCAATATCTAACTAATGACCCCACCCTCTGACGTGTATCCGTAAAATCAGGGGGTGATTCCAGCTGTCTAGTGGTAACCATCACCCCCTTGCCTGGTTCGTCGTTGACCGGACAACGTTTAAACAACTTATGCCTATCTAGTGTTGTCCAGTCAATTGCGAACCTGCCGGATACCTGTGGGTCATAAATGTTTACCTTACCAGTGCTACCCGCCAATGTGACCAAAGTCAACAGCAGCACAGAACAACCCCTATATCAAACCATAGCAACAGTGTGGGATGGGTGAAAAAGCCAGGACTCAAAGGCCAATGCGAGTCCCAGCCAAAAATTCCCACCCGGCCCCGAAGCGACCAAGAAATCACACTGTTAACTAGGGAGGGGGTGGAGGGGAAAAACTTCTCCGCTCCGTCGGTTCGCCAAAATGGCAGCACGGCTGCCTCGTGGCCAGCCCTTTTATTAGGGTGCTGGCCACGCCCCTAACTACCCGGATGGTTTCGTCCGGTGGGGGGGGGCGCAAAGAGCGCGGCGGCCATTTTGGCGCCGCGCTTCCATTGCAGGCGCACCCCCCCAATGATGGACTCAGACACAAATGAAAGTGGATAACGGCATGGGCCACATTTATTGATTCAAGCCCTAGTCCGAATTATAAATTTCTATTGGTAAAACGACCAATCATAATTCTTAAGGCAAGCAGGCCGAAGTAACACTGGTAAGGTACCACCCAAAATTGCCAACGGCAATTGTTACAATGTATCTATTTGTATCAATTTGTTTGTTGACAACAAACAAATTGTTGACCGTAGTCAATATCTAACTAATAACCCCACCCTCTGACGTGTATCCGTAAAATCAGGGGGTGATTCCAGCTGTCTAGTGGTAACCATCACCCCCTTGCCTGGTTCGTCGTTGACCGGACAACGTTTAAACAACTTATGCCTATCTAGTGTTGTCCAGTCAATTGCGAACCTGCCGGATACCTGTGGGTCATCAATGTTTACCTTACCAGTGCTACCCGCCACCCGGAGAGGCTTCAATAAAGGCTCGACGCCCCCCCAAGACCGTCAGTTCGGTCGACAGGCCTGCTCGCCAATCACCCAGCAGGAGGTCCATACCTCCTCGCGACAGATGGACCCCATCCCCTGAATAAAGCCCAAAATTTTGCAAACTAATGGAGGGATGATGACTGACCCGCCCCCAGCCCTTGGTCGAAAGGAATCGGGCCACCGCCCTGTTTACCATGCGCCGAGCGCGGTCCAGGGCCTGGAGGTCGAAGCCTCCCCGATAAGCGTGCCGTGGGACCATATCTGACCAAACAAGGGTTGTGGCGGGCCATACGTAATGTAAGTAGGCGAGGTCCGCGCAAATCGCATGCTTCAGCGATAAGCCAGTGACCTGACCCAAGTCATTACCCCCAAGGTGTATGATCAGAATGTCGGGCGGGTCGGCACTCCTCGACGAAAAGAGGAATGGCAAAAGCTCCCGCCACAACATACCGGGCTTACCGTGCCATGTGAAATGTGCGTATGCACCCAGTCCCAGTCGGGGTCCCCAATCTGTCGCCGCAGCGTAATGCGCTGCCCTGTGCACGTAGCTATGGCCCACCAGCCATACTGTCACCGGTGTGATACGACACCCAGGGTCTGTCAAGGGAAAAAACAGGGAAGGAGAGATACATGGTGACTCAAAAAGTACTCACGGTGGGAGTGGGTGAACATAAAACTGGAAACAGTGTGAGTCCCACCTCCCCATGCTGCGTATGTCAGCCCCGGAGTACCCATAAGCAGCCGCAGTAGAGGCCGCCCCAATTCTAAATGAATGGGTGCCGTAACGGGCCCCAGGGAGGCCAACTCTAGCCAGTGCCTTCCCTGTCACCTTCCAAAACTGAAATTTAGTGAGGGGAGACCCATCCTGGTGACAGAAAAACGGGCCATGGTGCGTGCCACGCAGTGCAAGGAACTCCTGTAGGGCACCAACCGGACAGATGTCTGCCAATGAACATCGTAGCAGTCTTACTCCACTGCCTACGCCATGCTGATCTGTTTTAGAGGAGCGTATCCTCAACTGAGCCCAATCATTGCAAACATAGACATCTTCGAGTTCCAGTGCCCTACGACTTGCATCCGCCTTAGACAGCATCACAAGCTCGCTAATGCGGAGCGCTCCAAAAAAGGCCACTGTTGTAGCCGCACGAAACAGGGCTGCCTCATACCTATCGAAACATAGGTCATGCCAGCCTCGTGCCAGTTGGGTAAGTACCCCAGGGGAAATTGGGTGACGGTCGTCCAGGCAACGCCCACGTTCCCGCACCCACCCCTCCAAAACATGTCTCACACGGAAATCAGCGGTACTGTCCGCATGACCTCCCACCTTGGCCATAAAAGCCAGCGCTGATAGCCTAGATGCTATGGTGCGTGGTGCCAGGCCCTGGGCGTGCAGGTAAACCATAAAACGGAGGATGTGGGCCACTGGGATCGGCCAGGTATCTGGCAAGCAATATTGGGAACAAAAGGTCCGAAATGAAACCAACGCGTGGTGATACGCCTTACGCGTGCGTGGCGCCAGTGACATGCCTATCGCCCGGTTCACCTCTCCTTGCCAATGGTCCATATCTCCTGCGGTAGTGGCGAGGGAAATTCCTCCGCATCCGGAGCCAAGGCACGGAACCGGGAGATCTGCAGGCGGGACAAAGCGTCAGCAATATCATTATTCACCCCCGGGACATGCCTGGCTCTGAACAGTACATTGAGGCGCAGGCTGCACAATACAAACTGGCGCACAAGATCCATGACCCTGGGGGATTTAGAGGTCTGTGAGTTGACAATGTGGACAACAGCCGCATTGTCACACCAGAAATGCACCACAGAGTTGGCCCACTCCTCACCCCATAGCATCAAGGCCCCCAGTATGGAAAAAATTCCAAATATGTGAGATCCCTCAGGCGACCCGTGCCTGACCAGGCTGGTGGCCATCCACCATATGCCCACTTCCCATTGAAGTACATCCCATAACCCAGGGATCCCGAGGCATCAGACTGAATTTGAAAGTGGGGCGAAGCCAGGAGGTCAGACCTCCAAAATGAGACCCCATTGAACTCTCTCAAGAACTGGAGCCATACGTGCAGATCTGCCCTGATGCCCCGTGTCAGTCTCACCCTATGATGGGGCCTGGATAAGCCTGCCATGGCGTCGCACAAGCGCCGAGCAAAGGCCCTGCCAGGTGCGACCACCCTGCAAGCGAAATTGAGGTGGCCATGTAGCACCTGCAATTCCTGAAGGGATGCCTTGCGCTTAGCCAGCAAGTCCGATATAAGGGCAACTATCCTTGCCACCTTGTCTGCGGGCAACCTAGAAGCCTGCGCTACCGTGTCAATTTCCACCCCCAGGAATATTAACTTATCAGACGGGCCTTCGGTCTTTTCGGGCGCTAAAGGGACACCGAGTTCCTCCATTAGCGTCTGAAATGTATTGAGGAGACGTGTACACGTGTCCCAGCCCCGTTCACCCCTGAATAAAAAGTCATCCAGGTAATGGGCTACAGACCGAGACCCTGACCTACGGACAAATGCCCACTGCAGGAAGGTACTGAAACGCTCGAAAGCCGAGCAGGATATGGAACAACCGAATGGCATGGCTTTGTCAAAATAATAGTCACCCCGGAATTTGAAACCCAGCAACTCGAAGTCACCCGGGTGCACGGGCAAGAGGCGAAACGCCGACTTAATGTCACACTTAGCTAACAGTGCACCCGGGCCACATGAGCGCACCATGCGCAATGCCTGGTCAAAGGATGTATACCTGACAGAACAAAGGTCATCAGGGATAGCATCATTGACCGAGTGGCCGGCTGGGTAGGACAAATGGTGAATCAGGCGGAACTCGCCCGGGGACTTCTTGGGCACTAGTCCTAGGGGAGACACTTTAAGGTTGGGTAACGGGGGTGCGGGGAAAGGGCCGGCGACCCTGCCCGCAGCAATCTCCTTATTAATGCTGGCGGCAGCCACCTCCTCCCTTCCCCTAAGTGACAAAAGGTTAGGTGCATCCTGCGGTGACCTATCCCCTGTGAAAGGAATACGAAAACCCAGTTGAAAACCCTGAAGGAGGTACACAGCGTCTGCTCTCCTTGGGTACGATGCGAGCCAACGCTCCAGCATGTCGACATTAATTGGGGAGGGGGCCTTTTGGTGAACCCACTCCCTCCATGGCAGTCTTGCCTGCCCCTTGTCCGCCCCTACCCCTGCCCCTGTATCCTCCTGGCCTGGGACAGGTGGAGGCAGCATGGGGGCCAGAACAAGAGGGGCACTCATGCTTGTACTTGCAATTTTTCCTGTTGCAAGAACCATTGGACGAGAAGGTCCAGCACAGCAGGCGGGCTGGAACCCCCTGCCCCGCCGCTTGGCGGGGTACCTGTACTGGGGCCGCTCGTTGGACCGCATGTCCACAATGGTATCTCTCCCCAGGCGCCGGGCGCGTGGGGGTCATATACAGAAGCCACAGCTTCTGGCAGGGCTCATCCCACCTCATCTCTGGGTGCAGCGGAATTCTCATGCGGAACTCTTCGTCGTAAGCCAGCCATGACGGACCCGGGAAGTCAACCATAGCCCGGTAAATATTGTCCAGATATTGGACCATGGGAATAGCCAAATCCGGCCTAGCCCTGAGGTAAACGGCCATGTAAATCAGGTACGCTGGGAGCCAATTCGCCCACGTGCGTGGCGGCTTACGACGACGTGCCTGCTCCTTATCCTTCTCGTCCAGCCCTTCCCTCTCCTCCTTGGTCGGCTCCCTATTTAGAAGTGAGAAGATATCTACGTACTCGCCCCTCCAAATCTTTTCCTTGGTAGACTGGGCCAAATGGTCCCCCAAGGGCAAGGAATACCCTGCTGTTGGCAAAGCCGACACCGGCACTGAGGGAACTACGGGTAAGGTAAAATGAGCCTGAGCCAGCCCGGGGATCCCCAACACATTTCCAAGCACATTGGGGGCACCACCCCGCCCCAAGCCCTGAGTCGTGGGCAAAGTCGCTGGGTGGGCCGGGGGCCATTGGGCCGCCGTGCCACCCGAGCGAGGCCAAGGCCATTGAACAGCCCCCCCAATGAAGTCAGTTGTGTGGGTGCATTAGCTTGGACTGCATACTCACCCGCTGCACCCCCGCGGGCCGCCCCCACCGGGGGTTCAGGCCCGCTGGGGGCGTCGGAGCTCATGACCGAAGCTGAGCTCGTCGATGGAGCCAAACCAGCACCAGACTGCTGCACCTGTGGGGTGGGGAGCTGCGAGGCAGTGGCCACCACCGGCCCGCACGCCTCAGGTGGCTCAACCCGACCCCTCGCCGGCCGTTGTTCGGCGGCCAAAGGGGGAACCTGAAAACCTAGAGATACCCCTGCTTGGTTGGCCCTCGCCAAGGACGCTTCAAGGGCCGCAACCCGGGCAAGAAGGGCCTCCACGTCGACATAGGGCCCGGCCCCGACAGGGGGCAATTGGGCAACCGGCCCAAAATTCACGGGTACCTGTCCAGGTCCCTGCGCCCCAGGGGCCAGATAAGGCCAAGAGCCCATGCTCAGCCCCTGGGGAGCCGTAGGAACACCCTGTAATGGCAGGGAACCCAACCACCCTCCGTGGCTCGCACCCCCCATAGGGAACTGCGCACCCGGGCAAGAAGGCCCCACCGCACGAACCATGGCAGGGGCCGTGGTCGTCGTTTGCGGGCCAAGGGCCGAGGCCCCATCCGGGGCTGCGGGTATGCTCCGCGCATCAGGCCAAGGAGCTACCGATCCCATCCCACCGTTCCCGGTGGGGTCCGCTAGAGGTGGCTGCGGAACGGGCGCAGTCGCGGTCCTCCGACCCGGCTGACGCCTCCGCGCCGTTCGAGCCACGTTCGCGGCTGCCTTCTTCTTCGAGGGCATGGCTAATGTAGCTAGGAAGTCTAAAGAAAAGAGAAAGCTGCCCGAAAAGGCTTCCCTCAAGAAGACACGAGCGACGGAGGTAAGGAGGAAAAACTTCTCCGCTCCGTCGGTTCGCCAAAATGGCAGCACGGCTGCCTCGTGGCCAGCCCTTTTATTAGGGTGCTGGCCACGCCCCTAACTATCCGGATGGTTTCGTCCGGTGGGGGGGGGGCCGCAAAGAGCGCGGCGGCCATTTTGGCGCCGCACTTCCATTCTTCCCTGTATTTTTTATTCCAACTATTCAGTGCGGCAACTTGAAGCCAATTTAGTTTCAACTGTTTACACATTTCTGACATTTTCTCCTCATCCTCACAAACATCTAACCATTCCTTTAATAAAGTTACTTTATATCTTTTCATTATTTCTTCAGTCCTATGGTCTAAGAGTAGTGGGAATGATTTTAAATCCCTTAACTCCAAAATTGGTGATAACCCTGGGGATAATTTGTTTTTCAATAGTGTCCATGTTCTAAAGAGTGTCTTTAGCATTTTATTCGCGGTATTAATTTTAACTGTTTCTTTGCCTAGAAATATTAGTGATTCATCTCCCAATTTTTCACGTAATTCAATCTCCCCCCATATCAATTTTTTCCTTATTAAAATTTTACAAATATTTTTCAGTTGAAATGCCCAATAATAATTTGTGATGTTCGGGATTCCTAAACCACCCTTTTTTGTGAAAGATACCACAACGTTTTCGATATTCTAGCTTTTCCCCCGTTATTGCAATAATTATTTATTAAATTTTGAAATACATTCCTTCCTTTTAATATTAATTTGGAGAGTATCAAATAAAAAAATTATTTTAGGTAACAATTTCATTTTACACAACGATACTCGACCAAACCAGGATAATTTTAATTTTTTGTATCTTATAATCTTTTCCTTTAACTCCTTTTCCAATTTGTCATAATTCAATCTCTTTAAATCATCGTACTTGTTTGAAATGTTTATTCCTAAATACTTAATACTAATCTGTAGTTTAAATCTGGATTTTATAACTTCTTGTGCTTCAACATTCCCATTAAAAAAAATTGCCTCTGATTTTGTCCCAGTTAACTTTAAGCCCCGTAACCCTATAAAATTTTTCTAAGTGTGCATATACTTTTCCCAATTACTTTTCAGGATTTTTTAACGTTAATAATGTGTCATCTGCATACTGGCTAATTTTTATCCCATTTAGACCTATCATGTCTGTATCTTCTCTTACCACATTAGCAATTAATTCCATGACCATTATAAACAGTGAAGATGATAGTGGATCCCCTTGTCTTGTGCCAGCTTCCAACTTAATTTCCTCTGTTAATTCATCATTTATTTTTACTCTTGCTGATCCCCTTTGATATAACTGCCCAATTACTCCACAAAATTTTGAACCAAATCCATATTTTACTATAATTTGTTTTATGGTAATCCACTGGATGGAATCGAAAGCTTTGAATATATCTAATGAAATAAAACCTGTGTGATCTCTTTGCTGCTGTGCAATGATTGACATGTCAAGTATCCTCCTTGTCAGGTCCGACATGAACCGACCTCGCAAAAACCCTGCTTGATCTTTTTGAATATAGTTACCTAAAAAATTATTTAACCTATTGGCCAGAACCGCAGTAAAAATCTTCACATCCTGATGCATCAGCGAGATCGGTCTATATGATTCGATGTTTTCCACGTTTTTTTCCTACTTTTGGTATTAAAATAATAACTGAGTTATACCATGATGCCGGTACTATACCTCCATCCATTACATAATTAAATACCCTTTCAATCCTTGGTATCAAAACTTCCTTGAAATCCTTATAAAATTCCACAGACAAACCGTCTTCACCAGGGGTTTTACCCACCCTTAACTTATCTATAACATCAGTAATTTCTTTAGAGGTTATTCTTTCGTCCATGTAATTCCTATGTTCTTGATCCAATTTTATCCTTGACCATTTATTTAAATAACTTTTTAACTCAACATCGTTTATCTCCTTTTTAGAATAAAGCTCCCTATAAAAATTACTAGCAATGTGTATCTTATCTTTCATTTTGTTACATCTTTCCCCATTACTGTTTATCAAAATCTGAATATTTCTACTATTTTTCTTTTCCTCTGCAACTTTAGCTAGGAGTTTAGAATTTTTATTACCATACTCAAAATAGTTTCTTTTAAGATAAATCAAATTCTTTTTAACTTCTTCAATATCCTTTTCAATAATTTTCATTTTCAAACCCTGTAATTTATTAAACACATTTCTATCACCTGATCTTACATGTTCTTCTTGCAACTTCCTTACTTCGTCCTCTATTAATTTTAAATTTTTATTTTCCTGTCTATTATTCCTACATGAAAGTTTTATACTTTCCCCCCTGAAAATTGCCTTCATGGTGTCCCATAAAACTCCATCATTAACACCATTAGTGTCATTTATCTCCCAGCATTCATTCCACTTTTTAATTATTATTTCCTTACTCTTTTGATCCCTAAACAATTTTGTATCATATCTCCATGCCCCAATACATTTTTTCTTACCATCAATTCTAATTTCTAAACACATTTCAGCATGGTCCGATTCTTTAAATAATCCAATTTTAATATCTTCAACTTTACTTATCAAGTTTTCTGAAGTCAAAAAGTAATCAATCCTTGAATAGGAGTTGTGAGCTTGTGAAAAAAAAGTAAAACCCCTTTCTGAACCCCTGATATCTCTCCATACATCCCGTAATCCTATTATTTTTAACCACCTATCTATAACAGAGTTATGCCCGTGTCTCAACACATTTGTGGTGTCTAGACCCGATCTAATTAGATTAAAGTCTCCGGCAATGATTAATTTAGTTACATTTTCATTTCTTATCTTTTGAGATACACCATCTAAGAATTCCTCTTGCTTCTCATTTGGTACATAAATATTAGCAATTAATATTTCCTCCTCATTAACCATTCCTCTAATTATGACATATCTCCCTTCAGGGTCAATAACAGACTTTAGTTTTGTAAAACCCAATTTTTTAGAAATTAATATTGCGACCCCTCTCGACTTTGAATTACCAAATGCTTTCTCATAATGCTCTATTCCCCTTAGATACAAGTTGTTTACATTATCGTTTTTTCTGATGGGTCTCTTGTAAACAAATCACATCAGGATTATTTCTCCTAATAGCCGCTTCCACACGTTTCCTCTTAATTATGCTGCCAATGCCTTTAACATTCCATGATACAATTTTAATTTTCTTCATACTTATTTATGTTACATCCTATTAACCCAATCCCTGTCTCCCATTGGCAAGTGCTCGACATACTACATAACCCATCCCACAAATAATACAATAACTGAACACAAAACATATAACAAAACTTCTTCACCCTCCCCACCTTTCCTAGAAAGAACACCCTTGGAAATCAAGGAGGGGAGGGGGGGAAGGTGCAATTATGTGAGCCTAGCTCATAATCATCCTGCATAACATCAACATAACTCTTAAATCAACTTTACATGCCACATCCATATACTTTATCCTCCCTTCTTAATGTGAATTTTGCACACACCTTTTGGCATATTACCCTCATATCTGCCACCAATGCTACCCATTGCTAAGAAGTCATGTTTCTGCCCATGGGTGGAAGAAAGAAACCAAAATTGACCACTTTTACACATTCCTCTTATGAAGGTATCACCCCGCAGCCAAGGAAATCCCTGACTATTGTAATCCCTTGATTACTTTGTGTTTGCTTATGTCTGTGCCAATCACACCTCCCTATGTGTGAGGAAATGTTTGCTGCATGATTGCCAGAGAGGCCTTTTTGCAGGATAGTTAAGGATTACCTTAGAAAAACCATTCCTATCACTGGGGGAAAAGCTAGCTCCTCTAAGCAGAATCAGAGGCACTTGGATGTACTCACGCCTAGGCAGGAAATAAATACTTGCTCCCGACTCTGGTTGGGGCTGGACTTCGCCACATGGCTGCCTCCATGCATCTTCCTTCAGGCCTGCCATTGCAACAGGCTGTAGTTTTGCTAATGGAATTTCTGGAGAATTTTTCTTTCTTCTAGACCAGTGATTCTCAACCTGCGGCCTGTGGGCCAGATGCAGCCTGCATCACCATTTCATGTGGGGCCCCCACCACCTCCACCACACCAGGAAGTGCCATGTGGTGTAAAAAGGGGAAAATGGCTGCCCGGCACCCAAAGCTGTCTGAGGGAGCGTGACCTGGCCCCCAGCTTTAAAAGGTTGAGAACTCCTGTTCTAGAGAATAATCACGCAGCACAAATTTCCCAAAAATGATACAGTGTAAATTATTTATGGAACTTTATTTATTTATTCATTTTTCTGATTTATATTGCTGCCCAACTCCGAAGACACTGGGCGGCTCACAGAAAATAAAACCAATCACATTTTTAAAACCAATAAAAAAATCATTAAAACTGCCGCCAAAAATTACTCTGACCCCTACAGATTAAGAGATAGAAATTGGGAGACAGTGTTCTTACTAAATCAGCCAGCAGGCAGGGGTCACCACATCGCTGGTGCCCCACACCTGCTTTGCCAGCCAGGTTTTTAGCCCTTTCCTAAAGGACAGCAACTCTGTCTGGAGATGCAGCTCAATTGGCAGGAGGTTCCAAAGGACCAGAGAAGGCCCTCCTTCTAGTGCTAGAGAGATGGCACAATGAAAGAGCATCTCCGGTCTGCTCTGGTGGGACAGACAGATGTTCTCAGGGAGATGCGGTCTCTTAAGTATCCTGGCCCACTACCATGTAGGGCTTTAAAGGTCATTACCAGCACCTTGAATTGCACCTGGAGGCATACCAGTAACCAGTGCAGCTCCCGAAGCAGTGGCGAGACAGGGGCACAAAGTTCACCTTCTTTCTTTGCTTCTTTTCCCTGACTTCTTTTGCTGCCATTGCAAGTTGCAATAGCAGTAGTTATTGTCAACAGCATGGCCACTGTTTTGCATTCTCCACAATGCCTTGTGCTTAGTACTGTTGCAATACTTAGGGGAGGAGAAGAGTGACAGCTGACAAAAGTGCTTGAAAATAAACATATGCCAAAGGTCCTCAGTTGTCCCTCTGGATTAGTATTCCCTAGCAAGATCACAATCAACATTTCATGTGCCCTTTAAAAGGCATTTGGCATGCATTTCACAAACATAAACAGACACAAGGAAGGAAGTGGAGATGCAAACTGCTGGGATCTGGAAACAATGCTTTCCATTCTGCATTCCTTCATGATAGACCTAAAATTCACAGCCAAAATCCCAGCAGAAGGTGGATGCCATTTGTGTCATCACAAACAAGTCAAAAAAGAAGAGAGAGAGAGAAGGAAAAATGGTGAGTGAGAAGAGAAATAGATGTCTCTGTGTGACCTCTCAAATTAAAGCACAGTGTTAACCCTTCTAGAATTAACCACATACTGCAGTGGCTCAAGTGGTTAAGATGCTGAACTCACTGGCTTTAGGGTCAGAGTTTGATTCCTGAGTGAGCTCCCATCTCTGTCCCAGCTCCTGACAACCTAGCAGTTCGAAAGCAAGACATTGCAAGTGGGAACACTTTGGTGGGAAGGTAAACAGAGTTCCGTGCACTCCGGTATCTAGTCACTCATGCCACATGACCGCGGAAACATCTGCAGAAGCAGACAGCGCTGACTCTTCATCTTTGAAACAGAGAGGAGCACTGAACCCTAGAGTCGGATACAACTGGCTTTCGAGCAAGGGCGGCCTTTACCAAGTCTTTCATTTGAAGTTTAGCAAAGTGAAATCCTGCTAGAATGTGTCCCTCATGCCTTCTCATTGGAGTGCTCAGGGAAGCTCTTAGGTTTCATTAGAGTGCTCAATTTTCCTCAACCTCTTTGTCATCAAGATCTCTATGTACTGAACCCTTTTATGTGTTTTAGTTTCCTCTTTCCTCAATTCAAGAACCCTGAGTCAATCAGTTTTGCACATTTGACTGAAGCCAGTACCAAAAAAAAATTGACATTTTAGTTAGTTAGTTAGTTAGTTAGTTAGTTAGTATTTCGATTTCTATACTGCCCACTTGGCCAAGGCCAACTCAGGGCGGTTCACAATCATAATAAAAACATGATTAAAACAGCTTAAAAACTACCCTCGCCCTAAAAAAGTGTGCAGGGACCGAGGGGGCCGGAATTCACTATACCAGCCACCCAACGGAAGTCACCCTTCCACCTGCACCCCATACTTGGCCTGCCAGCCAGGTTTTAAGTTCTTTTCTGAAAAGCAGCAATTACGTCTGAAGATGAAGCTCTGTTGGTAAGAGGTTCCAAAGTGCCAGTGAGGACACGGAGAAGGCCCTTCTCCTTGTGCTAGAGAGGCGTAGCAGATGGTACAATAAGAGAGCCCCTCCGGTCCAGACATCCTTAGGGCAATGCGGTCTCTTAGGTAGCCTGGCCCACTCTCATATAGGGCTTTAAAGGTCAACAACAGCACCCGGAGGCAAACTGGTAACCAGTGCAGCTCCCGAAGCAGTGACGAGGCATGGACATAATGTCCACACCCCGTTGCCACCCAGGCTGCTGCATTCTGTACCAGCTGTAGCCTCTGAATGGTCATCAAGGGCAGCCCCATGTAGAGCGCATTACAATAATCTAGTCTGGAGGTGACCAGAGCATGAGTGACCATGACCAGGGAGTTCCTGTCCAGGAACATGCGCAACTGGTGAATTAATTGCAGCTGTGCAAAAGCCCTCCTGGCCACGGCTGTCACCTGTTCTTCTAGCAGCAGCAGTGAGTCCAGGAGGACCCCCAAGTTGCACACTGGGTTTGTCTGGGGCAAACTGCCCCATCCAAAACCAAAGATGGTAATTCCCTGGGCAACCCACGGCCCCCCAATCCACAGACACTCAGTCTTGCTGGGATTCAGCTGTAGCCCATTGGCCCCCATCCATACCCCCACAGCTTTCAGACACCCAGACAGGACTTTGATAGCATCGCTGGGATCACCATGGGCCGAGATGTACAACTGAGTGTCATCCACGTACTGATGGTACCGCACCCCGTGGGAATGGATGATCTCACGCAGCGGCTTCATGTAGATGTTAAATAGTAGAGGAAAGAGCACCAAACCCTGAGGCACCCCATATTTGAGTGACCTAGGGCTCGATCTCCCACTTTCCAGCCACACCGACTGGGTCTGCCCCTTCAGAAATGAGGAAAACCAAGACCACACAGTGCCCTGGATCCCCAATCCTCTGAGCCATTCCAGAAGGATACTGTGGTCGACAGTATTGAAAGCCACAGAGAGGTCAAGGAGAGCAAGAACGGACAGACAACCTCTGTCTTGCTCCCGCCAGAGATCATCCATCAGCGTGACCAATGCTGCCTCAGTACCATATCCGGGCCTGAAACCAGACTGAAAGGGGTCTGGATAATCCGCTTCATCCAGGACCCTCTGCAGCTGATGCGCCACTGCCTTCTCCAATACCTTCCCCATAAAGGGGAGGTTGGAAACGGGCCTGCAATTAGACAGAACAGCTAGGTCTAGGGATGGTTTTTTTCAGGAGGAGGTGCACCAAGGCATGTTTTAATGATGCAGGAAACACCCCCTCCCGCAAAGATGCATTAATTATTGCTTTGACCCAGCCAGCTGTCACCATCTTGGAGGCCTTCACCAACCAAGAGGGACAGGGGTACAATGGACAGGGAGTGGCACGAACAGCTGCAAGGAGTCTGTCCACTTCATCAGGGCCAACTGGATCAAACTGATCCCAAATGACATGGCAAGACTGTGCTCCAGTTTCCTCCAGACCCTCCCCATCCATGCCAGGATTAAACCCCGAGCGAATCCAATTGATTTTCTCCACCAGATGGTCAGCAAAGTCCTCAGCTGACCCCTGCCAACTGGGGAGGGATCTGGTCCCCCGGAACAGGGTGGCTGGGCGATTATCAGCAGAGGCAATAAGGGTGGTGAAGTATTGCCACCTCACCACCCCCATTGCCACTAGGTAGGCCCTAATAGCGGCTCTAGCTAGTGTCCAATCAGAATCGCTCTGAGTCTTCACCCAGCGGTGCTCTAGGCGTCTCTTTGCCCGTTTGAGCTTGCGCAGTTCTTCTGTGAACCACGGAGATGGTCGTGCCCATGGTCTCGGAGAAAATAAGAAACGAGTCCTTCCTATTTCTGCAATCAAAGATAACTTGTAATGTTCAAAGAATATAGTCATGTATCTTAAGCTTTGGGTGGAAGACTTAAGAAAAACAACTAAGGACAATGTTAGAAATCAATGGAATGGAGATAATATGATAGGAAAAAAATAGTAATTTCAGAAGAAAAGAGAAATTGTGCTCATGAAGTATTTTAATATTCATTCAGAGTTAACAATAGGGAGAATAAAGGAGAAGCAGTGTAATGCATTCAAGATTTCTAAAGAGCTTTGATAAAAGCTCTGCTTGAGAAACTTGGTAACCATGGAGTGAGACATAAAGGCTTGACAGGCTATAATCCAGTCTAGAAGTACAGCATTGAGAATGGAAGCGTGGCGCCAAAATGGCCGCCGCGCTCTTTGCGGCCCCCCCCACTGGACGAAGCCATCCGGGTAGTTAGGGGCGTGGCCAGCACCCTAATAAAAGGGCTGGCCACGAGGCAGCCGTGCTGCCATTTTGGCGAAGCGACGGAGCGGAGAAGTTTTTTCCCTCTTACCTCCGTCGCTCGTGTTCTTCAGGGGAAGCCTTTTCGGTGCAGCTTTTCCTTCCTTTGGCTTCCAGCTAGGCTAGCTATGCCCTCTAAGGAGAAGGCAGCTGCGAACGTGGCTCGATCTGCGCGGAGGCGTCAGCCGGGTCGGAGGACCGCGACTGCGCCCGCGCAGCAGCCACCTTTGGCAGAGCCCACCGGGACCGGTGGGATGGGATCGGTGGCCCCTTGGCCCGATGCGCGGCGCACGCAGGCTGACTCGGCTGGGGCCTCGACCCTTGGCCCACAAACGATGACCACTGCCCCGGGCATGGTCCGTGCGGCTTTCCCTGCCGTGGCAGGGCATGCCCACGGCCCCTCAAGGGTCAAGCAGGGGCTCTTGGCCGTATCTGGCCCCCGGGGCCCAGGGACCTGGACAGGTGCCCGTTACTTGTGGGCCGGCTGGCCCTTTTGCCCCCTGTCGGGGCTGGGGGCTATATTAACGTGGAGGCCCTTCTGGCCCGCGTAGCGGCCCTCGATGCATCCCTGGCAGGGGCCAACCAAGCGGGGGTGCCTTTTCGGTTTCCAGGTTGATCCTGTGGCTGCCGGGCAGCGGCAGGCGGCGGGTCGGGTCGAGCTGCTTGAGGCGCGCGGGCCGGTGGCGGCCACTGCCTCGCAGCTCCCCACTCAGCAGGCGCAGCAGACTTGTGCTGATCTGGCCCCGACGACGAGCTCAGCTTCGGTCGTGAGCTCCGACGCCCCCAGCGGGCCGGAACCCCCGGTGGGGGCGGCCCGTGGGGGTGCATCAGGTGAGTATGCAGTTCAAGCTAGTGCACCCACACAACTGACTTCCCTGGGGGGGGGGGCATTTCAGCGGCCATGGCTTCGCACGGGTGGTGCAGCGGTGCAGCCGCCTCCGGCCCACCCGGCGACTTCATCCTGACCGGGGGCCCGGGTTGGGGTGGCGCCCCCTATGCGGTAGGGAATGTGTTGGGGGTGTCCGGGTTGGTTCAGGCCCCCTTTGCTTTGCCCGCAGTTCCCTCTGTGCCGGTGTCGGCATTGCCGACAGCAGGGTATTCCTTGCCCCTAGGGGACCATCTGGCCCAGTCCACTAAGGGAAAGATTTGGAGGGGTGAGTATGTGGACATCTTCTCCCTTCTTAACAGGGAGCCTACCAAGGAGGAGAGGGAAGGGCAGGACGAGAAGGATAAGGAGCAGGCACGTCGTCGTAAGCCGCCACGTACGTGGGCAAATTGGTTGCCAGCATACCTAATTTACATGGCTGTTTACCTCAGGGCCAGGCCGGATCTGGCCATCCCGATGGTACTGTATTTGGACAACATTTACCGGGCAATGGTTGACTTCCCGGGTCCGTCGTGGCTGGCTTACGACGAGGAATTCCGTATGAAGTTTCCACTGCACCCAGAGATGAGGTGGGACGAGCCCTGTCAGAAGCTGTGGCTTCTGTATATGACCCCCACGCGCCCAGCGCCTGGGGAGAGATACTATTGTGGACATGCGGTCCAACGAGCGGCCCCAGTACAGGTACCCCGCCAGGTGGCGGGGCAGGGGGTTCCAGCCTGCCTGCTGTGCTGGACCTTCTCGTCCAATGGTTCCTGCAACAGGAAAAATTGCAAGTACAGGCATGAGTGCCCCTCTTGTTCTGGCCCCCATGCTGCCTCCGCCTGTCCCAGGCTGGGACGACTTCAGGGCGGGGGTAGGGGTGGGCAGGGGGCAGGTAGGACTGCCGCTGAGGGAGCAGGTCCACCGAAAGGCCCCCTCCCCAGTTAATGTGGACATGCTGGAGCATTGGCTCGCATTGTACCTGAAGAGGGCAGACGCAGATTCCCTGCTTCATGGCTTTCAACTGGGGTTTCGTATTCCTTTCACTGGGGATAGGTCCCCTCAAGATGCACCCAACCTTTTGTCACCCAGGGGAAGGGAGGAGGTGGCTGCCGCCAGCATTAATAAGGAGATTGATGCGGGCAGGGTCGCTGGCCCTTTTCCTGCACCCCCGTTTCACAACCTTAAAGTATCCCCACTGGGACTAGTGCCCAAGAAGTCCCCGAGCGATTTCCGCCTGATTCATCACTTGTCCTACCCAGCCAGCCGGTCGGTCAGTGATGCTATTCCTGATAACCTTTGCTCTGTCGGGTGTGCATCCTTTGATCAGGCATTGCGCATTGTGCGCTCATGTGGCCCGGGTGCACTGTCAGCTAAATGCGACATCAAGTCGGCTTTCCGTCTCCTGCCGGTGCACCCGGGTGACTTCGAGTTGCTGGGTTTCAAATTCCAGGGGAATATTATTTTGACAAAGCCATGCCTTTCGGCTGTTCCATATCCTGCTCGGCCTTCGAGCGTTTCAGTGCATTCCTACAGTGGGCATTTGTACGCAGGTCAGGGTCTCGGTCTGTAGCCCATTACCTGGATGACTTTTTGTCCGGGGATGAACGGGGCTGGGACACGTGCACACGTCTCCTCAACACATTTCAGACGCTAATGGAGGAACTTGGTGTCCCTTTGGTGCCCGAAAAGACCGAAGGCCCATCTACTAAGCTAGTGTTCCTAGGGGTGGAGATTGACACAGTAGCGCAGACGTCTAGGTTGCCAGGGGAAAAGGTGTCCAGGATAGTGGCCCTCATTTCGGGATTGCTGGCTAAGCGCACGGCATCCCTTCGGGAATTGCAGGTGCTACATGGCCACCTTAACTTCACTTGCAGGGCGGTCGCACCTGGCAGGGCATTTGCTCGGCGCTTGTGCGACGCCATGGCAGGCTTATCCAGGCCCCATCACAGGGTGAGACTGACACGGGGCATCAGGGCGGATATGCACATATGGCTCCAGTTCCTGAGGGAGTTCAATGGGGTCTCATTTTGGAGGTCTGACCTCCTGGCTTCACCTCGCTTTCAGATACAGTCTGATGCCTCTGGATCCCTGGGTTATGGGATGTACTTCAATGGGAAGTGGGCCTATGGTGGGTGGCCACCAGCCTGGTCAGGCACGGGTCGCCTGAGAGATCTCACATATTTGGGAAATTTTCCCATACTGGGGGCTTTGATGCTATGGTGGTGAGGAGTGGGCCAACTCGGTGGTGCATTTCTGGTGTGGCAATGCGGCCGTTGTCCGCATTGTCAACTCACAGACTTCTAAATCTCCCAAGGTCATGGACCTGGTGCGCCAGTTTGTATTGCGCAGCCTGCGCCTCAATGTACTGTTCAGGGCCAGGCATGTCCCGGGGGTCAATAACGATATTGCTGACGCTTTGTCCCGCCTGCAGATCTCCCGGTTCCGTGCCTGGCCCCGGATGCGGAGGAATTTCCCTCGCCACTCCCGGAAGAGATATGGGCCTTTAGCAAGGAGAGGTGAACCGGGCGATCGGCATGTCGCTGGCGCCACACACGCGTAAGGCGTATCACCATGCATTAGTTTCTTGTCAGACATCTTGTACACAATTTCAGCTGCCAGATACCTGGCCGATCCCGGTGGCCCACATCCTCCGTTTCATGGTTTACCTGCATGCCCAGGGCCTTGCACCCCGCACCATAGCATCCAGGCTGTCGGCGCTGGCTTTTATGGCCATGGTGGGAGGTCATGCGGATAGTACCGCTGATTTCCGTGTGAGACACTTTTTGGAGGGGTGGGTGCGGGAACGTGGGCGTAGCCTGGACGACCGCCACCCAATTTCCCCTGGGGTTCTTACCCAACTGGCACGGGGCTGGCATGACCTATGTTTCGATAGGTATGAGGCAGCCCTGTTTCATGTGGCTACAACGGTGGCCTTTTTTGGAGCGCTCCGCATCAGCGAGCTTGTGATGCTGTCTAAGGCGGATGCAAGTCGTAGGGCACTGGAACTCGAAGATGTCTATGTTTGCAATGATTGGGCTCAGTTGAGGATACGCTCCTCTAAAACAGATCAGCACGGCGTAGGCAGTTGAGTAATACTGCTACGATGTTCCTTGGAAGACATCTGTCCGGTTGGTGCCCTACAGGAGTTTCTTGCACAGTGTGGCACGCACCATGCCCCGTTTTTTCTGTCACCAGGGTGGGTCTCCCCTCATTCAACCATTCCTGCAGGATGGGGGCGGTTTCTACTGCAGCTGCTTTTGGGTACTCTGGGGCTGAAATACGCCGCATGGGAAGGTGGGGATCACATTGTTTTCAGTTTTTGTGTTCACCCTCTTCAACCGTGAGTGCCAGTTTAGTCACTGCAGTGTTTCTCACCCCCCTTTTTTTCCTTGACAGACCCTGGGTGTCGTTTTACACCGGTGACAGTATGGCTGGTGGGCCGTTGCCACGTGCACAGGGCAGCGCGTTACGCTGCACAGGGCAGCGCGTTACGCTGCGGCGACAGAGTGGGACCCCGACTGGGACTGGGTGCATCCGCACATCTCAGGTGGTGTGGTAAGCGCGGCATGTTATGGCGGGAACTGTTGCCATTCCTTTTCTACATCAGGGATGCTGACTCGCCTGATGTCCTGGTTCTTCACCTTGGGGGCAATGGTTTCGGACAGGTCACTGGCCTATCGCGGAAGCTTGCGATTTGCAGTCACCTGGCCTACTCACATTATGTGTGGCCTGCCACACCCCTCATTTGGTCGGACATGATACCGCAGTACGCTTACAGGGGAGCGTTTGGCCTCCAGGCACATGACCGGGCTCGTTGCTCTAGGGCTATTGCCCGGTTCCTTTTTGACATGGGTTGGGGACGCGTCATTCGCCTCCCCGCCATCAGTCTGCAAAATTATGAGCTTTATTCAGGGGAGGGGTCCCATCTGTCGCGAGGAGGTATGGACCTCCTGCTGAGTGATTGGCGAGCAGGCCTGTCGACCGAGCTGACGGTCTTGGGGGGGGCGTCGAGCCTTTATTGAAGCCTCTCCGGGTGGCGGGTAGCACTGGTAAGGTAAACATTTATGACCCACAGGTATCCGGCAGGTTCACAATTGACTGGACAACACTAGATAGGCATAAGTTGTTTAAACGTTGTCCGGTCAACGACGAACCAGGCGAGGGGGTGATGGTTACCACTAGACAGCTGGAATCACCCCCTGATTTTATGGATACACGTCAGAGGGTGGGGTCATTAGTTAGATATTGACTACGGTCAACAATTTGTTTGTTGTCAACAAACAAATTGATACAAATAGATACATTGTAACAATTGCCGTTGGCAATTTTGGGTGGTACCTTACCAGTGTTACTTCGGCCTGCTTGCCTTAAGAATTATGATTGGTCGTTTTACCAATAGAAATTTATAATTCGGACTAGGGCATGAATCAATAAATGTGGCCCAATGCCGTTATCCACTTTCATTTGTGTCTGAGTCCATTATTGGGGGGGGTGCGCCTGCAAAGACTTATGTTCAACTCTGAGTGATTGAGGAGGTCAACAGGATAGTACCTTAATCTCTAAGACTGATGCTGTTAGAATATTCCTGATCCCATGGACCAAGTGAAGCACAAGAATGGCTGAAATCATTGTTGAAATTTCATTTGGAATGAAATTGAGGGAAGAGGGGCTCCAGTACCACTTAGTAACTTGGGGACATGCCTATAACATGCCATTCATGTGTGAGACAGAAAATCAGTGGCCAATTTTTCATTGAAGTCAATGTCACAGGGATGAGATTGGAGGAGGAATTATTATTACTGATGGGCTTGCCTTCTTCCTCTTTTGCTTCCAGTAATATAATAATTATTTTGTGTCAGAAATTATTCAGGCTTGAAATGATTTTTGTGGAAGAAACTCTGCTCAGGGAACACCCAAATGAAGCTCCTTTCATGTCCCCAAGAGCCGGGACAGAGACAAGCGCTCAATCTGTCATGCAGTACCTGGGTCTTGAACTGCCAACTTGCCAGCCTTTCAGCTAAGAAGGCAAGTTTATTAATCACTGAGCCACCGCTGCTTCCAGTAATAATAATCCTCAATGTAACAAATTTATCGGTTAAATTTATAAATCACATCTTTTGCATAGTTGGCAGGAGGGACAGTAAAACATTCCATAAAATCTCCTGTGCTCATAAAATGAGGAAGCACAGGAGAAAACAATACCATACAATAAAATCATGTATGGATATTTTTTTTTTGGGGGGGGGGGCATTCCAGGACATTAAAATCCCAAAGAGAAAGAACATTTTTACTAGTGCTAGATCAAGGGAATTTCATCTCTTCTCGTTAAAGTTTGATAGAAAAGAAATTCCTTTCAAGAAGAGTTTCAAAGGAAGAGAAATTCTGATGTTCAGGATTCTTGTACTTGCACTGCTTATGAGATGGCACAGCAATATGTGTGCCTGTTTTGACTTTCATGATAGGATCACCCCTATGGAATCCACCAAACTCAAACCCACAGCTTCCCACAGTTCAAATATACCCCAGGGCAAGAAATTATTAAGTGATGCCCTTCAGGAAATTGAGCTTTTTTTCTTTTTCTTTTTTAGATCAGAAAGTAGCAGCAACCAGGAAAGCTGCAAATGGATAGACATAGAGAAAAAAGATTTTAACAAAGCATGCAATACACCTGGCCACCTTGCAAGATGCTTGTAAGCATAAGAAAATCACCAACCAAAATGTTAAAGGTTTGTGAGAACCAGTCAGAGAACCTGGATATCTCATGGTGAATTTAAAAATCTTGAAAATCTGAGATACAGTATTGTTGTTTCTGCTTTTATGTGCCATCAAGTCACCTCTGACTTAAGGCAACTGTATGACAGATCTCCAAAATGTCCTGCCCTCAACAACCTTGCTTCTATACCCTCAACTGAGAGACCCTCAACTACTGGAGCACACAAGAGATGTCCTGATCTTCATTGGAAAATGAAGCTGTCAGTTTCCTCCATTAGTGTTGGCTAGGCATCTTCTATATAAGGCATTGATACTTTTGATTCCCTCTCAACTTCCTGAATTACACAGCACCATATGTAAATCCTTATGAATGCTGGATCTGACACAAGCAATCGACAGGATGTATGCTGTGCCCAGTGAGTTCCCTGTGGTCTCTTTGCTCCATTTCTTGTTCACCTTGTGCTTGCACCCACCCTGTTCAATATTTACCTGTACATCAATAAAATAGTAGAACATTTACAACACAGAGATCTCCATCCACCTAAACTAGCTAGTAAGCATATATCATTTCTGCTATATGCAGATGATGCAGTGTTGTTATCAAGAACTCCCATCGGGATGCATAGGGCCTTGCATTCATTGTCAACTTATTGCCAACTGAACCAGTTGGAGGTCAATTACTCAAAAAAAACAAAGATAATGGTTTTTGCTAATAATCCCAAATCATATGTCTGGTGCTTAAGTTGTCAGCACATAGTACAGGTTCAACACTACAAATATCTTGGAGTGATTTTCCAATCTAATGGTCACAGAAATTCCCACATTGCACACATAGCAATGAACACCCAGAAAAGTGCAGGAGCAATTTAGAAATTTTACTGGCAAAAGGGTGGGTGCAATATTGTGGCAGCTCTTAAATTTTATCTGGCAAAACCTCTCACACAGATGTTATATGGGGCTCCATTTTGCATGGGCACTAACATTGCCAGTTTAGAGAAAATCCAATCCAAATTCTTGAGATCTATACTTCAGAAACCACCTAGTATCTCTAACGATGCAGCCAGGCTGGAAACTGGAATGTATACTGTTCAGTCCAGGTTATGGATATGTTTGTCGATGTACTGGCTAAAATTTTTATTTTCCCCAAACGGACTACTGAAACTAATATTGTCAGATACCACAGCAGCTCCGTGGATATCTATTCTCGAAGGAAAACTGGCTTCATATGGCCTCTCAAATCAGTTTGTTGTTTCTCTTGGTTCTGCTTGAGCCAAAGAGACAATAAAACAAAGGATATTGGGTATCCATCAGCAACATGATTTAAATAAAATAAATAGTCAGCTCTTTGAAATGTCTCCAACCAATAATATGAGGCCCTTATCTTACTTATCCAACTTAAGTAACCAGGAGCATAGGAGATCATACACTCTTTTGTGTTTTAACATGTTACCATCAGTATTCAGAGAGGAGTTATTTTACAAAGTTCATGTTCAGGAGCACTTATGTGTCTTTCAGGCTGGGAAGGTGGAGACATCTGAACGCATGCTCCTAGAATTCCAGTTTTATGACAACCTTAGTCGTGACCTCATTGCTTGCCTTCCCTCAGATTGAGTTAAATAACCATATGTTTAGAGACATGCTCTCAGATAGAACCACTGACCTGACAGCCGCTGTTGCCAGATTTGCCTGGAGGGCTACCAGGGTATATAGCATTAGGGAGAACCAGCTACAGTGGGGACAGGTTAAAAACCAACAATAACATTTTTTCTTTTGCACAAGTAATTCTGTTTTATATCCTACTCATGTAATCATACCCACTACAGTATGTGCATTTATATATAGACATTTTTATCCTTATTTTATAACTGTAACTATAACTTTTAAAGTGTTTTATGTGCAGTTTTATTCTTTTTAAACAAGAAACCTGTCCCAAATGTAGCATAAATTTAAAATGATTTTATTCTATTTTGCATTAATTCAAACAAATGTGTTTGTGGGGGTGCATTTTGACGGTACTTCATGCACTTAAACCCTTTTTACTGCACTGGTCATTGACCGCAATAAAGTTTGATTGATAAAGTTCACCTTGTAAATGCACAAAGAACCACTGGCCCAGTTTGCATTCACACATTCTCCCCCCCCAGCCAATGTACATCCCTCCTAAAAGAAGGCATTCGAAGTCATGATCATGGCAGATCAGAACAGAACTTTCAGAAGAACCAGCCACCTTTTAAAAGGATATTTCAGTGGTCCTGTCTTAAATACAGATTTTAAAAAAGTGAAATTGAGGTACACAAGACTAAGACAGTAGACAATTAACTGATATAAGTGTAAAAACAGTTCCATACAAAATCACCATATTATGAAATGATGTGGGAGCGAATGGGGAAGGGGTTTTAAAATTACAGTATTTACCTCCTCTCTGGCTCTGGTGGCTCCTCCTCTTCTAGGCTCTTGGATGTGCCTGGATTGTGGGGAGGAGGGGGTGTGGCCTGGTGGGGAGGAGTGTGGCCCAAAATTTCCCTTATTTTCAAATCTAAAACATGACAGGTATGCCTAACCTATAACTGGATAACTGTTGTTTTTTGCAAGAAAATAATAATGGTGCTCCTTTCGGCAAAGAATGATTGGTTATACATATTATGAAGTCTTGCAGGGCTAAAACTGCTTCCTCAGGGAACTTCTAAGTATTGTATCTCCTCCCTTGATTTCAGACTTTTTTTTAAAAAAAAAATAAGGTGGAGATTTTCAGAGTAATGAGCAATATTATAAGCAATGTGACACAATTTGGTACCAGTAACAAATTATATCCAGAGGACTCTGCAACAAGTCATGTAACAAATTCCTTATTAGTATTAACTTTCCAAACTATGTCAAAGGGAGCAGTGTTTTGCCAAAGACATGGATGCTTAAAAGAGAGGGGAAGGTAGGGCTATTGTCTCTTCATACAGCACAACATGGACTGTTGAATATCCTCATGCATGTGTCTTATTTCTGTGGTTGTACAAAACAAAAGGATTTTAATGAGCAGAAGGGCAGGAAAGTAAAAAAAAGGATAGAAAAGAGTAAATCACAGTGAAGTAAATAAATGCCATTCTTCTCCCCTTATTTATTTTAAATTTTACTGATACAGTTTCTTAGCATGATAAAAATATTTCACTACTCCAGAGGGAAACTGAACCCTCAAAGGTATAGTGATGTCCACGATAGATGCACACCGCCTGATGCATAGCCTGTCGCTTCCCCCAAAGAAAACAGGACAGTTTTATCAAGCATTATTCATCTTGAATGCACATTTCAGGAAGATTAAAGTGCTTTACAAATGACTCAGAGTCCATCTTTTGCCATCCGGTCTGTATCTCACTTTCTCCCCTGTGTTTGGTGTGTTCTTTGATAAGGGACATTGGTGACTGAAACACAGATCAAAGTGGTGGCCTCAGCTAATCAGAAGAAAGGAAGGTTAGAAACAACAAGAAGGAAAAGACTCCAGCTTCTTTGAGCTGATAGGTGCCTCTGACCTTTTTATTTTTAAAAGAAAAAATGGTACACAGCACATTTTAAAGGGACATCAAGGGCAAGGAAAGAGAAATAGGGAATGGGCCAGTAGAAAGAGTAGTTTGGTTAAGCTGCTAAACTATAATGAGAATTTCCACCAGTCATGCCCAGACTTTTGGAAAAAGTTTTCTTTCTGGACCACAATTCCCATCCCACTCTGGAGCTGTAAATTGAGGATAATCAAACCAATCCACACTGCGGTATAGAAGTCAGTTTTAAGGAATAATGGAAAACCATGGAAGCTGGGGCCTGTGCTTTCTTCTTGTAGCCAGATTTGAGAAGTTTCCCTTGACCCCTCCCCTCCATGCCATGCCTATATGCAAGGGATCACATACATAAATTCTTTTCAAAGGAAATGGCTCTACCATTTGGCCTGCAGAGGGAGGGGTTGAGCATAAGGTGACAAGGTGACCATGTGGTTTCTAGACCTGTAAGTGGAAATTTCCAACTAACCTGTGGTACAGAAGAAATGGGCGGAGCTTAGGTCATGTGGGTTTCTAGACCTGCCTTTTAAAAAATCTGCCAACTAGGTCTTACGTCTTTTCTTCTTTGCTCTCTCTCTCTCTCTTCTATCTCTCTCTCCTTCTTTCTCCCTAAATTTTTTGTGCCTAGAATTTCTTTCAGAACTCTCAACCACATGAACTGAACTTTGCATATTGGCAACAATCCCATAGGGTTGCCATGTGTTGTCTCTGGAACATGAGCAACCAAACAGAATGACAGCACACCTGGTTAAGAAATCACATGCAGTCATTGGCAAAAACTTTAACATCTCAGAGCAACTCAGAACAGTTTTTGAGCTGCAACCAGAGAAGGTAACATGGAAAAACAGCTCTGGCTGTCCCAGTTGGGGGAGAAGGAGGCCTGAGTGTCAGAAACAGCAGGAGAGGATAGAAGAGTCCAATGTCTCAGTGCTGGGAATGGCAAGGTTGGCCCTAACGTTAGGCAGAGTAAGGCATATGCCTTAAGGAGGCAATGCTGGGATAGGTAGGGAGTGGCAACAAGATAGTAGAGGACAGAGTTGTCTGGGCAGTATATCCTTAAACTACTCTGTTGCCATCATCAGTGTCATAACAAGAAATAAAATTGGCTTCTGTGCATGGAATAGAGCAATGATCGGGAACCTTGGCACTCCAGCTGTTCTTAAACTTCAATTCCCAGAAGCCCTGATCAGCAGGAGTGCTGACTTGGACTTACTTACTTAGTTAGTTAGTTAATTGCCTCCTCTTTTACCTTGCAGTGTAGAGGATTCCACAAAGGATCTCCATTGGGATTTCTCCTTAAACAGCTCTGTGGCTAGCCTCAGGTCACTACCAGGAACATGAAGGGCCTCCTTGATGTTATCAATCCACTTGCTGCGAGACCTGCCTTGGGGTCTTGTACCCTGCACTGCTGACTTGGGCTTCTCATAATTGAAGTTCACAAACACCTGGAGTGCCAAGGTTCACCATCATGGGAGTAGAAGGTGCCATTTTAGCTTTTCCCTCAGACAACAAAATCTATTGAGCCTGATCTAACGAGTGATTGTACTGGACAGAAATTCAGGTGACTATCTTGGCAGCGGGAATCATTATCCTTTCAGCTCCAACTGGCTAAGTTTCCAGGTCAGCAGCTTCCTTCTCCCTGAAATTTCAGAACTAAACCTGAGATCAGGACCTGGCCTCTGTGATATCACAGGAGTGCACCCTTGTGTTGCAATGACAAAATAATACATTATATCTCTACAAGCACATGAGAAATTGAGACAAACAATGTGGATTTCCTATATTTTCACTTAAATGCAATTTATGACCTAGTCTTCTTTAGCTAATGATCAGAGGAAGAGCAGTCATTTGACTATTCTAATTGGTCCTGCAAATTCCCTTTGGTATAACTGGTCTTGCACTGATTGCAAGGTCAATCACATAACCAGTAGGCAGGCCAATTACACCATTGTTCCACTCCTGCTGAGATGGATAGATGACTGAGCAATTAGGCATATAGCCATCTTGGCATCGAGCTAGTGAACCAAGAAAGGCACTGTTCACAATATAATCAAACGACATCCAACTCAGCTTGTACCAAGATATTTTCTCCTACTCAGAGATCAGGTAAAGCATAGCAATCTGCTGAGATTGCAGCTGGCACCCTGATACAGGGTGACCCTATGTAGGACCACAGCAGAAACCTCTGAGCCAGGGATCTATTCGAAAATGATAGCATCACTCCTGCTCTGGAAAAAATAATAATCCTCAGGCTGCCCTCTGTCATCTATATCTATAAAACAGAGGTGTAGTCTTTTATGTGCTCTATAGGAACCCACACCATTGGACCAATCTCACTGAAAATTGGCATATACCTACCATGGGCTTGCGAGATCAGCACTGTGGGGGTCTCAAAACCCATTTGGGGGTTTAAGCCCTCCCAAAATGGGATGCAAAGGGGACAGTCTGTTTTTGCTCACAAGACATCTAGATGTGGCAAAAAAATAATAATTGTGTTTCAAAACAACTTTGTATTCTTCTTTTTGTTCAGAACCAGAGCTTTCCTTGCTCTTTCATAAAAAGAAGCCAATTAAAGGCTGACAAAGTGGATACAAAAGGCAAAATAAAAAAAATCTATTTTAAAAAAACACCTGAATTTATCTGATGTTTTTATCCCACACAAGTAGCAAGTTTTACCATTTTGTATCCATTTCATGTGTGTTTAAATACAGCTTATTCATCCACCTATGTTACAACCTATGTTACACCTATGCCTTTGAGATGTGGTGCTGGAGGAGAGTTTTGAGAGTCCCCTGGACAGTGAGGAGAACAAATAGGTCAATATTAGAAGAGATTAGCCCTGAGTGCTCCTTAGAAGGACAAATAACAAAGATGAAGTTGAAGAATTTTGGACATCAAATGAGAAGAGAGGATTCACTTGAGAAGGCCTTGATGCTGGGGAAGGTGGAGGGCAAAAGAAGAAGGGGACGACCAAAGATGAGATGGCTAGATGGTATTGTAGACACAATGGGCACGGGGCTGTGTGGACTAAGGAGGATGGTGGAGGACAGGGGTGCCTGGAGAGCGATAGTCCATGGGGTCGCAAAGAGTCGGAATCGACTGTGCGACTGAACAACAAAATGTTACAACATGCTCCCTTGAATTTTTGCCCCCACAAATGTGAGCTAGAGAATTTTTTTTAAAAAAAGTTAGGAAAAAATTAGAGGTAAAAAATGCAGTTCATTACAACTCCAATAGGAATAGCTGACCTTTGGGTTCTCTGTGGAACAAGTCTTGCATTGAGGAGTAACAGGAGAGCAAAAAGTTATAGCAACCTTTCAACAGGTGGTGCTATTTAACCTCTCCCAAACTCATGCCTCTCAGCTGGGTATTGGGTTACAATTCCTAGACTCTCAGCCAGCATGGTTGAGGGTAATTGGTATTGTAGTCCAATACATCTGGACAGCACCAGATTGGAAAGGGTGGTCTCAGTGTAAGCCTTGTGAACTGCACAGACTGTGCTCTAAGCCCTATGGGGCAGTATAGAAGTATAACTGCTGCCACTAAACTACATAGATTTAGCTCTCTGTAAAACTTACATTTCCTTTAATATGGGAAGAAAGAAAAACTGAGGTTTAAGTCAAAGATGTGCATGAAAAGGTTTGTGGTTTAGAGCCAGCGCTCACCATTTTTGCGAGCAGAAAGACCTTCAATCTCTAGCTGATGTCTTTAGTTAGGAGTAGAGAAGGATCAAATCTGAAACAATGACAAGCTGCTGCCAGCCACTGTAAACAATCAGGAGCTAGGTGGATCAAAAATCTGACTCAGGATAAGGTAGCTCCCACTGCTAAATGAGATAAAAAAGCAGATGATTAATTAGCTCCAAATTCTTTAACAGGCTGGCAATTTTCCATCAGCTGTAATTCAGAGGAAGTGTCAGTTAGCAGTAAGTTTAAAATATACCTAGCCAGAATGGATGACAATTTTCTTTATTTCATTTTTTAGTATGTAGTAGTAATAGTAGTCCCTTCTCATGCTGTGAGGTGCCTGTCTTCACCACTACAGCATATCGGGCAATGAGGCTCCTCGTTGTTTCTTCAGCAATAATGATTTACGGGGCTGTGGTGCTAACCTGATGCCCAACCCTCCTCCTTTCTCATCCTGGCTTTAGCATTGGCAATGGTATGACCTGGCTCAAATGTGCAAGTGTATTGGGGAATAAATAAAAGAACTTGGCTTTTGGCTTTGAATTGAACAAATTGCAACTTTCCACTGGAGGGAGAGGGAAAATGAATAGATTTTCCTTTCACCCAGAAGATATGAGCCTAGCTTTGGCCAGCTAGGTGATCCCACTGTAATAACCTTGTGTGTGTTTGGGATGACATGATCATGACAAGGTCAAAATCTGACATGCAATCTGCAGCAAATGCATAGTTACCATCTACAGTGAATGAACAAGTTTGCATTGCATGTGCTGACTCTCACTAGGTACTTGAAAACTGACACTGAGTGGAAGCACGTCTCCTAGCTGAAAGGTCACTTGGCACCTTTACTGAAATGTCCTCTTTAATTTCTGGTAGCTGTATATATTCAGGTTTCTGTGTGTCATCCCAGTTTGAGGGTTTTTGTTGTTGAACTCTGTTGTTAAATTGATTGTACTTTAGATTCTAAGGATACAATCTTATTCAGGAAATGCAAAGCATACCACTCTAAGGAAGAAGCACTTGGAGCATTATCCATCTTACAACCAAACAAGCTAAAGATGGACATGTCTGAAGGAGTGAAATTTCTGTTTCTGTAAAGAAACAGCAAATATCCAATTTGTACAAATGCTGGAGAAAACATCACACACAGAAGACTGTTGTATGCAAGATTCTGCCCTGGGCATGTGCTATTTTGTTTTTGCTGCAGCTCCCAAAATTGGAGATTGAGCATAGTCCTGCTGCCTGTTACATTCTATAGAGGTTGCCTCCCAAAGAACTACAAATCCTAGAAAAACCTAAAGCTTCTAGAAAGCACCAGGACAACCTCCTTGTTTTTGAAAGCAGGATCAAACTGAAGAAGGCACTAGTTGAGCTGTTTCTGGACAAGAATTTTGCCTGAGGAATTCCTGGAAAAATCTGGGAGGTGCAGTCCTGAAATACAAAAAAGTGCACCCTTCAGCCCCATTAATGTGAAAAGATATGCCTCACCTGAGGAAGGCGAACTGCTGCCTCCCCATCACGTGGGACATGGTTCCTTCAGCCACATACCCCTGCCAGGCTCTCAAAAATTGAACAGCGAATTTGTGCACATTCACCTGATTTAAGTATGGATGGTGTTGGGCCAACCTGTCCTAATCCACTCCACCCCAAAGAGCAGATTTTATGTCCATGTAGAGAAACTCAGAGATTTGGGGAGAGCTTTTATGTAAGACATATTTAAGTAATAGTTCAGCATGCGAATCCTACAGTGACTTTGCATGGTCAACCTGAGATTAGATCTCAAGTCTTCGTCTGTCACTCTAGCCTCCTCAAAGATTGTTTTTGTTGGTGGGGCGGAGGATGAACCACAGTTGGGCTTACCACAGGCAATGGTCACCTTGTGCTAGCTAATATTTCTCACACTAGGCCAGAAAGTGGCTTCATTATGGCAGTTTCTCATCTGGCCTAGACACGAAAGAAGATGAAGAAGACTCTATACATTACACCACACAAGCTATCTGAGAACACTCTATGGGATTTCCTTAGACATCCAAGGATAAAAAGCAGAAATGTGTAACATTTCACAGAAAAGCTGTTTTTACATGGTAGAAGTTAAACCTGCTTCAGTCCATTTTAACAATGTTTGTAGAATCATTAGATTCAATAGAAAGCTCTAAGATATGTCAAAAACATCTATTTCAGGTTTTAAAAAGACATTAGAAACAGTGCTCAACTACAGCTAAAAGCATACTGATGTTACAGAGAGCTGATTAAAGCAAAATTTCAGTTTGAGAACTTAGTCTTCAAAGAGACTCATGCTTAAATCTTGAAAGTAAATCACCATACCAAGCAAGCTGAGCTGCCTAATCCCAGAGGTGAGAAAAGCTCTTTTGTGACACTGAGGTGTTCACCTTACTTAAGATTTTCTGTTTCTGAGTCATGGGCTATCTCAAACATCTATTCTGGGTCATAGGTTGCAGATTTTATGACTCCATTCATGCACAGGAAATTGTGCATTCATTCATTCATTCATTCATTCATTTATCTTGATCATATGATAGAAAGGTAAACCATTCTGTTGTGGATTTGATTTTGGTTTTGTTCTGCTCTACATAATAGAGTACCTTGGCTAATCTCTGAAAAGGCAGCAAAGTTGATGAAGAGCTCCTTAACTTAGAGCATAGCACAATCCTACTGATGTATGTCCTCTATGTACAGTAGATTATCCTATGTAGTAGAGGTTGGAACTATCTCCTCCTTGATGACCTCATTCTTTCTTACAAAACTTGTTACATGCTTCAAGCAAGACATCAGTGGGATAGAACCAAAAAATAAACAAGTGGGGCTGGAGCCATCTTACTCTCTCTTTTTCATTCTGTATCTCTCCCCAATACCTCTATCTATATCTACAATTTTCACTTTACTTCCCTTCTATTCTCCCATTCCACTTTTTTCCCCACATGGGAGTTTAGCTCATATTAATAGGATGGTTTCTAGGAAGTCACATTCTTATTTATACACCATATTCACTTACCTATACCAAGAATATCATAATCATGTGTTTCACAAACCACAACAGACATCTGCAGGATTATATACCATAAATAATGGTGATACCAATTCATTTGCTAGTTTTCTCACATTAAGGAGCCATAAGAAATCCTACCAAAGTAATACATAGTTCAAAGGTGACAGACATAAGAGTATTCATCAACTAATTGTCAGATGCTGATCAGTGATAGTTGTTCTGCTTTTCTTCATACAACTGAGCAGAATTCCATAATTGTTTCAGGCCTCTGGATCAGCTTAGCATTGTACAGTATTGGCTATTAACTGAGACTGGCCAGGTGAGTGATATTTGCTATTTACCTTCTCTACAGATCTGAGGTGGTTAAAATCATATAAAAGTGTGTATTATAAGTATACCTGTCAAGTTTTGGATTTGAAAATAAGGGAAATTTTGGCCACACCCCTCTGTGGGTGTAGCCAAATCTGTGGGTGTGGCCAAATATAGCTATGTGATTTGCTGGACTCTAGTCATGCCTGCCACATGGCCATGAAAATGTCTGCAAACACAGACAGCACTGGCTCCTTGGCTGTAAATGGAGATGAGCACTGCACCCTAGAGTTGGATACAAATGGCAGATTTTACTTTCTTAGGATCAAAGATCTCTGCAGATGGTGATTGTAGCCGTGAAATAAAAAGGTGCTTAGGAAACAAGCTATGAGAAACCTGGGGAACATAGTTAAAAGTAGAGGCATCACCTTGCAAACAAAAAATTGCATAGTCAAAGCAATGGTATCCCAGGTGGTAATGTATGGGTGTGAGAGCTGGACCATTAGGAAAGCTGAGCGCAGAAAAATAGATGCCTTTGAAATGTGGTGTTAGAAATAGGTCGATCCTAGAAGAATTCAACCATGACTGCTCATTAAAGGTCAAATAGTAAAGATGATGCTAAAGTACTTTGGACATCAAATGAGAAGGCCTTGATGCTGGGAAAGGTGGAGGACAAAATAAGGGGGTGGCCAAAAAAAAAAAAAAAGATGGCTAGATGGTATTGTAGATGCAATGGGCACAAAGCTGTATGGACCAAAGAACCCTTTCCCCATTTTCTTGGGGGACTTTTGTTTTGTTTTCTTTCTTGTTTACTCAGTGGCTTAAGTGACTAAGATGCTGACTGGGAGGCAGAAGGTCAGCAGTTCGATTCCCGAGTATTGCAGGATGGAATGAGCTCCCATCTTTGTCCTAACTCCTGCCAACCTAGCAGTTCGAAAGCAAGAAATTGCAAGTAGAAAAATAGGGACCACTTTGGTGGGAAGGTAACCGCATTCTGTGTGCTCTGGTGTCTAGTCATGCCTGCCATATGACCACGGGAATGTCTGCAGATGCAGACAACACTGGCTCTTCGGCTTTGAAACAGAGATGAGCACTGAACCCTAGAGTCAGATATGACTGGCTTTCGAGCAAGGGAAACCTTTACCTTTACCTTACTCATTTTTAATTAATTTTTTTCCTGGGAATCAAAGAAAGTGCAGAATAGTAAACCAGCCCCCTAGGGTTACCAACTGCTTGTAAGCAGCTTGGCTTTAATGAACTAGCCCTGCACATGGCTAGACACTCCCCCCAATTAGGGTGGAGGAGCTAGGGATTAATTCCCCCAAATTAACCAATCTATTTGTTCGTCACTGCAACCAAATGAAGCACCAACACCTGAGAATGTTGGATCCAGCTTAAGGAAGGGAATTAGTAAAGTAACCCCCCTCTCTCTCTCATATAGTGATCAAGCACCATCTCCCACCACACCCCACTCCCCCACCCCTCCCAAGTTAACTCTAGAACAGAAATGGAAACCCCCCCTCTCTCTCATATAGTAATCAAGCACCATCCCCCACCCCCACCCCCCTCCCAAGTTAACTCTAGAACAGAAACAGAATTCCCCCCTCTCTCTCATATAGTGATCAAGCACCGTCTCCCACCCCCTACCCCTCCCAAGTTAACTCTAGAACAGAAACAGAAGCCTCCAGCCAGGAGGCATGGCAGAAACAGCTCAATAAAGCATGAGAGTGAGAGAGAAGTCTCTCACTGATTTGCCCCTGCATATATGAAATATCGCTCACCTCTAGAGTAGACTCCCCGTCCCATGGTGGCTACGAACAGCAGCAGCAAAAAAGAAGCCTCCATGAGCATGTGGCAGGGAAATGAAAGAGAAACTAACTAAAGAATGCCCCCCCACCTTCTCGCTCTCCCCTTCCACAAGCAAAAAGCCTGCCACACAGTGACCTCTGATGGCTGGAAAAACATACTGCAGCTTCGCATGTGAGGGCTCCGGTCAGGATTTTTTTTACAAAAAAAAATAAGGGATATTACGGGGAAATTAATAAAATGGGAGGGGGCAGGAAGAGGGGTAAAATTAAGGGGTTTTCCCAGGGGGGAATGGGATACTTGACAGGTATGATTATAAGAGCTTGGTGAGCAATTTATATATTTAGAGCAAGATTATACTGACCAAAAGATGCTTTTACATAAAACTTGACAGTTAGAAAGATTTAGTAGGATAGACAGGGAGTTTTTGGCAGGATGTCTAGGAAAACATATGCATGTCCTTGGCTATGGGAGGAAAAACATTTGATAGAGTAGACAACACCTGAGATGTATGATGAGCGGGAAGTTCCAGACCAAATAATGAAGAAATAAAGCAGGTCAAGGTGCCCCTCCCTATGTTCTCTAGCTTTATGACTGGTGATGGGCTAATGTAATGAGTCCAGCTGCAGAGGATGAATCATTTAATTATTCCAGATGACAATTGATGAATTTGGATATCCTTCAAGTGAGGGGCATAGAGCCAAGGTTGATGACACAGAATCTTTAGCTTCAGGATGTACAGGAAGGATTCTTGGACCCCAGACTTTGCAGCTCTTCTGAACATCAGAAGTACTAGCAGCATCCCTTCCATCTTAACCTGAACTCCATGGTGGCTTACAGAAGGGGACAGAGGGAACATGATAGGTAACTATGACTTGCATTCTGATTCTTGCCTCTTGTTGCTGATTCTGTCTCTATATGTTTTTCCTTGTTTAGAGAATCTTATAATAAAGACTTGTTTTTCTTCAACCACTGAGTGTTCATTGTCTCTGAGATCCTAAAAAGAACCTAAAGTCCATCAGACCTGGCCAGTCCAATTTGGCAACACAAGCGCTATGCTATGTAGGATAGTAAGGCCCACCAAGAGATAAATCAATGATAGACAATGATCTCCCTGCTTCCTCCTGCCAAAACTGGAGAGAGAGAATGTAGAGTATACACTCTCAAATCTCTGCCTGGATCAAGTGACCGATTTAAAAGGTAACAGGGGTTGTAAAATGCGTGGGAAGACCTTTGCAGATCTACCTATATTTTTGCTAGAATGTTCAAACATTCACTAGGGTTTTTTCACATCAGAGATGGAAAGGAATGAAGGGAGATTTATATCTGAATTGTAGTGTTCAAAAGCAGCATTTCTAAGTTTCATTTATATTATCCAGACCTAGGTTTGTGTGTGTGTGTGTGTGTGTGTGTGTGTGGGTCTAGAATTTCAACCATGCTAGTGTTCAATTTGATAAAAGGGCTCTTTCCAGAGACTCGCCCCATATTTCATATCTACTTAACAAGAAGGTGTAAAAGTGGTTCTCCCCCTATTGGCGATAGCAGCATTTGTCACACTTGATCAGTTCACAGGGGAGGAAATGCATTTCATTGTTTGCTTTTGAATGAATTAAACCAAATTTGTGCACTTCTTCACCTTTGAGATGGAAGGAACTTGAGGTTTGAATATTCTGAATAGGATAAATAGCAACACTGGCCAATTTCCCAATCCTTAGCCTGCTAAGGAAATGAAAAATAATCATAAACTGGAAAATGTGGATATGGGTTATTTTTTCTGTTAGCCAAATATGTTTATAAATGCTGGCTGACCTGAGGAAACTCAGGCTTCTAGTAGACTACAGAATTTTAAGTGGGCTGGGAAAAGTGAGGATATTCAAACCATATAATCTACTAGACCCATTCCTCCAAGCAAGCCATATTTTTAGTTTTGAAAACAGCTTTAAAATTACTTTTTTAGACTACAACACCAGGATTTTTAGGATTTTACCCTCAGGATTTGGGGCATTGTGGTCCAAGAAAAGTGAACTAAAGCTCTTAAATTCCCACTACTAGCATGACAACTTCTTTATGCTTATGTGAATTCCCCTCTGATCTTGGAAACCTCTCTTTTCTTGGACTATAAGTCACAAAATCCTGAAGTTAATTGTCTAAGTCTCCTGGGATCTTAGAAGCTATAGTTTAGTAAAAGCTGGCTGGGTAGATCAGTGTTTTAGGTAGGAGCTAGAGGTTGGCAGTTCAATTCCCGACTGTGCCTAAAGAGAGAAGAGTCAGCCTATCTGCCACAGGTGTCAAGTATCCCATTTTGGCCAGGAAAACCCCATAATTTAGCCCTCTTTCCCACCATCATGTATTTTTTAAAATAATCTCCCATATTTTAAAAAAAAAATCCAGAGGGCATGTAGATCTCCTGTATATTATTGTATTATTATATCTTTATTTATGAGGTATGTTCCTCATACCAGAGCCAAAGAGGAATGTTGGGCTCCCCCTGGTAGAGGAGGAAGCACCCCCTAGGCACTCCCCTGAGCATGACTGCTTCCCCATAAGGCAGCAGGCCAGCCTTACTGTGATAATTCTATTTTAAATTTCTTTCCCCATTCTCTACTGTGACAGCATTTCATATTGTGATTTTTCATGGAACTGTTTTTTACACTTATATCAGTTAATTGTCTACTGTCTAAGCCTTGTGTGCCTCAATTTCGTTTTTTAAAACTCTGTGTTTAAGAGAAAACCACAGAAATATCCTATTTATGTTGTATGCAAATATACTTGAAGCCTTCTCTCTCCTGGGAAAGAGGGTGTTAAAGTTGATCTCTCCCTCCCTCCCTCTCTCTCTCCCTGAATTTTAAACTCCATTTGCTTCCCTTGAAGTTCTTTGGTTATTCTGTTTAACAGGTACGTGAAACTCTGTGGCTACATCAAGAGAACTAAAAGTTAATGAGTCAAATGGAAATGTTTTCAGAATCTCATAAAGTGCTGCTCTGAAGGGTTGATATCCAGGTTTCTATAAGGTTTTATTTCATGCACATTTTACAATTGTAGAAATCCACAGTTGTTGGGCTTCTAAAAAGCTCGAAACAGACCCTAAATGGCAGGTTTTTTGATAATAAAGGCAATAGGGGGACATTAGCTCATTTGCAGGCAGTAATTGGTGTTGTCACTCATGAACAGTTGACAGCTGCTCTTTTACAAATGTGACTCCTTTTATTTTTTTCCATCTTTCACATTTAAAAGTTTATGTGCAATATTGGCAAGAAAATTCTGGGAGAAGCAAAAAATCCAGATGGTCTTTCTTGCCATTTTTACAATAGAGGGACAAAATCACCTCTTGAATCAGTATGCAAACCGTGCTTGTGGCAATGAAGCCTCTAATACTGACTGATCATGTTAGCTAGACATCTCGCTACGGTAACGGAGTAGACCGTACAGCCAACAACTTAACATTGGTGGGCAGTAAATAACCTGACTCCCAAAAGGGACCAGTGGCTATGGGCAGAGGAACCCCTTTAGGTGGGGTGATGGTCCCCTCAACGGAAAAAATGCCACTGGAAACCATCATATTGGGCCCAACGGCAAAAAGAGCAGAGGAGGAACTCTGATTCCCAACAGTCATGGTGGTGGAAGAGGCCATGCCAGATGGACTGACTGTGAAGGTGCACGTGCAACTTGTCCATACCCTCAAGGCTGCAGCAGTCCATGGCAGTCCCGGTGTTAAATCCTGCATGTCTCATTTCATATGTGCCACAGGAGATGGCTCCAAGATCATAGTGTGTGGCAAGCTGGGATCTACCTTAAACAAATTCATGCCAGTGGCATTTTTCCTGGTAGCCTCAGAGGGCGAAGGTGGCCCAGAACTGGCTGGCCTCCATGGCCAGGCTTCTTGGCACCCTGGGACAGGAAAATAAAACCAAGAATACTCGATCAAATTGCGGACAACGATGACATTAGTATATAGTTCAGAATGTTTAGCTGTCTAGGGCACTTGTGTATTTGCAGGTCTCATCTGCTATAGACTTATCCAACCAAATTGTCCTCTGGTAGACAAGCTTACTTGTTTCTGTGGTAAGGGACTGGAATGAAGGCTCCCACCAGTCATGCTGCACCATATCAGTAGCTGTTACTTGAAAATAGCTGGAAGGGCTTGCAGTAGATAGGTGAGATGTTTTCTTTTTTTCTTTTTCAGTAAGGAATTTCCAAAATGCACAATTTGTGACAAAGAGCCAATGGAAAGAACTTTTAAAAATTGAATATGTGAAAAAGCAAACAGTCCAGGTGCTCAGCTGTAGAATTTTCCAAAGAGTCAGCCCGTGCCTTCCCTGCAGCCGCACCATCGCCGGGGAAGTGAGCACACCTGCGCCCACCACCACCGCCACCCCCTCCATGCCACGCCTGGCTGGAGGGGTGAATAGTGCCGCTGCCGACGCCGCAGAGAGGCCCGTGCCTTCTCCACAGCTGCACCATCACCGGGGAAGCGAGCACACCTGCGCCCGCCGCTGCCCCCTCCACGCCACGCCTGGCTAGAGGGATGAAAAGTGCCGCCGCCGCTGCAGAGAGGCCCGTGCCTTCCCTGCAGCTACACCATTGCCAGAAAAGTGAGCACACCTGTGCCCGCAGCTGCCCCCTCCATGCCACGCCTGGCTGGAGGGGTGAAAAGTGCCACCGCCACTGCCACAGAGAGGCCCGTGCCTTCCCCGCATCCGCACCATGGCCGGGGAAGTGAGCAAACCTGCACCCGCCGCCACCACCATCCCCTCCATGCCATGCCTGGCTGGAGGGTGAAAAGTGCCGCCACCGCTGCCGCAGAGAGGCCCGTGCCTTCCTCGCAGCCGCACCATCGCTAGAGAAGTGAGCACACCTCTGCCCACCACCGCCCCCTCCACGCCATGCCTGGCTGGAGGGGTGAAAAGTGCCACCGTCGCCGCCATAGAGAGGACCGTTCCCCCCCCCCCCTGTAGCCACACCATTGCCGGGGGAGCGAAGTCACTTTCTGAGGACCTTTGTCTTTGCCCTGTTTGGGTCTATTCGTTCTATCTTTTGTATCCAGTTTCTTTGTTTCTCTTATTGCTTTCTTTTGAGTGTAATTTTTAAATATGCCTTTGACATTTTTTTGTAAATTTTATATTGTATGTTTCTTGCTCACTTTTGCTGCTGTTCTGCTGTGCAGATAGCATGCGCCAATGTAAACCGCTCTGAGTCACCTTCGGGCAGAATAGAGCGGTATACAAATTAAAGATGAAATAAAATGAAATTAAAAAACTGGTAGGCAAGTCTATTACAGAACTCTGTGTCCACTTTTACAGGTCTCAGCAATGTCACCACAAACAGGAGGGGCTTCTATGCATGTTTTTATTTTATCTGATACATGTCATCCTCGGCCAGAACTAATGTTATTCATTCTACATGGGACAAACAGGACTATCTGTGCAGATTTGGACACACATCTATCATCAGACTTGACAGTATTCAAATCCCAGTGTCAAAACATGTCAGCCCCCAGAACATTCTGTCAGTATCTCAAAATGCCCAATGTGGAGTGTTTTGGAGAGATTGTTGGGGAGAAATACAGGAGAGACACAGCAAAATAGGATATATCCATAAATTTCAGACTTCAGCCTTAAAGCAATGTTAACGACGGCCACGACAGGGGACTCACGCTCTACATTAGCAGACCTAGAGAACAAATTGAGTACGTTTAAGGACGAAATCATAGCGTTCAAGAATAAGAAGCTTAGTAGGGATAGAAGCGACTACCAGAATGAACGCGTATATCGGTGGCAATTCGCCAGACGTAACACACAGAAGCAAGTCTCCTGGAGACAACCAGTAGAAACAACAGACTTTGAAACCACTGACTCGGATGGACCAGAGTCTTCCGCAGATGAGAGGGGCAGAGACCCATATAATTTTCGAACGAACAGGCACAGGTCGGGCTCAGCTATGGCCAGTACTTCTAAAGTCAATAAACAGGGTGATTTTTTAGGACGGAGACCCCTAAAAAGAACCAGGAAGAAATAAGTCCCTCCCTGGTCTTCAATCTATCAAGTCAGACCCTCACGGTAAGAGAAGTTCAACTGTTAAACTTGGGTTTGGGCTTTGTTCCCACACCTCACTATTCCCCCTTTAAGACAAAGGTTGATGTCTTTAAATTAATCAGGTTGTTAAAGCTACGAGCATTCTTTAAGGAAGGAACAGATTCGCCTCGTGTTCCCGGACTATTTGCTCCACGTTCCACATTTACACCCAATATAGACAATCCCTCTATTGAGGTGTTTAAAAGATTAATTACCCGCGATATTTCATCAGCGGAATCCCAGTTTAACAGGAAATTCAATCTTTCTCAGAATGACATACGGTTATTGAAGAACCTGGGGGATGACCCTAATATTGTTATTAAGCCGGCTGATAAGGGAGGAGGTGTTGTTCTCCTCAACAAGGAGGATTACCTAGCAGCGGCTCGATTCCAGTTTTCCAACATAAACTGTTACCGGAGGCTTGACCACAATCCGACCGCCCATATTTCCAATGTAATTTCAGTAGTATTGCAGGAGGGGTTGGCAATGGAACATATCAATGATAAGACATACCGATTTTTGCTCAACAAATGCCCCAGAGTTCCAATATTTTACCTTTTACCTAAGGTACACAAATTATCTGTAGATGACCATGTCATTCCCTGTAGACCTATCATCTCCGCGAACAATTCCCTGTTGGAACCAGTAGCTAAGTTTATCGATCATCATATACGGACGTTTGCAACACACTCCCCATCATATATTAAAGACTCTACGCATTTTATCCAGATGTTGGAAAATTTTCCAGTACCATCAGACGCAGTACTCTTAACATTAGATGTAACCTCCCTTTACACTAATATTCCACTTGGAGAAGCTCGTACGCTCATCTCCCATCTTTTGGATACTCGTATTGATAATCATCCACCATCAGAGTTCTTGCTGGATCTCCTGGACATATGCTTTGAGAATAACTTTTTTAGATTTGAACATTCTTTTTTTCTGCAAACACAGGGAGTTTCAATGGGTTCGAATTTCGCGCCCTCTGTGGCCAACATATTCATGTGCAATTTTGACAGGACTTTCATTCTGGACCCCCGGGTCAATCCATTTTTTTCAAATATTTTATGTTATAAAAGGTACATAGATGATTTGTTTTTTATTTTCAGAGATCGTACAGTTATAGATAATTTTTGTGCTTGGATCAATACACAACACCATCAGCTTAAATTTACACATACCACAGACGCATTAACTATACCATTCTTAGATTTAACTATTTTTATTGAGAATAACCATTTAAAAACCAAGCTTTACCATAAACCAACTGACCGGTTTGCCTATTTGCAGTACACTTCTTTTCACCCGCACCATCTTAAGGCCAATATACCATATAGTTTATTAGTAAGGGCTAAAAGGAATTCGTCCCGTACCCGTGACTATGCAGCAGCGGCCGACAAAATAGCAACTATCCTCAATAAAAGAGGGTACCCAAATAATGTGATTAAATCCGCTAGAGACAGGGCTGACTTGCGGGCTAGGAGCTCACTGCTGAACTACAACGCTAACATACAACATGCACAACCGGGATTATTTTGGTCGTTAGATTATACCCCCATGGCCCAACGGATCAAACAGATTATACTGAAACATTGGCATATACTGGATTCCGTGCCGGGATGCCATCATAGACCTACCATAGGCTTCAGGAGAACACAGACCATTGCCAACCTCCTCTCACGAACAGATATTGTCACCCCCAATAAGGCATATCACCCCATCGTTTCTGGACATTACCCCTGTGGCCATTGTAAATATTGTGCCCACATGTGGACCACCAAAAAAGTTAATGTGCCCAGTAGCAACTTCACTCTCGACCTAACAGGATTCACGAATTGCAATTCAAAAGAAACCATCTATATGCTAATCTGTAAATGTCAGTTGGCTTATGTGGGACAGTCCAGGCGACCTCTTAAGGTACGCCTGGGCGAGCACCTCTCTCGCATAAGGAATAAGGTCGCCAATGCCCCTCTCGTAAACCATTTTCTTGAAGAGAAACACACAATTAAAGATATTAAGGTGGTGGTATTGGAAATATTTATACCTAGTAAATATCAAGTTACTGATGTAGACCGCTTTCTCCTACAAAGAGAAGCGTACTACATCCATCGCTTTAATACCCTGGCCCCGAACGGGCTCAATACGGAATGGGACCTTTCGGCATTTTTATAAAGACAGACGCATACCTATGTCACCCAGCAGAGTATATATCGCTTTAAGAATAATGGGTAGCTCCTTAGCAGAAATTCTCCAGGTTCTCCGAGTAATTTAAAACACATGTCCCTCATTTTCCATTTGCGTATATGTAGAGCTTTTCCTAGTGAGCAATTAACGCGTGCACACACGGAGAGAAACGCCAGCAGAGGTGCGATACGCGCGGGTTACTTTTCTTTAGGTACGTAATCGTTTCACATCAGAGTTAAAGGTTGATATAGATGCAATTGTTAGATCGTTAGATTTTACATGCATATTTGGAATGTTATATCAGGTACAGGATTGTGGACTGTATACCATTTATATTTATATTATTGTAGACACTTGAGGAAGATATTCGAAATGTCCAACTACCGGAAGGGCATCGGATTTTTGTCTACTATTGCCTTTTGATGCTCGCCGTCTGGGGACCCATCAATGGAGTAGTGCAGCCCGGCCCCCCGTGCCAGTTCCAGAAGCCCAGCAAGTGACTCTATGTACATAGCTACTTGACCACGGACTATGATATAGGCTATACTTGATAGACACCTTGTTGTTATACCAACTCACACCCACGTCTGGACTTAACATGGGATGATTGGTTGCTTGGCACCACGGGTATTATGTATTATATTGTGGGTTCTCAGCACGTTTTGTATGATTGAGGATCACTGTATAGTAGTATATTTTGGGTTTATAGGTGTGATGTAATGAATCGCGTCGTAGGAGATACATCTGTTATTATCGTGTTGAGTTTACACACCTTAACCTTTGCCTGAGATACCTCATCATAGGACGAGTATGTGAATAATTCCTTCTATTAAAGACACATTCCTGATTTTATTTTTCACACTATTGGGAGTGTTAGATTTCTTGTGCTTGTTGATACACCCCAGCCGCCTCACCTCATAGCTTGGCAACTAGAGCAGACTTACTGAATCAATGGAACTTATAGAGGACATGAACCACCAAATTATCTCTGATTCAATAGGTCTAATTTAATTGCAATTTACAATTCTAAGCAACAGCCTATATAAATTATCAAACTGGGTCTTTTTCTTGCAAAAGACTATTATTTTAACTGACTGCTTTCCTTAAATATGAGTATGTTTTAATGATTTTTATTATTTTATCCTTATTGTTGTACTGTTTTAACTTGAGTCTGACTACAAAATAATAAAGGGAAAAAGGATATATAGTATTGTTTTGAATATTTTTGAAGTGATAGCTGTGTTAGTCTGTGCTGGTATATCAGAGAGTAAATAAAGCAAGACAAGGAACATTATGCGATCTTAAAGACTAAATGCTGTATTTTAATGTTAGCTTTCATGGATCAATAGCAATCCTGTGTGTAGCAAAAAACAACAACACATATCATCTTCAGAAAGACTCTGGGTTATACTTTCACAAAGAAATCTCATGGGAAGTCCTGCAGGTTTTCTTGTGTATTTCATGGACATTCTGGCTTTCCAGACAAAACCGTAAACAGCACAGAATTATTGCAATGGCATCTTTTCCCCAGACAGGACATTTACCTATGCAGAATTTGGCAGTGTCATGCACAAAAGGAGCAAGCAAACTAAGTGAAATAACATAAATAGGGGGAAAGGGGAGCAGAATCTTTGCCAAGGCCCTCATTTGCACCACGGAGGTTTCAGGGCTCTCATTTTTGTGAGAACCCAGGAAACCTTTTGGTGCAAAGGATAATCTTGGCAACAATTTCCATCTCAGCAAAACTTGGCAATGCTGCAGAGAATGAGAAAAATTACAAGTATTCACCTTATCCTGCTCTTCCCAGTTCTAAAAGAAAACATCCAAAGAAAAAGATCAGTGGAAGAGAGACAAAGGAGGAATAAGACATGAGAATAGTGCTTTTCATTAAGGGAGAGAGCTGACCTAAATTTGATTGCTTTTTTTTTTAAAAAAAAAGAATACTGTGTTAGACTTGCACAGATATGAATCAAAGTCACGCATTTCAATGCCTAAAATATTATTGACAACGTAGATTAGAATCTTGTCTTCGTTAATTAGTGCGAGACACAAGGATGCGTCATTTAATTAAATCTCAGACAAAACTCTCTCAAACATCACATGATGCTATAAGATTTTTCTTGTTGGATATACAAGCTCTTCTTTAAACTTTGTGTCATTTGACATATATATGAAGACACAAGGTCACCATTATTTGTGAAGTTTACCTTTTATTCTCCTAAAAGAAGTGCACTTTCATGTTTAAAAAATATATGGGATTCATAGCATTTGTGACTATGACTTCTGTGTTGTAATTAAGAATAGCAGAACAGACAAAGGATGGAAAGGTTCTAGAACTGCTTTTGGTCCAGCTGCTGGTAGAAATGGGCATGAGAAGAACCTGGATAAATATGCTCACAATCCAAGCAAAACTGGACAGATAATATGGTAAACCTGAGCTAGGAAGTGGGAGAACTTTGAGTGACTGGGGATGTCCACTGCTTGGGCTTACATGCCATATGATCCTACCTCACACCACATGGGTTTCTGGAAGGTTCACTACTTGTACATGAAGAGACTGCCCTCCCCCCACCCACCCTGAGCTTTTCTGGTGAGGATAATTGCATTGAGAACACTTAAGTCTTCTGATCCAGGCAATCCACATCCTGTCCTCCTACATATGCCTTTGATGGGTCCAAGCGCATGAATTTGCTGATCATGTTTATTTATTTATTTATTTACAGGATTTCTACCCTGCCTTGGATGATCCAAGGCAGCTTACATAAAGGTTAAAAAGAGATACAAGTTTAAAACAACAACACCCCCAAACCCACCCTAGTCCCTTAAAATAAGAAAAGAAAGAAAACAACTGAATTTAAAACTATTAAAAGTTTAAAAATTAGAAGATAATAGAATAAAATTACAAAGATTAAAAAAAATTAAAAGGGGGTGGGATTGGAAAAAGGGAGGGATAAAAACAGACAGGAATGATTCAAGATAGACCATCATACCAGCCAGCGGGCCTGGGCCGTCACAGCTGTCAGGCCCCATTCCCCCTGGCACTGCCAGGTCTTAAGTGCTTTCCTGAAGGGGAGTAGCTCTGTCTGGCGGCACAATTCAGGTGGTAAGAGGTTCCACAGGGACGGGGCAAACACTGAAACGGCTCTTCTCCTGGTCCCCACCATATGTGCCTCTTTAGTGGGAGGGACCACCAGTGAGCCTCTCTGGTCTGCCCTTGTAGGACGGGCAGAATGCCTAGGGGTGACATGGTCCCTTAAATATCCCGGTCCACTGCCATGTAGGGCTTTAAAGGTAAAAACCAGCACCTTGAATTGTGCCCAGAGGCACACCGGTAACCAGTGCAGCTCTCGGAGCCAGGGCCTTATTTAGGATCTATGGGCCCCTAGGCTGAACTTGTGGCACGGGCCCTACTGGGAAAAGTATTTTTAAAAAATTAACCTACAAAAACTGTATTTTCAGCAATTATGCAATTAAAAACTGAAAAATAAACATATAGAAAATTTACGTATGACATTCCTATACAGTATTTAGAATTTTTATACTATTTATTTACTAAAAAAAACCCTGAATTTAAAAATTGTTTTAGAATTACATGGTGCAGGCCCCCCTTTGTAGTGCGGGCCCATAAGCTGCAGCCTAGGTAGCCTATGCTTAAATCCAGCCCTGCCCGGAGCAGCGGTGAGTTGTGAACACAGTTACCAGTGCTTTCCCTTTCTCCTGAGCTTTTGATGGCTGCAACAGCTTCACATACAAACATCTTCATGCTGAACCAGTGAGCTGTGGTACCACCTAGGAATAGGCAGAGGTGAGTGCCTGGATATTGAAGTTACAATACACAAAGAAATAATTTCCCCCCTCTAGCACAGCATTGGTCTTCCTACAGCCATGTGCTTGGCTTCTGGGAACAAAATGCTGGACTATGTAGATTTTTGGTCTGATCCAACACAGCTCTCTCTATTCTTAATTCCTAGATTAGGCAGACATGGCTATAAAATACTGGAGTCAACACTTTGGCAGTTTAGTGACCATAATGCCAAACACTGCATACATGCTAATAAAGATGTCTGTGAGATTATTTATGGGTAAATGTATATAACTGCATAAAAATCAGTTTAACTCTGTTTTATCCAATTGTACAGCTACAAGAATTACAGTTTCAATTGTCACCTTGTTTTATCTCTTTGATTTTAGAGGCTCATGACTTATAACTCTGCATTTGAGGGGGAGGTTGTCATACAAGTTACACAAGATGACACTATCATAGAGTTCCATTGTCCACCCCCACCAGGAAACAAAAAGGCAAGACACAAGATATAAAATTCAAAAGGGCCCCAACATTATTTAACTGTTTTCTCCTGACCTGTGGTGGGGACTATGGTAGAGAATGAACTTGGGTCAAGGAGCATGTGGACCATCCAAGCTCGTGCCTGAACAGAGCATCTTGCTCACAGAGCCCTACTTTACCTATCCAGCCTTGTCTAAAACAATCAATTTAGGGAGATAACCTTGGGTGCAATTCCTTAAACCCTGTAATCTGTGGCAGCTCCTTGTCCAAGGCTACCACAGATGGATGCACCTGCCTTCGTGCCAGCACCATTTTTGATCTACCCCTTATAGGAATCAGGATGGGCAAAAATTACCTGGGACTCTTTTGTTCAACAGGCCAGAGAGGAAACCTTGTCCCAAAATTCCTATCTGTCCCCTGGAGAGACCAGAAGCCTCCCTCTGCTATAAAGGGTGGACCAGCTAGCCAGCCAGAACCAACAACAAAGAGGCCAGCACTTCAATGAGACCAGCCTCCCCAGGCCTTTGTTTCCAACTCTTCATATGTCATGACACAATTGCATTATACAATGTGCCCCTATATCACAAGTGGCAGAAGGCTCCCCCTCTTGAGTCTTGCCCAACTGCATTGCCTACCTCAAGGTTTCTCAACATTGGGCTCCCTGGTGTTATTGGACTTCAATTACCAGAAGCCCAAGTCAGCACACCTGCTGATCAATGCTCCTGGGAATTGAAGTCCAAAAACATCTGGGGGCCCAAGGTTGAGATACCCCGATTAAACTGTAAGATTAGAAAAGGCAGCAACAGGGGAACAATCTTCAAATCAAACTGTGACACCAGCTCATTAGGGCCCTTTCAAACAAAAACATGATGGTGTTAAACGAAATAGGCAACATACATTGTGGGGAAAACATTGCTTCTGCTTTGCTTTGTGGCATGAAGGAATGTAGAATCCAGATTATCACAGTGATATAGGCAGTGATATACCCACTTCTATCTAAATACTACAAATCGGAAAGAGATTTTAAACCTTGACTTGAATGAAATGCTATGGTTTCTGGAAGAAAGGCACAATCTATTGCAATGTATCAATTTTGACAGTTTAACAGAAGTTTTCTTTTGGGGAGGAAGGGGGAAATGACGTTCTTTTTAATTAATGGGAATAGAAAATCCTTTTGAAACTATATAGCAAAGTAAACCCACCAGTGAATCAGCTCCATATTGTTTTGGTTGTCAAAACATGCTGGTTCAGCATCCTTCCTGTGGTAATAATAATTGCTTTGCAAAGGTCTGTGCCTCACTGAATTTATACTTACTAGCATGTGGCAATGTTTGGCCTTCTAGCTATGCATATAGAGACATGAGAGAGAGAGAATATATGATTCAGTGGTTGTTTTCCCTATATGTGGAATTTTACAGTTCTTCTTTTGGAGTGCCAGTAGAAAAGTGCTTCCTTAGCTGCTTTCAAGAGACCTAGAAATTGATTGCCAAAACTTTCCATTTTATGAGAACCTTTCTCTGCTCTGTTCTACAGTGTGGCCCGTAAGTCCCTACCTGTCCATATAGAGAGTAGGACTCTGCTGGGGGAGGGAGGAAAAACTCCCATTGGGCTGCTGGGCAGAGGGGCAGAGTAAACTCTGTGCTGGGAAGAGGGAGGAAGTGCTCCCATTGGGCTGCTGGGCAGAGGGGCGGGGTGGGGTAAATCCTGGAAAGACGGTGTGCATGCCAACAGAGAGGACAGGTAGGGACTTGCGGGCCACCCCATACATGTCAAGATATATCTGCATCAATATTGCTAGCTATTGCTATTTATTTTCCTATATAGTTTTGTTTTTGTGACATTTTTCTGCTCTCAACAATTTTTAATGGTCAAATGCAATATAGTGGTGGGGCCAGATGTGCAATGGGTGTAAATAAGGGGACTTCAGCAGATGTAGCAAGCACTTGCTGAAATGTCTTCTTCAGAACTTTTTTTTTAAAAGAGCAGGAGCCAAATTCTCTTTTCTATCTAGGCATCTTATGATATAGTAAGCTAATATTTGCCCAGCAGACACCAGAGCGAAGGGGATTGTAACAGTTGCTGATGTGGATTTTTGAGGCAGGCTTGAACTGACAAAATAGGAAAAGACAGACAATTTGACCTTTGGAATGAGCTGGGCTCACATTTAAAAATAAGAAAATGATGTGCAAGCTGTAAGAAAGTCGCCATGGGAAATGGGTCAGGAATGGATTACAACACGAGGCAGATTTTTTTTCATTTCAGTCTATATTACATATCATATGGCAGGAATGCATGATTTTGTGACCCACCAAGTACAATACATCCCACAGTCATATAGAGAAGCTAGATATGTATGTTAAAGGTTAATAAGAAGAACAGCCCATGACTGTTCTTCTTATTAACCCATCTGTCCACATTTTCACAGTTTGAGGAAAATTCAGATCTCGGAATGTTTCTTTTGAAAAGAAGCTTATTCAATTACTCATTACTGTGGGGCAATACAAGGTAGTTACTGTTAGTTTAGCAACAGAATATGCCAACTATGGCAGAACTGAGAAAACTGGAGGGGGCGGGGGATGAAACATAGAAATCTTCCATTAGAAGCTCTGAAGGCTTTTATGTATGTGGATGGAAACAGCTGATGTGCCCAAGTGTCAGTCAAAAGTGAGCATGTGCCAAGAACAAAAGGAACTATCGATACCTTCAGAACTGACAAACTGCAACTCAAATGACAACTGCTAGAAAGGAACTTCAAATAAGTCCTGAGAGGAGGCTATCACATCATACTTAATCTGTGACTTCAAAGGCCATATGGCTCCTTTGCCGAGAGACATATAAATGTGGCAATAGATGAATTCCCTCTGAAATGAAGAAGCCAAACAGATATTTGTCTTTATATACAGCTCATATACAGTAAAACCCCAACTTACAAATGCACTGAGTTGCATAAAATTTGACTTACATGATACCAACTCTCTGGAACCTCCTGCCAATAGACCTAAGACTCCAAAGTGAACTGCTGCCCTTCAGGAAAGGAGTGAAGACCTGGCTGGCAGGGCAGGTGTGGGGCCCGAATGGGACTATGGTGCCCGCCTGCTGGCTTGTATAAGAACTTTCTCTTCCTCCTTTGTACAGTGGATGGGATGGGTGGGTGGGACATGGGTTTTTTTTAAAGGGGGTGGGTTGGGGGGGGGTTTTATAATTATTTTTATAATTGTTTTTATGTTTTTTGTGAATTGTTGTGATGCCGCCCTGAGTCGGGTTCTGCCTGAGCGGGCGGCATATACAAATTTGACTAATAAATAAATAAATAAATAAAACCATGTCCCGATTTACACGATTTCCTATGAGTTTGCTTCGAGTTACATAAAGATTCTTTTTCCTATGATTTTGCTTCGAGTTACGTAAAAATTCATTTCCCTATGGGTTTGCTTCGATTTACATAAGAATCTCATTTTTCCTATGGGTTTGCTTCAAGTTACATAAAGATTCTTTTCCCCGTAGGTTTGTTTTGAGTTATGTAAAAATTCATTTCCCTATGGGTTTGCTTCTATTTACATTTAAAAATAATTTTTCCTATGGGTTTGCTTCGAGTTACGTAAAAAATAATTTTTCCTATGGGTTTGCTTCAAGTTACATAAAAAACCGATTTAAGCAAAAGCCTACGGAACTGACATTTTCCCCGTAAGTAGGGGTTTTACTGTATACTCAAGATATGAAAATTAATGGGCCTTTAAGGTATACAATGCAACTGGTGAGTTAATGAGCTGGCTTTGTCTCACTCAGCAGCAGGAGAGACATTGTTCACAAGCTCAGCTTGCTTCCCAGGAGGAATGTTGGCTGAATCTGCTGTCTATCTTGCCATTCTTTAATGCTGTGCCAAGAAGAGACATATACTCTCTGTGTTCCATAATTAATCTCTCCTCATCTCTTCTAAAGTGTGAGAACAGATAGACTAGCTAGTTTTGTTGTTTTCTGGTGTATTCTTCTTGAATATTCATAATTATGTTTTCTATTTTCATAATGTTTGGAAATCTTTTGTAACTGTGTGGATTTATTTTATTTTTTTGCCTTTTGCATTAACGTTTTTCTTTCTTCGTATAATAAAATACAATGAGTTTTCAATAAACTATCTCGATTTTTGGCTCAGGAGGTTGTGATACTTAAATTCAAGTTTTGCCTTGACCAAAACTGTGGATTTTGGTATTTTTGCCTTGGGTGTTGTAGCAGCGATACCCTAACAAGTTAGGTACATTGCTTCCCAGTGCCTAGCCTTGTGGTTTTTGTGAATATTTAAAATTCTACTTTTTAAAATTCAAAAGGAAATAGAAAGAATATATTTGGAGCAGAACAGTAGAAAGGAAGGGGCTAGGAACTTTGGTATACAAATAAAATCCTTTGTGCTAATTACAATGCTGAGGTGAAGGAGTTTCTGTGAACTATACTATTTTAGTGGAAGTTTTATGTTGTTCTGTCCCGCTCTGCATGATAATCACAGAAGGAAGTTTATTTTGTACCCAGCTCCCATTTCCCAAGATTAGTTGGAATCAATTAATTGATTTTGGCACGGTCAGACTAATGCTGGAGAAAGGATAATGATAGCAGAATGCATAGTACAAAACTAAGAAGTCTCTTTTACAAGGTTGAAGATTAGCGGTCATTGCGGATTCCCCATGCCCCATAGGGCATGGAACGGCCCGCTAGGAACCACCGCAGTGAGAGACGCTCCTTGCATGTGGTTTCTGCGGCCGCCAAATTAAGGGGGGTGAATAAAGTATAGGGTTTGATTCACCCAATTACCGTGACCTGACCTACGACGCTGCCAAGTAAGCAGATAGCTGACTCCTGTCAAACATTAAGTGTATAACTCATCTCCCGGCTCGGGGGAAATCCCTGGCGCAAATAAGCCATGTTTGCCCCTGCCTAATCCCTGAACAATGGGACTCCTAAGTCCATGTTTGCCCCAGTTAATTAACTTCCCTTTGAGGTGTTCCCCATTAACCCGGGTACGTGGGTGAGGTAATTTTCCTGTCAGATGACAGCTTGCCACCGTTGCTCTTTTTTCCCTATAAATGATGTTGCCTTTTCTCAATAAAGTACTGATCTGATCTCGCTCCGTTTGCCTTGTGTCGTCACTTGATCAGTCTCCTCCGGGACGTAACGGCCACCCCAGTGGCCCCGATTCCTACATCTGGTGACCCCGACGTGATTTACTCGTGAGTAAGAGACCCAGGAGAGGTCTACTCGTGAGTAGCGATCCACGCGGTCCGGTTCTACGCTTGAACCGCGACCTGTCAGCCCGGAGGACAGCGCGGCGCTCTGGTCGGCAGCCAGCCGGTCAGAGGGACGGCCGGCGGCGAGGCATTCCAAGAGACATTCCTACAGCTTGCTTCCAGCTTTTGGGGAGGCTTGCGCAAAGGGAAAAACGCGTTCCGCTCAGGGCAGCTGTGAGCCCCTGACAGCGCAGAGGCCGCCAAGGGCCCGTGGCAGAAGGCCACGCTCCGAGCTCTACCCAGACGATCGTCGCCAAGACCTGTTACCTTGCCCCCAGACGCGTCGACCCGTCCCGAGGAAGGAAACTTCAGAGGACCACTCGCAGGTAATATGGGGACTTGTTCTCATAGACCAAGTCCGTCCGCTAGCCAAAGAACTCATGAGGAAGAGTTCAGAATCCTGGCCAGGGTATTTCAGTTACGCTTTCACAGCAGGGAACTAGCGAGACTTTTGGCGTACCTTAGGGAACACTGCCTGCTTTACCCAGAAGCAGGTACGTTGACCCTACCGCTCTGGGATCAGATAGGAGACTGCATTCGGCAACCCCCCCAAAGCTCCAGGAAAGATATTTCGCACATGGAGGAAGTGTAGGGAACTCTTAGCTGAGATCGAACCAGTCCGGATAGAGACAGAAGAACCCCCACTAGATAAGTCATCAGCCCAGCCAGTCGAGCCGACTGCGCCCACAGCACTCTATCCGACATTCAAATACCAGCAGAGTAGCGTAGGGAGCCTTCCCGCGGTGACAGCTGCAGACGTCACCGAGGGAATGCAAGGAATGAGTAGCGCAGGCGCTTCTCTAACAGCTTCGGCTTCCCTAGTTACCAAAAGTGCCCTTCAGCGCACAGCTGAGGAGGAACTCAGAAAGGGGGATTTACCTATAGAGGAGCTAGCAGAGCTCAGTCAGATTTGTCCCATCCGAATGGAGATGGACGCGCTCACAGGCGCCCAACAAATCGTCCATTCCCCAGTCCCGTACAAGCTTCTCATGGCTTTGCGGAAGGCAATCTCAGAGACAGGGCTCCAAAGTCGTTTTACCAGGGGCACGCTTCAGCAGGCGTGCGAAACCACCATGTGGATTCCCCATGACTGGAAGGCCGTCATGAGGATGATGCTAACCCCTAGCCAGTACATGATCTGGGACAGCGAGTATCGGCTCGAGGCTCAGGCCAGAGCCGCCAGGATGGGAGGCGCGGTAATTGCTGAACAGCTATATGGTTCAGGTGCCTTTGAGCCCATCCAGGCGCAGATCGCCTTGCCTCTAGCCACCCTAGAGATGTCGGCCGAAGCCGCCTATAGGGCATACTTCAAGGTCCCAGCGACTGGCAAAACGGCCAAAAATTACACCGCGATCAAGCAGGGAGCCCAGGAGCCCTACATGGACTTCATCAATCGCCTGGAAGAAGCAATCACCAGGCAGATTGATAATGAGCAAGCCCAGCAAGAGCTCATGATCAAGCTAGCAAAGGACAACGCCAACTTGGACTGCCGTAAAATCTTGCAGTCCCTGGGCAATCGCCCTGACATAACCTTAACGGACATGATCCGCGCATGTTCCGACGTTGGCACAGACTCCTACAAGATGGGTCTGCTAGCGGCAGCGGTGCAGGGGGGGAAAAGACCTCATGGCAATGGCAAGACCAAAGGGGCATGCCACTCCTGTGGCAAGGTCGGGCACTTCGCTAGAGAGTGCCGATCCAAGGGAGGCGGACAAAAGTCCGGCCGTCCCAAGGCTCCGAACACCCCCTGCCCAAAGTGCAAAAAGGGCTATCATTGGGCCAGGTTTTGTCCGAGTTCGGGAAACCGGAATCCGGGCACGTCTCTGGCCCCAGTCCAAACAGAGGCTTCCTTCACCCAGATCCAGAACTCCCCAGAACTAGACTAGATTCTAGGCACATTCCAGGCATTGCGAGGGCACAGGCCAGCCCCAAGGGTAGTACAGGGCTAGAACTGACTTGCCAGGCAGACGTTACATGCGACCTGCCAGGCACAGTCTATCTGGTCGATTCCCAGTACATGGGTCCCCTGCCCAGAGGCTTTTTAGGTTTAGTTTTGCCCCGTAGTGTAGCTGGTGCACGTGGAATTTTCATAATTCCAGGAGTCATTGACTCAAATTTTTCAGGCGTTCTCCAGGTTCAGCTCTGGACACACCTGCCCCAAACAATCCATAAGGGAGACACCTTAGCGCAACTGATCATGGTTCCTTGTCACCCGTCAGCAGGCAGCCAGGGAAGGCTCAGTGACAGCGCAAGTGAGGCAGTGCAAGGATACCAGGTCTTAGCGACAGTGGAGACCAACATTGAGTGGAAGCAGCGCCCCGTTATCGAGGTATTTTTGAACAAAAGAGTGTTCTCAGGGTTACTCGATACCGGAGCGGATGTGAGCGTGGTAAGCAGGAGTCAGTGGCCGAGGGAGTGGGCCATTGAGCCGGTCTCTGATGTGTGGGGGGTAGGTGGAGTTCAGGAAGCGTTTAGGAGCCGAGAGTGGGTGGAAGTCACAATCCCAAGGGCTGAAGGCACGGCGGTGATCCGACCGCACATTCTTGACGTGCACATCAACCTTTGGGGGCGAGACATTCTCCAACAGTACGGTGCCACCCTTACCTTCGGGTAATGGCGTTGCCACTTAAATGGCTCACCGATACTCCGGTCTGGGTAGAACAATGGCCGGTAGTGGGAGAGAAATTAGTTGCTCTCAAGCAGCTAGTGAAAGAACAGCTAGATGCAGGACATATAGAACAGTCCACAAGTCCCTGGAATTCGCCAATTTTTGTGATTAAAAAGAAGTCGGGGAAGTGGCGACTCCTCCACGATCTCAGAGAGATCAATAAATGTATTCAGCCGATGGGTCCGCTTCAATGCGGCATCCCTAATCCCAATATGATTCCCGAGGGGTGGGAGATTCTAGTCGTAGATCTCAAGGATTGCTTCTATACAATCCCCTTAGACCCCAGGGACCGGGAAAGGTTTGCCTTTACGGTGCCGGTCGTGAACCACAGTGAGCCCACGCTCCATTACGCGTGGAAATTTTTGCCACAGGGCATGCTCAATTCGCCCACTCTGTGCCAAATTTACGTTCACGACACACTGGCAAGGTTTCGAAACCTCTACCCACAAGCCATAGTTTGTCACTTTATGGATGATATTTTAGTAGCGTTGCCACAGCTTGGCAGCACAGTGTTTTCAGACCTCCAGGCTAGCCTGGGGGACAAGGGTTTACTCATTGCCCCGGAAAAGGTGCAGAAGTCCGAGCCCTTCTCATACTTGGGCCACCGGCTTCTCCGCTCTTTTGCAGCGCCGGTTTTGCCTCAGATAAATCTACAGGACTCAGTCACCCTCGTAGAATTACAGCAGATTTTAGGAAACATTAATTGGGCCAGACCGTACTTCCGATTGGATACGGATCTTCTAAAACCGCTCTTCTCGCTGCTAACTTTAGGTAAGCAGCCGGCAGACCGGATAAAAATCTCTCGAGACGCGCGCTTGGCGCTCGAGAAAGTGAACCAAGTTCTCAGCCAGAGGTGGGTGGATAGGATCGCCCAGGGGCCATATGCCCCGATCCTGAATTTGTACATCGTACGGTCAGGATCCATGTTCACTGGGGCGCTAGGAGTAGACTCAGAGAAGGGGGCGAAAATTGTGGAATGGGTCTACTTGCCTAATACATCTTCACGGAACATCGTCCCGCCCCAGGAGCTAGTTTCCGCGGTGATTTACCGCGGCAGGCTGAGAGCTAGGGACATTTCAGGAAATGATTTGGCAAAAATCGTGGTTCCTTTCACCAAGGAACAAATTCATCAGTTGATGCAGCTAGGTGATCCGCTTCCGATAGCTTTGGAAGGTTTCACTGGAAGTTTAGCATACCATTTGCCCAAAGATCCTAGGCTCGTTTCACTTCAGACAGGAACCGTCAGCTTGTTCGAATTGCTCTCGCTGGTCCCACTTCAGGGGGCCAAGACAGTTTTCACCGATGGGGGATGCACATATGGTGTCCTGACCTGGCAGGAGGGCGAAGCTTGGCGCACGCTGCTAACTCTTCCACAGAAGTCCGCCCAGCGGGCAGAGTTGGCAGCCGTGAACCTTGCCTTGCGCACCTTCGCCAAAGAACAGTTAAATATCATTACAGACAGTCTGTATGTCAGGAATTTGTTGCACAGTCTACCGGGAGCCTACATCACTCCCGCGATAGACAAGAATCTGCTTAGCCTGTTTCTCACCGCTCAATTTCATTTGCGAAACCGCACAGAGCCGCTCTATATTGCCCATATTCGAAGTCACCAAGACCTACCAGGTCCGATTTCCGCGGGCAATAGCAGAGCGGACGCGGCCGCAAAGGAAATTCAGCAACGTTCAGTTTTGGGAGTTTTTACTACTCCAATCCAAAGTCATGCCTTTTTTCATCAAAACGCCAAGGCGCTCGCCAGACAGTTCAATCTGCCACTTTCTCAAGCCCAAGGCATAGTTCGCTCTTGCCAGCATTGCGCAGGGGCACCGGGGGGGCCCTCGTGGTGGGTCAACCCACGAGGGACAGAGGCTAACCAGGTATGGCAGATGGATGTCACGCATGTGCCGCAGTTCGGCAGGTGGCAATACATGCATGTCTGCATTGACACTTTTTCACAGTTCGTTTGGGCTACAGCGCAGAAGGGGGAAACTGCGACCCATGTGGAGCAGCACCTCCTTTCCTGCATAGCTGCCATGGGCAAACCACGGCACGTGAAAACAGATAACGCCCCGTCCTACTGCTCTAGGCAGTTGGCCGCCTTCATGGCCACTTGGGACATCAAGCATACTTTTGGAATTCCCTACAATCCGCAAGGGCAGGCGATTGTAGAGCGGGTCAATCGGACGCTAAAGTCCTATATTGACAAACAAACAGAAAGGGGGGAGCCACCAGCCCTCCCCAAGTCACAGGGAGAAGCTCAGTTCTGTCTCAACAAGGTATTGTTCACTTACAATCACCTTAATGTTTTTTCGGATTGTACGCCGCAGGAGAGGCATTTCCGCCGTTCGGAAGCTCTCCCGCGACCTATGGTCCGGTACCGAGTGCCACCAGACCCTTCTTGGAGGGGCCCGGTGCCGCTCATAACCTGGGGAAGAGGGTATGCTGCAGTTATGTCTCCCACAGGTGTCGTCTGGATTCCAGCCCGGTGTGTCAAGCCCCATTTGGAACCGCATGGCGTGGAACCGGACCGGCCCGAATCCGATCCCGGAGATGAAGAACCTCGCACTGACCGGGAAGATCCGCCGGAGGAAACGGCCGCCGATGCCCAAAATCACCTGGGGGATGGTCAAGGCTCTTTGCAGTGACGCCCAGGACGCCGTTCAGCGCGAGGAGAAGGAGCCAACACCGGAGAACCTCACAGCTGCAGTTTTTGCCCAGATTCATGCTAACACAGCGGCAATCACCATCATCCTGGCCCTTTCCCTGCTTTTGGGGGGAGGCGTTCAGGCTACTCCAATCCAGGCCAACGGCTTGCCACCTGGTGAAGATCTTTCTACACGAATGCAGTACAACTTGTGGGAAAGGTTGGCGGGTCTCGTCAACCAGTCCGATTTTTGCCTGAAGCAGGACATTGGTTCTGCATCTATCCTCAGCACCTGTCTCATCCCCGTGTGCCACGCTCTGGACGCACGCACCAAGGATGGCGACTGGTTGTTGAAGGCGTTCTTTGGCCCACACACTCCCACCGCCTTCTCAGCATACGCACGCTGGGGGGGATTGCGACTTGCATCAACCTTGCCGGCTGACGCAGCCACTCTCCATACCCCTCGAGTGGCGGTCAGCCCGGACGCTGCTTGTACCCGAATGACCGGCTGCACCTCAGGCGGTCGGCCTCGGCGTCGCTGCCTTGACCCCGGCAGCGGCAACTGGACTTGTAATAAACCAGAGACACTCATTTCACTGCACTCTCATGTCACCCTACCTTCAGGGTGGTTTTTCACCTGCAACCAGTTCACATGGAACTATATCCCTGCGAATCTGTCGGACTCAATGTGTTGTATCAGTCGTTTGACACTGTTACTTCCTACTAAGGACATGGTTGCCCCAAGTGCAAATGACACAAATGTATCAAATGTTGATGTTTCCCCACTCATACGGCACACACGCACAACCCAGTTAGACAGCTCTTGTGACAGCAGCTTTAGGGTAATGAGTCCCGCTGAGTATGTATCACTGGCAGTCAGCCTAGTCGGCGTGCCAGGCTTGGCCGTCGGCAACGCACGGAGGATTGGCCGCTTGGCTTGCGGTTTGGCTAAAGCCATTAACCATACCTCCACAGCGATAGCGCTCCTCAATCAGGAGCAGGCGGAACTTCGCCATGCCGTTCTCGACAATCGAGCGGCTATCGACTACCTCCTCTTGCTGCACCACCTGGGTTGCGAATCTTTCCATGGAATGTGTTGTTTCAATCTCACTGATAACTCCCGTAAGATCCAAAACCAGATCACGGATCTCCACACCATAGTTGCAGGCATTACAGAAGGCTCCGCGTGGGGAGCTTGGTGGAGTTCCCTGTGGAATTGGATGTGGTCATGGATTCCCTGGGGGTGGCTGCAAACGGTGCTTAAGGTAGTGGTGGGGATAGCCATACTAGGCATTACGCTCTGTTGTTTTGCTCAGTGTATTCCCTCGCTGATCTCTAAGTGCCGCCCCAGAGAGAAATCCCGTGATGTCATGCCCGCTCAACAGCTGATGCCGCTCTTGCGCAAGGTCGCCAGTCAGGTCCTTAAATAGAAAATAAAGGGGAGATGCGGATTCCCCATGCCCCATAGGGCATGGAACGGCCCGCTAGGAACCACCGCAGTGAGAGACGCTCCTTGCATGTGGTTTCTGCGGCCGCCAAATTAAGGGGGGTGAATAAAGTATAGGGTTTGATTCACCCAATTACCGTGACCTGACCTACGACGCTGCCAAGTAAGCAGATAGCTGACTCCTGTCAAACATTAAGTGTATAACTCATCTCCCGGCTCGGGGGAAATCCCTGGCGCAAATAAGCCATGTTTGCCCCTGCCTAATCCCTGAACAATGGGACTCCTAAGTCCATGTTTGCCCCAGTTAATTAACTTCCCTTTGAGGTGTTCCCCATTAACCCGGGTACGTGGGTGAGGTAATTTTCCTGTCAGATGACAGCTTGCCACCGTTGCTCTTTTTTCCCTATAAATGATGTTGCCTTTTCTCAATAAAGTACTGATCTGATCTCGCTCCGTTTGCTTTGTGTCGTCACTTGATCAGTCTCCTCCGGGACGTAACGGCCACCCCAGTGGCCCCGATTCCTACAGGTCATGATAATGATAATGCATGAATAGTGGCTGCTTCTCATTGAACTAGAGAGCTGTGCTTCAACCAGTTGTTTGGATGCTGCTGAAAAGGTGTGCCTCAGACTACATTATTGGGAAAGGACTGAGTAAGTTATGGCTTTTTGTGATATCCAAGAATGAATCAATGAATTATTCCTGGCTTGTTACCTTATCAAGCTCCACCCAATGGGCAAGCAACAACTCTTTGCTCTGCCCCATATTTGCCCTAAACCTCAAACACCCAGATTAAGCTTGTTTTTGCTAATTTCTTCAAAGGCTAGTGAGTATCCTGGTGCTCAGCCACAACAGTCTTGAAGACAATTATAAGCTTAATTTAGCACTTTTGAGGGCTGGGGAGAATGGGTGGGAGAGACATGTCACTTATTAGAGGTGGAGTCTAAAACTATAATAAAATAAATAAAAATATTGCAGACAAGGTTTCATATGCTTCTCATTTGTAAAATACAAAATGTTGCACATCTATTTAATTATGAATCAACAGAACAGTAGGAAAGTTTTGCAAGCCTTAGATCATCTCTTCTATGCCTCTTGGTTTCAAACTGGGCAGAACTGCCAGAACTCAATATACAGCATCCCTAAACAATACTATCTGCAGAGAAACAATAAATGCTCAAGATGATATCAGGTGGATTAATGCACTCAATTTTAACTGTGCTGATGGGAAAAGAAAGAAAGAAAATGAGCATCCATTCAGGCTCTTAATATTGTTATTCAATGCTTGTTCCCAGCTAGTTTGTTTAATGTACAACCCACACATGCTGATTTTGCAATACATGCAATGCAGTCCTAACTATTCATTCATATGTAGTCTTACAAAACTGCAATGGCATGCATAAGGTAAGTATGGAAAGGAGCACAACATCAAAATCATAAAGACAAATATATCTGAGCAGAGTAGAGATCTACCTATTCAGATACATAATAGTGTGTTTATCTTTTGTCTGCAGCTTCATCTTACCTATATTATTTTTGCTGCAATGGCAATATATCTATGAATGATCCTTCACCCTTCCAGATACTGCCAAATGACAAACACACCCAATTTCCCTATTTGGCCATTCTTTAGAATCACTTGGGAATGGTCTACTTAGCTCTCATCTACCCATGATGAAATAATTTTGGTTGAAATAAATACAGGTTATTCTCCACTCCTGGAGTAACTTACAGTCGCAACTCTCTCTCTCTCTCTCTCTAGTCGAATTCATAAAAAATCGCCTAATTCCTTGAAAAAAGTTGCCTCATACAAAGTTGCTGTGACTTTGTATGAGGCATTGGGGTTTTCCCCAGGTTTCATTGTGCCTGGGCAGTATAAAAGGCAGGATGCATGCGTGCATTGCTCTTGTGGGTTTTCCACGAGGCGAAGAGTGTTTAGGAGTGGTTTTGAGTGCGACTTTGGATTTCTTTGAATTTTTTGTCAGAAATTTTTGAAGCATTCCTGGGATTTTTGCAGCATTCTTCAGGTTCTTGGACTATTCTTTGGCACAGTGGAAAGGTAGGTAAATGAGGTTTTCTGTTTCTGATAGGCTTGGGGTGGGGAGGTGGACGGCAATTTTTGGTGGGGTGGGCAATTGTTTGGTGTTTGCGGCTGTGGTTTTTAAAAACAGATTGCATGCACCATAATTTTTCTTATGTTGGTCTTTTTTCGGGAAGCACTGTTTGGTGGGGTGGGCAATTGTTTGGTGTTTGCTGCTGTTTGGATGATTAACACTGTGCTGCATGATAGGACATGTTGGCATCCATTTTGTCCTTGCTTCCATGTTCCATCCAGTAATTGTTTACAGTAGCTTGTACAAAATGGATGATCGGCCGCATGGCTGCAGATTAACACTGTGCTGCATGATGGGACATGTTAACTTTTAAACCTGCACTTCATGAAATTTTCAAAAGTTAAAAACTTATTGAATGGTTTGTCCCCTAAAATCAGGGTTGTTTGACATGTTTTGGTAATGTATTTAGCCTTTAGACAATGATTTCTTAATGTTCTGTCAGTTTCCTGTCTGTCTCCTTGACTTTGCCCTGAAGTCTGTGCTGTTACAGCACAATGTATCTCTATAGAAACGACGTTGTAAGAGGCATCGCGGCAAGGATTTGAATGTTGTATGAGGCATCGCGGCTAGGATTTTGCATGCCTCATACAAAGTCCAAATCCACATAAAGTCCAAACTTGTGGAACCAAGTTTGGATGTTGTATGAGGTATCACTCTGTGTGTGTGTGTGTGTGTGTGTGTGTGTGTGTGTGTGTGTGTGTGTGTGTGTGTGTGTGTGTGTACATATATAACCATACTGCAGAAGTAGCCATAGAGTAGTGAAAAAATACACAGATCTATAAAAGAGTGTCTCTATATCACAAAAACCAGAGCAATTAAACCATATGGCTGAAATTGTATGCAAATTTACCTAGAAATAAGCATTATATCACTTTATGATATGCTCTTGAGAAACTTTGTCATCCCAATATTTCCCTCTAAAACAGGGGTTTGTAGCCTACAGGCCACAGGCCAGACCCGGCCCATGGCAACAAATCATCCAGCCCATGGAAACAACCCCAGAAGAGGAAGCAGAAGCGGACATACTTATGACAACCGTTGACACAGCCACACCTGGCGCAAATGCACCCATGCCTGTGCAAACACGCCCATGCCCATGGCTGCCGTGGTTTACAACAATGCTTATGGTGGGAGGAACCATGTTTCCGGCAGACTCAGCTGTCTGAGGGTGTGTGGTCCAGCCCATGGTGCAAAAAGGTTGAAAACTCTTGCTCTAAATGATTACAGACTAACCCTTTTAATGACCACTCATTAATGGTGATTTTTTTCTGAAGTGGAAACTGAACTATATATTGAAGATAACACTTTCTAACATGGAATTTTTTGCATGCTAGTTGCTTTTGATTGTCATAGCAGGAGTTTGTCTCAGTTTCTGTAATGTTCAAATTACAGTGATACCTCATACAACGTTCAAACTTGGTTCCACAAGTTTGGACTTTATACAGATTTGGACTTTGTATGAGGCATGCAAAATCCTAGCCGTGATGCCACATACAACGTACAAATCCTTGACGCGATGCCTGGTACAACGTCATTTCCATAGAGATACATTGTACTGTAACAGCACAGACTTCAGGGCAAAGTCAAGGAAACAGACAGGAAACTGACAGAACTTTAAGAAATCATTGTCTAAAGGCTAAATACATTACAAAAACATATCAAACAACCCCGATTGTCCAAGAACCTGAAGAATGCTGCAAAAATCCCAGAAATGCTTATACAAATTCTGATGAAAAAATTAAAAAAATCCAAAATCACGCTCAAAATCAGTCCTAAACACTCTTCGCCTTGTACAAAACCCACAAGAGCAATGCACGCATGTGTCCTGCCTTTTATACTGCCCAGGCACAATGCAACCTGGGAAAAACCCAATGCCTCATACAAAGTCGAGCGACTTTGTATGAAGTAACTTTTTTCAAGAAATTACGCGATGTTGTATGAATTCGATGTTGTACGAAGCGGACTTTGTATGAGGTATTACTGTAGTTTGTTTTGTGAGGGGGCATCAGGACATAAACAAGCCCACTTTCTCAGGCACACAAATCTGCCTCAATCAGGTCTCTTAACTGCTAATGTGATTTCAACAACAGTGAAGATGTAATACATAGTTTATGTTAGAAATGTAGCAATCCAATATGGAACCTATCACATAGTGTTATGTATGCATGTACAATGTTACTTTAAATATATGAATGTAACCAGTCCACAATCACAATGTATCTCAGCTGTTAAGGAACGCGAGCAAGCCGCCCATAGAGGGCAGCTGCGAGCGTTCAGTCTCACATGGTCCACATTGCCCAAATCACAAACAGCCGCGGGAAATTCCCCACATGATCAGGAGCTACAGAAAACAACTGCAGAAGAGAAAACAACTGCAGAAGAGAAAACAACTGCAGAAGAGAGGCATGACCTGGGCGAGGCCACGCCGGTAGCAGCCAATGAGCTACCGTGCAACAAGATTCAAATGTATTGTGTATTGGTATATAATGAGATGTATCTGCCCCATTACCTCATGTTCGTGCTGAGCATCACTGAATAAACCTGTGTTAGTCCTTCCTGCGACTCCTTCTTTGTCTTCCGTACAAGACACTAAATTGGCGACGAAGGTGGGATCGATGGCGAATCCCAAGGTCAAGCCATACCAGTTTGATGTCAGCGAGCCCGAACAATGGGAGCTCTACGAGTGCCAGTTTCGGCACGCCATGGAGGCTGCAGGCGTCGGCGACGACGCGAAGATGCGCTCCCACTTCCTGTCTCAGGTGGGGCCGGCCACGCTGAGGATCCTGATGACCCTGGTGGCCCCCCGGAAGGTGGACGAGGTGCCCATCGACCGTATCCTGGAGAGACTGTGTGAGCATTTCCAGCCGCCCATCTCGATTTTCCCAGCCCGGGTCGCGTTCCACAGGCGAGACCAGCGACCGGGCGAATCCGTGTCCACCTATGCGGCGGCCCTCAGGCTTGCAGCGGTGCATTGCCAGTGGGACGACCTGGACCAGGCCCTCCGTGACCGCATGCTGTGCGGCTTGAGGGACGAGGAGCTTCAGAGGAGGCTCATGACCCGCGACCATCGCCTCACGTTCAACGAGGTACTGCGGGAGGCGCAAGCAGCCGAGGAGGCCAGGAGCGGCGTCCGGCTATTCAAGTCTCGAGGGGCCACGTCCGAGAGGGCCAAGTCACCAGTGCAGGCGGCCCGGCAGACACCAGCGAAGACGGCCTGGCGGGCCCCCAAGCCGCCCGCCGCCGCACCAACGTCGTCCGAGGAGTCCTCCACGACAGTGGATCCCTACTCCAGCGAGGACAACGACGTCCAGAGGATCAAGAAGCGAGGTGAGAAGCGGCAGACCCGAGAATGGCAGGACCGCCGCTGCGACGGTTGTGGGGCGGCCCACGACCGCACGAGGTGTCCGTTCCGGAAGGCCGAGTGCCACAACTGCGGCCGAAAGGGACACATCGCCCGAGTATGCAGGCGCGGACGAGTCGAGGACAAGGGCAGTTCCAGCCATTCCCAGACACACCAACGAAAGGCGGCCGGCACCAGGAAGGTCTCAGCCGGCCACAGCGAGGACGGCGTGAACCACGTGGGCCTGGAGCACTGGCGGTTCTTCATAGAGGTACTGTTGCAGGGGTCCCAGTGAGGATGGAGATAGACTCGGGGTCTTCTTATTCCATCCTGTCCCAAAAAGAGTTTATGCGCATTCCCCCAGAGAAACGGCCCAAACTGCGGGCCATGAGATCCAACCTACGGGATGTGCAGGGAAATGGGATCCCAGTGTTGGGGGTAGGGAACTTCAAGGTGAAGTTCAAGAACTACTCCGAGAAACTGCCCCTAGTGGTCCTAAAAGGGGGGAGGTGCTGCCTTTTGGGAATGCAGTGGTTTGCTCCCCTGGGGATCGAACTGTCCGGTATTAACGCCATCGAGACTGACCCAATGCGGGACGTGTGCGACGCACACCCGGACGTTTTCAAGAAGGGGCTCGGGAAATACAAGGGGCCCCCGGTTTCCTTTGAGCTGGACCCAGAAATCCGGCCCATCCGCCTCAAGCCAAGGAGAGTGCCCTTCGCCCTCAAGGACAAGATTGAGGCGGAACTGGACAAATTGGTGGGGCAGGGGATTTTGGTTCCAGTTGACTCGGCGGAGTGGGAAACGCCGATTGTTACAGCCCTCAAGTCAAATGGGGAGGTCAGAATTTGTGCGGACTATAAATGTACGATAAATAAGGCCATTCGGCCAAATGCATACCCGGTGCCCGTGGTCAGCCATTTGCTGGCCACGCTACATGGGGGAGGTTTTTCGCCAAGTTAGATTTGGCCCAGGCGTATCAGCAGCTCTCTGTAACCCCGGCTGCTGCCTCCGCGCAAACGATCGTAACGCACAAGGGGACGTTTAAGGTAACGCGCCTTCAGTTTGGCGTGAATTCGGCCCCAGAATTTTCCAGTCCCTCGTGGAACGCCTTTTAAAGGGGCTTCCAGGCGTCCTCCCATACTTCGACGACGTGTTGATAACAGCGGGGAGCGAATTAGAGTTAGCCAAGAGGCTAGATGGGGTTCTCTCAGTGTTCGAGAGGGCAGGACTTCGATTGAGGAGGGACAAGTGCGTATTCTTCGCGAGGGAGGTAGAGTTTCTAGGGTTTAAGGTAACCCCGGACGGAATCAAACCCTCCGAGTCCAAGGTAGCGGCCGTGAGAGACGCCCCTCGCCCCACCGCGAAACCGGAGCTGCAGTCATTCCTAGGGCTCCTAAATTTCTATCACTCCTTCCTGCCTCGGAAGGCATCGGTCGCGGAGCCACTGCACGCGCTACTTAAGAAGGACGCGGTTTGGCGGTGGGGGGACAAGCAGGAGAGGGCATTCAAGGAGCTTAAGTCACTTCTGTCTTCGGATGCGGTCCTGACCCATTTTGATCCGAAAAAACCAGTGGTGCTAGTCTGTGATGCGTCCCCGGTGGGGGTGGGGGCGGTCCTGTGCCATGTGTTGGAGAGCGGGAGGGAAGCCCCGGTGGCGTACTACTCAAGGTCCCTCTCGAAAGCTGAGCGAAATTACGCGCAAACAGATAGGGAGGCCCTAGCAATAATCGCGGGAACCAAGAAGTTCCACGATTTCTTATACGGCCGCGAGTTTACGGTAGTGACGGATCACAAGCCGCTGCTTGGGATCTTCACTACCGGCAAACCAACCCCACAAATTCTATCCCCCAGGATGCTGCGTTGGGCCATTTTTCTCAACGCCTACCAATATGAGCTGGTCTATCGCCCAGGGAAGGAGATCTCCCATGCGGACGCCCTGTCCCGATCCCCTCTCCCTAGTTTAGGGGACCCCACGTGTGAGGTAGAGCAGGAACACCAAGTCCTGCTGATTGAGTCTCTCGACTCACCCCCAATTGTGCCGGCCGACCTCGCCAAGGCCACGGCGGCCGACAAGATCCTGGCCCAAGTTAGTTCCTGGGTTAGAAAAGGGTGGCCCACCTCTCCCCCCGAGGAACATTTCAAGCCGTTTTTCAGGCGCAGAGTAGAGCTTTCTCTGGAAAGGGGCTGCTTACTCTGGGGCCAGCGGGTGGTTATCCCAGAGAAGCTGAGGGCCAAGGTGCTGAGGCTACTGCACACCAGCCACCCCGGGATCGTGCGCTCCAAGGCTCTGGCCAGGAGTTTCTTTTGGTGGCCCCAGATAGACGGAGACATAGAACGCCTAGTGGGCACGTGCGAGAGCTGCCAGAGCTCTCGGCCCGAGGAGTCCCGGTTACCCCATAGGGAATGGGATACGGCCCGCGGGCCATGGTCCCGGATCCATGTCGACTTCACCGGCCCTTTCCACGGGTCCATGTTTCTCCTGGTAGTCGACTCCTACTCCAAGTGGTTGGAGGTAATCCCCATGAACAGCACGTCCTCTGCCGCAACCATTAAACAGTTGCGAAAGCTGTTTGCCTGCTTCGGCCTGCCAGACGTCCTTGTGAGCGATAACGCGAGTACCTTCACGTCGGCAGAGTTCAAGACGTTTATGGAGAGGAACGCCATCAGGCACATAACCGCTGCCCTGTTTCACCCCGCCACAAACGGTCAGGTAGAGCGCCAAGTGCGCACTACGAAAGACGCACTGTGGCGCATGGGTCCGGGTGAGTTGAACCTGCATCTGTGCCAGTTCCTCATCTGCTACAGGACAACCCCTTTAGCGTCAGGTTTCTCCCCAGCTGAACTCCTCATGAGGAGGCGTCCGGTAACACTGTTTGACCGGATGGATCCGTCCAGGGTGGAGGATGAAGGGAGAAACATAAGCATAGGGGGAGAGAGCCCCAAAAGTTTTGCGGTAGGGGACCCGGTTCACTGCAGGAACTACGCGGCCTCGGGGCCAGCGTGGGTGCCAGGGACATTTGTTGAGCAAACGGGGCCGGTATCCTACAGGGTCGAGACTAGTTCAGGTCTACTCTGGAGAAGGCACGCCGACCAACTCCGAAGGCGAGTCACCGGCGAGGGGGAATCAGCATTAGGGTCCTCCCCCACCCGCATTACCCAAGGGGGAGACACAGAGGAGGATACTTTCAAAGAGAGGGATCAGTTTGATGATGATTATGAGTTGCAGTACCAGGGGGATGTAGCGGAGTGGTCCCCCACCCGTCCTAGCGAGAAGAGGGGTTTCAGTTCAGCCCCTGGTACTTCCAGTCCCCCTAGCCCTTTTGTTTTGGAGTATGCAATAGCTCCTGCCCCCCGGAGACCAACACCCCCAAGACAGGCAACAGGGGCGAGTCCGCCCACCACAGTCTCTAGAATGCCCGGACAGGCAGCGGGGGGTGGCGAGGCCACGAGGGCCTCTTTGTCGGTCCCGAGATTCGTACTGGGGGGGTCCCCAAACTTCTCAAGCGCCAGGCAGGGATTCACTTCCCAACTATTCATTCCATTCCCATCCCCCAATGCAAGGGTACCTCAGACGCCACACCGAGCCGCTAATGAGTCCCCCCTTTCCATTGCAGGGCAGGACTCCGCAGAACCAGGAGCCTCCGGCTCCCCTGTGTTAAGTCAGGCGGCCGCACGCCCCAGGCGCACATGCGGCAAGCCACAATGGTTGAGGGACTTCGTCCCATCCTAAGGGGGAGGGATGTTATGTATGCATGTACAATGTTACTTTAAATATATGAATGTAACCAGTCCACAATCACAATGTATCTCAGCTGTTAAGGAACGCGAGCAAGCCGCCCATAGAGGGCAGCTGCGAACGTTCTCACATGGTCCACATTGCCCAAATCACAAACAGCCGCGGGAAATTCCCCACATGATCAGGAGCTACAGAAAACAACTGCAGAAGAGAAAACAACTGCAGAAGAGAAAACAACTGCAGAAGAGAAAACAACTGCAGAAGAGAGGCGTGACCTGGGCGAGGCCACGCCGGTAGCAGCCAATGAGCTACCGTGCAACAAGATTCAAATGTATTGTGTTATGGTATATAATGAGATGTATCTGCCCCATTACCTCATGTTCGTGCTGAGCATCACTGAATAAACCTGTGTTAGTCCTTCCTGCAACTCCTTCTTTGTCTTCCGTACAAGACACTAAACATAGTCATGTGGGAGGCTTTCTGCAAACGAACTTACTTAATTGTTTGTTCTTCTATTAATCAATAACAAAGCTCCTTTCTTCTCACTGTTTCATTGCCTATTTTGTTTGGAATTTATTACTGCTCTTCTCTTAGTGTGCTTGGAGAGAGTGCGTGAGATTTCCTCAGAATGGCTTGAAGGAATGGAGGTAAAGTAGGTCTCTCCTTTCAACATGGATTCCACTCAAACTATAAAGCTGAGAAATCCATCTATGACTTTTGTTTCTACCTTTGCATGTTTTAACCCTTGAATATATGATGACTGCTGAACAGTGAGTAAAACATATTTTTTTCTCTTTTGCCTGAAGTGGTTCAAGAGTGATTTCTTTACAAAGTGCTACTTATCAGAACAAGAATGGATTAAAGAGTGCTAGAAGATTGTTTCGATGCTTTCTCATCTTATGGGGGAGTGTGTGACTGAAAGGCAGAGTTACAAACAGTCTCAAAGCCAAATGGATCAAATTATCTAAACAAAGGGAAGAAAAGTAAAAAGGATACACCCCACAGCCAATAATATTGCTGTGGAATTGTAGGAGGATGTGACATATGGCAAAAGTGTGTTTCTCATTTAGAGATCTCCCACCCAATGGTGACTCTCTAGCTTTTGAGCACAGAAACAAGGAAAGCACAAAGCAGCTGACTCTAAGAGAGAGAGAGAGAAAGAGAGAAAAGGGGGGAATCCATCCAATAATTCAAGCAAAGGATTTTTATGACTTATGGTGTTAAGGAAAGATCACAGAATTTAGAATAGTGGATTGTTGATTCTGGTTGTACCAACCATTCCACGCATCAAAGAGACTTCTTTCCTAGGCTAGATGAAAATATTGGTGGCTCTATCAAAGTTGCTAATGGAGGTTACATGAATGTAAAAGGAAAGGGAACTGGGATCCTATAACATGAACTCCCAACTGAAATAAAGAATACTCTGACTAATGCCTCGTATACTCCTCAATTTGATTGTAATAGGTGTTTCAGCTTTAGATAAAAAAGAATTTTATGTGACCTTTGGAAATGAAAAGCGCATAATGAGCAAAGATGATGAAATACATTTTAAGCTTTTAAAAATAATGGTGTCTATTAACTGAGTCACTTAGACAAGAAGGAGCACTTTAACACAATGGAATCCCAGAAAGAAGATGAAAAGAGCACATAGCTTTGGCATAATAGACTTGTGCACAGGGATCTGAACCTTGTTATAGTTATGAAGACAAATCCATATGTTCCAAACAAAACACCCAGGTGCATTGTTTGCAGAACAATTGTTTACATTGTTCTGCAGATTGAAGAAAGGTTTGTATGAACTAAAGTAGGGATTCTCAACCTGCGGCCCGTGGGCTGGATGCGGCCCATCATGCCATTTCAGGAAGTGCCGTGTGGTGGAGGAAGGGCAAAATGGCCATCGGACCCCTGAAGCTGTCTGAGGGAGTGTGACTTGGCTCCTTGAGAACTCCTGAGCTAATGCAAGCGCGGCGCCAAAATGGCCGCCGCGCTCTTTGCGCCCCCCCCCCCCACCGGACTTGGACATCCGGGTAGTTAGGGGGCGTGGCCAGCACCCCTTTAAAAGGGGTGGCCACGAGGCAGCCGAGCTGCCATTTTGCAAAAGCGACGGAGAGGAGAAGTTTTTCTCCGTCGCTCTGTCGGACCGCAGTGGCTCAGGGGATTAAGATGCCGAACTCGCTGCCTGGAGGGTCGGAGTTTGATTCCTGAGCATTGCAAAAGGCTCTCGGTCTCCGGCTGTCCAGTCAGCGGGTGCTGATCCCTGGATAGGGATTGTGCTGTTCTATGCTCCTTGAGTTAGTTGGTGAGTGTAAAAAAAAAAGCAACGGAGGGGAGAAGTTTTCTCCGTCGCTTTATTCCCTTCTGCCTCTTTGCAAGAGGCTTGAGTTTGCTAGCCTCTGTTCGAGGCTTCCTTTTGGCTTTCTAGCCTATTGGCTTCAGAATGCAATGGAGCGGAGAAGTTTGCTCCATCGCTCACTCCTTTTCCTAACTCAGGGGTGCCCAAACTTTAAGTAGGACTGCAGTGTCTCCAGTGCCTCAGAAGTTGACTGGGCTGTTTAAGGTCAGTGTTTCAATTTCTGCGCACGCAGGACAGGATGAGCTCCCGTGCCGTTCCATTTTCACCCTCAGGCCGGCCCTTCGGAGGATGCGGCCCTCGGCCCACGGTTGCCGGCCATGGCCGGGACAATTGGGGGGAGGGCCTGGTGCTGGCTTACAGCATGGTTTTTCCCATTAGGGGCTGGAATTTTGGGGCATGGCTTATTCTGGCACAGGCTCTCAATTCAGGGCCTCTGGCACAATTCCTATCGGGCCATCCGGCCCACCTGGCCCACCTACTGTGGGTTTACTGTGGCAGGGGGTGCCTGATTAGCACGTTTGGCTGTACTGGAGGCATCCTTAGCAATCCAGTGGGTGGGGGTCCTTTTCCTATCTACCGGGCCCCATTTGTGTCCGCCGGCTACTTCGACCGCTGCCACTCTGCAACAGGCGGCCGGCCGGGTCGAGCTTATTGAGACAGTCCAGCCTGTGCCTGCCGCTGTCTCGCAGCTCCCTGTTTGTCCGGAACAGCGATTGGAGTGCGTTGGAGGTCGTCCTAGAGCTCGATTTCGGTCGCGAGCTCCGACGCCCACTGTGTGCCGGAACCCCCAGTGGGGGCGGCTCACGGGGGTGCAACTAGTGAGTATTGGGTCAAGTTGAATACACCCAAATCACAGTCCACTTGCAGCGGTGTGGTTCAGTGCTCTTCTCCTTGCCAATTAGAGGCTAGTGGGGCATCACTTGCCATCCTATCCCAGTGCCCCTTGGTTGCATTATGGCACACCTTGGGGGTGGGGGTTTCTGCCCCGGGGCAGTACGTGGCATCGCATGGGCTGTCCAGGTCCCGCTGCGTATGCCCGGTGTACATCATGTACCGGCAACGGCCTTGCCGATGATTGGTTATTCATTGTCCCCTGGTGATCATCTGGCCCAGATCAGGAAGGGACAGATTTGGTGTGGGGGGGGGGGGAATGCGTGGATATATTCTCCCTATGAACCGATACCCAAATAAGGATAGGAGGTACGGACAGGAGAACAGAGACATTGTGTGGTCCCGCCGTAGTAAGCCACCACGCACTGGGATGTCCGCCCCCGGGACAGTGCTGGGCATCGCAGGAGCTGTCTAGATCCTGCTGCGTAGGCCCCCTTTATACAGAACGTGCTGTCAAGGGCTTTGCCGATGGACGGCTATTACTTGCCCCGGTTGATTATTGGCCGCAGGCCATGAGGGGTAAGGGCAGAAGGGGGACATGTGGATATTCTCCCATTGAAATGCGAGCCCACTGTGAGGGGAGAGAAGGACAGGACGGCTGAGACAAAGAGATGTCCCATCGTCATTAGCCACTGCGCACCTTAGGGCCAACTGGTTGTCGGCATACCTTGTACGTATGGTGGTATGCCGCAGGGCTTGCCCTGTTTGGGCCATCCTGATGTCGATCGGATGGGCCCATGACGGTTGGCTCATGGTGAGGAATGTGGACGAGGGGGGCTCTCTATCCCGAGGGGAGGTGGGATGAGTCCTGTCAGCAAATGTGCTCGTGCACATCATTCCCACGAGACTGGTGCCTGGTGATGGGTACCATGGTGGTCATGCTGAGCAGCGGGCTGTTCAGACACTGGCTCCACGCAAACTGGTCGGGCGGGGGGTTCCGGCCCGCCTACTGTGTTCGGCCTGCTCAGCTGACGATGTGTGTACTAAGCACCACGGTCGTTACTGACTTAAAAGGGGGTGCACAGGGGCGAACAGAGCTCCGTCTGAAGCAACTAACTTTGTCATGGCCCCCCCGCCCCAATTATGGTCAGCCTGGAGGGATGTCACTCAGTTCATCCAAGAAGGGATGGGGCGGGAGACCTGCTGGAGGGTTTTCAATGGGGCTTTTGTATCCATTCGGGGGTGTTGGGGGCCCCAGGATGCGACTATCTGGTTCCCTTCCGGGGTCACGGAGAGGGGGCTCTGCTGTCAACAGTTATGGAAGTTGGGGGGCTATGAGAGTAGCAGGGGCCCTCCTGGGAACCACCTTTCCTTAGTCGAAGGTATCCCCCATGAAGCTCATACTGAGCTAGGAAAAGGGTGAATGTAATATAATCCTCCATTCAGCTTGCCCTGTGGGTGCTCCGTTCAGGGATGACTTTCCTGATGATCTTGTTTGGTCAGGTACTCATAGTTGTACGAGTACCTAGTTATGTCCTTCACCTTTTTCTCCTCTTTTACAGATCCTAGGGGTCTCAGCACACCGGTGGCAGGGGGCTGGTGGGCCGCAGCTATGTACACTGGGCAGCAGTATATGCTGCAGCGACAGAGAGTGGACCCCAGCTGGGCTGTGTGCATCCGCACGTATGCTATGGTATGGTATGCGCAGCACATGGGGGCGGGAACTGTGGCCATTCCTGCTGTCTGACAGGGATGCTGGACCGCCCAATGTTTTACAGGAGCCTCGGCGGCAGCGGTCTTATACGGATCACTGCTGTTATTAAACTGTCGAGGGGCTGTGACCTGGCATTTTGTATCACGTATGGCTTACATACGGTCGCTATGGTCTGACATCGTGCTGAGACACCAATTTAGGGAGATGCGGATCTCACTAGTTCGGACTGTTCCGGCAGTCACTGGATGGGGCTGTGGCTACGTCCCATTCTGAGCATGGCTGTGAGACGGCCATTGGAGTCTGGATGATAGGCTTACAAAAAATTTTGATGGTAGGCAGGAGAAGGGGTCCACCTGTCGGTCAGAGGTATGTACCTCGTTCTGGGTGCAATGCAAGCAGGCCTGGCGACCGAGCTGACGGTCTGGGGGGGCGGTGAGTCTTTATTGAAGCCTCCCCGTGTGGCGGGTAGCACTGGTAAGGTAAATATTTATGACCCACAGGTATCCGGCAGGTTCGCAATTGACTGGACAACACTAGATAGGCACAAGTTGGTTAACGTTGTCCGGTCAACGACGAACCAGGCAATGGGGTGATGGCACGAGCTAGGCAGCATGCATCACCCCGTTATTTTACGGATACGCGTCAGAGGGTGGGGTCAGTAGTTAGTTTATTGACTACGGTCAACAATTTGTTTGTTGCCAACAAACAAATTGATACAAATGGATACATTGTAACCAATTGCCGTTGACAATTTTGGGAGGTACCTTACCAGTGTTACTGCGGCCTGCTTGCCTTAAGAATTATAATTGGTTGAGTACCAATTGAAATTTATAATTCGGACTAGGGCATGAATCAATAAATGTGGCCCAATGCTGTTATCCACTTTCACCAGTGTCTGAGGCCTTTTTTGGGGGGTGCGCCTGCAATGCAAGCGCGGCGCCAAAATGGCCGCCGCGCTCTTTGCGCCCCCCCCCACCGGACTTGGACATCCGGGTAGTTAGGGGGCGTGGCCAGCACCCCTTTAAAAGGGGTGGCCACGAGGCAGCCGAGCTGCCATTTTGCAAAAGCGACGGAGAGGAGAAGTTTTTCCCTCCACCCCCTCCCTAGTTAACAGTGTGATATTTTGGTCGCTTCGGGGCCGGGTGGGAATTTTTGGCTGGAACCTACAATTGGCTTTTGGGTTCTGGCTTTTTTGCCCATCCCACACTGTTGCTATGGTTTGATACAGGGGTTTATTGCTGTTAGAACATAAGAACATAAGAACATAAGAACAGCCTTGCTGGAACAGGCCACAGCCCATCCAGTCCAGCATTCTGTCTCACACAGTGGCTCACCATTTCCTTCAGGGTATTCCCAAGCAGATGCCTTCACCTGCTTACGATTCCCTGGAAATGATATTGAGAGATATCCTGCCTATCTCTCCAACCCCGAGGTTGTCCTTCAGTATCCATAATTATAGCCATTGATACTCTTGTCCTCCATGAACTTGTCTAATCCTTTCTTAAAGCTGTCAAGACTGACAGCTGTCACCACTTCTTCTGGCAGGGAGTTCCATAGACCAGTAATCCTCTGGGTGAAAAAGTACTTTCTCTTATTTGTTTGAGAACTAGTACCCAAAAGTTTCATGGAGTGTCCCCTAGTTCTAGTGTTATGCGATAGGGAAAACAGTTTTTCCTTATCTACTTTGTCCACACCGTGCATGATTTTATAAACTTCAATCAGGTCACCTCTTAGACGTCGTCGTTCAAGAGTGAAGAGGCCCAACCGTTGCAGCCTCAGATGGTAAGGAAGGTGTTCCAGTCCCCTAATCATACTGGTTGCCCTCCTCTGCACTTTTTCCAGCTCCATAATATCCTTCTGGAGGTATGGCGACCAGAACTGTACCAGTATTCCAGATGGGGCCTCACCATAGATTTATAAAGAGGCAAAATGACACTTGCTGACTTATTTTCTATACCCTTCCTAATGATCCCTAGCATTGAGTTTGCTTTTTTCACTGCTGAGGCACACTGGGTTGACACCTTCATTGAGTTGTCCACCAGGACACCAAGGTCCCTTTCCTGGTTTGTCGCAGAGAGTTCAGACCCCATCAGTTTATAAATGTAATTGGGGTTCTTTGCCCCAACATGCATCACTCTGCACTTACTAATGTTGAAACTCATTTGCCACTGTTTTGCCCACTCCCCCAGTGTCGAGAGATCCCTCTGGAGCTCCTCACAATCTCTCACAGTTTTCACTACCCTGTATAATTTAGTGTCGTCAGCAAATTTGGCTACCTTGCTTTTTACTCCTACCTCTAGATCATTTATGAAGAGGTTGAAAAGCAGGGGTCCCAGTACTGAACCTTGGGGGACTCCACTCTTTACTTCCCTCCACTTGGAGAAGTGTCCATTTAGTGCTACCCTCTGTTTCCTGTCCCTTAGCCAGTTGCTGATCCAGGACAAGACCTGTCCCTTTATTCCATGACTGGTAAGTTTATTCAAGAGCCTTTGGTGTGGGACCTTGTCAAAAGCTTTCTGAAAGTCCAGATAAACAATGTCAACTGGATCCCCTTTATCCACATGCTTGCTGACACTCTCAAAAAATTCCAACAGATTAGTGAGGCATGATTTGCCCTTGCAAAAGCCATGTTGGCTCTCCTTTGGCAGCACTTTCTCTTCTATGTGCCTATTAATTCTATCTTTTAGAATGGTTTCCATCACTTTACCTGGGACACATGTCAAACTGACAGGTCGGTAATTTCCTGGATCACCCCTGGATCCTTTTTTGAAAATTGGTGTTACATTCGCTACCTTCCAGTCATCAGGCACAAAGCCTGATTTGAGGGAAAGATTATATATTTTGGCTAGGAGATCAGCAATTTCATCTTTAAGTTCCCTGAGAACTCGTGGATGGATGCCATCTGGTCCTGGTGATTTGTTAGTGTTTAGTTTAACAAGACATGCAAGGACCTCCTCCCTGGTTATTTCTATCTGGCTTAATTCTTCGGTTTCCCTCCCTACGAAGATAGGCTCTGTTTTGGGCATGTGGCCTCTGTCTTCTTCAGTGAATACTGAAGCAAAGAATTCATTGAGTCTCTCTGCAATCTCTGTTTCCTCTTTAATAACCCCTTGCCTTCCATTGTCATCTAATGGTCCAATGGCCTTCTTAGTTGGGTTCTTACTTCTAATGTACTTAAAGAAGTCTTTGTTATTTCTCTGAGTATTTTTAGCTATACGCTCCTCAAAGTCTTGCTTTGCTTTCCTGATTGTTGCCTTGCATTTGTTCTGCCAGAATTTATGTTTCTGCCTGCTGTCCTCATTCGGACAAGCCTTCCATCTTCTAAATGAGCTTTTCTTGCTCTTGATCACTTCCCGAACAGCTCCTGTAAGCCACATTGGAGTCCTCTTGGACCTGGCAGTGCCCTTTTTCCTTTTGGGTATGCATTCCAATTGAGCCTCTGTTATTGTTTTTGTAAACAGCCTCCATGCCTCTTGGAGTGTTTGGACTCTCTCAATTTTCCCTTTCAGCTTCTTTTTTACTAGTTTCCTCAACTTTGGGAAATTTCCTTTTTGAAAATTTAAGGTCTGTGTGTTAGATTTTATCAGTGACTTGCCGTCTATGATCAAGTTAAACATAATTGAGTTGTGGTCACTGTTCCCTATTGGATCAGTCACATTAACATCTTGCACCAGATCCTGAGTATTACTCAGGATCAAGTCAAGGATTCTTGTACCTCTAGTTGGGTCTTCAACCATCTGTCCCAGGGAACAATCATTGAGCATATCTAGGAACTTTATCTCTTTATCATGTGCTGAACAACAGTTCACCCAGTCTATGTGAGGGTAATTGAAGTCCCCCATTATAACCAGGCTTCCCTTCTTGGATGCCTCCTTTACAACATTCTCCAACTGCCAGTCTCCCTCAAGAGTTTGGGTTGGAGGCCGATAGTATATGCCTACTGTTAGACCATCCTTGTGGCCTGGTACTCTTACCCACAGAGCTTCTAATGGTGACTCCAAATCACCTAGATATTCCAATTCATACGATTTTATCACTTCTTTGACATACAAGGCCACACCACCTCCCATTTGCCCCTTCCTATCCTTCCTGTACAGTTTGTAGCCTGGGAAAACTGTATCCCATTGGTTATCATCCGTCCACCAGGTTTCAGTGATACCAATAATATCAATATTCTTATCTATTGCTAAGTATTCCAGCTCCCCTATTTTGTTCCAGAGGCTTCTGGCATTTGTATACAAGCATTTATATATGCTTTTCTGACACAGTCTTTTGTGTCCAGTTGCATTGTTAGATTGCCTCTTGCATCCTTCTGCTAGAATGCTAGTGACTAGCTCCTCGCTCTGCTCAGTAATTTTTGCATCCTCCTCACTACTCAAGTACACACTTTCCCGAACCGGATGCTGCCCAGCTCCTGTCGGCTTTCCCCCAGTTATCAGTTTAAAAGCTGCTCTGCAGCCTTTTTGATGTTGAGTGCCAGCAATCTGGTCCCATCATGGTTCAAATGCAACCCATCCCTCCTGAACAGATTTGGCTTGTCCCAAAATGTTCTCCAGTTCCTGACAAATCTGGAACCCTCCTCTCGACACCACCGCCTCATCCACGCATTGAGGCTTCTGAGCTCTGCCTGCCTGGTAGGTCCTGCGCGAGGGACAGGCAGCACTTCTGAAAATGCTACCTTGGAAGTCCGGGACTTCAATCTTCTTCCTAACAACCTGAATTTGGCTTCCAGGACAGACCGCTTGGCCTTCCCAACATCATTGGTACCAACGTGTACCATGACAACTGGCTCATTCCCAGTACTCTCTAACAATCTATCTAGATTTCTTGTGATGTCTGCAACTTTTGCACCTGGCAGGCAAGTCACCATACGGTTATCATGTGCATCACAAATCCATTTCTCTGTATTTCTAATTATTGAATCGCCTAGTACAAGGAGCCTCTCTCCTGCAATCTGTTCATCTACATGCACCTCATCAACCATATTAAGGGAGAGAACCTCAGTTTGTTCCTGTTGTTTATCTTCCTGGATCTCATCAAGTGTGATGAAAGAGAGATCATCAGGTGGAACCAGTTGTTCCTCTGTGTATTCCTCATCAGGTGTGATGAGGGAAAGAGCCTCAAATTTATTCTGTAATTTCAGACTCTCAGAGTGATCCCCTACTCTTCTCCTCCTTTGAGTCACATTCCTGTTGACTTTGGTCACATGGGCGGGTAGCACTGGTAAGGTAAATATTTATGACCCACAGGTATCCGGCAGGTTCGCAATTGACTGGCCAACACTAGATAGGCATAAGTTGGTTAACGTTGTCCGGTCAACGACGAACCAGGCAATGGGGTGATGGCACGAGCTAGGCAGCATGCATCACCCCGTTATTTTACGGATACGCATCAGAGGGTGGGGTCAGTAGTTAGTTTATTGACTACGGTCAACAATTTGTTTGTTGCCAACAAACAAATTGATACAAATGGATACATTGTAACCAATTGCCGTTGGCAATTTTGGGAGGTACCTTACCAGTGTTACTGCGGCCTGCTTGCCTTAAGAATTATAATTGGTTGAGTACCAATCGAAATTTATAATTCGGACTAGGGCATGAATCAATAAATGTGGCCCAATGCCGTTATCCACTTTCACCAGTGTCTGAGTCCTTTTTTTGGGGGTGCGCCTGCAAAGCAAGCTGTATGGACCTGGAATGAAAAACTGCAGCAAGACTTCCAGCAAGGTGAGGCAGAACTCACTCAGCAGTTTGGTTCCTTAGACTCATGGCCTGTGTTATCTCTCTGATGGATCTGTCCTACTCTGAGACAATGTTTCCCTCCCACTGCACACATGTACACTTAAGTGTTCAATTGGAGCCACAGTGACTAACCTTCTATCCCATTATTTTCACCTTAGTTGGCAGCCTAGTCGAAAGCATGGCTGTTATACTGCATGAGGCTTCCAGAGGGCTATGGATCATGAGACAGAGTTCTGAGCTGGAGTCTCTCAAGCACAACTGTATTGCTAATATTAGCATAGCAACCAGCTCAGCAGAGCAAGTAGAACATTCCACAGACCATATAAAATATATAAAAAACAGAGAAGGGTGGAAAATAAATTTCACACCTCAATGAATTGTTCTTATATAAGTATTTCACAATCAAAGATGAAAAGCATCAATGGCCTGGATAAAAGTTGCCATTGTAGATTCTAGTAGAATATAAAAATGCAAGTAAAAGTAGGGAGATTGTCTCAAGAAAAATATCTTCCTAAAGCAAAGTGTTTTTGAATCCTATGAAGTATCCTAATTTTGAACTACCCTCTGCAGATATGTATTTGTACAAAGCCAGATAAACGAGGATCAGTCATTGGTAAGCTATTCTTAAATGTAGCTCCAAGGCCACACCAGTGGTCCGTTACTATTATAATTGCAAGCTTTAAAAGTAACTTTTTTTTTACTTGCCCCTTTTCCAGAAATAACTAATAGATCTATCCTAATGTAATGCTGTTCCAGTTGTAGTGGGCTCAAAATAAGCAGAAGCCTCAGCTGGCAGAACAATAGTTCTTGTGTTGGCTGATCCTCCTTGTGTTAGCTGATCTCTTGGCTCTGCCAGCAAAAGGATCTCCCAGTGGGACTGTAGATACTGGCAAAGATCAGCTAGCAAAGGAGCCCAACAGAGACAGAGAAGGGTTAGAGCAAGGAAGGAATTGAGTAACACTAGACCTAAATCTCATCTTCCCCAGAGACACAACCGCTATGACAGTGCAAAATTAGTTAGGCTAAGGGGGGAGAGTCATGAGAAATATCCCGAATCCATGGACTAGGAATGGAATTTGAACTGGTACATCCTCAGTTGGCCAAGTGTCAGTTTAGCTAATCTTCAGACGTCATGGATGTCTAGGATTGTTCGTTTCGTGTGAGAGATTACTCTGAGTTGAAAGGATTTTTAGGGGATGCCTGAATGCTTCTTTCATATCCCCAAGTGTAGCTCTCAGGTATCAAAACCCCACCTTTCAGTCTCCAGCTCAGCACCTTAACCACTAAGCCACCGGGGGAGCTGCGATGTCCAGGATTATACCCTGAGATGGCTACTTTTTAATGATTTTTATAAATCTGAACACAACAGCCTGAGTCAGCACTTGCATTCTGTGTTATTCTTCCTGCATGACAGAGTGAAGCCACATCTCTATGCCTATAAAAGAAACCAAACCTCAAGTTATTGCTTATGTTATTAATGACATTTCTGAGGGAGGAGGGCTGTGGTTTTACTTTGTAGTCAGCCATAGTTTTTTTAAAAAAAGAGGAAGAGTTTTGCAACATTTTGAAACCTATCAAGATTGATTTGTTGTAAGCCCAGTTGGATTTGAAGTGGGACACTGTTCATCAAACCTTATAAAACCTGCTAGTCCTTTAAGATGCCACCAGCAAATTTCTATGAAATGTGCATAAATGACAAAGTTTTCTCTTGTCAATTTATAGTCTTGGCATAAAGTGGTTATATCTTCATTACTGGCAGAAAGTAACCAATTACCCTATGTTTAAATCTACCTTGAATTACAAGTACAGAAGATGGGTGACCATTGACCATGCTGGCTGTGGTGATGCAAGGTCAAGTCCAATACATCTGGAATCAGCCCATCTGGGAAAGGCTAGCACAAACAAACATCTCCAGCTCCCACTCAGACTGTATTTTGCCATGATCAATGAAGCTGTCTATTGGATGCCATGGAAGATGTATGGTACTTTAGCATATCTTCTCATCTCTCTGAAAGAGTGTGAGGACCACAAAGAGTATAGAATATTATACACTTGGCAGAGGTCAAAGCTTGAAAAGATTTATTTTTCAGGAAGAGGGACTAAAGCATAATGTTTCCTGTTTTCTGCCAGACTAAATTAAAACACACAATTCACTCTGATGAAAGGATGTTCTCCTCAGGGTTACAAATCATGTTTGATTAAAATACTTTGCCTGGACAAATTGCCAATAAAAATAAAAATGAATGTATTTGAGCAGCGAGTCATGCAATTTGCATCCCTGGCTCCTCCAATAACAGCAGAAGTATCCATCACAGTAGTGTTTGTGGTGATGTTAATAATACATTCAAGTAATGTTTTATGAAAATGCTGTATCGCCGTCTTCTCACCGTAATCTCTATGCTCATGTATGCGTTGTATAAATTGCTGCAACACCTTGTTTATTTTATTCATGGTTGATTATTTTATTCATGGTTGCTTTTGGTTTTAATCTTGCTTATATACTACCCAGAGTATATGAATGGAATAATCAACCAACCAATCAATTGAAGAGGTGTTGGTACTCATCTCAGTAGCAGCACATTAGGGCCAATGACAGACACACAACTGAAATGCACACAGACACCTTGTCATTTAGCCACTGCATGTTTTGCATACTTTACATAAACTCCCATATGGAAAGATAATGAATAAAAGTAACATTTAACATTATGCTTCTCATAATGAGGCCAAAACAGTGTAACAATGTAACATGTGTGGTAAGAGCATTATGTGTTTCAGGGTGATGCATTCTAGTTGTTGTTTTATTCATAGTTATTTTTACACTGTATTTTAAAGCATTTTTAGAAACATTTTGACAGGAATTTCTCAGCTATTTATCTCTCTTGAACAATCCATGGTGTTTGAAGGATGAAGGAACAGCATATGTGTCACCAGGGAATGTGGGAGTGGAAACAAGAGGAGAAACCAAGCAGTTCTGGAGTGAAACTCAATTACACAGATTGGTCCATATGGCACCAGTTTTCCAAATCTGTTGGACTGCAAACCCTCCTGTCCCTAACCTGAAATCACACTGCAGGATTTGCATGTATCGAGAAAGTTGCAAGAGAGGACTCCCAGAAAACATTTTCAAAGCACACTTCCAAAGGAAAAGAGCCACATGTAGGCAACAGTGACAACCTAAAATGTGTCAGTCCAAATAAGTAATTTTCTCTGTTATTACCACAACAGCAATTTCACATGTTCAGCTTTCTTCTCTGCCCAAGAAAGTGACTAGATTTTTTTTAACTCAGTAACATTTAATGAATGTTTTACGGTTGTGCTACTAACAATCTCTGATTTAACCCCTGTGTGAGACAACTTCCACAAACACTGTGATTTTTTAAAATAGAAACAATAGATACACATGCTAGGAAGCTGTTCTTCATATGCAATTGCAGTATTGTGTTGTTCTGACTTCTGACTTACATAGTTGCTTTGGATCAATGGTCTTTGCAAGGTCCTACTATTAACAGCAGAGCTCAAGTCAATTATGGACTTTTGTTGGTCCCTTGGCTTTTGGCATTTTCCTACTTGGCTTCCAAACCTATTGAACCCCTCCTCCCCAGCACCATCATACAGATGTATTGTTGTGAGCCGCCCAGAGTCGCATTGTCAAGTGGGCGGTATATAAATTGATGATGGTGGTGGTGGTGATTATGATGATGATGTAGAGTTGGGCAAATTGAGATGAGGTTTGAGAACTTGTCTGTTCAACTTGAAGCCATGGAAGTCAGATGTAGAAAATGGTGTTTGTATTTTTACTTGAATGTTTTAGCTAATTTGTTAGTAGTAGGTTTAACTCTGCTTGGAGCACTGTTCATTTTGAGGAATTTTAATGTTGTAAAATGTGTTTGTATGCTTGTGCTTTTATTTATTTTACTGGAATTGACTCTGGTGTACAAAACATTGTTTGCTTGTTTGTTTCATTCTTTCTTTCATTCATTCTATACTGGCCATCTAACCATTATAGTAATAGTATAAGTATTAGTATTGGGAACTGGAAGTTACAATGAATGTTTCCAGTTTCTGGACTAATGACCAGTGTCCTATTGTGTAGCTCCACCAGCACAATAGGAGTGATGCTACCAGCTGTGGCAGATTACTGCTAAATGAGATGCTTCTTCCATTTCATCATGCATGAAACTCATAGACAATTATATGAAATCACATGCACCCTGAAACTGACCAATATACTTATTCTCTTTAATTGGCAGCAATTTACTATGGCCTGCAACATCACAAATGTTGCACAGGCAGATCTATGTTTCCCTGAGTCGGGTTTTTACCTGAGTGGTCAGCATAAAAATTGAAATAAAAAAATAAATGTTTCTTATCCACCATTAACAATTTAAAGAGTTTCATCAGTCATTTGTGGAGGCATTTCTTTTCTTTTGCCATCTTTCCTGAAATATATCTGATTTCAAACTGTAGGCCTTTTGGTGCACAGTCAACTTTATGTGGTGATGCAGATATGTTCTTTCCATGATCTTTAAATACTTCACAACTGTTAAATTATATGTTGGCACTATCATCGTCTGAATGTTCTTATTCACCCTTACTCTGGTTTTGTAAGTAGCAGTTTATAGTCTCTATCATAGTCCACTCCTGGTGTTATTTTTACAAAGACAATAGAGCTTCTTAATTTCCACAGCTTGGCCAAGTTTCTTTTTCGAACCATAGCTCCAGAATATTCCATAGTAGTAAGGAGGAGAAGTGGCCGGATGAGTGATACCATGGGATTGGGGTTTCCACACTGGACAAGCAGGCAGTTAAAGTGAGCACAATTTGTTCCTCAGCCTGGATTATGACATTTTTGGAGATTCTGTGAAGTTTTCTTGTAGCAAATATTATTGTCAGCTGAGATTTACATTTCGAATTGAGGAAATATCACTCTTTGCATCTCCTATTTCAGCTGTTCTTTTTTTAACAAAAAAGAAAAAAGCTGTATTAAGTTGCAATCACAAGAGGAGGGTAAGAATCAGAACATGGAATAACTTCCCATACCTGCAGTTTATCCTACCTCCCCATCTTCTTGTCCATTAACCAGGGGAAATGTTTAGATTCCTGGATCTGATTCCTAATGGGTGGAAAAGAGGGAATTTTGAGTAGAAAAATACCAGGTGAGGAAAGGGTTAAGCATCCCTCACCATTGACATTCATCAGATTTAAGCCTCTGGTGGAAAATTAGAAGTGGTGAATGGAGAACTCCTCTGTGTTCTATTTAGAAGTGGGTGGCCAAGCACATGTATTTTAAGAGTTCTTTGGTGTCTTGCACGGAAGACAAAGAAGGAGTCGCAGGAAGGACTAACACAGGTTTATTCATTGATGCTCAGCACGAACATGTGGTAATGGGGGAGATACATCTCATTATATACCATAACACAATACATTTGAATCTTGTTGCACGGTAGCTTATTGGCTGCTACCGGCGTGGCCTCGCCCAGGTCACGCCTCTCTTCTGCAGTTGTTTTCTCTTCTGCAGTTGTTTTCTGTAGCTCCTGATCATGTGGGGAATTTCCCGCGGCTGTTCGTGATTTGGGCAATGTGGACCATGTGAGACTGAACGCTCGCAGCTGCCCTCTATGGGTGGCTTGCTCGCGTTCCTTAACAGCTGAGATACATTGTGATTGTGGACTGGTTACATTCATATATTTAAAGTAACATTGTACATGCATACATAACAAGTTCTCAGAGAAAACTCTGGATTTTCCCCCTCCTGAGTCTTCAATGGACTCATAATGTCAGCTGCACTTGATTAGATTGGCTTACAATTCCATCTTTTTCCTCCTGAAGTCTTTGAGATGGGTCTCATCTAGAACACAACTAAACAAATGCGTAAAAAGAGATTAGGATGGGTTCAGACTTCTGAAATATGTAAGAGCAGAGTCATATGAATCCCAATAAATAAACAACCAAGTAATGAAGCAAGCAACCAAACTAGGTCTGCTGTGAGCCCTACTAATTACTTTTGGCAATGAACTGGTTTGCTCTAACAAGTTGGAAAGAAATTGCGTATCTCTATTTGCATTTAAGAGCGTGGGTGAAATACTGCATGTTAAAAGACAGCGAGATCAAAGGCTACCTTCACTACTACCATCTAATTTAAATTAGGTTGGGCAGGAACACAAGTTCAAATGAAAAACTTTCCACAGAAACTATGTGCAATCTACTCAGCCGCTATGAATGTCCTGTTTGCTCAGATGCATTCATTCTAGGGCCTTGTGAAAGAAACGTTCGTTTACTTTCTCCCAAATTAAAATGAAAATGCCCTGCATTTGTTTTAAGAAGTCCTTCCTAGTACGCTCCTAATGATAATGAATGTTCTCCTTGCCAATGGCTACTGCTGATTATACACAGCAGTGTAGAATGAGGTTTTCAGGGATGTCACTGTAAGCTGTAGACTTTCAGAGTTTTCCCCACATCGCAACCCTGGATCGCCTACCCAAGGCTAGTGGATCCCTCCATTGCGAACAGCTCTTTGACTTTTCTGAACTCCCATCCAGAAAATCCAAGAGCAGGAGACCATAATGTCAGCCACAGGTCCACTGTGCTGCAATAAGGAAGAACACATGAATACAGAAAAGTGCTCTAGACTTATCCATTTCACAGGTTATTTACATCCCACATTTTCACCTGACAATAAGCTTCTAGGGTAGTAGACAATAAGCAGAAACAGAAATACAGGATTACTTAGTACATTTTTATTTTGTTTTGTTTTGCTTTTTGGAAAGGTGGAAAGAGTTTTAAGTCTGCACATTTCAGACAACAGGGACACCAAGATGGAAGATGCCCATTCCTTAGAGGTTGTTTGCACCTCTTTAGTCCACTACTGCACAAAGGTAATGTGGAAGCTGTGAATAGGCCCTGCCCATCTTCATGTACCAGATGCTGTGTGCTCATGTTCTCTAAGTCAGGGTGAGGTAACTATGTGGCTCTACATGGTGTTGGGTTGCAATATTCAGTCTCCCTCGCTGTTGGTCAGGCAGAAGAGGCATTATTACAGCCACAAGTCGGCGGCGGCGGCAGCTACTACTTGTATACAAATATACATTTCCCCCTGGAAACAAGAAAAATGCCACTGGCATAAATTTGTTTAAGGTGGATCCCAGCTTGCCATGAAATGACCCATACACTGTGATCACAGAGTCATTTCAGGTGGCACATATGATATGAGACATGCAGGATTTAACACCGGGACTGCAATGGATTGCTGCAGCCTTGAGGATATTAATAAGGTACGCCTTCACAGCCAGTCCATCTGGAATGGCCTCTTCCACCTCCAAGACTGTTGGGAATCAGAATAGTGAAGTGGTTCCTCCACTCATTTTGCCGTTGGGCCCAATATGAGGTTTCCAGTGGCATTTCCTCCACCGAGGGGACCATCACCCCAACTAAAGGGACTCATCTGCCCTTAGCCGTTGGTCCCTTTAGGGAGACAGGTTATTTACCACCGCCCAACACTCATTGCTGAGTAATTGGCTGTATCAGATAACTCCATTGCCGTAGCAGGATGTCCGGCCAGACAAGAGCCAAAAGTAGCACAGCAGCTAATCTGGGCCATGTTTGTGAGCTCTGCTGGTGCTCATCTCTCCTACCATTGCCTTGTGCCACACCATTCCCTCTTAGGTGAATTTACCACATGGAAAACAAAGTACATTATTGTTAAAAGAAAGCTGTTGAAAAAGGTGATTGCAGAAAATCACAGGGATGTGAACGCATTTCCATCTGTCACTTGCTTGGTCTAGATCTCTTTCTTTTCCCTTCCTTTCACTTTTACACACAGAGAAAAAAAGAAAGAGAATTGTGTGCTGTTGTTTTTTAGTAATTCCTTTTCTAGTTTTTGTTTAGTTGTTTTGCTGGGATGCGCTCAACAATGTAAGAATATTTGGAAATAAACATCCCAGTATTAACACCCCAAGGGTCCTCTGTCAGCCAACCCCAATCTCCAAATTTCACAGACCCTCAGTGAGATTTAAAGGTAAAGGTTTCCCTTGCTCAAAAGCCAGTCTTATCTGACTCTAGGGTTCAGTGCTCATCTCTGTTTCAAAGCCAAAGAGCCAGCACTTGCCTGCTTCTGCAGATGTTTCCATGGTCATGTGGCAGGCATGACTAGACATCAGAGTGCACAGAACACTGTTTACCTTCCCACCAAAGTGGTCCCTATTTATCTACTTGTAATTTCTTGCTTTCGAACTACTAGGCTGGCAGGAGCTGGGACAAAGATAGGAGCTCATTCCGTCCTGCAGTACTCAGGAATCAAATTGCTGACCTCCCGCCTTCCAGTCAGTGTCTTAGTCACTTGAGCCACTGCAGTCCCTCAGTGAGATTTACGTATTCACAAAAATGAATGTGCTCTCCATGCATGCTTCCGTTGTCAATTTGCACTTCTGTTCGCATATTTGAGAGGGTTTTTTGATACAGTTTGAAAAACCAGAATGAGCACAGGCTGTGCCAGGCTGACTACAAACTGTATCACAAGATCACATTTTGCACGCGCGCACACACACCCCATTAGCCGGGCTTTTCATCTGCCAGTTTCTCTCCTCTTTCCCACACTTTTGCAAACTTACCAAATGGCTGGATGAAGGGAATCAGGAGAGAAAACAGCAGCCAAGGGTCTTCTAAGCAGTTCCTGTGCTGCTGGACATGAACTGTGAGAAGCACAGATTGTTCTTTTCCTTCTTGACCAATAGCAATTTGAATAATAATAAAAACTAAACATCCTAAAAGCAAGCTGGTCACCCTGCTAAACTGTCTTTTTTCCCTGGACCCTCTCAAAGCTTGCTTTGAAATCTCTGAGGCAATTTTTTTTTTAGAAAAAAAATCTTCGACATCATTTCCTAGAAGAGTTTTTCCCCCAGCTCCCCAAGTTCTCATCTGCACATTCTGAAGCTTTTGATACAGAGGCCTGGAAACATAGGAAGCTGTTTCCCTCCTCCCCATATATCTTTAACTTAGGGGTTTGTTTTCTCAGCCCTTTTATTTGTAAAGTCTTGGTTTTAAAAAAATCATTAGCTTGAAACAACTTAGTCCCTGCAGAAGTCCCCTATTTGTGTTATCATTGCCTGTCACCGATCACACATCTGTGTGTGTGTGCTTTTTGTCAACTGTAAACATAGTGAGCACAAGATGGTATCTTATAGACCAGGAGTTTTCACCCTTTTCCAGCTGTGGGCCAGACCATGCCCTCTCAGACAGCTGAGTGGGCCAGACACGTAGTTCCCCCACTCTAAATGCTGCTGTAAAATGCATCCATGGCTTTTGTAAATGTTTATGACAGCTGTGAGCGCATTTACGGTGGTGGCAGTGGCAGGAGTGAAGGCGGCATCTTTTCAGCTGTTTTTGATGCTTCCACTGCTTCTGGCAGTGGCAGGAGCAAGGGTGGTGGGCCACATGAAATGGTGGTGCAGGCCGGGTCTGGCCCACAGGCTGTAGGTTGCAAAATCCTGCTATAGACCATCTTAACTGCTGTCATTGGTTCTGTCAGCATTCAGGCTGTTCATTGCAATATAAGGCTTGCCATCTTTTTTAAAATCTTGGGCACAGAAACATAATATCCCACATTCATAAAAAAGAGGGGTTTTGTTTGTTTGTTTTTTGAAGAATTTATTAAAGTTCTGAAGTTACCAAATAGAATAGGGATGTGTGAGAATTTCTATTCCATTCTGTTTAAAAAAAATAAATGCATGGTTTCTTTATATTTCCAATAGGAAAAAAACCTGACAGTTAAACAACTGAAATGGAAAGGAACAAGAAACTAACAGATTTTCCCATCCATATATCACATAGTCCAAATTACTGTTGAAAGATCACATTTTAAAATAGACTTCTCCCTTGATTTTCAATTTATCAGCTTACAATGATGTAGGGCAGGCATTCTCAAACTCTGACCCATGGGCCAAACCTGGCCCCTGAAGCCATTTAATCAGGCCAGCGACTCCCTCGCCAAATCCAGAAGTGAAAAAAACTGTGTGCCGCACGTGTGCAGAATGCTGCTAAATGCGTTCTTCGCATTCATGGTGTGGCATGCATTTAACTTCTGTTTCTGGGTGGCTGGAACCACAGGACCAGTCCGATCAGCTGCCCAGGAGGCGTAGTCAGGCCTGTGACCCAAAAGGGTTGAGAAAGCCTGATGTAGGGAGTTGGGGTTTTTAAATGAGTGATTAATTGAAAACTATCTTCTATCTGAAGATTGACGTGTCATAATTCACTCTGCTGCCTCTTGCTCTTGCGTGTTTCAGTTCAGCCTTACCAGTATGGCTGATCTGTTCGTGGATTAACATGAACCACCATTTCTTCTATTCTTTCTTCCATTGAAATGTTTTCAATTCAATATATTATTTCCAGTAGAGCTTCTGTGGTACACAGAAAGAGCCTCCTCAAAGATTGTGGTATTTTTGAACTACAATCAGGCATAACCCAGGCAATGACAATGTTGTGCTGCTGAACCTTTCTCACACTATGTCAGGTGAAAGGAACTATAGAATGAATTCCCCAAGGGTGGCTTCATTTTGGCAGTTTCACATCTGACCAACTTGTAGACACAGAGGAAGAAGAAGTAGACCTTCTGCCTGGGCTTTCTAATGAAGTGGCCAATTCCTTAACATGCATTCAACCTGCCCTCTTTGCAGGCGCACCCCCCAAAAAAGGACTCAGACACTGGTGAAAGTGGATAACGGCATTGGGCCACATTTATTGATTCATGCCCTAGTCCGAATTATAAATTTCGATTGGTATTCAACCAATTATAATTCTTAAGGCAAGCAGGCTGGAGTAACACTGGTAAGGTACCTCCCAAAATTGCCGAAGGCAATTGGTTACAATGTATCCATTTGTATCAATTTGTTTGTTGGCAACAAACAAATTGTTGACCGTAGTCAATAAACTAACTACTGACCCCACCCTCTGACGCGTATCCGTAAAATCACGGGGTGATGCATGCTGCCTAGCTCGTGCCATCACCCCATTGCCTGGTTCGTCGTTGACCGGACAACGTTTAACCAACTTGTGCCTATCTAGTGTTGTCCAGTCAATTGCGAACCTGCCGGATACCTGTGGGTCATAAATATTTACCTTACCAGTGCTACCCGCCACACGGGGAGGCTTCAATAAAGGCTCACCGCCCCACCCCAGATCGTCAGCTCGGTCAACAGGCCTGCTTGCAGATCTTCCAAAAAGAGGTTCATACCTCCTGGCGACAGATGGACCCCATCCCCTGCGTAAAGTTCACAATTTTGAAGGCTAATATCGGGGTGTCGGACGACGCTCCCCCAACCCTTTTCTAACATGAACCGGGCTACCGCCCTGTTCACCGCGCGACGAGCACGGTCAAGGGCCTGGAGGTTAATGCCCCCTCTGTAAGCGTGACGCGGTATGATGTCCGACCAAACCAGGGTTGTGGCAAGCCACACATAATGCAAGTAAGCCAGGTCACCGCAGATCGCATGTTTCAACGACAGGCCAGTGACCTGGCCCAAATCATTACCCCTGAGGTGTATAACCAGGACATCAGGCGGGTCAGCATCCCTGATGGAGAAAAGGAATGGCAACAGTTCCCGCCACAACATCCCGCGCTTACCGTACCACCTTAGACATACGGACGCACGTAGTCCCAGCTGGGGTCCCCACTCTGTCACCGCAGCATACTGCGCTGCCCTGTGCACATAGCTATGGCCCACCAGCCATACTGCCACCGGTATGATACGACACCCAGGGTCTGTTAAAGAAAAAGGGAAGAAGACAGTGACTTACTGGTACTCACAATTGAAGTGGGTGAACATATAACTGAAAACACTGGGATCCCCACCTTCCCATCTGGCGTATCTCAGCCCCAGAGTACCCGAATGCAGCTGCAGTAGAAGCAGCTCCAATTCTAAAAGAATGGGTGCCGTAACGAGCCCCGGGGAGGCCAACACTGGATAATGCCTTACCGGTCACCTTCCAAAATTGAAATTTAGTAAGGGGAGACCCATCCTGGTGGCAGAAAAACGGGCCAGGGCGCATACCACGCAGTGCAATGAACTCTTGTAGGGCACCAACCGGACAGATGTCTGCCATTGAACATCGTAGCAGTCTTACACCACTGCCTACACCGTGCTGATCAACTTTTGAGGAGCGTATCCTCAACTGAGCCCATTCATCAGAAACATAGACATCTTCGAGTTCCAGTGCCCTACGCGTCGCATCCGCCTTAGACAGTAGCACAAGCTCACTGATGCGGAGCGCTCCAAAAAAGGCCACCGTGGTAGCCGCATGAAACAGGGCTGCCTCATACCTGTCAAAACACAGGTCATGCCAGCCCCGTGCAAGGTGGGTAAGTACCCCTGGAGAGATTGGGTGGCGGTTGTCCAGGCAGCGTCCACGCTCCCGCACCCACCCTTCCAAAACATGTCGTATACAGAAGTCATTTGTGCTGTCAGCATAACCCCCCACCTTGGCCATGAATGCCAGTGCTGACAGCCTGGATGCTATGGTGCGGGGAGCTAGGCCCTGGCTGTGTTATGTAAACCATGAATTGGAGGATCTGCGCCACTGGTATAGGCCAGGTCCCTGGTAATTGAAATTGGGCACAAAAGGCCTGGAAAGTACTGAATGCGTGGAGATACGCCTTACACGTACGGGGCGCCAGTGACATGCCGATCGCCCGGTTCACCTCTCCTTGCCAAGCGTCCATATGTCGTCCGGGAGCGGCGAGGGAAATTCCTCTGCGTCCGGGGCCAAGGCACGGAACCGGGAGATCTGCAAGCGGGACAAAGAATCAGCGATGTCGTTATTAATACCTGGTATATGCCTAGCCCGAAATAGCACATTGAGGCGTAGGCTGCGCAAAACAAAATGGTGCACCAGTTCCATGACTCTGGGTGATTTTGAAGTCTGAGAGTTAACAATGTGCACAACTGCAGCATTGTCACACCAGAAATGGACGACCGAATTTGCCCACTCCGCACCCCATAGCATCAAAGCTCCCAGAATGGGAAAGAACTCAAGGAACGTGAGATCGCGCAGGCGATCCGTGCCCTTCCAAACTAGTGGCCATTGGCCATATGCCCACTTCCCCTCGAAGTAAATCCCATAACCCAGGGACCCTGATGCATCCGACTGAACCTGGAAACGAGGCGACACCAGTAGGTCGGATCTCCAAAATGAGACCCCATTGAACTCTTTAAGGAATTGAAGCCATATCAGCAGATCGGCCCTCATGCCCCTGTTCAGTCGGACCCTGTGGTAGGGCCTGGACAAGCCAGCCATGCCGTCACACAAGCGTCGAGCAAAAGCTCTGACAGGTGCGACCACCCTGCAAGCGAAGTTAAGATGACCATGCAGTACCTGTAGCTCACAGAGGGAAACCTTGCATTTGGCCAGCAAGGCCGAGATCAACAAAGTGATCCGGGAAACCTTGTCAATGGGCAACCTGGATGCCTGCGCATCCGTGTCAATTTCGACACCCAGGAACGTGAGCTTGGTGGATGGGCCCTCGGTCTTTTCGGGCGCTAAAGGGACACCGAGTTCCTGCATTAGCGTCTGAAATGTGGTGAGGAGATGCGTACACGTGTCCCAGCCCCGTTCACCCCCGAACAAAAAATCATCGAGGTAATGGGCTACAGACCGAGATCCCGACCTGCGAACAAAGGCCCACTGGAGAAAGGTGCTAAAGTGTTCAAATGCCGAGCATGAGATGGAGCAGCCAAAAGGCATGGCTTTATCAAAATAAAATTTGCCCTGGAATTTGAAACCCAACAACTCGAAGTCGCCCGGGTGCACAGGCAGCAGTCGGAACGCCGACTTAATGTCACACTTCGCTAACAGTGCACCCGGGCCACAAGAGCGCACCATGCGCAGGGCCTGGTCAAATTATGTATACCTGACCGAACAAAGGTCATCAGGGATAGCATCATTGACCGAATGGCCAGCCGGGTACGACAGGTGGTGAATGAGACGAAACTCCCCTGGTGTCTTTTTGGGGACCAATCCCAGAGGGGAAACCTTCAGGTTGGGAAAGGGCGGTGCTAGAAAGGGGCCAGCCACCCTACCTGCATTAACCTCCTTGGCGATACTGAGGGTGGCCACCTCCTCCCTGCCCTTAAGGGAAAATAAGTTGGGTGCATCTTGGGGGCACCTATCCCCTTCAAATGGAATGCGAAACCCCCGTTGGAAACCTTCAAGTAAGTAGGCAGCGTCTCCCCTCCTTGGGTATGTTGCGACCCAACGCTCCAGCATGACCACATTAATTGGGGAGGGAGCCTTTTGATTGACCAGCACCCTCAGCAGCAGGTCTGCCCTGTCCTTGTCCACCTCTACCCCTGCCCCAAAACCCGCCCGCTCGCGGGCACGCAGCAGCAGCATGGGGGCCAGCGCAAGAGGGACATTCGTGCTTATACCGGCACTGCTTTCTATTGCACGCACCATTGGCCGAGAAGCTCCAGCACAGCAGGCGGGCTGGAACCCCCTGCCCCGCCACCTGGCGGGGTGCCTGCGCTGGAGCAGCTCGCTGGACCGCATGTCCACAATGATACCTCTCCCCAGGCGCAGGGCGTGTGGGGGTCATATACAGAAGCCACAGCTTCTGATAGGGCTCATCCCACCTCATCTCAGGGTGTAGGGGCACTCTCATTCGAAATTCCTCGTCGTAAGCCAACCACGACGGGCCAGGGAAATCAACCATTGCCCTGTAAATGTTGTCCAAATACTGGACCATCGGAATGGCCAGATCAGGCCGTGCCCTAAGATACACTGCCATGTATATGAGGTATGCGGGCAACCAATTGGCCCACGTGCGTGGTGGCTTACGACGGCGGGACTGCTCCTTGTCCTTTTCATCTTGCCCCTCCCTCTCTTCCTTGGTGGGTTCCCTGTTGAGCAGGGAGAAAATGTCGACATACTCCCGCCGCCAAATTTTCTCTTTAGTGGCTTGTGCCAAATGGTCCCCAAGGAGCAAAGAATACCCCGCCATGGGGAGTGCCGACACCGGCACGTTGACAGTGCGGGGCATCAAAAATGGGGCTGCAACCTGCCCTGGAACCCCCGCCGCACTCCCTGAAACATGAGGACCCCCACCCCATGAATGGCCTGCCATCGGCAAGGCCGTACCTGGGTACGCTGGGGGTTGTTGTGGACCAGCCCCCACCTGACGTGGCCACGGCGACTGTGGGCCCTCCCCTGTAGTGGATGTTGGTGTGGGTGCGTTAGTTTGAACCGGATACTCACAAGTTGCACCCCCGTGGGCCACCCCCACTGGGGGTTCCGGCCCACGGTGGGTGTCGGAGCTCGCGACCGGAACAGAGCTCGGCGGACACACCCGACCACCACCAACTGGAGGTACCTGCTGTGCGGGGGGCTGCGAGGCTGCGGCGGGCACCGGCCCGCGGGCCTCAAGCAGCTCAACCCGGCCGGCCGCCTGCTGAAGATTGGCCGGTGCCGCGGTGAACTGTAGGCCAAAAGGTGACCCCAATGTAGTGGATACCCCCATGGATGCCTCCAAGGCCGCCACGCGGGCCAGAAGGGTGTCCACGTTGACGGAGCCCCCGACACAGAGGGGGCCAAGGGGGGCGTGCGGCCCACTGGCCGCCATGCCTGGGGCCAGTGCAGATGCACTTGGGCCTGAGTATGGCCATGGCCGAAACTCCGGCCCTTGAGGTACCTGGGGCATACCCTGCCAAGGAAGTGGCCCCAGCCCACCCTCCTGAGAAAAAACAATAGCCGGGGGATGCAGGCCAGGGGCCGGAGGCCCAGCGGCGCTATGCCCACCCACCTGTCCCAGGTCCATGGCCGAGGATTGCGGGCCGGGGGCCGCAGCCCCCGCTGGGCCGGCCTGGGGCTGTCCAGCCTCAGGCCACGGGTTAATCTGCCCCATCCCACTGGTCCCGGTGGTCGCCCCCGCGAAGGGGGCCAGCTGAGGTGGGGCAGTCGTGGTCCTCCGACCCGACTGCCGCCTCCTTGTTGGGCGAGCTGAACTCGCCATCGCCTTCTTTCTGGAAGGCATCGATTGAGGATGGGAAGCCCAGAAGCAGGCGAAGAAAAACTGCTTGCTGCCCGAACGGAGGCTTCCCAGCAGCGCGGAGAGCGACGGAGCTAAAAACTTCTCCTCTCCGTCGCTTTCACAAAATGGCAGCTCGGCTGCCTCGTGGCCACCCCTTTTAAAGGGTGCTGGCCACGCCCCCTAACTACCCAGATGCCCAAGTCCGGTGGGGGGGCCCGCAAAGAGCGCGGCGGCCATTTTGGCGCCGCGCTTGCATTCTTGTTACTGGTTCCAGATCTGGACATCTTGTGAAAGACAGAAGAATTGAGTCACAGTAGCCCATCTGGCTCTGTTTAACTCCTGGCCAAAGACTAAACTATGAGAAGTTAGGCAAGGAATGTTTTTTTTTTCTCTTCCAGGAGGCCCTGCAACAAAGATGGTCACTGCCAGTTGAACAGCTTTTACACTTCCATGTACATTTCCAATTTAGGGGATTGACTCTTGGGAATCTGCAAGGTTAGCTTTCTGCTTTCCTTTTCATCAAACTGAGAAGGGTAGCAGATTCCATAGCATTTTTCAGGTGAGAAACTTGCTAGATGTTTTAATTAGGTACCTACTTGGGATGGAGGGGCAGTGGAAGGGTTGCTGAAGCCCTCTTGTTTCATGCTGCCATGCTGATGGCATTCCTTGGCTCCCTGATGGTAGTAGTTGCAATTTATAGAGATTGACCCATTGGTTGGGTCAATTTGCTGGTACTGTTTCTTTGTCTCTTCAGCTTTACAAGACCAGTCAGATGAGTAAAAGGATGTTGATCACCCAGGTAACATCAGAAGAAGAGGATCTTTTCCTACTGTATTGAATGGCATGATTTATAAGTACCAGCAAGGTACATGCCTACCTGACATACTTCCCCTCTTCTTGGTTTATTATAGTTACAAATAAAATGCAACTTTGGCTCAGAAGTAGAGTAATGACCAACAGTGCCGCAATCAGGGGGGACAAGTAGGACTCCCGTCCTGGGCCTGGAGATGATGGGGGCCTGTCGGTGCTGGGAAACAAACAATGTGCACAAGACAAGCAGACCATGCATGTGCAGAAAACCACGGGGGTGTGATGGCACCGGGAAACCATCAATGTACACATGCACAAGCAGACCATGCATGCGCAGAAACCATGGGGGCGTGGCCAAAATGTGTGTGTGTGTGTGTGGGGGGGTATACCGGGCCCGGAAATTTCTTATGTCACCCCTGATGACCCAAATATATCAAGGATTTGAACTTGGGTTTCCCTGTTCCAGATCCAGCACTCAAACCACTATGCTGGCTTTGTCAGATCAGTGGTTACTATATAAACATCTAATGTGTTATGAAGGTGCTAATGAGCCCCTTTAGTATATTGGATGTTTGAATTAAATGCTTCCTCTGCAAAGAGGCAGGGAACACAATTTCTACTTACTTTCCTCATATAACTTTTTAAACTTAACCTTGCCACCACTACCACCATGTAGCTGTTGGGTAGATGGTTTCTGAAAGGCTGAATCTGCTGCCATTTTTTCCTCTCCTGTAACTTTTTTTTTGTTATTTCGCTGGTATCTGGCCACTGCCAATCAAAGGGGAAATATGCTGCTCCTGCCACCACTGCTAAATCTAACACTGCTGTCCAAGTACCCTTGGGCACAACTAGGGTTGGCATATGTCCTGGTTTTCCAGGATTTTCCCTGATTCAAACTGTCCTGGCCGGTTGAAGGAAAAAAATCTAAAAGTACCAGATTTTAAAATTTGAACAAAGGATGCAAGATCACCCCTCACCAAGGGATTTTTGCAAAGAGCTAATCCACTGCCCTCTTGTCTTTCTTTCAATTATGCTGCTTGAAAGCAGTGAAGGCAAAACAGCACCCTGAGAAGCCTGCTGGGGAGAGGAGACACTTGCAAGTGAGATAATTGAAAGAAAGGCACGGAAGCAGTGAAATAACTCTTTGCAAAAATCCCTGGGCTCACCATGAAGTTTGGGAGACAAGGAGTCATCCTCAGCCCTTTTCTTCAAAAGCCTGGAGGGAGCAAGAAATACTCATATCTAACAAGCCAAACCTCCACCATACACTGAGACAGAGGATTCCTTCTTGATGGGACCACAAAGGGTTGATTGGATAGGGATGGTATTCCCTGTCTGCCCTGGACAGGGATTATGCGGGGTTTTAGAGCCGTGGTCTCCCTGACAGTCCTGTCCAATGCTTGTGCAGTTTGAAGAATGCAATGGCTGTCCCGGTTTGGTGGGAGAGAATTATGGAAACCCTAGGCACAACCCTTGTCCATGGTGCAAGTCACATGTCCACCATAAAGGCCTCCTAGCTGCCAACCAACTGGTGAGGTCCTCAGTTCCTGCCTCTTTTACTGCCATAATGTCATGATTCATTTATATGTATGGAGAAATGGTTCATTGGCCACTTCACTATGCAGTATGGGCAAAAGGTCACTTGGGGTGTTTGGATGGGGTGGAGGAGGGAGTAGGCTAAATAACATTTAGCCCTTCCCCTATTCTAAAGCAACCCAAAAATAGTGCCACCAGACAGCACTCTGAAATTGGAGCAGGTTCTCTTCAGTTAGTAGCAATCTCCTGCTGCCACCGATTTCAGTTCAACTATGATGGAGTAGCTGCACATCAGAATATTGGCACTTTGTAGAAAAATAATGCAACAATCAAGGCATTTAATTTGCATATAAAATTAATACATTTGTACAGTGTGCAAAAAGTGCAGCCATCCTAATTTGGAAGGTCTGGCCTCTATACAGTAGCTGGATGGACGGAGAATGGCCTGGGACCGGCTCATTCTCTCTATATTCCAGCACATATTGGTGGCATCACTTCTTGAATCCCCCCCACCCCAATTTTGTGCTTGAGGGGAAATGATCTTGGCATGTGGAAGGGCAAGGCTCTTACACTGAAGATTAGTGTCAATTTAGAGTTTCTTTCTGAATTCTGGCCAGGTGTGTGGCCCTTTTCATCTGAAATACTGCCAAGAGAGGTTTGGCAGGAGGTGGAGTGGAAATTCATTGACATAATTGGGCCTGCAAGGAAGTTAGCAGGGAGTTCCATCTGGCTCTTCAGGGGTAGAAGGGTGCCATAATTGTGTTGTCATTGATCCTTACCCAGCCTTTAAACCTTTCCAGGCTGGTGGCATCTATTTATAAAAGGCTGATAATGATATTCTTTTGTATGGTCTTATCCCAAGCAGATGGGATACACAGAAAGAAACTCCTTGAAGATTGTGGTATTTTTGATCCATAATCAGGCATACCCTGGTAACAGCAACCTTGTGTTGCCATCTAATCTTTCTCACACTAGGTCAAGCAAAAGTAACTGCAGAATGAAATAACCAAAAGGTGACTTCATTTTGGCAGACTCATATCTGGCCTAGACACAGAATAATAATAATCCCAAGCAGCTAAGTCTAATGTGCATCTTCTGTGGCATGGAGGTGCAGGTATTAGGTGGACAGTGGCAAGCCTCCAGAAGAACCGTTGAAAGATGTTAGCTGTGTCAGAGACTTGTTCTATAAAACAAAATGATCTGTGGACAGGATATGGCTAAAATTGTGTGGTTAACCTGGGTCACCCAACCACCGCTATGAGACTGTAATGGTGCAAGGAGAAATGCATATGATGTATGAAAGATCAGGAGAAGACTTAAAAGAGATGGAACATTTGGGATAACCAAACAATGAAAACAATGAAAACAAAATTTGAACATTGAATCATAGAATCACTGAGTTGGGAGGGGTATTTTAGGCCATAAAGTACAACCATCTGTTCAATGCAAGAATCCAAATCAAAGCATATAGGACAGATAGTTGTCCAATGTTTCCAGTGTTGTAGCACTCAACATCTCTCAAGGCAGTTGGTTCCACTGTTGTACTCCTCTGATTATTCAGTTTTCTTGATATTCAGTTGAAATCTGGCTTCCTTTAGTTTGAGTTTTTATTACACATCCTGCACTTTGGGATGATCGAGAACAGATATTTCCTTTCCTCTTTATGATCATCTTTCAGGCATTTGAAGAGTGCTATCATATCCACTCTCAGTTTCCTTTTCTCATCATTAAACATGTCCATCTAGTCTGGCCAGATTATCCTGCTATGGTAATAGAGTAGACCATACTGCCAGCGAAACAATGCCAGATGTCAGGCGGCGTTTAACTAACCAGACCACCCTAAAGACTAATGGCTTTGGGTGCCAAAGTCCACAGGGAAGGGTGATGGTCCCCAAGTGGATTAAATCCCACTTGAATCCATTTTGATGGATGGCAGCAGCTTCATCAATATTGACCTGAGGCTGAGGAGGACTTGGCATGCCAAAAGGGCTCAGGACCAGAAAGTGACTCCTGGAACTGGATCAGTGGTACAGGTGTCATGCTGCGATGTAGAAGGCAGATAAAAGGCCACTGCATTTTATTGTCAGGACAGTCTTCATGGCTGATCACCATGAGGATGGCCAATATTTGGATTCGGATACAGCAGCAGAAGAAGACAACATGCCCAGTTCCTTCACTCTTTCCTCATATGGCTTGGTTCCCAGTTCCCCGATCATCCTTGTTACCCTTCTCTGTACCTGCTCTATCATGCATCAATTACTCTTAAAATCAAATAGAACATGGGAAAGGGGATAGAAAACATTAGCAAAATTGTAAAGCAAAACTGCTTCACATAATCTAAAAGGATATAGATCACTGATGTTAAATATTCTTCCCAATTTTTGAAAATTCAGCCTAGAGAGAGAGAGAGGTATCTCCTGCATCAAGAGGTTTCTCTGCTGACAAACATAGGGTATCTTTTCAGAGACCTTTTCATACTTTGAGAACAACTGTCATAAAGGAAGGGACAGCAGTGGCTCAAGTGGCTAAGACGCTGACTGGGAGGCGAGAAGGTCAGCAGTTCGATTCCTGAGTACTGCACGATGGAACGAGCTCCCGTCTTTGTTGCAGCTCCTGCCACCCTAGCAGTTTGAAAGCAAGAAATTGCAAGTAGATAAATAGGGACCACTTCGGTGGGAAGGTAACAGGGTTCCATGTGCTCCAATGTCTAGTCATGCCTGCCACATGACCATGGAAACGTCTGCAGAAGCAGACAATGCTGGCTCTTCGGCTTTTAAACAGAGATGAGCACTGAACCCTAGAGTCGGACACGAGTGGCTTTCAAGCAAAGGAAACCTTTACCTTTACTGTCATAAAAGACACAGGAGGCATTATATATTTACTAGCATATTACTGTTTTTTACTCTTCCGGCCTCAAGTGGGGCTGTGTTTAAGAGTACTGTGATTTTCTTTCTTTGTTCAGTTCTGTTCCGGAGGCATGGTGGGAGGACGTGTTTGGTGAGTGCTCTTAATTGTTTATTCTGTTTTTATTTTGTTTTGATTTTGGGGTGTTGGGCTGGGGGGGGGGTTAAATAGAGACTTTCTACTTAAACCCCCCAAAGTGTTTCTGCTTGTTCTTTTGTTTTTATTTTGGGTTTGAGATGTGTTTAATTGTTTTGATTATTTCTGATTATTTATTTTTCTGATTTCTTCCGTATTTATTTGTTTAATTTGTTATATTATTGTTTGTTGAGTTAGGTATTTTCATGTTGCAGATAGGTATTTTTAGTGAGTTTTTATTGTTTTTCACTTGCCTTTGGTATTTTGGGTGTTTTTTGTTGAGTTTGTAGTTTATTGTTGTGTTTTTATTGGTTTTATTTTAATTATTTGTTTATTTATTTGTGTTTTATTATTTTTGATGCTTGGCATTTTGGTTAACTGTTTAGTTTTGTTGTGGTTGTGTTTTGTGGGTTGAAGAATGGCTTGTCTATTGTTTCCTCTTTTCCCCATTGCTGTTTCAAAATTAGGTTTCGATGCAGCGATGGGGAAAAGGACGAGCCGGCAGTCAGCTCGCTCTTCGTCCGGTAAGGTTCGTTAGGTCGGTCGGGTGAGAAGGAGGCAGAGAAGAGCTATCTTCTTCATGATGGTTCTCTCCACTCAGCCTTCTTTGTCCCTGAGTTACCTAACAGGAGATCGGCAGGCAACAATCCATAAGGGGTGGTGCTCTTCCTTGCGGATTGCTGGCTGCTGCTATTACCTCCACCGCTGTTTCATGCTAGTTCTCAAAATAGCGGTGTGGGTAGTAGAAAGGCAGAATCCAGTCATTCGCCAGGGAGTGTGCTTCCCCTGATGAATTGCTGACTGCTGCTTGTTTTTTTTCCCATCCCGGCTCAACTTACCTTGAGGCCGGCGGTGGTCTCGCTGTGTCTTCGGCGGGGTAGCGTGGAGGAAAGGAAGTCCCTCTTTTCCCCATTGCTCCAGGAAAGAAGGCCGGCGGTTGTCTCACTGTGTTTTTTGAGGGTTTGGGTTAGCGAAGCCGTTAGGCGCTGCATCCACCTGCGGCAGCCTTGCATTCCTGTTGTGGGAGGTGTTGCATCTGCCTGTGGTGGCCTTGCGTTCCTGTTGTGGGAGGCGTTATTTTGTTTTATTTTTCATGCGCCAGCTTTTTCAGCATTCTGCATTCTCGCTCCCTTCAACATGTTTGGCTGAAGTGGTCATGGCACGGAGGATGCTGGGGCTTAAAGTTTTGTTTCTTTTGTTCATGTTCGTGTGGTGGTTTTTTTTCCTGTGGCTCGTTTTGTATTGGGTGTGTCGGCTTTCGCAACGTTCTGCTTGCTCTCGTCTGTCAGCCTGATTGGCTGAAAGGTGGTGCAGAGGACGTTGGGACTTGAAGTTGTTTTGTTTTGTTTGCATTCATCGGGCAGTTGCCCCACTGGTGACTGCCGGACCCTTGCGGCGATGTGTGGGCCGGGTAAGGGCAAGTGTGGTTAGCTCGGTACAGGATAGTATGGACGGGTGCGGGTGTGTATGCCAGAGTCCAATGGTTAACGTCCCTCCTTATAGGTAAAGATGCAGTACTGGGAATGTAATAACACTAATCTGATACCCTAGGTATTATATTTTGCTCCATATGCAGTACTAATAATTATTTGAAGCATGGTTTGCCAGAGTTTATTGGGATAATTGATGGTAGATAATTACTGGATTACGTACTGGGAACAAATGCTTCCAGTCATCCATTTGGCATACATAACTATTGTATGCTTTATTCTGACATTTTATAATATTATATTATATTCTAGTTAGCAAGCACAAATTGAATTCCAATAGGTTTAACAGCCATATTTTTACATAATAATAATGAATTCAGAGCAATCTAAAGCATCAATGAGAAATTCTTCCTGGATATTACTATGCCAAACCCATTAAACCAATAGGACCACACAATAGAAAGTAAAAGAATCAGCATTTTGCATGAAAGGTTATGATTTTGTTTCAATAAATTGTTTTTACATGTATTACACCACAGGTTGCATTTCAGGATGTTCTAATGATTTTCAGAAACTTACTTCCTGACACTATTGATCTTGAATACTAATTTTACTACTCCTTACCTCTGAACAGAAATGCTCCTTTTAAAAATATATTTTAATTACCCTCATTTTCTTTTTGCTGTACTATGCAGGTCTTGGACTGATTGATTGATTGATTGATACTTCCTGACTGAATATTAATAACAATTGATAAAGTTTGTTTCCCGTTCGACCCATCCCATCCTCTAGCATTGCATAGCTATGCTTCCACAGTATGTGGCTAGGAGTGCAAGCTTTAAAAACTCATCATAGCTAACCTGTTCAAAATACATTTCCATCCTGTTTATGATATTGGTGGTAAGGTAACGTTCAGACTAATTTTGATAACCTTAGGATTCTTCAGCAATAAATATCTTGATCTGCTGAATAAAACAAGTTGAGGAAATAACTATTTCCTGAAGAAGCAGTTGTATTTTACCTTGCTGAGAGAGGGTTAAATGTTTGGTGACAACTAGAAGGTTGGCAGGTCAGCAGTTCAAAACCCGAGGGCTTCACGATGGAGTGAGTTCCTGGCTGTCCCAGTTTCTGCCAACTTAGCAGTTCGAAAGCAAGAAATTGCAAGTAGATAAATAGGGACCACTTTTGTGGGAAGGTAAACAGCATTCTGTGTACTCCTGTGTCTAGTCATGCCTGCCACATGACCACGGAAAAATCTGCAGATGCAGACACTGAGCACCTAACCCTAGAGTTGGATATGACTGACTTTTGTGCAAGGGTGATATTTACCTTTAAGCTTTTTATATTTTGCAAATTTCATCCACTTTCACACAGGTAAAGATAGTTATGGGAGGGAGAAATCAGGGTCTCTGATGCAACTCTTGCTGCCTCTGAAAGTAAGAGGTAGACTTCATTCTCAAATGCGGATCCCAATAAGTTACTGAATTTCAGCTCTCTGAATTCTTGACTATGGGTTGTACCAGCTGTGGTTGTTATAGACATTGTACATGCAACAGAATGCCTCTTTGCTTAGGTTCAAATGATGTTCATGATATTTAAAAGCGCTAAGATTTGGATATTCCACTTTCATTCATTTTTGACAAAAAAACCAAAATGCCCAATTAACTTGCCTTGAAAGGAACAAAGAAAAGATCTTCATCCTACCAACTTGACATTGGAAGTAGCTATCAGACTGCAAACTCAACTGCAAAATGTGCTAAGGGGTTTTTGTCTGAAACACTTCCTGAATTTAGGCTGTCCCTTCATTCATTTATTTTCAGTACCAGCTATTCTTTGGCTTAATGTAGGCAAGTGCAAGCAGGAGCAAGGAATAGCCTTAGACATCACTAAGTAAAACAGATAATCCCATTTACTTTTAGGGTTGCTACCTGCAGATTCGCAATGTAATTTTAAAGCCATCGGTTTACTTTGAGACTGAAAAGCTATGGCTTTTCATGCCTGTTCTGTTCCTTTTTTCCTGCTCACTTTTCCTCCTCATTTTAACAATAGGCACTTCAGATAAGCTACACAGCAAATGAGGACTGGCTAATTAGTGACATGCAAGCCATAAAGAGAATCAGCAGGTTGCAAGCTGACAGATGGGGCAGAATCCAAAATAAGGGATGGGTTTCAGATGAGAGATACTTCCTGTCTTTTCCAAACCCAATGAAAATAAGAACTAATGCCCAGTGTGATTCCTCCCTGTTCGAAATAAAATATCTAGATGAGCGGATGCAGCAGAGCTTAGAAAGCTACTTTTTGTGAATATATAGTTATGTGTATAATTTCAAGTACTTAGTTACTACTAAAGTTGTAAAAAAAAATTAATGTTACTTTTGGGTTTCTCACAGAAAGAGTCACTTTTCTGGGGTGGGGGGAATCATACACCTGAATTCAAAATGGTGTTGACCTGTGATACCAAACTACAGATGGCTCATCAAAACAGACAAAGAGAATTCAATCAGAACTGACAGCATGATGGCCAAAACCATTCTCAATTAAAGGTCCCCCTTTGTAATCAGGACCATGATTCTGGTCAATTGAGATACTAGCTTAACAGACTACAGAGCCATCTGCCTGGACACTCTTAAGTTATTTGTAGCAGCTGCACAGCAAAGCAGGGCAGGTTTTCGGCTATTTTATATTTGAATGCAAGTTTCCCAGTTCACCCCTTTTTAGCCCAGCTAATAAACATATTTGGACTAGATACTTGAGAGAAAGAAAAATATTGGTTACTCACAAAATGATGTCAGAAGATACATGTGTTCATGAGTCTTGGTGAAGTTGGTTTAGAAAGAAGTAAAGTCTTTGCAGGCGCACCCCCCCAATAACGGACACAGACAACATTGAATGTGGATAACAGCATAGGGCCACATTTATTGATTCAATGCCCTAGTCCGAATTATAAATTTGTATTGGTAAAACGACCAATCATAATTCCTAAGGCAAGCAGGCCGAAGTAACACTGGTAAGGTACCACCCCAAAATTGCCAACGGCAATTGGTTACAATGTATCAATTTGTATCAATTTGTTTGTTGACAACAAACAAATTGTTGACCGTAGTCAATAACTAACTCATGACCCCACCCTCTGACGCGTATCCGTGAAATCACAGGGGTGATGCATGCTGGTTAGCAATCGTCATCACCCCATCGCCTGATTCGTCGTTGACCGGACAACGTTTAACTAATTTATTCCTGTCTAGTGTTGTCCAGTCAATTGCGAACCTGCCGGATACTTGTGGGTCATACTGTTTACCTTACCAGTGCTACCCGCCAATGTGACCAAAGTCAACATTAGGAACACAGAAAGACCCCTATATCAAACCATAGCAACAGTGTGGGATGGGCAAAAAAGCCAGGACCCGGAAGCCAATATGGGTCCCAGCCAAAAATTCCCACCCGGCCCCGAAGCGACCAAAATATCACACTGTTAACTAGGGAGGGGGTGGAGGGGAAAAGACTTCTCCGCTCCGTCGCTGAGGTAAAATGGCAGCTCGGCTGCCTCGTGGCCACCCCTTTTATAAGGGAGCTGGCCACGCCCCTAACTACCCGGATTCTCTGTCCTGTGGGGGGGGGGGCCCGCAAAGGGCGCGGCGGCCATTTTGGCGCCGCGCTTGCATTGCAGGTGCACCCCCCCAATAACGGACACAGACAACATTGAAAGTGGATAACAGCATAGGGCCACATTTATTGATTCAATGCCCTAGTCCGAATTATAAATTTGTATTGGTAAAACGACCAATCATAATTCCTAAGGCAAGCAGGCCGAAGTAACACTGGTAAGGTACCACCCCAAAATTGCCAACGGCAATTGGTTACAATGTATCAATTTGTATCAATTTGTTTGTTGACAACAAACAAATTGTTGACCGTAGTCAATAACTAACTCATGACCCCACCCTCTGACGCGTATCCGTGAAATCACAGGGGTGATGCATGCTGGTTAGCAATCGTCATCACCCCATCGCCTGATTCGTCGTTGACCGGACAACGTTTAACTAATTTATTCCTGTCTAGTGTTGTCCAGTCAATTGCGAACCTGCCGGATACTTGTGGGTCATACTGTTTACCTTACCAGTGCTACCCGCCACACGGAGGGGCTTCAAAGAAGACCTGACGCCCCCACCCAGACCGTCAGCTCGGTCAACAGGCCTGCTCGCCAATCACCTAACAGGAGGTCCATACCTCCTCGCGACAGATGGACCCCATCCCCTGCGTACAAGTCATAATTTTGTAGACTGATATCGGGGTGATGACTGACCCGTCCCCAAGCCCTGTCAGCAAGAAACCGCGCCACCGCCCCGTTGACCGTGCGCCTAGCGCGGTCAAGGGCCAGGAGGTGAACGCCCCCTCTATAGAAAGGCGCGGGATAATGTCCACCAAACTAGGGTTGTGGCAGGCCAGACATAATGCAAGTAGGCGAGGTCCTCGCAAATCGCATGCTTGAGCGATAAGCCGGTGACCTGGCACAAATCATTGCCCCCAAGGTAGATGATGAGAATGTCAGGCGGGTCAGCACTCAGGCCAGAAAAGGGAAAGGCCGCAGCCCCCGCCATAACATCCCAGGCTTACCATGCCATGCGAGACTGGCGTGTTCACCCAGTCCCAGTCGGGGTCCACTCTGTCGCCGCAGCGTAACGCGCTGCCCTGTGCACATAGCTGTGGCCCACCAGCCATACTGTCACCGGTGTAATACGACACCCAGGGTCTGCAAGAAATTGAGAAAAAAGGCGGTAAGGTGACTGGATTGGTACTCATGGCAGGAGTGGGCGCACATAAAACTGAAAACATTGCGAGCCCCACCTCCCCATGCTGCGTATGTCAGCCCCAGAGTACCCAAAAGCAGCTGCTGTAGAGGCTGCACCAATACGGAATGAATGTGTGCCATAACGGGCACCTGGTAGGCCCACCCTGGTGAGGGCTCTGGCTGTCACCTTCCAAAACTGAAATTTAGTAAGGGGAGACCCATCTTGGTGACAGAAAAAACGGGCCGTGGTGCCTGCCACGCAGTGCCAGGAATTCCTGTAGGGCACCAACCGGACAGATGTCTGCCAAAGAACACCGTAGCAGTCTTACACCACTGCCTACGCCATGCTGATCTGTCTTAGAGGAGCGTATCCTCAACTGGGCCCAGTCTTTGGCAATATAGACATCCTCGAGTTCCAGTGCCCTACACTTGCATCCGCCTTATACAGCATCTCAAGCTCGCTGTCGCGGAGCGCTCCAAAAAGGCCACCGTTGTAGCCGCATGAAGTGGGCTGCCTCATTTCCAAAACAGAGGCCAGGCCAGCCCCGGGCCAATTGGGTAAAAACCCTGGGAAAATCTTGCATCCGCCTTACTCAGCATCTCAAGCTCGCCGATGCGGAGGGCTCCAAAAAGGCCACCGTTGTAGCCGCATAAAGTGGTCTGCCTCATTTCTTAAAACTGAGGCCAGGCCAGCCCCGGGCCAATTGGGTAAAAACCCTGGGAAACTCTTGCATCCGCCTTACTCAGCATCTCAAGCTCGCCGACGCGGAGGACTCCAAAAAGGCCACCGTTGTAGCCGCATGAAGTGGGCTGCCTCATCTATCAAAACAGAGGCCAGGCCAGCCCCGGGCCAACTGGGTCAAAAAACCCCTGGGTAAATGGGGTGGCGGTCGCCCGGGAAACGCCCGGGCACGCGCACCCACCCCTCCCAACATGTCTCACCCGGAAGTCAGTGGTGCTGTCAACACGACCTCCCACCTTGGCCTTAAAAGCCAACCCGACAGCTGAGATGCTATGGTGCGTGGTGCAAGGCCCTGGGGATACAGGTAAATCGTGAACCGCAGAACATGGGCTACTGGAAAAGGCCAGGTTCCTGGCAGTCAGAATCGGGTACATAATACTCTAAAGGAACTAAATGCGTGGTGATACGCCTTACTCATGCATGGCGCTAGTGACAGGCCAATCGCCCGGTTCACCTCTCCTTGCCAACGGTCCATCTCACATCCGGGAGCGGCGAGGGAAATTCCTCCGCATCCGGGGGCTGAGGCACGGAACCGGGAGATCTGCAGGCGGGACAAAGCAGCAGCAATATCATTATCAACCCTTGGGACATGCCTGGCCCTGAAGGGAACGTTGAGGCACAGGTTGCATAACACAAACCAACTAACTAGCTCCATAACCCCGGGCGATTTGGAATCCTGTGCAGTGACGATGCGGAAAACAGCCGCGTTGCCATGCCCAAGTTGCACAACCGAGTTGGCCCACCTCTTGCCCCATAGCATCAAAGCACCCAGGATAGGGAAACATTCCAGATACGTGAGACCATGCAGGCAACCCTTTGCCTGCCCAGGATGGTGGCCACCCACCATAGGCCCACTTCCAATTGAAGTACATCCCAGAAACCCAGGAATCATGAGGCATCGGACCGCATCTGAAAGCAAGGGGGGAGCCAGGAAATCAGACCCCAAAATGACACCCCGTTGAAGTACCTCTGGATCTATGGCCAGACAAGCACGTCTGCCCCGATACCCTGGGTAAATCTGAGCCTGTGATGGGGCCTGGATAATCCCGCCATGGCGTCGCACCAGCGCAGAGCAAATGCCCTGCCCGGTGCGACGACCCTGCCAGCGAAACTGGGGTGACCATGTAGCACCAGAAGTTACCTCAGTGATGCCATGCGCCCGGCCAGCAAGACCGAGACAAGGGCCACTAGCCTTGACACCTTATCCTGCTGCAACCTAGAATCCTGCGCTATCGTGTTACTCTCCACCCCAGGAATACCAGCTGTGGAGATGGGCCCTCGGTCTTTTCGGGCGCTAAAGGGACACCAAGTTCCTCCATTAGCGTCTGAAATGTGATGAGGAGACGTGGGTACGTGTCCCAGCCCCGTTCAGCCCCGAATAAAACCATCCAGGGAATGGGCTACAGACCGGGACCCTGACCTGCGGACAAAAGCGCAATCTAGGAAAATGGTGAAACGCTCGAATACCGAGCCCCAAAGTAATAGCCAAAAGGTATGGCATCATTGAACAATATGCTCCCCAGGACGGGGGTGCGGGACAATGCCAACGACCCCGCCCGCATAGACCCTTTCGTCAAAGCTGGCAGCAGCCACCTCCTCCCTCCCCTTAAGGGATAAAAGATTGGGGGCATCCTGAGGGGACCTATTACCCATGAAAGGGATCCGGAACCCCTGCCTAGAACCCTGAAGGATACCCGCATCCTCACCCTTCAGGCACCATGTGAGCCAACGCTCCAACATGTCCACCTTAAATGGGGAGAGAGCCCATCGGTGAACTAGATCCATCTGCGGCAGTCTTGCAAGCCCCCTGTCTGCCCCACCCTCTGCCCCGCATCCTTCTAGGCCTGGGACAGGCAGAGGCCGCATGGGGCCCAACACAGGTGGGACACTCCTGTCTGTATTTGCAAGTCTTCCCCTTAGAGGAGCCATTGGACCAAAAGTCCAGCACAGCCGGCGGGCTGGAACCCCCCGCCCCGCCCCCTGGCAGGTGACCTGTGCTGGGGCCGCCCGCTGAACCGCATGCCCACAATGGTATATCTCCCCGGGTGCAGGGCGCGTGGGCGTCACGTACAAAAGCCACAGCCTCTGGCCTGGCTCATCCTGCCTAATCTCGGGGTGCGGGGAAATCCGCCTACGGCATCCCTCGTCACAAGCCAACCACGCTGGGCCCGGAAAGTAAATCATCGCCCGGTAGGCGTTGTCCAAATACTGGACCATCGGAATTGCCAAATCCGGCCATGCCCTAAGGTACACCGCCATGCATACGATGCAGGCCGGCAACCATTTGGCCCACATACTTGGTGGCTTGCGACAACGTGCCTGCCACTATCCTTCTCATTCTGCCCCTCCCTCTCTCCTTGGTGGGCACACTGTTTAGGAATGAGAAGATATCCACGTACTCCCCCCGCCAAATTTACTCTCTGGCGGCCTGTGCCAAGTGGTCACTCATCGGTAAGGAATAGGGGCTTGGACCAACCCGGCCACCCAAAACATTCCCCTAAGGGTAGGGAACACCCCCCACCACGGGGCCCTGGGTGTTAGCTGTCATCGCCGGGTGAGGCGTCAGCGGGTGCACCGCCGCACCACCCGCGCGAGGCCAAAGCAATTGGAAAGCCCCCCCCATATTGGGAATGTGTGTGGATGTACTCGCTTACACCGTATACTCACATGCTGCACCCCCGCGGGCCGCCCCCACCGGGGGTTCCGGCCCACTGGGGGCGTCGGAGCTCACGACCGACGTAGAGCTCATCCCCGGAGAACCTGCACCTGGCTGCTGGCTGGGGAGCTGCGAGGCAGTGGCCGAAACCGCGCCACGCGCCTGCAGCAGCTCAACCCTCCCTGTCGGCTGTTGTCCTCCTGAAGACAGCGCCTCAAAAGGAACCCCAAAGGAGGGGGGGGGGCCCCGCCTGACTTCCACGTTAACCTGGGGCGAAGGGCCGGCTGGCCCGCCTGGTCCATGCGTGGATACAGGCCCCTGTACCCAGGACCCGAAAGCAGGTGGAGGAGCGGTGTCCACCGCTCGCGGGCCGCGGGCCGGAACCCCTTCCGCGCCCGCACTCTGGTTGCCCACTCCGGGCGAAGGGGCAATAGACCCCATTCCGCCGGCCCCGGCAGGGGCGGGCAAAGGCGGCAGCTGAGGAGGCAGCACCGCGGTCCTCCGACCTGGGTTGCGCCTCCTAACCGCGCGAGCTGCACTCGGAGCTGCCTTCTTCTTCGAAGGCATTTCCACCGAAGCAAAGGGAAGCCGGCAAGGCAGAATCGCTACCCAAAAGGCTTCCCGGTAGGCTCAAGAGCGACGGAGACACAGGGGAAAAGACTTCTCCGCTCCGTCGCTGAGGTAAAATGGCAGCTCGGCTGCCTCGTGGCCACCCCTTTTATAAGGGAGCTGGCCACGCCCCTAACTACCCGGATTCTCTGTCCTGTGGGGGGGGGGCCCGCAAAGGGCGCGGCGGCCATTTTGGCGCCGCGCTTGCATTCTTCCAGCAAGGTGGTCTGGAAGATGGAAGAGCTCAAAAGAACATCATTCCTTTTCCAAGGCAGAAAGCAAGAGAGGGAAAGCCAGAGCAAACAAAAGCCTTAACACATGCTAATAGGCTCAGGTGATCCCTGAGGTAGGAAAGAACCTGTCTAATTGTAATTACAGACAAACAATGCAAAACAACTTCCTTTAAGTCAGGCTACTTTTCCCTGTCTCTCTGATCACTGCATGCTGGGGTTGCACTAGAATACTCAACAGACACATCATCTTGTAGATTTATTCTCCATTTTAGGCCTTACATAGCAACAACTGTCTGGAGCTTCAGGCGTCTTGCTTTTATTCTATGGCATATTTCCCTGCTACTTACAGGTTAGCATGTCTTACTAAAAGTAGACCACATCACAGAAAACTTAGAGATCAACAACAACAAAAGAAGATACCTTGAAACTAAACTCAGTTTAATATCACATGTTTATTATTTGAGTTTGGTACTTTAATAGTATTTTGTATTTAGTATTTTTGTATTTAATATTATATGTAATATTATATGTTTTTATATTTTAAAAAATATATAAATAAAAAATCATTAAACAATAAATGTTGCAAAATGTTTGCTCCTGAATGGCAGTGAAAAAATGGTCTGAATGGCAGTGAAAAGATAGTTTCTTAATTTGTTTTGTCTTGTCAGCAGCAGTTAGCAAAAACATCTCATGTTTTTATGCATAACAATTATTACATAGTAAGAATCCTGCGAAATGCAAAGGCTTTGCTCAAAACAACCTTTGTAATATCCCCCCCCCACCAAAAACCCCCCCCCCAACAACTTTGAAATATGAAAAATGCACAAAAAGTCTTTAAATTTTCCATTCTCACTTGCCAGAATGAAGCAAGCACAGATTTACATCCCTAGCCCTAATCTTCATCCAAGTTGGTAATCAACTCTACACCCGTCTGGAACTGAATTCCACAACTGTATGTTAAAGACCATGTTCTCTTTAACTGTCATGAGACTCCCTTTAGTCTGCTTCAGCGGATGACTGTGGACTCAAATGCTGTAAGGGAGTGAGAATTACATTTTACTATCAGTTCTCTGTGTCATGCATAATTTGGTACAACTTTGTGCACCTGATGATTTGAGGAAAGGGGAAGGCAATACTTTTGCATCTGAGAAGACGGTTCCTCCCTGCAAATGGACCACAGGCCCCATACCTTCCCTTCCTGAATACAACACAGCATCACAAACCACAGAACCACCCAGCTTATGAACCACGTGATGGTCCTTTTCCACCTTCTAATGAAGCTTACACCTGTATGCTGACCAAAATAACATAACATTACCCTGCATAATAAGTGAAGTCACCAGTGAAGTAACAGTAAAGGAACTGGGGAAAGGAACTATTTAAAAGTAACAGAAGTTCTCTTTGTGTCCCTCTTTCTCATCCTGATGGAACAGGAGGAATGGGAGGAATATCTCACAGCAGCTATTGCTCTTCACCAAAGGAGGGCAAAGTGAGGTTCAAGCAATGCATGTGGCATATAAGGGTATCTTTTTAGGTCCCAACCTTTCTAGCTCCCCATGACACTGAGTTATTTCTAGGTGATGGAGTAGGCTCATGCTGATCGGTGAGTACACCTGTGTTGCCCTGTAAGTGCTAAATGCACATGGTGGTTTGAAGATGTTGGAAATTATGCAAAACACCAGGGCAGGTTGGAGCTATAAATGTGTGCAGCTGGATCCAGAAATGGCAGAACTCTGAAAGCCACAATTTCCAGTGTGTTGCACTATTTCTGAATCTTCTTGCTATCCTAGGTATTGTGGTCCATTCGCAGGGAGGAACCGTCTATCCTTAACATCCGGTTAAGAAACATGGATTTGCTGGTGTTAAATGGTTCCAGAGAGGGAATGATACCTGTTTAAAATCATTACTCCTGACAATTCCCTCCCTTCTCCCCACTGCCATTTACTGTATTTCCATCTCCCCCACTTATATTTCTTTTGTAGAAAAAAGTGTTTTGGCAGGAGAGGTGTTGAGAGTAGCTGGTGATGTTGATACCTCAAAAAGAGCCTTGGAAAGCCACGTGCTTTGCATGAACTGCACCTGGTCCTCTTCTGCAGACAGTCAGCAACTGCTGTGAAATATCATTACCAACTTTCTCATTCTAAGTGAATGAGAAACAGGAACACAAGGAGAAATTCTCCTCTGTTCTGTACTAGTGGCCCAAGGTGTTCTAGGCTCAAATAACAAAGGATTATTCTCTCTTTTTTATTTTTTTAAAACAGCTTCTGGAAACATTGGGACAAAATCATCTGGATTTTCACAATTCGTGTACAGTGAAGCTGAGTGAAAGTGAGGAGACTCTAGTCTCTCATTGCTTGGAAACCTTTAGTGCAGAGCCCGGAGATGTTCAATGATGTATCATCACTAGGTCAGTCTTTTATCTTTAATCACGACAAGCCAGCATTATACACAGAGCCCTGAAGCCTCTCCTTGATGCTCAAGGGACATGCTATTCTGCATATTCGCTTGTCCTTTATGACAGGAATTGGTTCTCTTGGTGTCTCTTTGTTCATTCTGTCTGTTTCCTTTCTATCTATTGCTGAAGGGCAGATATAAGCTCTGCTGTTTTCAAATTATTAGTCTTAACATCTACAGCACTTGTAAGTAAGTTCTACAAGACTCAATTCACTGTTGGATGACTTGTATATAGATAGGCCATCTTGCAGGGCATTTGGGTGATTTTGCAATTGTCTACTGAAAAAGATCTGTCCTGGCATGTCACATGCTGATAGAGCTACCTGCATTACCTTAAATCTCTAGAGAAATGTGGTTACATTTCATCTGAACACATCTACCTCACAGAACAGCCATAGTGTAAAACTAGCCCAATGAATAAGAGTGGAAGGGCAATATGTCAGTTCAAGAGTCCATGTTTAGTATACAAGAGTTTCCAGGTTTAATCTTTGGCATTCATACATGATACTGAGAAAAATGTCTGTAGAATCACTAGAGAACCATTGCCAGGACTGCAAACTAGGAATAGGGAATCTGGCACTTCAGATCTTGTTGATCCCAACTCTCATATTCCATCAGCTAGTATGACCAACAGCTGAGGATAATGGGAACCTCAGTGCTATCCAACAATATCTAGAGCTGTGGTTCCCAACATGGGGTACACGCCCCACAGGGGGAAATTCAAGAATGAGTTAGACCAGAGGCACCCAAACTATGGCCCACAGGCCCAATTAGTCCCCTGTATATCGTTAATGCAGCCCACGGTGAGTACCCGTGCTCACCATGGACCGCCCCTCCACCCGCCCCACCACCTGACATCAGCAGCGGCGGCAATCGTGCTTTCTCCTGGATGCTCTGAGCAGCCTCTTGCTCAGTCCCATCCCCTCTGCAGCCTCTGCCAAAGTCTATCACCATGTTAGGAAAATCTTTGGAGCCTCCTCTGTTTCAAAATCTGTGGTGCTAGGAGAGCCCCCTGGCGTGCCCGGGATGACATCACCACAGCATGCCAGGTTTACTCTTCCAGTACCGCAGATTTTGAAACAGAGGAGGCTCCGAAAATTTTCCTAACATGGTGATCAGCTTTGGCAAAGGCTGCAGAGGGGATGGGACTGAGCAAGAGGCTGCTCGGAGCAGGCAGGACAAAGCACGATCGCCTCCACCACCGCCACTGCTGCTGATGTCAAAACTGTCAGCAGTGGGAGCAGCCCACCTCCGGCCCCCACAGCTGTGTGTCGGGGGTGGGACCAGCCCACAAAAAAATGTTTGGCCTCCACTGAGTTAGACCAAGTTAATGTCCTTTTAGGCTTCCTCCATGTGAATAGGAGTTCACTTTTTGAATAGCAAGAATTATATGTCACAGAAGGGATCTTTTTTTTTTTTTAAAGATGCCTAGGTAGGGCATGGCCAAAAAAGGCTAGGATTTTTCATACTCACAGTTTAGATACTGAACAGAGCAATGGTGCAGGTAAGAGACTAATGTTCTACCTAGTTTTTAAAATCATCTCAGAAGCACACAAAGGTGCTCTCTGGATTGAAAGGATTTTTGCTGGAGGAACTCTACTCAGGGGACACCCAAATTAGCCTCCTTTCATGTCCCCAAGATCATTTCCCACTGCAGTGGTCCCTATTTATCTACTTGCAATTTCTTGCTTTCGAACTGCTAAGTTGGCAGGAGCTGGGACAGAGACATGTGCTCATTCTGTCATGCAGTACTCGGGAATTGAACTGCCAACTTGCTGATGTTCAAGCTAACAAGGGATGCTTCTTAACCATTGAGCCACCAGTATGAGGTTCAGCTACCTTTGTTTTCTACCACCAGTATGAGATACTTTCTGTGTTCCTTTCTTCTTAAACATACCCAGAATAAAACAGCTCAAGGACAAGAGAAGCTTTTAGAATCACTATAAATAGCATTTCACCAGAGGGAGCAGGGTATAGTTTATAGTTGTACACGAAGTGTGCGGTCAGGAAAAACTGTGCACTGATAGAAAAAGAAATAGAGCAAAAATTCAACTGCATCGTAAAATGGCTCAGTTTAAGTCACCAGCTGAATTGCGTGCTTCCAATGCAATTGCAGTAGAAACTTGAGAAGGTGGAAACAGAAAATCAGTTTTACTTAAGACACACTAAATCCATCTGCTCAGTCTGGATATTTATGATGAGTTTTGGGGGGAAGAGTGTTTGACAAGACCCTTGTGCTGTCAGAAAATCTGCTTTAAAATAACTTGTGACATTGGTAGGATATTGTCAAGAGAAATGACTGAAATAGGCAAGACACAGACACAGCAAAAATAAAAAAATTTGCCCTATGTACATTCCACAACAAATCCTCTGTACAGAAGGGAGGCCCCCAATGAAAACAAATATTATTTTACTCAACCTGTATTTGTTAAATAAGCTCATTTCTTATAATCAATTTCACATTCTATAACAGGGCTTCTCAACCTGCGACTGAATGCAGCCCACGGCACCATTTCATGTGGCCCACCACCACCTCCACCACTTCAGAAAGTGCCATGTGGTGGAGGAAGGGTAAAATGGCCATCCAGCCCCTGAAGCGATCTGAGGCCTCCTGCTTTAAAAGGTTGAGAACTCCTCTTTCTTTAAAGAGGCCATCTCTGTAACTCTCTGCCCACATAGGGGATTTTTAAACTCTTAGTGGCAGGGATAAATTTACTGAAATCCCCCTCATGGGATCCTATTGATTACCAGGAATGTTTGTGGGAGAGATTTACTGGGATATACAGCATATTCTTCATTGTTTGGAGAAAGTTCTCCTGATGCATACCTTAGGTAAGTACATCCGTGTTTGTTCAAAACTGCGCAGCATTCCTTGCTGCTTCCTTCTCCTGCTACTACTTGGCCCTGGTCACCATCATTGTGGTGGTAGCAAACAGAGGTAGCTGAACCAGTGCTAGAACCAGTGATGCAATCTAAAAAATATTTTTTACTACCCACGCTGTGGGCGTGGCTAATTGTGGTCATGGCTATCTGTGGGTGTGGCCTCAAACCTCGCCCACCAAGAAAAAAATAAAAAAAGAAGAAGAAAAGAAACCTACCTTGCTCTTGCTTCGCTTGTTGTCCCAGAGATGAGGAGTATGAGTCCCAGAGCAGCCAGGCACTGCTGGTGAGTCAGCCCCTCACCGTCCGGGTGTGCTTTCACCGGCGGCGCTGCCAGCCCCCCAACCCAACCCACTCACCTCCCAGCAGTTCTGGCAGTGGCTGCTCTTCCTCCTCCCCCTCTTCTTCCTGGCTTCTGGTCATGTCCGGAGTACGGGGAGAGGGGGAAGAGGAGGTGGGTGTGATGTGGTGTGGCAGAGAGGTGGGTGTCTGTATTCCCACCAACCCTGGGATGATGTCAGGCAACAACAGCTGTCCCTCAGTATGGACATGAGTAGTAGAGGGAAGGACCTTATAATTGAAGTCTATCCACCTGCCTGTCTGACACTGAGCCACTTTCCCAGCATTATCAATGCAATATGCTGGCTATCCTGTAAAGAAGCACCTTTGGTTGCCATCTCCCTCCCTCCCCACCCCTGCTGCCACCACAACTCCAAATTAACCCATTTTTGCTCACACAATACACCAATTCACCAAGGCACATGCTCACAATTGGTACAATATAACAAAAGAAAAATATCTATTTAAAATAAGCAACCCCATCAAGAGTATTTCAGGGGCATTTAATGCAAGATTATATGTGTTTTGTGTAAATCAGTGCATTTGAATGAATTTTTACAAGTGTTATCTTTGAAGCAAATGTGTTACTTTTTAAGTTTGTAACTGCACCCTTAGTTTCTAGATTTTTATAGCAACTGGTGTGTGCTGATTGGCTTGTACAATATTATAAAAAGGGATATTAACTTTTGTCAAGATGGAACTACAACTCCTTAATCTAAGCCAGTGATGGTGGACCTTGCTGCTCCAGCTGTTCTTGAACTTCAGTTCCCAGAAGCCCAAGTCCCTGTGAATCCAAATGAATGGATTTACTGCACATGCATTTGTTTGGATTCACAGAGACTTGGGCTTCTGGAAATTGAAGTTCAAAAACAGCTGGAGCGCCAAGGTTCACCACAACTGGCTTAGATTAAGGGGTTGCAGTTCCAGTTTGAGAAAGGTCGGTTAATATCCCAGTAAATCCATTCGTTTGGATTCACAGGGACTTGGGCTTCTGGGAATTGAAGTTCAAAAATAGCTGGAGTGCCAAGGTTCACCATCACAGATCTAAGCCATTTTAGACAAGAGATTCTTCACCTATGTGAATATATCTATATATTTGGTATTTTTCTCCTTCATGGATTTTCTCCAATGAATTAAAAATCAGAAGCTACAGTGGAAAACAAAGGGATTGTGTTAGGAGTGGGAAATAATATTGTGTGAAGGACACACTGTTTAAAAAAGCACAATGTCCGATGGTTTAGGTATCTGGCTGTGGAGTCAAAGGTTCGTAGTTCGATTCCACACTGTGCCTTAAAGGAGAAGAGCCAGCCTATCTAGCTTTGGACAAGCTGCCAATTCCCAGAGTACACCCAGAAGAAGGGAATGGAAACCACTTCTGATTATACCTTTTTGTTGTTGATCAGTCGCATAGTCAAGTCCAACCATTTGCAACCACATGGACCACCACACACCATCCTCTGCAGCCCGCTCAGCTCTGCGCTCATTGCTTCAACAATGCCACCCATCCATCCATCTCACCTTCTGCCTCCCCCTTCTATACCAAAAAATACCATGAAAAGGGTCACCATAAGTCAGAATTGACTAGACGTCACATGGTTATTATTAAAAGATGCACACACAGTGTCTCGGCCACTAACACTCAGGATGTTTGTGCTGAAAATCTATATGGAGAAAATATTTTTGGCTGGGGCAGGGCAGACAGCTGGAAGCTGTAGAACAAAAAAGTAGTCATGCCAAGCTCTGGTGGAAATTGATACAAACGAGGTATGTACTTATTTTTCAATTAATTTTAGAAATTGTCTCAAATTAAATTAAAAGGCAATAGTGGAAGAGAAAATGGGGAAGAGATGAATAATTAAGACACAAGCCAGGGCTTTTTTATGTAGGCGTACATCATTTGCCACCTATTCTTTCAAAATTATTCATCCCTGAAATTCTCCAAACATAAATAAAATCCTATTCCTTAGATGTGCCGACCTCACATACACAAAAAGAGAGGGTGATTTTCCCCCCTCAAGGAGTTAAAGGTTGACTGCCGCTATGTCTCAGATTCAATAACATGCTTCCACTACAAAGATAATTAGCTCTTAAGAGCCAATTCTTGTACTGAGGTACAGTGAAAAAGATGAAACAGATATAGTGAAAGGTTATATGGGAAAGGTTATACTTTTTTTAATACACACGGTCGGGGAGTGGGGATGGGGAAGAAAAATAAATTCTGCAGGCAAATTATTCTTTTCTGGTCCTGTAAGTTTAACAACAATTTGGTTTTGTTGTTTTCACACCTTTTGCTCTTCCAGGGATAGTATGACTTCCTCATGCACCCTGGAACCTTCTGACACCACATAACCACATAGAACACCTTAGAGCAATCAATGACAAAGGGGGGGGGGGGGTCACAAAAAAGGAAACATTAAAAACATTTCCATATTCTTGGTACCAGTCTACATAACATGGTCAGTGGCACATTGCAGGCGCACCCCCCCAATGATGGACTCAGACACAAATGAAAGTGGATAACGGCATGGGCCACATTTATTGATTCAAGCCCTAGTCCGAATTATAAATTTCTATTGGTAAAACGACCAATCATAATTCTTAAGGCAAGCAGGCCGAAGTAACACTGGTAAGGTACCACCCAAAATTGCCAACGGCAATTGTTACAATGTATCTATTTGTATCAATTTGTTTGTTGACAACAAACAAATTGTTGACCGTAGTCAATATCTAACTAATGACCCCACCCTCTGACGTGTATCCGTAAAATCAGGGGGTGATTCCAGCTGTCTAGTGGTAACCATCACCCCCTCGCCTGGTTCGTCGTTGACCGGACAACGTTTAAACAACTTATGCCTATCTAGTGTTGTCCAGTCAATTGCGAACCTGCCGGATACCTGTGGGTCATAAATGTTTACCTTACCAGTGCTACCCGCCAATGTGACCAAAGTCAACAGTAGCACAGACAAACCCCTATATCAAACCATAGCAACAGTGTGGGATGGGCGAAAAAGCCAGGACTCAAAGGCCAATTGCGAGTCCCAGCCAAAAATTCCCACCCGGCCCCGAAGCGACCAAGAAATCACACTGTTAACTAGGGAGGGGGTGGAGGGGAAAAACTTCTCCGCTCCGTCGGTTCGCCAAAATGGCAGCACGGCTGCCTCGTGGCCAGCCCCTTTTATTAGGGTGCTGGCCACGCCCCTAACTACCCGGATGGTTTCGTCCGGTGGGGGGGGGGGCGCAAAGAGCACGGCGGCCATTTTGGCGCCACACTTCCATTTGCTTCACTCTACAGTTGCTCCCACACTGCTCCAAGTAACAGCAGAACACGAAAATTGTTGTTATGCACCATCAAGTCATCTATGACCTATGGCGAGCCTGTTAATGAGAACTCTCCAAAATATCCTGTCAAAACCTTCTTAGCTCTTGTAAAATTCCCTTCTCCATTGAGTCTCCACTGTACCTCCAAGGAGAAAAGTGATGCACAGGCCCAGGATGCTCCCCAGAAGAAGGGAATACTAAACCACTTCTGATGACACTCTTCCTAGAAAACTCAGCAAGTCAGAATTGACTTGATGGCACACAGTTTGTGGGGTTCCCCCTCCCCCTGTATTAGGAATTATATCTGCTCAAGATATACTTCTTCTGCATGGAACAGATTATACATTTTATTCCTCATCAGCTCAAGGGGCTAGAAGGTTTTTTGAGACTGTACATTATTGTAATTTTTGCTTTATTGTGTTTTCATCTATTATCTGGTCTTTGATATGTCATGCTGATATTGTTTACTGATATATTGTTTTGCTGATGTCTGTGGTATTATATGTTTCTGATAAGTTCTGAGGTAATATTGTTTCACTGATAAATTGTTGATACTTTAAATATGTATTGTTGATACTGTATTATTTATTTGTTTTTTGCATTACTGTATTACTGTATTATTATTTGTACTTGTGTACTTATTTTATTGTTTTGCTATTGTTGTTTGCCATTTCGAGTCACATTCGGGCTGAAGGAAGCGGGATACAAATTAAAGCTATGATATGATATGATGTCTGCTTCCAGTTTTGCTGGGGGGGGTTGTTGCTGGTGAGCAAAACAAAGAACCAGGGAGGTGTGCCTTTTGAAAATGCAGAATTTTAATTAGAAAGTGATTTCCCACCCCCAATATGGGTTGCCCATGTGAATAATTGGCCAAACCTTTCCCCAGGGGTTCACCCAGCCTTCAACAGATCCTGGGACCACCCGGACTTTGCAGGAAAGACAATTGGGGTATGGGCTAGCTAGTTAGTTTGGGGGTCAAATCATAAAGCCTTGGCTGATAACTACGATAGAAACAGGGCAGAAACCAAAGACGATGACTCTAAAGGAAATACACAATCCTCCGCTTCTGGCTGCAGATTAAGTTGGGCAAACAAGTCGCTCCAGACAGCAGAACAAGCTAGGTACCCGGAGACAATACACATTGACTCCGAGATTAGGGCAGGAACAATGGGTTTCGACAGCCCGAGGTAATTAGGTGTGAGTTGTCCATTAACCCTAGGGTAACTTCCAAGAGCTGGCATTGTAGCTAGACCACTGGAAAATGCCACGTATACATGCCTTCGGTATTAGGGGGTCATATGCATGCTATGCGCACATCACCCCAAGGCAGGGTAATAAATACGTGCCACCAGACCCAGATCGGGGCTAGACTTCACCACACGATTGTCTCGCATGTCTTCCTTGCGGCCAGCCACTCCAACATCTGGTAGCCATCGCAACATCTGGTGACCCCGACATGATTCTTCTCTGAAGCCACGACGTGATTCTTCTCTGAAGCCATTACGTGATTCTTCTCTGAAGCCACTGCGTGATTCTGATCGGGACGCAACCCCGATCAGAACCCGATGCGATCTGAAGGTTAGGCCAACGCGATCCCCAGCAAGGCCGCAACGATCCAGAAGCAAGGAAGCCAACGTGACCACAAGCCCAGCAGGCCCCACACATAGGAACGGACGTGTTCCAAAGCAGGGGAGAGCCGTGATCCTGAAACAGCAGAGGCAGAGCAGCAGAAGCCCATGGCAGAGAGCTATAGCCGCAATCCTGATCCACTGACCAGACCCGTGGGACATCGTCCTGTGCATCACTCACCCCGACATACTACCCAAAGGTGCCCCGACTCATCCTGCGGAGGCAAATCCAGGGAACCCCCAATCAGGTAGTATGGGGGCTTGTGTGTGTGTGGGGGGGGGCAAAACTCATCCATCAGGCAAAGAGCTCAGGTGGAGGAGCTCAAGGGCCTGGCCAGGCTATTTCACATAAGGGTACGGAGGAGCAGCCTGACGGAACTCATGATGCATCTGGGGGAACACTGCTTGTTCTACCCAGAAGCAAGCATATTTTTAAATAGACACAGACCTCTTAAAGCCATTCTTCTTGCTGCTAACCCAAGGAAAGCAGCCAGCCAACCGGATACACATTCCGCACGAGGCTAAGCAAACACTCCAGGCAGTAAACTGCATTCTCAGCCATCGATGGTAGACAGGATTAGCGAGAGGCCACACGCCCCCATCCTAAATTTGTACATCATTCGAACAGGGACCATGTTTGCAGGAGCACTAGGTATAGACTCCAGCGGGGGGGGGGGGGGGGAATAATGGAATGGGTTGTATCTACCAAACACCTCCTCCAGGAACATCATTCATCTGCAGGAATTGATAGCCACAGACATTCACAAGGGGAGGCTAAGAGCAAGGGACATTTCAGGACACGACTTGGCCAAGATAGTCGCACCATTCAATAAAGAGCAGATGAAGCAACTAATGCAGCTGGGAGACACCCTACCCATAGTATTAGAAGGGTTCATGGGAAGCCTGGCATATCACTTGCCAATGTGCAGGAGCACCAGGGGGCCCTCATGGGGACTTAACCCACAGGGGACAGAGGGTAACCAAATTTGGCAAATGTACATCATGCACATCCCACAATTTGGGAGATGGCAGTACATGCATGTCTCCATTGACACATTCTCGCAGTTTGCCTGGGCCACGGCCCAGAATGGAGAAGTTGCATCCAATGTAGAGCAACATCTCTTGACATGCTTCGTGGCCATGGGCAAACCAGGCTACTTGAAGACTGACAACGCACCAGCTTATAGTTCCCAACAGCTAGCCACATTCCTAGCAACTTGGGACGTAAAGCACACATTTGGCATTCCATACAATCCCCAGGGATAAGCCATTGTCTAACGGGTGAACCGGACGCTAAAGTCCTACATCGCAAAACAAACAGAAAGGGAGGAGATAGTCCCCCCCCCAAAAAAAGCCAGGGTCAGGCACAGCAATGCCTGCACAAAGTTTTATTCACTTATAACCACCTTAACATTTTTGCTGACTGCACCCTGCAGGAGAAGCATTTCCGATGGCAGGAAATCCTCCCATGACCCATGGTTCGCTTCAGGGTGCCGCCAGACCCCTCCTGGAGAGGTCTGGTGCCCCTGATAACATGGCTGAGAGAGTATGCAGTGATTATGTCCCCCACAGGAACCGTCTGGATTCCGGCCCGCTGCGTGAGACCACATTTTGAGCCGCATGGCATGGAACCGAGCAGTCCCGGACCCCCTGCCCGAGATGGAGGGAGTGAACCTGACGAGAGGACCCAGGCAGAGCAGATGACCCTGGCCTAGACCAGACCAGAGAGTGACCTGGGGGTTGGTCAAGACCTTGTGTGATGACGCCATGTCCATTCTGAGGGAGCAAAACACTGAGCCCACTCCGCAAAACATGGTGGCTGCAGTGCTAGCTCAAATCACCTACAATTCCCTGATGGTCATCTTGATCCTTTCCTTGCTGATGGGGGGAGAGGTTCAAGCTTCTTATGGGGACTTGATACCTGGCAGAGACTTAACTGCCAGTCTCCAGTACAACATTTGGGAGAAATTAGCCGGACTTGTCAACCAATCGGACTTTTTTTTGCAGCAAACCACGGACACTGCTTGTTTACTAAGTACATGTGAGAACACAATAGGAATTTACTATGGAGGTTTCTGCGCGCGATATTCAGCATTAATAGACTCTTGAGAAAGTCTTTCGAAATGTCCGCTTACCGGAGGGACATCGGAAATCCTTGAACACCGCTCCTCTCCTATTCCTGCGTTGGATTTTCGTGGCACCATCTCTAATTGACTTACGTTTGGCCAACTTACAGCAGAACTTACCTTTTGGATACTCGATACCTACCACGTATGAATTACATCACACTTACGTAACATTGTGCTGGCCTCACGAACACAGACATTGCTTGGGGAATATATATATATATATTTATCCAACACAGGACCACATGGGAGAGGGAGAGCATTTTTTCATGTACTTATATTGAGCATTTCTGCGTGTAATTATATTGTATACTCAAGTGCGCCTGCTGTACATGTATTGATATTGTTAGACTCTCAAGCAGTATTTCATTCAATAATCAGTAGAGTGTTTATTAGCACTATTTTAGCACATTAAATTTTTGCCATTATCGTGATTCTTTTTGGGAATGTTTTTCTCGGTTATCCCTATCACATCCCAGCCGCCTTCTGCGTCATATTATTTTGCCTACAGGATGGTTTTTTACTTGTAACCAATGGACTTGGAACTACATACCCGCTAATACGTCTGAGTCTGACTCATACTGTTGTGTGAGTCGCTTAACCCTGGTACTCCCCGAGAGGGAGATGGTCACCCCAAACCCGGTTACCCCAAGGCCAGCACGGCCCATATGAGCGGTCCAGCTAGGTGAGACATGTGACAGTGATATCACTGTGCTTAGCAAGGCAGATTACGTGTCCCTAGCAGTCAGTATCATAGGGGTGCCTGGACTAGAAGTAGGAAATGCATGCAGGATCGTCCAGCTGGTGTGTGTGCTAGCAAAAGCCATCAATCATACCTCATCAGCCATTGCCATGTTAAACCGAGAGCAGGCTGAACTGAGACATGCAGTTTTGGATAACCGTGCAGCAATTGACTATTTGCTGCTCTTACACCACTTGGGCTGTGAATCTGTCCAAGACATGTGTTGTTTTAACCTCATGGACAATTCTTGCAAGGTCCAGAGTCAAATCACCGAACTTGACACCATAGTTAAACACATCAAGGAGAATGCCAACTGGGGGTGGTGGGACGAACTCTGGTCCTGGGTGCCATGGGGGTGGTTGCAAACAACGCTTAAAGCTATCGCTGGCATTGTGGTAGTGGGAATTATGCTTTGCTGCTTTGCGCAGTGCATTCATTCACTCTTGTCAAAGTGTACCTCATGGCAGAGACCCCAAGAGACAGTTACGCCCAGGCAGATCATGCCTTATATCTACCGTGCTCTCAGCCAGGCTGATTTAACTAATAAAGGAAGGGGGAATGTGGGTTGCCCGCTTGAATAATTGGCCCAACCTTTCCCCAGTGGTTTGCCCAGCCTTCAACAGATCATACCTGTCAAGCGCAGCTCCAGAGATTATGGGACCTGCGAAGAACATTTCTGCAAAGGTCCATTCTACCCATGCGTAAAAGCCTTCTATGCATGCATAGAATGGACCTGCGCAGAACTGTTCTGTGCAGGTCACTTCTACCCATGTGTAGAAGGCTTCTACGCATCCCCTTCTGCACAGAAGCCTTCTACGCATGCGTAGAAAGGACCTGCGCAGAAGGACCTGCATAGAAGGGTTCTATGCATGCATAGAAAGGATGCACAGAAAATCCTCCCCCCCCCCCCCCGCTGCCAAATTATGGGGTAGCGGCAGCTCTGGGCGGGAAATGGAGAAAATCGGCATGGAAATACGGGAAATCCCAGCCAATTCGGGATACTTGACAGGTATGCAACAGATCCGGGGACCACCCAGACTTTGCATGAAAGGCAATTGGGGTACAGGCTAGCTAGTTAGTTTGGGGGCAAATCATAAAGCCTTGGCTGATGGCTACAATAGAAACAGAGCAGAAACCAAAGATGATGACTCTAAAGGAAACACAATCCTCCGCTTCTGGTTGCAGATTAAGTTGGGCAAACAAGCTGCGCCAGACAGCAGAACAAGCTAGGTACCCGAGATTAGGGCAGGAACAATGAGTTTCGACAGCCCATCTGGTAGCCATCGCAACAGCCTTCAAATCTGTTTCCCAATGGGAGGGGCATCAGAATATCAATGGAGAAAGGTCTGGCTGATCCCTGTCAACAACTTTGAAGGACAATAGCACCAAAGAACAACTCAGATGGCTTTTCTTCCAAATGATAAGAATGGGCAGAAGTACTGCTGTTGAATATTGCCCAGTTTCAGAATTGAAGAGCCTGTCACTTTGTGGAATATGGTTATTCCAGGAACAAGTGAAATGTAAAATACAAGCATTGTAAAGTATGATTTGCAGGTATGCTGTGTAGGCTTGGTATAAATTGGAGCCTTATTTTATGCTCCCTTTTTCCCTGTGGCTCCAAAAGAGCTGTCAAAATCTTGATAGATGTATGAGGGAAGAGCTCTGTCAGTTTGCAGAGATATATTGATCCTTTGCGGATCACAGGTAAATGAAGCCTGATTCAGAGAACTGGAGGTGCATAAATAAGAACACCAATATCTGCAAATTCAAACATGAACCATGACTGTAAGGATCTCTAGATCTTACAGTTTTATTCCCAACCCAGGTTCAGTTATACAGGTATCAGTAGACAGGTAATCTAATTTTATACATGACAGAAGCACACAAATGTGCTTTATGGGCTGAAAGGATTTTTGCTGGAGGAACTCTGCTCAGGGATCGCCGAATGAGGCTCCTTTCATGTCCCCAAGCTCTTTCCCCACCAAAGTGGGCCCTATTTATCTACTTGCAATTTCTTGCTTTCAAACTGCTAGGTTGGCAGGAGCTGGGACAGAGACAGGCATTCACTCAGTCATGCAGTACTCAGGTCTTGAACTGCTGACTTGCTGGCCTTCCAGCTAACAAGGCGAGCTTCTTAACTACTGAGCCACTGCTGTCTCCTAGGTAATCTAAATGGTTTACATGTTTAAGGCGATGTAAATCCCATTGATATACCTGTCAAGTTTCGGGAAATTTCTGTCAAACCCCTGTATTTTACACTCTTTCCCTCTGTCATCCCAGATTAGTTAGACTGCAATTAGACTGGAGTTAGACTGGATGCCAGCACAGGATAAGCATAGCTGTCCAGTTTCCTGTTTTGGCCAGGAAATTTCCCTTATTTGACAGAAATTTCCCGAAACTTGTCAGGTATGCCCATTGATTGTAGTGGGGCTCACTCCTCCTTCTACCACAGCTTTTAATTGTTTTTAATGGTTGCTCCTTTGTACCCTTCTCATAAAAATATATTTTGTGTCAGAAATTACTCTAGGTTGAAAGGATTTTTGCTGGAGAAACTCTGCTCAGGGGATGCCCAAATGAGATTCCTTCCATGTCCCCAAGATCCACCATGCAGCACTCAGGTATCAAACCCCAACTTTCCAGTCTTCAAGCTCAATGTCTTAACCCCTAAGCCACTACAGTGCTGCTGTGCCCTCTCATGATCTGGGTCAAGAGGGAGGCTCCCCCACTGGGAGCCCAGTTTACTGGTGTTTCAGAGCAGGAAAGAGGCTAGAAAATGGATCCATTGTTTTTGTTTGAGGAACAGAAACAGACAGGGAAGCCTTGATATGACAAAAGTTTCTTTGGTTATAAAATCCAGAGAGAAAGTAAAAAATTGCTGAATTTATTATATAATAATTGAAAATAAAATTATACAGTAAAATCTGTTAAATCGAAATGCCTACAGTAATCCACTAAGTTGCAAAGTGACTTTTTTTGTTGCTGTGGTGACATCTTTTTTCACCCAAAACTTTCTGGAGGCATCCAGGACAGTGAGTTAGCTCTACAACCCGGGAAACACTGGTAATTGCATATAGGGGCTTTCAAAATGATCCCTAAAGTCACAAAACATTTAGCTGGCTTCATTTCTTGAGACCTGATCCGCTGCTACTAGTATTTCACTGAGAAAAGCAAAAGTTTACTTTCCAAATAAAGAATTTATAACCGGGATAATACAGTTTCAACTTGGCAACTGCTGGGCTAAACCAAGAGGGGTTGGTCTCATATCACCTTGTGAGTTCACAGAGGATGTAACAGTTAAACAAGACATTTTCCAGCTCATATTTACTGGATGGGGAATTTCTCAGCCCAGAAGGAAAATTCCAATTTGGAAAGGATCTTGGTGACCACACTCTCATGGTGGGCACGAGCTAAGGATACAAAACAAAGTGGGTACAGCCAGATGCAATTTTTAACCAAACAGACATTTTATTACTAGTATGCATAGGGCAGCTCAGTTTGGGGCATTTCTTCTTAAGAGTAAATCTCTGTGCAACTGCTTCATAATGGGGAAAAACAGAGCTCAGTTCTGCATAACAGTCTTCAGACTTTAAGTAACTTCTTATTTCCTAGCTGCAGATTCAACAGGGGGCCGAGCATAGGCTTCATTCCACCACTAGCATAGGGTTCCTGTCTCAGGACTGTGCTGTGCAACATTAGTTTTATCATTCAAAAAAGGTGTAAACCAGTGTTAAAACAAATTATTCTGGATCATTCTTTTTGTGCACCAAGTCCATTGAACTAGACCAGAGATGGGCAGTCTTGGCCCTCCAGCTGTTCTTGGACTTCAATACCCAGAAGCCCAAGTCAACACACCAGCTGGTCAGGGTTTCTGGGAATTGAAGTTCAAGAACAGCTGGAGGGCCAAGACTGCCCATCACTGAACTAGACTGACATTCTCTTGGTGGATATCCATAATGAAGATACTATAGTTTATCAACAGCCAAATCTTAACATGTATAGAGGGATGAAACTCATATTCTTCCATAAACCTAGTTGTTGAACTGCTTACCTACCAAGATGTTTTATGAGTCCTAATGTGAGAATTTATTAGCAGAGCCTCAAACATGCTGCAGACACTTGGGGTGATGGGGTAACATAAATTAGTTCAGAAATGCAAGAATAAATTGAAAGAATAACCCTGGAGAGCTCCATTATGTGGGAGCAATTTCCCCAAAAAAACATTATTACTCATGCCAGCAAGAAATGTGGTAATAATCCCTATTATCATTTAATAGCTGGTAATTTAATGAATTACTACTTATAATTCGTGACATGATGGCACTAATTTATTTAGAGTGTGTAAATATTCAACAAGAAATTGAACTTTGAAGGTGAAGTGAGAAATGCACGTACTCATTAAGGTGATCATCATATATATTCCATACAATTATTTAGATTAGGTGAGGATGCACGAGGACTGAAATAATGGAATCGATTAGTATAAATGAAATAGGAGACATCTGACCCCTATTAGAATCTTTGAAAAGCAATCTCTTCAACTCAAGAAAGTATTTCAATAGCCACAGGAGGGAAATAAACTTTTCTCCAAATTCTTGTTCAAAGTTCCAACCTCAAACCAGAAAATCTTTAGCTACTCTTCAGTCTCAGAAGGTTCAGGTAATGCAAAAGGTACTGGAAATATATATTGCAGTCTTGGGTCTGGATCTAAAAGGTAGCTGTCTGATTACACAACCACCAGCAATGAGAGCAGTTTTACTACTTTTTTTCATTTTTTTGAGTTTGCTTAAGGGGGTGTCTGATAACTTCTTGTGCAAGCAATACACTCTCCATTAGTATCCATAAAAGTTTCCTATTGCACCACATTTTGAAAGTGAATAGCCCAGTCAATTACTGAGGTAGACACTTGGTGTTGGCATCAATATGCAGGGTCTTCTACCATTTGGGAACAGTTTATCCCAGGACATGTTTTTCCCATACCAGATTTACAAGGCCTCACAGTCTTCAGAGGAGACCCTGTGGACCATACCATGGCCAATGGATTTCCATCTGGCAGTGATGCAGAAAAAGACCTTCTCTATGGTGTTACCCTTACTATGGAATAGTCCCTACTTGATGAGATCCAGGAAGATAAACAACAGGAACAAACTGAGTTTCTCTCCCTTAATATGGTTGATGAGGTGCATGTAGATGAACAGATTGCAGGAGAGAGGCTCCTTGTACTAGGCGATTCAATAATTAGAAATACAGAGAAATGGATTTGTGATGCACATGATAACCGTATGGTGACTTGCCTGCCAGGTGCAAAAGTTGCAGACATCACAAGAAATCTAGATAGATTGTTAGAGAGAACTGGGAACGAGCCAGTTGTCATGGTACACGTTGGTACCAATGATGTTGGGAAGGCCAAGCGGTCTGTCCTGGAAGCCAAATTCAGGTTGTTAGGAAGAAGATTGAAGTCCCGGACTTCCAAGGTAGCATTTTCAGAAGTGCTGCCTGTCCCTCACACAGGACCTACCAGGCAGGCAGAGCTCAGAAGCCTCAATGCGTGGATGAGGCGGTGGTGTCGAGAGGAGGGTTTCAGATTTGTCAGGAACTGGAGAACATTTTGGGACAAGCCAAATCTGTTCAGGAGGGATGGGTTGCATTTGAACCATGATGGGACCAGATTGCTGGCACTCAACATCAAAAAGGCTGCAGAGCAGCTTTTAAACTGATAACTGGGGGAAAGCCGACAGGAGCTGGGCAGCATCCGGTTCGGAAAAGTGTGTACTTGAGTAGTGAGGAGGATGCAAAATTTACTGAGCAGAGCAAGGAGCTAGTCACTAGCATTCTAGCAGAAGGATGCAAGAGGCAGTCTAACAATGCAACTGGACACAAAAGACTGTGTCAGAAAAGCATTTATAAATGCTTGTATACAAATGCCAGAAGCCTCCGGAACAAAATAGGGGAGCTGGAATACTTAGCACTAGATAAGAATATTGATATTATTGGTATCACTGAAACCTGGTGGAATGATGATAACCAATGGGATACAGTTATCCCAGGCTACAAACTGTACAGGAAGGATAGGAAGGGGCAAATGGGAGGTGGTGTGGCCTTGTATGTCAAAGAAGTGATAAAATCGTATGAATTGGAATATCTAGGTGATTTGGAGTCACCATTAGAAGCTCTGTGGGTAAGAGTACCAGGCCACAAGGATGGTCTAACAGTAGGCATATACTATCGGCCTCCGACCCAAACTCTTGAGGGAGACTGGCAGTTGGAGAATGTTGTAAAGGAGGCATCCAAGAAGGGAAGCCTGGTTATAATGGGGGACTTCAATTACCCTCACATAGACTGGGTGAACTGTTGTTCAGCACATGATAAAGAGATAAAGTTCCTAGATATGCTAAATGATTGTTCCCTGGGACAGATGGTTGAAGACCCAACTAGAGGTACAAGAATCCTTGACTTGATCCTGAGTAATACTCAGGATCTGGTGCAAGATGTTAATGTGACTGATCCAATAGGGAACAGTGACCACAACTCAATTATGTTTAACTTGATCATAGACCGCAAGTCACTGATAAAATCTAACACAGAGACCTTAAATTTTCAAAAAGGAAATTTCCCAAAGTTGAGGAAACTAGTAAAAAAGAAGCTGAAAGGGAAAATTGAGAGAGTCCAAACACTCCAAGAGGCACGGAGGATGTTTACAAAAACAATAACAGAGGCTCATTGCAGGCGCACCCCCCCAATAACGGACACAGACAACATTGAAAGTGGATAACAGCACCGGGCCACATTTATTGATTCAATGCCCTAGTCCGAATTATAAATTTGTATTGGTAAAACGACCAATCATAATTCATAAGGCAAGCAGGCCGAAGTAACACTGGTAAGGTACCACCCCAAAATTGCCAACGGCAATTGGTTACAATGTATCAATTTGTATCAATTTGTTTGTTAACAACAAACAAATTGTTGACCGTAGTCAATAACTAACTCATGACCCCACCCTCTGACGCGTATCCGTGAAATCACAGGGGTGATGCATGATGGTTAGCAATCGTCATCACCCCATCGCCTGGTTCGTCGTTGACCGGACAACGTTTAACTAATTTATTCCTGTCTAGTGTTGTCCAGTCAATTGCAAACCTGCCGGATACTTGTGGGTCATACTGTTTACCTTACCAGTGCTACCCGCCAATGTGACCAAAGTCAACGTTATGAACACAGAAGACCCCTATATCAAACCATAGCAACAGTGTGGGATGGGCAAAAAAGCCAGGACCCGGAAGCCAATATGGGTCCCAGCCAAAAATTCCCACCCGGCCCCGAAGTGACCAAAATATCACACTGTTAACTAGGGAGGGGGTGGAGGGGAAAAGACTTCTCCGCTCCGTCGCTGAGGTAAAATGGCAGCTCGGCTGCCTCGTGGCCATCCCTTTTATAAGGGAGCTGGCCACGCCCCTAACTACCCGGATTCTCTGTCCTGTGGGGGGGGGCCCGCAAAGGGCGCGGCGGCCATTTTGGCGCCGCGCTTGCATTGCAGGCGCACCCCCCCAATAACGGACACAGACAACATTGAAAGTGGATAACAGCACCGGGCCACATTTATTGATTCAATGCCCTAGTCCGAATTATAAATTTGTATTGGTAAAACGACCAATCATAATTCATAAGGCAAGCAGGCCGAAGTAACACTGGTAAGGTACCACCCCAAAATTGCCAACGGCAATTGGTTACAATGTATCAATTTGTATCAATTTGTTTGTTAACAACAAACAAATTGTTGACCGTAGTCAATAACTAACTCATGACCCCACCCTCTGACGCGTATCCGTGAAATCACAGGGGTGATGCATGCTGGTTAGCAATCGTCATCACCCCATCGCCTGGTTCGTCGTTGACCGGACAACGTTTAACTAATTTATTCCTGTCTAGTGTTGTCCAGTCAATTGCGAACCTGCCGGATACTTGTGGGTCATACTGTTTACCTTACCAGTGCTACCCGCCACACGGAGGGGCTTCAAAGAAGACCTGACGCCCCCCCCCCCCCAGACCGTCAGCTCGGTCAACAGGCCTGCTCGCCAATCACCCAACAGGAGGTCCATACCTCCTCGCGACAGATGGACCCCATCCCCTGCGTACAAGTCATAATTTTGCAGGCTAATATCGGGGTGATGACTGACCCGTCCCCAAGCCCTGTCGGCAAGAAACCGCGCCACCGCCCTATTGACCGTGCGCCTAGCACGGTCAAGGGCCATGAGGTTAACGCCCCCTCTGTAAGAATGGCGCGGAACAATGTCCGACCACACCAGGGTTGTGGCAGGCCAGACATAATGCAAGTAGGCGAGTTCCTCGCAAATCGCATGCTTGAGCGATAAGCCGGTGACCTGGCCCAAATCATTGCCCCCCAGGTGGATAATGAGAATGTCAGGCGGGTCAGCACCCAGGCCAGAAAAAAGGAAAGGCCGCAGCTCCCGCCATAACATCCCAGGCTTACCATGCCATGTGAGACTGGCGTGTTCACCCAGTCCCAGTCGGGGTCCCCACTCTGTCGCCGCAGCGTAACGCGCTGCCCTGTGCACATAGCTGTGGCCCACCAGCCATACTGTCACCGGTGTAATACGACACCCAGGGTCTGCAAGAAAATTGAGAAAAAGGCGGTAAGGTGACTGGATTGGTACTCATGGCGGGAGTGGGCGCACATAAAACTGAAAACATTGCGAGCCCCACCTCCCCATGCTGCGGAACAATGTCCGACCACACCAGGGTTGTGGCAGGCCAGACATAATGCAAGTAGGCGAGTTCCTCGCAAATCGCATGCTTGAGCGATAAGCCGGTGACCTGGCCCAAATCATTGCCCCCCAGGTGGATAATGAGAATGTCAGGCGGGTCAGCACCCAGGCCAGAAAAAAGGAAAGGCCGCAGCTCCTGCCATAACATCCCAGGCTTACCATGCCATGTGAGACTGGGTCTGCAAGAAAATTGAGAAAAAGGCGGTAAGGTGACTGGATTGGTACTCATGGCGGGAGTGGGCGCACATAAAACTGAAAACATTGCGAGCCCCACCTCCCCATGCTGCGTATGTCAGCCCCAGAGTACCCAAAAGCAGCTGCTGTAGAGGCTGCACCAATACGGAACGAATGTGTGCCATAACGGGCACCTGGTAGGCCCACCCTGGTGAGGGCTCTGGCTGTCACCTTCCAAAACTGAAATTTAGTAAGGGGAGACCCATCTTGGTGACAGAAAAACGGGCCGTGGTGCATGCCACGCAGTGCCAGGAATTCCTGTAGGGCACCAACCGGACAGATGTCTGCCAAAGAACACCGTAGCAGTCTTACACCACTGCCTACGCCATGCTGATCTGTTTTAGAGGAGCGTATCCTCAACTGGGCCCAGCCTTTGGCTACATAGACATCTTCGAGTTCCAGTGCCCTACACTTGCATCCGCCTTATACAGCATCACGAGTTCGCTGACGCGGAGCGCTCCAAAAAATGCCACCGTTGTGGCTGCATGGAAAAGGGCTGCCTCATAATGATCAAAACAGAGGCCTGGCCAGCCCCGGGCCAACTGGGTAAGAACCCCTGGGGAAATAGGGTGCCGGTCGTCCGGGCAACGCCCGCGCTCGCGCACCCACCCCTCCAAAACATGTCTCACACGGAAGTCAGAGGTGGTATCCACATGACCTCCCACTTTGGCCATAAAAGCCAACGCCGAGAGCTTGGATGCTATGGTGCGAGGTGCGAGGCCCTGTGCATGCAGGTGAACCATGAACCGCAGAACATGGTCCACCGGGATAGGCCAGGTCTCTGGCAGGTGACATTGAGCCGAAAATGCCCTGTAAGAATTGAATGCTTGTTGGTACGCCTTACGCGTGCGTGGCGCTAGTGACAGGCCAATCGCCCGGTTCACCTCTCCTTGCCAATAGTCCAGATCTCGTCCGGGAGTGGCGAGGGAAATTCCTCCGCATCCGGGGCCAAGGCGCGGAACCGGGAGATCTGCAGGCGGGACAAAGCGTCAGCAATATCATTATTAATCCCAGGGACATGCCTGGCCCTGAACAAGACGTTGAGGCGCAGGCAGCGCAGCACAAAATGGCGCACTAGTTCCATAACCCTGGGCGATTTGGAAGTCTGTGCATTAACGATGTGGACAACAGCAGCATTGTCGCACCAGAAATGCACCACCGAATTAGCCCACTGTTCGCCCCATAGCATCAAAGCCCCCAGAATAGGGAAAAATTCCAGGTATGTGAGATCCCGCAGGCGACCTGTGCCTGCCCATGCCGGTGGCCACCCACCATAGGCCCACTTCCCATTGAAGTACATCCCATAACCCAGGGATTCTGAGGCATCAGACTGGATCTGGAAATTGGGGGATGCCAGGAGGTCAGACCTCCAAAATGAGACCCCATTGAACTCCCTCAGGAATTGCAACCAGACAAACATGTCTGCCCTGATACCCCGGGTAAGCCTGACTCTGTGGTGGGGCCTGGATAACCCTGCCATGGCGTCGCATAAGCGCCGGGCAAAAGCCCTGCCCGGTACGACCACCCTGCAGGCAAAATTGAGGTGACCATGTAGCACCTGCAGTTCCCTCAGGGATGCCTTACGCTTGGCCAGCAATTCCGAGATAAGGGCCACTATCCTGGACACCTTATCACCCGGCAACCTAGAAGCCTGCACTACTGTGTCAATCTCAACCCCCAGGAATACTAGCTTGGTAGATGGGCCCTCGGTCTTTTCGGGCGCTAAAGGGACACCAAGTTCCTCCATTAGCGTCTGAAATGTGTTGAGGAGACGTGTGCACGTGTCCCAGCCCCGTTCACCCCCGAATAAAAAATCATCCAGGTAATGGGCTACAGACCGGGACCCTGACCTGCGGACGAAAGCCCACTCTAGGAAGGTACTAAAACGCTCGAATGCCGAGCATGATATGGAGCAGCCAAAAGGCATGGCCTTATCAAAATAATATTCACCCTTAAATTTAAAACCCAGCAACTCAAAGTCGCCCGGATGCACTGGCAAGAGGCGAAAAGCCGACTTAATGTCACACTTGGCCAGCAAGGCACCCGGGCCACACGAGCGTACCATGCGCAATGCATGGTCAAATGATGTATACCTGACTGAACAGAGGTCATCAGGAATAGCATCATTGACCGATCGGCCGGCTGGGTAGGACAAATGATGAATAAGGCGAAACTCGCCTAGGGACTTTTTGGGGACCAAGCCCAGTGGCGACACCTTAAAATTGGGAAACGGGGGTGCAGGGAAAGGTCCAGCGACCCTGCCCGCATCTAACTCTTTCTTAATGCTGGCCGCAGCCACATCCTCCCTCCCTCTGAGGGATAACAGGTTGGGGGCATCCTGAGGGGACCTATCACCCATGAAAGGAATACGGAATCCCTGCTTAAAACCCTGAAGGAGATACTCCCCATCTTCCCCCTTCGGGTACGATGCGAGCCAACGCTCCAGCATGTCCACATTAATTGGGGAGGGGGCCTTTTGGAGAACCAGCTCCATCCGAGGCAGTCTTGCCAGCCCACTGTCCACCCCTCCCTCTGCCTCGTGCCCCCCCAGGTCTGGGACAGGCAGAGGCTGCGTGGGGGCCCGAACATGTGGGACACTCATGCTTATACCTGCAATTCTTTCTATTGCAGGAACCATTGGACGAGAAAGTCCAGCACAGCAGGCGGGCTGGAACCCCCTGCCCCGCCGCCTGGCGGGTAACCTGCGCTGGAGCCGCTCGCTGGACCGCATGTCCGCAATGGTATCTATCTCCCGGGGCAGGGCGTGTAGGCGTCATATACAAGAGCCAAAGCCTCTGGCACGGCTCATCCCATCTCATCTCGGGGTGGAGGGGAATCCTCATACGGAATTCCTCATCATACGCTAGCCATGAGGGGCCCGGGAAATCAACCATTGCCCTGTATATATTGTCCAAATATTGGACCATGGGAATAGCTAAATCCGGCCGCGCCCTCAAATACACCGCCATGTATATTAAATAAGCGGGGAGCCAATTGGCCCAGGTACGCGGCGGCTTACGGCGGCGTGCCTGCTCCTTGTCCTTCTCATCCTGTCCCTCCCTTTCCTCCTTGGTGGGCTCTCTGTTCAGGAGTGAGAAGATATCTATGTATTCCCCCCACCATATCTTTGCTCTGGTAGTCTGTGCCAAGTGATCACCTAGTGGCAAGGAATACCCCGCCATCGGCAAAGCCGAAAAAGGCACAGCCGGCCTAGGAAAAGGGGCCTGAGCTAAACCAGCCACCCCCAGCACATTCCCCGGAGTGTAAGAACAAGTACCCACCCCAGTACCCAAGGTGGCAGTCGTCGTCGCCGGGTGGGTTGCCGATAGCGTGGCCCCCGCACCACCCGCGCGAGGCCAAGGCCATTGAAAGACCCCCCCCCCCATATTGGGGATGTGTGTGGATGTACTCGCTTGCACCGTATACTCACATGCCGCACCCCCGCGGGCCGCCCCCACCGGGGGTTCCGGCCCACTGGGGGCGTCGGAGCTCACGACCGACGTAGAGCTCATCACCGGGGCTTGACCCGCACCTGGCTGCTGGCTGGGGAGCTGCGAGGCAGTGGCCGAAACCGCGCCACGCGCCTGCAGCAGCTCGACCCTCCCTGCCGGCTGTTGTCCTCCTGCCGACATCGCCTCAAAAGGGACCCCGAAGGGGGCGCCCGCCTGACTGGCCCGAGCCAACGACGCTTCCAGGGCCGCGATGCGGGCCAATAAGGTGTCCACGTTGACCAGGGGCAAAGGGCCGGCCGGCCCGCCTGGTCCAGGCGCGGGTGCAGGTCCCTGCACCCCAGGACCCGAATATGGCCATTGGCCAGCACCGAAGCCCGGCAGGGTCGGTGGAGAAACCTGCCAAGGCAGGGAGCCGCACCACCCCCCGAGGCTGGAGGGCCCCGGGGGAGGCTGCGACCCAAGATGAGTAGGCCCAACAGGGTGGGCAGGTGCAGGAGCGGTGTCCACCGCTCGCGGGCCGCGGGCCGGAACGCCTTCCGCGCCCGCACTCTGATCGGGCCAAGGGGCAATAGACCCCATTCCGCTGGCCCCGGCAGGGGCCGGCAAAGGCGGCTGTTGAGGAGGCGGCACCGCGGTCCTCCGACCTGGGTTGCGCCTCCTAACAGCGCGAGCTGCACTAGAAGCTGCCTTCTTCTTCGAAGGCATCTCCACCGAAGCAAGAAGGGAAGCCAGCAAGGCAGAACTGCTACCAAAAAAGGCTTCCCGGTAGGCTAAAGCGCGACGGAGACACAGGGGAAAAGACTTCTCCGCTCCGTCGCTGAGGTAAAATGGCAGCTCGGCTGCCTCGTGGCCATCCCTTTTATAAGGGAGCTGGCCACGCCCCTAACTACCCGGATTCTCTGTCCTGTGGGGGGGCCCGCAAAGGGCGCGGCGGCCATTTTGGCGCCGCGCTTGCAATTGGAATGCATACCCAAAAGGAAAAAGGGCACTGCCAGGTCCAAGAGGACTCCAATGTGGCTTACAGGAGCTGTTCGGGAAGTGATCAAGAGCAAGAGAAGCTCATTTAGAAGATGGAAGGCTTGTCCGAATGAGGACAGCAGGCAAAAACATAAATTCTGGCAGAACAAATGCAAGGCAACAATCAGGAAAGCAAAGCAAGACTTTGAGGAGCGTATAGCTAAAAATACTCAGAGAAATAACAAAGACTTCTTTAAGTACATTAGAAGTAAGAACCCAACTAGGAAGGCCATTGGACCATTAGATGACAATGGAAGGCAAGGGGTTATTAAAGAGGAAACAGAGATTGCAGAGAGACTCAATGAATTCTTTGCTTCAGTATTCACTGAAGAAGACAGAGGCCACATGCCCAAAACAGAGCCTATCTTCATAGGGAGGGAAACCGAAGAATTAAGCCAGATAGAAATAACCAGGGAGGAGGTCCTTGCATGTCTTGTTAAACTAAACACTAACAAATCACCAGGACCAGATGGCATCCATCCACGAGTTCTCAGGGAACTTAAAGATGAAATTGCTGATCTCCTAGCCAAAATATATAATCTTTCCCTCAAATCAGGCTTTGTGCCTGATGACTGGAAGGTAGCGAATGTAACACCAATTTTCAAAAAAGGATCCAGGGGTGATCCAGGAAATTACCGACCTGTCAGTTTGACATGTGTCCCAGGTAAAGTGATGGAAACCATCCTAAAAGATAGAATTAATAGGCACATAGAAGAGAAGGCACGGCTAAAGGAGAGCCAACATGGCTTTTGCAAGGGCAAATCATGCCTCACTAATCTGTTGGAATTTTTTGAGAGTGTCAACAAGCATGTGGATAAGGGGGATCCAGTTGACATTGTTTATCTGGACTTTCAGAAGGCTTTTGACAAGGTCCCACACCAAAGGCTCTTGAATAAACTTACCAGTCATGGAATAAAGGGACAGGTCTTGTCCTGGATCAGCAACTGGCTAAGGGACAGGAAACAGAGGGTAGCACTAAATGGACACTTCTCCAAGTGGAGGGAAGTAAAGAGTGGGGTCCCCCAAGGTTCAGTACTGGGACCCCTGCTTTTCAACCTCTTCATAAATGATCTAGAGGTAGGAGTAAAAAGCAAGGTAGCCAAATTTGCTGACGACACTAAATTATACAGGGTAGTGAAAACTGTGAGAGATTGTGAGGAGCTCCAGAGGGATCTCTCGACACTGGGGGAGTGGGCAAAACAGTGGCAAATGAGTTTCAACATTAGTAAGTGCAGAGTGATGCATGTTGGGGCAAAGAACCCCAATTACATTTATAAACTGATGGGGTCTGAACTCTCTGCGACAAACCAGGAAAGGGACCTTGGTGTCCTGGTGGACAACTCAATGAAGGTGTCAACCCAGTGTGCCTCAGCAGTGAAAAAAGCAAACTCAATGCTAGGGATCATTAGGAAGGGTATAGAAAATAAGTCAGCAAGTGTCATTTTGCCTCTTTATAAATCTATGGTGAGGCCCCATCTGGAATACTGTGTACAGTTCTGGTCGCCATACCTCCAGAAGGATATTATGGAGCTGGAAAAAGTGCAGAGGAGGGCAACCAGAATGATTAGGGGACTGGAACACCTTCCTTACCATCTGAGGCTGCAACGGTTGGGCCTCTTCACTCTTGAACGATGACGTCTAAGAGGTGACCTGATTGAAGTTTATAAAATCATGCACGGTGTGGACAAAGTAGATAAGGAAAAAATGTTTTCCCTATCGCATAACACTAGAACTAGGGGACACTCCATGAAACTTTTGGGTACTAGTTCTCAAACAAATAAGAGAAAGTACTTTTTCACCCAGAGGATTACTGGTCTATGGAACTCCCTGCCAGAAGAAGTGGTGACAGCTGTCAGTCTTGACAGCTTTAAGAAAGGATTAGACAAGTTCATGGAGGACAAGAGTATCAATGGCTATAATTATGGATACTTAAGGACAACCTCCGGGTTGGAGAGATAGGCAGGATATCTCTCAATATCATTTCCAGGGAATCCTAAGCAGGCATCTGCTTGGGAATACCCTGAAGGAAATGGTGAGCCACTGTGTGAGACAGAATGCTGGACTGGATGGGCTGTGGCCTGTTCCAGCAAGGCTGTTCTTATGTTCTTATGGCCAAACATCCATTCTGCAGTGGCTCAAGACAGTGGTTAAGATGCTGACTGGGAGGCGGAAGGTCAGCAGTTCAAAACCTGAGTACTGCATGATGGAATGAGTGCCTGTCTCTGTTCCAGCTCCTGGCTTTCGAGCAAGGGTGACCTTTACCTTTACCATCCTAAATGCTGCTTCATTTTAGATGTTTACTTCTTCTTCCATGTCTAGGTCAGATGGAAATCTGCCAGAATGAAGCCACCTTTGGTGAACTCATTCCATAGTTCCTTTCGCCCGACTTGTGTGAAGAAGATTAGTTGGCACAACAAGTTTGCTATTGCCCGGGATACGCCCAATTGTGGTTCAAAATACCACAATCTTCGAGGTGGCTCTTTTTCTGTAGCCCTAAATGTTTTACTGCAAATCCTTTTTCTTTTTATGTTGGCTTCTCCTTCTCCAGTGCAGGCTGCCTTCTGCTCTCTCATAAGTTACACTGTTCTGTTTTTACAGAATTGAGTTACCATTTTGTAGTGTTACAGAAAACAACTCTGCCATATTCAGTATGAATATTCAATATTTAATTCCAAATATTGGCTATCATCACAGCAATCACAGCTATGAAGATTGTCCTGGGAACAATATAATGCAGTGGTCTTCCATTTGCCTTATGGATTGCAGGGTGGCACCCATACCACTGATCCAGTTCCGCAAGTCCCTTTCTGGTCCTGAGCCCTTTTTGTCACACAAAGTCCTCATCAACCCCAGGTAAGTATTGATGAAGCTGCTGTCCTCCATCAAGATGGATTCAAGTGGGATTTAATCCATTTGTGGACTATCACCCTTCCCTGTGGACTTCACCATCCAAGACCATTAGTGCCCAGCAGTGATGCACTGCAAAAAAGTTTACTACCCCCACCCTGGGCATGGCTAACTCTGTGGGTGTGGCTAACTCTGTGGGCCATGCCCACTTGGCTGGCCACACAATGGCCTGGGGTAGAGAGGTGGCAGTGGCCAGCCAAGTGGTTGTGGCCTAAGGGAATTTCCGCTACTGGTTCCCAGGATCCAATGGGAACATGGAGCAGTACACCACTGGTGCCCAGGGTCGTTAGGTTAATTAACCACTGCCTGAAAATCAGCATAGAGACACTGGCAGTATGGTCTACTCTATTACCATAGCAAGATAACCTAGCCAGATTTGAACTCTGTGATTGAAAGAATTATTTGGAAAAGAGAGAAGACACAGAGGAGTATTTCTAATAAATAGAGATAAACAGAGATAAATAGAGATAAACAGACAGAGATAAATAGAGATAAACAGGCTTGGTAAGAAGCCTGAAAGCAGTGATTCATCTATATGATAAATTCATCTATATGATGAATTTATCACTGGCAAATGAAAACCACAGATATAATCCATCCCCATGGAACCTTTCATATCTCCTTCCATATGATTCTTGTGCTCTCCAGTACTATTTCAATAAGATAGTTTTCCGGGTATAGATCCTCTTCACTTGATTCTATGGCTGAGATAAACATATGTGCAGTGGCTCTAGGAGAGGGAAGGGAAGAGTGGGTTGAGTTACGCAGTATACTGCATTGTGGCTTCACATGTGTTGGAAAACCCATAAGTGGCTGGCTGTAGTGGCTGCACTTTTCCCCGATACCACTTGCATCTTCAGCCACAGGGAGAATTAAGGTGGTTGAGATGTGCATGACAAGCAAACCATTGTAAATTGTGGTGACATGGAACTTCATAACATCTCTCTTTTTCAGTACAATGCAATATTTATCATGAAAACGCCCACAGAAATTTTCATTCTCCCCAGTCTCACTGCAACCAGTGATGATGTGCTCACAGTCAAAAATAAGAGCACTGCAAGATTATTATTATTATTATTATTATTATTATTATTATTATTATTATTATTATTATTATTATTATTATTATTATTATTATTATTATTATTATTATTATTATTATTATTATCAATTACAGTGATACCTCATACAACATCCAAACTTGGTTCCACAAGTTTGGACTTTATACGGATTTGGACTTGGTATGAGGCATGCAAAATCCTAGCCGCGATGCCTCATACAACGTCCAAATCCTTGCCGCGATGCCTCATATAATGTTGTTTCCATAGAGATACATTGTACGGTAACAGCACAGACTTCAGGGCAAAGTCAAGGAAACAGACGGGAAACTGACAGAACTTTAAGAAATCATTGTCTAAAGGCTAAAAACATTACAAAAACTTGTCAAACAACCCTGATTGTCCAAGAACCTGAAGAATGCTGCAAAAATCCCAGGAATGCTTCTAAAAATTCTGACGAAAAAATTCAAAACCACTCCTAAACACTCTTTGCCTCATGCAAAACCCACAAGAGCAATGCATGCATTTGTCCTGCCTTTTATACTGCCCAGGCACAATGCAACCTGGGGAAAACCCCAATGCCTCATACAATGTCACACGACTTTGTATGAGGCAACTTTTTTCAAGGAATTAGGCGATGTTGTATGAATCCGATGTTGTATGAAGCGGACTTTGTATGAGGTATTATTATTATTATTATTATTATTATTATTATTATTATTATTATTATTATTATTATTATTATTATTATTATTATTATTATTATTGGTAGTAGTTGTTGTTGTATGCTGCCCACTCAACAATGTGACTCTGGACGGCTCACAACAATACCACATCTAATACACTATACATATATCACAATACAATGAAATAAGATACAAAAAGCATAAGATAATAGAAATAATGCTCCTATTTGTCACTTCATGCCTAACAGAAGGACAAACTACACATGCAATGATGGCTTTTAGGAAAGCAAGGTGGATGAGCTGGACAGTTGGGAAACTCAAATCTCTTCTCTTAGAAGCACTGGGGGAAACCATGAGATGGGACAAGCCATGACTTAGTTGGGAACCACAAACTAAATAAATAATCTACTGTCTTCCCAGTTCTACTTCTCCAATTCTATTCTGTAATTCTTGCCATGAAGGTGAAAGTGGGCAAAGTGCAGTCCTGCCATTGTACATAGGACCAAAGCTTTTTGGTGACCTCTCTCAGTTCCTGAAAGCCCACAGGAGTGTTGATTCAACTTTGCAGGTGCACCCACCCAAATAAAGACTCAGACACCGGTATTGGATTAAAGGCATTGCACCACTTTTATTAAATAATGCCCTAGTCCGAATTATAACTTTCAATGGTGTATCATCCAATTCTAATTCTTTAAGGCAAGCAGGCCGCAGTAGCACTGGTAAGGTTCCACCCAAATTGCCAATGGCAATTGGCTATTATGTATCAATTTGTATCAATTTGTTTGTTGTCACAAACAAATTGTTGACCGAAGTCAATATACTATCTATTGACCCCACCCTCTGACGTGTATCCGTTAAAATATCAAGGTGATGCAGGCTGTGAAGCTCCTAGCATCACCCCGTTCATGGTTCGCCCTTGACCGGCCAAGCCTGTTTCCCCTGTACCTATCTACATGTTGGCCAATCAATTGCGAACCTGCCGGATACCTATGGGTCATAAATTTTACCTTACCAGTGCTACCCGCCACACGGGGAGGCATCCATGATGACCCACCGCCACCCCCCCCCCCCCGACCGACAGCTCGGTCACCAGGCCCGCTTGCACGTCCTCCAAAAAGAGGTCCATACCTCTAGCTGATAGGTGAACCCCATCTCCAGAATACAGGCTAAAATCCTGTAACCCTATCCCCGGGTATCAAATGGCTGTCCCCAAGCCATTCTCGATAAGGAACCGGGCAACAGCCCTGTTCACTGACCGCCGGGCACGGTCCAAACCACGGAGATCAATGCCTCCCCTATAACAGTGTCTCGGCACGATGTCTGACCATAGCAACCATGTGTACGGCATAAATGGTGAAGGAACGCCAGGTCACTGCACACCGACATCTTTAAAGCAAGGCCAGTGATCTGTGCAAGATCATTGCCGCCGAGGTGCAGAATCAAAACATCTGGCGGTCCGGCATCCCCGATGGACAACAGGAATGGCAACAGTTCCCGCCACCTCATGCCGCGCACACCATACCACTGCATACACACAGATGCACATAGCCCGAGATGGGGTCCCCACTTCTACGAGGCAGCATACTGTGCCGCCCAGTGCACATAACTGTGGCCCACCAGCCACACTGCCACCGGTGTGCGGAAACACACAGGGTCTGTAAAAAAACGAGAGAGAATTGAGGGCATAACAAGGCACTCATGCAGTGAGGGGACGAACATACAAAGAAAAGTGTGCAGATCCCCACCTGCCCATCCTACGTATATCAGCCTCCGAGTACCCAAATGCCGCAGCAGTTGATGCGGCACCTATCCTAAATGAATGGGTACCATAACGAGCCCCAGGAACCTCCGCACTGTGAAGTGCAGTCCCAGTAACCCTCCAGAATTGGAATTTGGTAAGGGGAGACCCATCCCGGTGGCAGAACAACAGGCCAGGGCGTGAACATGCCAAAAAAGCATGTAGGGCACCAACCGGACAGATGTCAGCAAACATGCATCGTAGAAGCATCACGCTACTATCCTTCCCTTGCTGATCGGCCTTTGAGGAATGAATCTTCAACTGAGCCCATTCATGGTTGAGAGACACATCTTCCAGTTCCAGTGCCCTTTGGGACATGTCCCCTTTTGAAAGTGGGACCAGCTTGCTGATTCTCAGAGCTCCAAAGAAAACTACGGTGGTAGCTGCATGAAAAAGAGACTCCTCATACCTATCATGACACAGGCCACGCCAGCCTCTGGCAAGGTGTGCCAGAAGACAAGGTGAAACAGGCTGACGTGTGTCCGGGCGGCGGCCGCGTTCACGTGTCCACCCTTCCAACACATGGCGAATACGGAAGTCACCTGTGCAATCAGTAAAGCCCTGTGCCTTAGCCATAAATGCCAATGCCGAGAGCCTGGTGGCAATGGTGCGTGGGGCCAGACCTTGACTACGAAGGTGTACCAAGTACTGCAAAACATGGTCAACCGGGATCGGCCACGTGGCAGGGAGCTGCCTCTCCCTACAAAAAGCCCTAAACTGTAGGAGCATGTGCTGATATGCCTTACACATGCATGGGGCCAAAGACATGTCAATCGCCCGGTTCACTTCTCCTCGCCAAAGGTCCACATCTTGGCTGGAAGCGGAGAGGGAAGTTCCTCTGCGTCTGGAGCCAAGGCACGGAACCAGGAGATCTGCAGGCGGGATAAAGCATCAGAAATATCATTGTCAATGCCTGGCACATGTCTGGCCCTAAAGAGCACATTAAAGCACAAGGACCTAAGGCAAATTGTTGCACTAATGCCATAACTCTGGGAGACTTAGATGTTTGGCCGTTAACAATATGCACTACGGCAGCATTGTCACACCAAAAGTGAACTACGGAGTTAGCCCACATGTCACCCCAGAGCATAAGTGCACCTAAAATTGGAAAAAACTCAAGGAACGTAAGGTTGTGTAAGCGATCCATGTCTTGCCATTCCTGGGGCCATTTTCCATAGGCCCACCTACCCTCAAAATAAATCCCATATCCTAGGGAACCTGAGGCATCTGACTGGACCTGGAACTGGGGGTTGACCATATGCTCCGCCCTCCAAAAGGAGACGCCATTAAAGCCCTGTAGGAATGTGAGCCAAACCGACAGGTCAGCCCGTAAACCCCTGGTCAGCTGGACCCTGTGATGCTTTTTGGAAAGAACCACCATAGCATCACAAAGACGCCTGGCAAAGGCTCTACCCGGTGTCACCACCCTGCAGGCAAAGTTAAGGTGGCCGTGGAGCACCTGCAACTCCCGGAGAGACACCTTGCGCTTGGCAAGCATTGCCAAGATTGCATCCGAGATCCGAGTCACCTTTTCCCTGGGTAACCTGGATGTCATGTCTGGGCAACGGTGTCAATATCTATACCAAGAAAGGTAAGGGTGGTGGCTGGCCCCTCTGTTTTTTCAGGTGCCAGACAAACACCAAATTCCTCCATGAGGCCTTGAAAAGTAGTGAGCAGGCATCCACATGTGCCCGAGTCGTGTTCACCCCCGAACAAAAAATCGTTGAGGTAGTGTACCACAGACCGGGATCCCAACCTTCGAACGAAAGCCCATTGAAGAAAGGTGCTAAAGCGTTCAAAGGCCGAGCACGAAATGGAGCAGCCAAAAGGCATGGCCTTGTCCACATAAAACTGGCCCCCAAAAGAAAAACCTAAAAGCTCAAAGTTGTCGGGGTGTACTGGCAACAATCGGAATGCCGATTTGATGTTGCACTTCGCCATTAGCGCCCTGCGACTGCATTAGCGTACCATCTGCAAGGCCTGGTCAAAAGACGTATACTGGACTGAGCAAAGGTCATCCGGTATAGCATCATTGACTGAGGAACCCGCAGGGTAAGACAGATGGTGAATCAAATGAAATTCACCTGAGGACTTTTTAGGCGCTAAGCCAAGAGGGGTTATTTTTAAATTTGAGTATGGGGGCACATCAAACGGTCCGGCAACCCTACCCTCTCTAACCTCTTTGGCTATCTTCTCTGCAGCAATGCCCTCCTTACCCCTGAGAGATAGCAAATTTGGGGCATCCTGAGGTGCGCGAACACCCCTGCATGGGATGCGGAAGCCAAAAGTAAAACCCTCAAGCAGGTAGATCGCATCATCCTGTCTAGGATAGACGTGCAGCCACTGTTCAAGCATACTAAGATTAATTGGGGAGGGGGCCTTTTGAATGCGTAGCGGCATCAGAGGGAGCTCTGGCCGACCCCTGGTATTCCTTTCCCCTACCCCGGGACTCACCGGCCCGCGGGCATGTGGAGGCGGCATGAGGGCCGGCACAGGAGGGGCACTCATGCCAAAATTTACATTGGCACCTGTTGCACACCCCATTGGCGGAGTAGCTCCAACAAAACAGGCGGGCTGGAACCCCCTGCCCCGCCGGCTGGCAGGGAACCTGTGTAGTGGCAGACTGCTGTACGGCATGGCCGCAGTGGTACCGGTCCCCCGGCGCCGGCCGTGTAGGGGTCATATAAAGGAGCCAAAGTTGCTGGCAGGGCTTGTCCCACCGCATCTCCAGGTGAAGGGCCGCCCTCATCCTAAATTCCTTGTCATAGGCTAACCATGACGGGCCAGGGAAATCGACAACAGCCTGGTAAATATTGTCCAGGTACTGGACCATTGGAATGGCCAAATCAGGATGAGCCCTAAGATATACTACCATGTATATTAAGTAGGCCGGTAACCAGTTGGCCCAGGTACGGGGGGGCTTACGACGATGGGACAATTCCTTGTCCCTGTCGTCCTGCCCCTCCTTCTCCTCCTTAGTAGGTTCATGGTTAAGGAGAGTGAAAATATCCACGTACTCTTTTCCCTGGTGGCCTGAGACAAGTGATCACCCAGGGGAAGGGAGTAGCCGGCTGTCGGTATGGCCGTAGTCGGCATGGGTCGGAATGGGGGAGCAAATAATGTGCCCTGTTGCCCACCAAGAAATTGAGCTGGCACAGATGGGGCGGCTATCCCCAGCACAACCTGGGAAGAGGTAGGAGCCCAGGTGGTCAAAGGGTACTGCGTAGGGAACTGCCCGCCCGAAGTAGCCTGGTGAGGCCAGGGCCACTGTACCCCGCTAGTATGTTGTGTTAGCATGGATGGGGTGCTAACTTGACCATTATACTCACTTGTTGCACCCCCCTGGTGCCCCCTCGACCTCGCAACAGAGGTCGAGCTCTGGGCCGCCGCCCTTCCAGTCCAAGTAGCCCCGGGCACTAACGGGATGCCCTGTAGGGGCGGCCGCCCAGGGAGCTGCGGAGCACCACCATGCATGGGCCTGATGGCCTTCAGCAGCTCGACCTGGCTCATGGCCCACTGAGAGGTTTGCAGAGGCATGTGGGTAGCGGCCATAGATGGCCCAGACCCTGTATCCACAGGTGGTGGGGTGATCCCCATTGATGCTTCCAGGGCCGCTATGCAGGCCAGAAGCAGATCAACCGTATCCGAGCCACCAGAATAAGGTGGGCCGGATGGGCCGGATGGCCCGCTGGGCAAATGTTGCCCAGTGTGGGGCGGAGGTCCATGACCCAGCGCAAGGCCCATAGCGGGTGGAGGGGCAAGGCCCTGTGCCAGCCCCCTGCCACAGTATGGCCAAGCCAAATAGTCTGGCCCGTGGGGTGCAGGGGCCATGGCAGGGCACGATCCCGTGCTGTACCAAGTCAGACCACCTTGCCCAGTGGCATGTACTGCCAATGGCCCTGTGGCCAAGTAGGGTGCCCCAGAGTCCATGGGGGGCTGAGGCCCCCGGGGGACAGGCCAGCACCACCCCCGTACGAGTCCTCCGACTGGGTGGGGGGGCAGAGGCCTGGCCACCCTCATTGGTGACAGTGGGTACTAAAGCCCTTTCAACCCCTCTCCTCGCCCCAGGATGAGCCCTCCGGCCTGAGGTGGTACCAGGAGAGGTGAGTGCGGGCGGGGGTAGGGCAAGCCCTCCCCCGTGCGCACGGCCGCAGGGCCACGGCATTCCTTTTCTTGGGGGCCATAGCCACCCAGTCAGTGTCCCAACATGGGACCAAAGAATGATTGGCGGAGCGGATTCCCCTGCTCCGATGATCCAATAAAGCTCAATCTGTCCTGCAGTGCTGGGGAATCAAACTGCTGACCTGCTTAGTCAGCGTCTTATCCACTTGAGTCACTGCAGGAACTAGCCGCAAAAGAAGAAGAATAGAAGCGTCGGAGCGAACTTCTCCGCTCTGTCGCTTCTCTAAAATGGCGGAGGGGCTGCCTCGTGGCCACCCCTTTTATAAAGGGGTTGGCCACGCCCCCTAACTACCCGGGTGTCTGAGTCCAGGGGGGTGCAAAGAACGCGGCGGCCATTTTGGCACCGTGCTTGCCTTTAAGTAACTCATACCAGAAATTGCAAAGAGGGAAGAGGGAGATATGTTGACATTCATGGCACACCTGGTAAACTAGGTCATTTTTTATTGCACAATAATCTTATGAGCAACTTGTTCCCAGTACATCAAACAGTATTTTTAAAAAGGACATTCAGAAAATAGAGATCAAGAACCTGTATGATCTACAAACATCCTTGTAAACCAAAGAACTAACCCAGAATAAAAACAATGCTGAGCAGGGAACTAATTTGCAGAAATACTTGCTAAACAGCTGGTTAAAGAAGAGGGGAGTGGAAAGGTTCGATTCAGTTCTATGAAAATGGTTTGTGCCCATGAATGTCATCTTTCAGGATATATTTTTTTGTAGTGATGAAAATATCACATTATATTGTGAAGATTTATTTTAACCCTTGCTATTCAATGAACATTTGGAACAATAACAAATGTGTGTACTTAGATTAAGAGATGCATATTTCCAATTCCTTCTAGTGGAGGAAAACAATTTGCACCATAATATCTTTTCTGTCCTTTGAAGTGAGTGATATATCCTATGCCAGGAATAAATCTTTGGATGAAAATTGGATTTCTTATTCTTATTTTTATTCTTAGACTTTCAAATTAATGCTTAAATTATTGAGTGAATAGAGGATAGTCTGGAAACTACTGTTTATTGAAAAATTAATATCTGATCATCACATAGGGTTAAGGATGGCATTGGCTTCCCCACCTTTAGCCTTCACAAACTTGTTTTGCCTTCCTCAAAAATATCATGAATATTGTTCAGGCCGAAAACACAATAGTTGGATATAGCACTAGAGAACTGTGGCTCACAGAGAGCGTCCCAAATTGAACTGCCAACTTTGCCTGGCATTACTCCTGTGCTCCTGGGCTTACTGAAAAGCTTTTGAGCACAGAAGAGAAAATGAGGAAGGAAAAGGGGAGAGACATTTAAAGAGAGAGAACAAAACCCTGGCCTCTTGAGCTGCCCTTGTGACTTTAACAGTAACTTAACATTCAGGGGAAATAGCAGTGGAGACCTTTCACAGCGTGAAAGTACACATCATAACCTGCAGATCAAGCTGTTGTTTGAAGCACAGCAGCAGAGGATGGGGGCTGAAAGGTTTTCTAAAGGAAGAGCTGGAGAGAAAGATAGCATATAATGCTGCAGCAGAAGCAGAGATCCAACCATACACCTATTGCTTGGGCTTGTCTGAAAAAGCCTTTTCTCTTTGTTAATTTCACACACTCAACACGTTGTGATTATATGAAGTCCAACACCGGGGAAATGCTGTGAACAACTTTGTGGGGAGGGATAAAGGGTCAATGGGGCCGCTGCGCCGAACATTGCCACAGCTGCCAGGGCTCCCTGCCCTTCTCTCCCTTTGCGGAGAGGGGTAAAGGGCCGACAGGGCTGCTGGGCCGAACACCACCACAGCTGCTGGGACTCCCCGCCCTTTTCTCTTTCCCCCTGCGGGGAGAGACAAAGCTGTAGACATTAAGCTTTGGCCCCCCTTATAGACGTTGACAGCTGCTCCCGGGGCTGCCTCCCCCTACAAGTTTGGGAGGGGAGAAGAAGCTGACAGGATGCGGTTGGCCGAAGACCTGCCGCCACTGCCACAGCTGCTCCCGGGGCTGCCCCTCATCTTGTCTGAGATGTTGATCCTCTTGCGCCATTGGGAATGTTGAGCCTTGGGCTCCGTTCATGGATGTCGAGCCCGGGGCTCCGTTCCCTGGGCCCTACGGACTGGGGAGGGTGTTTGTTTTGTTGCTTAACTGTGGCTACTGTATTTTGGTGTATTTATTATGTATTATGTATAATTTCATTGTATTTGATGTTTTGATATCATGTATATTTTATATTGTGATTAATTTTATGTTTATTATCGAGCATTGGTTATTTACTGAATATATTTTTGTGCTCCTTTATTGTTCTATTATTATACTGTATGTTGTGGACATGTTGCAATTGCCACCTTGAGTCAGCTTTGGCCAAGAAAGTGCGGGATATAAATTATGTTGTTGTTGTTGTTGTTGTTGTTGTTGTTGTTGTTGTTTTGAATCTGTACTTCCCCACCTCTCATTCTGGGCTGTTAAATCACATTAAAATATTTCCCAAAGATGAGTTTTCCATGTGGGCTGTTGGCTACTCTTCCCACAAAGGATAGAGAGGCACCACAAACAATCATTACAAAGGACTGGAAAATGCCCATCAGTCATCATAAGTAAGCTTGTCCATAGAACCTGAATAAAATTCTGCAACTCCCTTACATCTGCTCTTTCTAAACTCTAAGGAGACACGGCACTCATGAGGACTTCAAAAGACTAGGTTTAGTGGCATTTCAAAACATTGGGAAATAGAGATGCTTTGTTTTAGATGCAACCATCAGATTGCTCATCATGCTGCCAGGAGAGATGATCCTGCCAACACTGGAAATCAATTGAGAAGCTGTCATGTATTTTGAGAGATAACAATTAACCAAGAGGAGGTGTTGTTGTTCAGTCGCACAGTCAAGTCTGACCTTTCACAACTCCATGGACCACAACTCACCAGACTCCTCTGTCATCCACCGGATTGACACCCTGTGTAAAATATGAGAAATGAGTTGATGGTGGCTTCAGCAGCTGATGGCTACAAAGATGGAAGAGAATGAAACACCTACAGAGTTTAATATGAAAAAGATACAAGATGGGACATCTGGTTTTGCCCTGTCTTCTGTCCTGTGTAGGTCATCTTCAAGCCTGGTGCAATCGATTCCTGGTGCAATCAAATGATTACATTGTTTAGATGTTTGTTTATAAATTAATGTTTAGTGTTTAGTGTGCCATACGCTAAATAAATAAATCAACCCTGGTACTGTTAGTCTAGAGCAGTGATGGGCAGTCTTGGCCCTCCAGCTGTTCTTGAACTTTAATTCCCAGAAACCCTGACCAGCTGGTGTGTTGACTTGGGCTTCTGGGAATTGAAGTCCAAGAACAGCTGGAGGGCCAAGACTGCCCATCTCTGGTCTAGAGCCAACTTGGCTCTCCAGGTGTTCTTGGACTGCAATTACCAGAAACCCAAGTCAGTACACCTGCTGATCAGGGCTCCTGGGAACTGAAGTTCAAGAACATCTGAAGAGCCAAGTTTGCTGACCTCTGGTCTATAGTATTAATGTTAAAACATCTCTCCTTTGATGTTAGTTTCAGATTCTGAGAAGCCTTTGCACCGATGCACCAAAGTCATTTATAAATCTGATGAAAAGCACAGAAACCAAGACAGAATCCCACAGCACCATCAATGGATGAGGGACGGCTAGCAAGTGCCTTTTGGAGAAGCTCTCAACTATCTACAGATCTTCTTAATGGTTACATTAGCTAGCCTATCTTTTTTATCAGTTTACCTGCAAAAAAAGATCACCAGGGACCTTCTCAAAAACTTTGTTATTACTGAGATATCGAACAACAGAAGTGGGTAAAGTGTGGTCTGTGGCTGATTGTAAGGAAACCATAACCCAATTTCCACTATTAGGGGACCCTTACCACTCCTAGCAATCCTGACACCTTCATAGAAAGCCAGCTTAAAACCTTTGCTGCTTCAAGTCCCTTAGGATCACCTTTCAGAGCTCAGGAAATCCCTGATAGATTTATATTCCTGGTTGATTCTGTTTAATAACCAATCAGATTTGGTAGGATGTTCAAACGTGAGTAGCAGTAGTCATGTGGTTCAAAAAGACTGGAAATACTCCCACCAGCCCAGACTTCTAATAAAAATAAAAAAGTCTTCTGTAAAAGTTCAAAAGCTTGAAAGATTAAAAGTCAGAAATACAAAACGTTATAAAAAGAGGAACATTCTTCCGTTTCCCCCTTCCCGATTTTGAAAATAAAAAATGTATAACTAGCTAAATATTTCCTGACCTTAGCCAGCTAACACTTAAAAACTACTCTACCTTATTACAGTTGAGCTACTGCAGTCACTTCTCCTCCAGCAAAGCATTTTCTTACTCTTCCCATACTAAAACTAACAACTCCCATCTTCCATCAATTGTCCCACCTTTTCTCCAGCTTTCCCAATCATATTTCAACTTTTAGTGTCCATCATCTCCCTTTCCTCTTGTCTTGAGACATGCACCAAGGTCACATAGCATTCTCTGGCCAAATCTTCCCCCAAAGAATACATTCCAGTACATTCAAACTTCCTTCTGAGGAAGGAAAATGAATGAGCAGAAACCATTTTTCAAATCTCCAAAATGAACCCCATTCCAGATCCATTTGTTGCAGCCAACCCAGAACCTTGAGGAAAAATTGGGAGAAATTTTTCATCACTGAAAATGGCAGTGCAGCTTCTCTAGAGCAGTGATGGCCAACCTTAGCACTCCAGATGTTCTTGAACTTCAATTCCCAGAAGTACTGATCAGTAGGTGTGTTGACTTGGGCTTCTGGGAATTGAAATACAAGAACACCTGGGGTGCTAAGGTTGGCCATCACTATCCTAGACCTTCCCAACACAATGGCAGCATTTTAACATTTATTTTATCCTTCACGCTTTGAAGTTGATTGCTCTTGCAAAATAGTAAAACAAGGGATTTATTAACATTTGATTACATTCGGAAAACTTCAGTCTGCCTGTTGTGTTTCTTTGATAGCAATTTCCTGTCATTTCCCTCTCCTCAGTAGCAAAGATGACTTGGACATCAGAACATAACTGAGCTGGAATTCTCTAATATTGCTAATCCTATTGCTGCTGCTTCCTAACATGTTAGTAAAACCAACGTGAATGTTGCCATCATTAATAATCTATTACAAAATGAAGTTTGAATAGCAAACAAATGGATTTCAAAAGATGTTGATTTTCAGGGAATGCACAATATTGTACAAAATACAATTTAATGACATAGAAATACATATTTAAAAGTTATAAGCCTCATTAATTAACCATGTAATTAGGTATTGTTGATTAGTTAAGTATGTACAGTAGTTAAGATTTATCATGTGTGCCAATTGCTTTTAACTTGTTTTATACCATTTATATGTTTAATAATTTATTGTGTTTTAGTTGGCTTGTTGTTTAATACTTGTGAGCAACCAAGGGACTCTTCTGTAGGAGAAAGGGTAGTATAAAAATTAAATTAATTAAATAAAGTTAACCAATTTCCACTTCCAAACACATGGTGTTTTAAATGTATAATTTGGTCCATATTTAAAGCAGAGAGGATATCTCTGGTTACAATAAACCCTCCTTTCATAGCAATGCAAATATAGGCTCATAAAAGAATGTATTTTAAACAAGGTTAAGATCCCTTTAAGACAGGGGATCCTTAACCTACAGCCCAAGGGCTGGATCTGGCCCATGGCACCATTCCATCCAGCCCATGCCCTTTCTCTAGGCACCACTGCCACCACCGCCACCGCCACCTCCAGCTTTGTCCCCTCCGCTTGGCTTGGCGTGTCCCTAACCGTGCTCCCTAACAGGGCAGAAGTTGTAAGAAGGCTTACAACATCCGCCCTGCTATGGAGCACTGTTAGGGACATGCCAAGCCAAGTGGAGGGGACAAGGATTGAGGTGGTGGGGCAGAAGCAGTGGATGCATGCGTCCGCCCACATCTTTCCCAGCGGCCGCTCTGGCCGAGAACAGCTTTTCCAGCAGATGCACGCGACTGCCAGTAAGCAGGGAAGTGTTGTGTGGGGGAGTGTTGGGGACATGGAATGGTCCAGCCATCACCAGAAGTGGTGTGGGGGGATGTTTTTTGCTTGGGGTGGTCACACCACCACTGGCATTGGGGGCAGGGGGTGTTATGGGGGCTTGGGGTGGCTCTACTGCTGGAGGCAGTGGGGGTGTGGTGGGGGCTTGGGGTGCTCCCATGGCAGCGGGACCACCAGTCTGGTGGTGATAATTGGATGTTTGCTCTCCATATGTGCCTTTTTAAACAAAAGACATAATCTGGTTTCTTCCATAGGTCAAGTACTCATGGATATAGATATAGAACAGAACTCTTCCACTCATTCTCACTGAAGATTCACTCAAGGCCTCTTGAAACAGCCAGTCTTCAGTTCTTCAAGAAAGCTGCGGGCTGCAGCTGAAAGCTTTCTTTCCCTGTGGAACTTCTCAGTTTCAATCTTTTATGGTTGCTTTCTTAGCTCAATTGTTTCATCACCTCCCTCCTTGGGAAGTCATGACTTTAGAAGAAATACTGTGAAAATGATGCCATGACATTAAGGAGACAGGGTCTCCTAAGGTCTGCCAGCCAAAGCTGTTGAGGGATGAACAGGTCAAATCCAGCCAAAGTAATTGTATCAACAGGGCCAGTGGGAGTCAGCACAATTCTTGATGTACTCATAACATGTGCTCCTGTGACCTACTAATGAGTTCTCTTGACTAACTTTTCCTAGAGGGTAATGTGTTCATCTCCAATAAATAGGCCCTCAGCACCCTGTTAAGCTTTGGCCATACCATGATTTATGCATGCAGCGGTGTTGCAGAAATCTTTCCTTCCATCCACTCTTATGATGGCACAGGGCCAACATGTTGCTCTGCTGGAGCAATGAGGGCTGCTTTTTATTTATTTATTTATTTTGGTGCTCTTTTCAGTAATTAGTTTTTGAAGGTTAATTCCATCAGGCATTTTCAACACATAATATTGTGCCTAATAAATTGTCAAGCACTTTTAGAACATTGAATATAGTGCAGGTTTAAGGAACATAGTATTAGAGGAAATGTGCTCCCGCTGTATCCTGGAAAATAATGAGGTGCCCCCAGGGATTAACTGAGCTCTCCTCTTCCCCTGTATTATCATCATCATCATTTGCAGTGCAGTCATTTTTTGGAGGTTGCAAACACAAATCATGGGACCCTCATTGTGAAGAGCGCTGTTGACATAATAATGAGACAAATAGATTGTCACATTTAACAAGTAAAACATATACAAATGACCTGAAACAAGTGAATTCAACATCTGACAAGATCACACCTATTGAAGTAAGAGAAAGGCCAGTGTTATGATAAATATGCCAGAAAACATTATCCAAGGCTTTGTTGTTGTTTTTTGCTCTGAGGTGTGGAGGGCAGAGGGGAATATTTGCTTACCATACTAATGATCTTCTGTGTCCCAAGATCATTCAAGCAGTCCTGTACATGCAACTTATACACCCTCTTCATCCATTCATTCAGTTGATTTAATAAGCATGCTTCTAAATCATGGGGAAACCCTCAGGATAACATACAATTTAAATCAGGGATAAAAAATTTTTTGCTTCTCCAGTTATTTGTCCTACAGTTCCTGTAGGTGCTCACCAATTATTGTGTCATGTAGCAGAAGGTATAGGCTGAAACATCTAGGGCATTGGTCTCCAAAATTTTGGGGTTGCAGGCCAGTCATGTGGTTTAGTGGGCCAGTCATGTGCTTTAGTGGGCCGGTCACATGGTTCCTCCCTCTGGAAGGATGTTTTGCAACAGGATGAGATAGATATTTTAGGCTGCCATTTTCTCTACTTAAACCAGGGATGTCAAAACTATGGCCCATGGCTGGATCCGGCCCCCAAAGCCAATTCATCTGACACACGACACCCTCGTCACTCCTAGAAGTGGAAGCAAAATGCCAAAGGTTCCCGAGATATTCCCAACAGTTCCCTAAGCTTAACCAAAAATATATGCAACAAAATCAAAGTCTGCAAATACAATCAATGCAACCAGCAAAGTTTAACCACAGTGCCTAACGGTGCTTTGCTTTGCTTTGCTTTGCTTTGCTTTGCTTTGCTTTGCTTTGCTTTGCTTTGCTTTGCTTTGCTTTGCTTTGCTTTGCTTTGCTTTGCTTCGCTTTGCTTGGCTTCGCTTCGCTTGGCTTCGCTTGAAAGGTGGTTGTCAATCAGCCAGATGAACAGTGGAAGAAAGCATGTCTCTATGTTCACTTCTGAGTTAACTGGCAGCAAGTGCAGAAGAAGTGCTGGGTGTAGTTTATCCATAGGCACTGTTCACTTCCTTGCTCTAAATGTCTTTAGGATGTGCCCGAGAATTGCATACCAGGAATAGGGTATCACAATCAGATGATGTTGGAGAATGCAAAAGTTGTTGCCTATCAAGGACAGTGCTCAAAAATTAGCAATAGGTCGAGGGAACCGAAACTACTGCTCACTTCTTTATCTTGATGCCTTTTGGACCATATCTTTGTTATGTTTTAAAGAATAATGAAGGGCCATTCTCTGGCCAAATAAGACAATTTTTGTAAATTCTAAAGCAATCATGAAGAGGGATGACCAATCTGGAAGAAAATCTGGTTATGCATAGACTGCTTGATATTTCTCTATATCTTAGTGACAGACTTGGCATTTCCGGTTCTAATAAGGAATTGATAGTTTAATTTTTCTATGTGCGCCTAGGAAACCTATTTGCATATTAAAGAGTTTAACAATCAATAGCCACCCTTTGGGTTGAGCCAGAAGTGAATCACCAGCCAGTCCAGCTACAGTAGGATTGGCATAATATTGTCTGAACATTTCAAACACAATTGCCATTGAATTCTGCACAGAGCTTTGAAAAGTTACTTTTTTGGATGGTAGCTCTCAGAGTTCTCATTCAGTCCAAAAAAGTAACTTTTCAAAGGTTTCTTCTGTGCAAGCTGGGCCTTCTAAACCAGGGATTCTCAACCTGTGGGCCACAGGCTGGATGCAGCTCAAATTGCCATTTCATGTGGGGGGCCCACCACCTCCACCACACCAGGAAGTGTCATGTGGTGGAGGAAGGGCAAAATGTCCGTCCAGCCCCCAAAGCTGTCTGAGGGAGCGTGACCTGGCACCCGGCTTAAAAAGGTTGAGAACTCCAGTTCTAAACCCTCATGACAATTCTTACCCAAAGCAAATGGAGCTGATCCATTTTAGTGCTTTAGATTGCATTTCGAAAGCAAATTCCTTCCCCAGACCTGGCTGTATCTTATAACTTAAAATGTGTACAAAGCAGCCTGAAGGCAGTCAGTTCAACCAAATGCTGAATGTCATCCCCAGAGAAAAAGCTTCTGGAGAGATGGATTGTCAGTCAAGTATCCTCAAGCTGAGGAGATCAAAGGCAAATCCCCAGAGCCTAGTAGCTTTCAGCAGTAAGAAAATTAAATGTGTATTCCTTCTATTCAAATGTGTACAGCAAAAGTTAAAGTGTCTGAAGGGACTGGTATAGATACCAGAAGCCTTTCCTACTCTTAGTCCTTGGTTGTAATGACAAGGACATGCAGAAATATGTCAGCCTTGTTTGTGGGAATTGGTTTCGTCTGTCAATCATGGGCTCTTCTCAGGAAAAGAATGGCATCTGCATATGCTCAGAGAGGATTTATTGCATCTTGTCCTGTTTACCATACAACTATTTGGTATGTTCCCAGACATGAACTATGACTTGTGCACTGCTTTCATGTTAGACTTAAATTCAAATTAAGACCAGTCTCTTAATTTCAAAGTAATGTCCTCACATAATGCACAACCTGGAAAAGTTATTTTTTTGGCCCAAAACTTGCATCATTGTCACTTTTATTACTGCTGCATTGACCAGAGATAAAGAGTTAGAGCTAGATATTGAAAAGATGTTAGTTACCTTTTTTGCTGGTGTTTAGTCACACAGTCGAGTCCGACCCTTGGCAACCCCATAGACTGCCGCATGCCAGGCTCCTCTGTCCTCCACTATCCTTCTCAGCCCGCTCAGCTCTATGCCCATTGCATCAAAAATGCCATCTAGCCACCTCAACCTCTGCCGCCACCTTCTCCTTTTGTCTTCAATCTAGCCTTCTCAAGGCCTTCTCAAGTGAGTCCTCTTTTCTCATTTTGTGGCCAAAGTACTTGAGCTTCAGCTTCAGTATTTGTCCTTCCAAGGAACAGCCAGGGTTTATTTCCTTCAGGATTAACTGATTTGATCTCCTTGCTGTCCAGGGTACTCTCAAAAGTCTCCTCCAGCTAGAGCTAGTTAAATGAAGAGGTTCTTCAGGGAATAGTTGACAATAGTCGAATAGATCCATAGCATACAACTAAGGGAAGTAAATTGTATTAGTCACTAAGGGTATTGAAATGCAAATGAAATGGAATGATGGCATAGGTCCTTTTGATTACACATTTTCACAGCCCTAGCCCCAATGAATATTTAATATCTGTAACAGTTGGCACACCTTTATGTTTAGTACAATACTCAGGAGCATCTGAAAGTGCATGTCAATTAAAGCCAGTAAATCTTTTTGCAATTTGCATTCTTAACACCTGTGTGCCTTTGGCTGCACTCTAATGCCATATCACATTTAGTTCTGATTGCACAGGGCTGGCAGAAACACTCAAATTGAAACAGCACTGGGGGTAAAATACCCCCTTGTGCTGGCTTTGCCTGCTTCCCCCAGGAAGAGATGGGCATGCTCTCACAGGCCTTGCCTGCATGGTGTGATAGGGAGGAGCCAGGAAGCCTTTATAGGTGGTGGCTCCTTCTTGCCTCACCATCTTTAACTGCATAGCTTAGAAGAAACAAATCCCACCCCTGTTTGGCTCTTGGAGTCGTGGTTTTTCGCCATCCCGTACTGTTGATGCAGGTCGAGTTTTTGCTGGAGGTTATTTCAGTCACTTTGGTGGGTAGTGCAGGTGATTTTAATCAGAATGGCCTGTTTAGCTATTCGGTTGGGGTCTCAGTTAATTTGGGATCTCGGATAGCACTATCACTTGGGGTGCCTTGTGGCTGTAGGATTAGCTGCAACCCTGGGACAGCTTTGCCATCTTTCTAGTTGCATAGCTTGGTCCCACTGTTGTGCACAGTGCTGGCCTGCCTGCAGAGCTTTTCTGCTGTCCCTATTATTTGGGATCCAAAATTATTTGGTATTGACCTGAGTTATTATCATGCACCCGCATTACTTAGTCCCCAGTGCAATAGTTTGCAGCAACTTATTTTGGATTAATAAAGTGGCCCATGTTTTAACTCATGACATGTGTCCATCTCTTCACTTGGGGGTGGCGGACAAAGAAAGGGACGGAATTATTCTCTAGAAATGTATTTTTGCACTTTTTCATTTGTTAATTTACTTTCCTGCCAAGTAATTTTACCAAACATGTAACTCTTTTACCTATTTATTATTCTGAAGAATGGTTCATTGTTCCTCAATATTTTAGTCTGCATTTTAACTTATTGGTGTTTTTAACTAGCTGCATCCTTCTTATCTGTTTTGTTGATGTTCAGTCGCACAGTCAATTCCAACCATTTGAGATCCTATGGATAGGGTTGCCATACATCATGGAAAGCAGGGAATTTCACAGGTTGTAACTGTCCCGCCTGGTCCCATAAAAACATTGATAATTCCCACTTTTGAAACCAAGGTAGGTTTCAAAAGAAAAAAGACTGTGCCTTTTTCTTACCTTAGAGCGGCAATTCTATTGAATCACCAGCAGGTGGTGTCTGTGCAGCCACAGCCAGAAGAATACTGCATGCGACAGAAAGAGCTCCACTCATCTGTCCCAGCTCCTGCCAACCTAGCAGTTCGAAAGCAAAAAACTGCAAGTAGACAAATAGAGACCATTTTGAGGGGAAGGTAAACAGCGTTCCATGTGCTCCGGTGTATAGTCATGCCTGTCGCATGAACACAGTGAGGCGCCAACTCCAGGCATTTGGGAGGGTCCCCCCCACCTCCTGTCAACTTTTTCTTTCTCTCCTGCCTCTCTCCCGAAGTTCAGGGGTGGAGGAGTCTCTTTGCCCAGCCAGCAGGCTTTCCTTTCCCCCTTTCCCCAGAGTAAAGCTGGGGGAAAGTGCCTTCCAGCAACATGAGTGAAACCTACTGCATGGCTGTGGGGCTTTTGCCTGGTTGGAGGCAAAGAATTCGACCTGCTGCTGCCCATCTCCAGGAAGGCGGGGCTCCATTTGGTTGTGCCCTGAAGTTTTCATTTCTTTCTCTTTTGGAAACACCAGAAACATGGAAGTGGGGAGAAATTGCAAGTACTGTAGGTAAATAGGGACCACATCGGGGGGAGGTAGCAGCATTCCATGCACTTTGGTGTCTAGTCATGCCTGCCACATGACCACAGAATACGTCTGCGGAAGCAGACAGCGCTGGCTCTTCGGCTTTGAAACAGAGATGAGCACTGAACCCTAGAGTCAGATATGACTGGCTTTTGAGCAAGGGCAACCTTTACTCCTGTCCTGTTTTTGTGGGAGAAAAATATGGCATCCCTACCTATGGACCATTGCCTGGCAGGCACCTCTGTCCTCCACCATCTTCCTCAGCCCGCCCAGCTCTGTGCCTATTGCATCTACAAAACCATCTAGCCATCTGTTGCTCTGTGATTTTTATAACATTTTGTTGTATTATAGCTTTATTTTAATTGGATGGTTTGGTTTCTCTTGTGGGTTATATTGTAGCTGCCTTCTTCACAGCTTGGGAAGGTTATGCTAAGTAGGAGATTCTGGAACTTGTAGTGTGAAAATTTAACTTTTCTATTATCTAAATTAGTCATTTTCTGGAGCAAAGCCTGAGTATAAATGTTACTCCCATTTGTTGAAGCAACACCCCATTAATTATAAAAATAACTAAATAGTTAAAAATGAATGAAGTTGTTGTCAAGTTACAGCTGCAGTGTCACATAGCTCAGTCTTCAAGTTTGGGGAATAGGTAATTACCATTGGTTATACGCAATTTCCTCGGGGCTCTGGTGGCTTAATGGTTAAAATGCTGAACTTGATGACTTGAAACCCAAGTGCTGCACAATGGAGTGAGCTCCCATTTCTGTCCCCATTCCTGCCAGCCTAGCAGTTTACAATCAAGAAATTGCAAGTAGATAAATAGGTACAGTAGACCCTCACATAACAACGTTGCTTGGTTCCCCCTAGTAGCGTCTCTATGCACAAAATGTCGTTATTCGAAAAACGACAAAAAAAGTCATTATTTGAATACCAACGGTAAAAATACCATCGTTATTCAAATAACAATGTTTTTGTCATTATTCGAATAATCACATGGGGAGCATCGTAGCATCGTTAATCGAAAATGACTCTATTCGAACGCGTCGTTAGGCGGTGGTCTATTGTACTTCTGAGGTGGGAAGGTAACAGCATTCCATGCTCTTCGGTGTCTAGTCATACCAGCCACATGACTAGGGAAATGTCTGCAAATGCAGACAGCACTGGCTGTAAACAGAGATAAGCACCGTACCCTTGAGTTGGATACGACTGGCTTTCGATCTAGGGTGACCTTTACCTTTATATGTAATTGTTACTCTGATGCTCAAGCTCAGTTGTGCAGGAAAAAGAACTTTATGACAGCTTTTGTTTGACAACCCAGAAACTTTGTAGGTGTCATTTTCCCAGGTATCTTTCTCAAAGCTTTCCACCTTGTAATTCAGAGCTTATCCCGCAATATTTATTCTTCTAACAAAGGTGCCTTTAATAAACCCCAGTAATGGCTTTCACACAGGAGATGAAAAATGACATTGTCATAATTTGTAAGGTAAATAGGAATACAGGTGATTAATCCTAGGTTAAATATCCAGGACAATATCTATCCAGAAACCCTATAGATCAAAAATGGTCTTTCTAAACAACCTATATTGCTTGATCCAGGTTCTCATAAAGAAGAATTAACAAAATGTTCACATAGCTGACCGTAACCTACACAACCATAGCTTACACAACACAATATTAAGAATTACGGCTTCCATGTCTGTTAACTACTTTATCTAGAAAATAAGCAACTTATGAACATCCATATAATTTGTACTTTCCCAGAAAAAAATTACAGTTGCTAGGACCAGCTAAAAGGTCTCAGGGTACTAAGCAAACATTTTAAATTTCAGGATCAGCATGTACAATTTTAAATGATATTTGTCTAGCTTGAATAAGGATGGCAAAACTAACAAATAAAAATCAACCAACAGCAGTTGAAGGTAAGCTACTTTCTATTATACAGTTGTGGTTTGAAAACAAGAGAGAGATAATAAAATCATAAATTTGTTTCTATTCCTTGCTTGTTTCCTATACTGTAGGTTGCTCTTCATGAAGTAAAGAAAGGAAGGCGAGTGCACAGATGGTGTGTGGGCTATCCAATGGGATGCTTAGCTTCCTACCTATTAATGGATAGCCTGTCTCCCAATGCCATTGTTTCCTGGACATGATGCACACCTAGATTAACTAGTTGCTGTTTCAAGGGCTGTAAAAGATTGACTAACTTTGACCTAAATTGGCTTCTTAGTGCCATGACTGATTTATGCTTCCCATCAGAGGTTTACATGGTAATAGTGATAAGTGAAGAGATACAGACCGAAAAACAGTTTAGTCATTCAATTTGCTGATAGAGACGCCATATGAAGTTGGGCACATGCCAGGCCTGTCTCCTTGGTCATTGTTTTAATCATGGGGGAAAATATGAAGCAGAGAGGACTGCTGTGAGTAGAAAATCTCTCCACATGAGCCAGAACATGAAAAAAATTGAGTTCTGACATATGAAGAGGTTGTGTAGGGTCAAGAAGTCCCCTTCTTCAAACGGTTTCATGCTGGAAGCTAAAACAGTGCCAGAGAGGGAGGACATTAATGTGTTATCCTCATCACACATTGGCTCCATAGGCTGGAGTCTGTTCAGTGAATCAATGCTGGCAGGGCCAATGTGTACTAAGGCTAGAAAAGGGATAAGCTAAGCTACATTGATGAACAGAATTATCTTCAGGAGAAAGAGTTGTCCTCTTAGCTTTAATTGGTTTGAGAAGAATGAAGCTTGAAAGTGTCTATGGTTGGCCTGTTTCATCAACAGATGGGCCAAATGTGGACTTTATTTGGCTTAATCAGTGATTCCGCACCACCTTCCTCAAATCTGTGAGCTAAGCACCAATGTTCCAGTGCTCCACTTCAAGAATTTAGTTTCTCAGTTTCTCACTGAAATGAGATGTGATGTGATGGAATGCTACCAAATCATTTTGGGAAGTAGAAAAATAGACAAATACATTTAGTTGTAAATAGAGTATTTAACAATTCCATTACAGATCATAGTAAAAGGTAAAGGTTTCCCTTGCTTGAAAGCCAGTCATATCTGACTCTAGGGTGCAGTGCTCATCTCTGTTTCTAAGCTGAAGAGCCAACGCTGTCTGCTTCTGCAGACATTTCCGTGGTCATGTGGCAGGCATGACTAGACACTGGAGTGCACGGAACGCTGTTACCTTCCCACCGAAGTGGTCCCAATTTATCTACTTGCAATTTCTTGCTTTTGAACTGCTAGGTTGGCAGGAGCTGGGACGAAGACGGCCGCTCATTTCTGTCCTGCAGTACTCGGGAATCGAACTGCTGACCTTCCACTTCCCAGTCAGTGTCTTAGCCACTTGAGCCACTGCAGTCCCTAGAGATCATATCAGTATTTAATTATTTCATTACAGATCTAGGTAAAGGTAAAGGTCACCCTTGCTCAAAAGCCAGTCGTATCCGACTCTAGGGTTCAGTGCTCATCTCTGTTTCATAGCCGAAGAGCCAGCGCTGTCTGCTTCTGCAGATGTTTCTGTGGTCATGTGGAAGGCATGACTTGACACCAGAGTACATGGAATGCTGTTTACCTTCCCACTGAAGGTAAACAGCATTCCCCCTATTTATCTACTTGTAATTTCTGGCTTTCAAACTGCTAGGTTGGTAGGAGCTAGGTCAAAGACGAGAGCTCATCCTGTCCTGCAGTATTCTGGTATCAAACTGCTGACCTGCCGCCTTCCAGTCAGTGTCTTAGCCACTTGAGCCTAGTTGGTTAATAAATGCAGTGTTAGTTTCTACAGCAATCATGTGTAATATGAGATACTTGAGTTTGTTGCTGAGTTCATTCACTTATGCTCAAAAAGGACCATGGACAGCAACTTAGTTGAGCAACTGTAAAGATCAGAACAGATTTCCCGATGTGGTTGTTACCTGGTCTGCAGTGTTTATTCAGTAGCTTTACTAAACTTCATTAAACAAAGTTTTTCCCTAATCAAACTTGAGATGATTAATTGATTAATCAACAACAGAAAATTGTAATTTATGGAGTTGATAAGTAAAGCAAATTTGCTTGATTTCAGAATATTATGGTTCTATACATGCTGCAATAATAGGAATATATATGAAATGATGTCCAAATTATATTAGGAGATTGGAATGCCAAAGTAGGAAATCAAAAAGTGGAGGGAATAACAGGCAAGTTTGGTCTTGGAGTACAGAATGAAGCAGGGCAAAGATTGATAGAGTTCTGCCAAGAGAACGCACTGGTCATAGCAAACACTCTCTTCCAGCAACACAAGAGGCGACTTTACACATGGACATCACCAGATGGCCAACACCAAAACCAAATTGACTACATACTCTGCAGCCAAAGATGGAGAACCTCCATACAGTCAGCAAAAACAAGACCTGGAGCAGACTGTGGCTCAGATCACAACCTACTGATCGCAAAATTCAGGTTAAGACTAAAGAAAATAGGGAAAACAAGGAGACCAGATGGATATCACCTGGAAAGCATCCCTAAAGAATACACGGTGGAGGTGATGAACAGATATAATGGCCTAGACTCAATAGACAGAGTGCCAGAAGAATTATGGACAGAGATAAGGGACATCATGCAGGAAGCAACAAAGAAAACCATACCAAAAGAAAAGAAGCATAAGAAAGCAAAATGGTTGTCTGATGAGGCTCTTAAAATAGCAAAGGAAAGGAGGAATGCAAAAGTCAAAAGAGAAAGGAAAAAATACAATCTTTTGAACACAGAATTTCAAAGAAAAGCAAGGACAGATAAGGAAAACTACCTAAAAGAACAGTGCAAAGAAATGGAGGAAAACAACAAAAGAGGCAGGACTAGAGATCTCTTCAGAAAAATCGGGGAAATCAAGGGAACATTTAAACCAAAAATGACCATGATAAGGGACAAAGACGGAAAGGAGCTAGCTGATGCAGAAGAGATTAAGAAAAGATGGAAAGAGTACACAGAGGAACTCTACAAAAAGGACCTCGACACTCCTGATAATCACAATGATGAAAAAATTGAACTTGAGCGAGACATCCTGGAGAGCGAAGTTATAAAGGCCCTAAAGAGCACTGCAAACAACAAAGCTAGTGGAGATGATGGTATCCCAGTGGAATTTTTCAAAGCTCTAAAAGATGATGGCGTCAAATTGCTGCATTCAATATGCCAGCAAATTTGGAAAACAAAACAGTGGCCACAGGATTGAAAATGAAAGCGCGGCGCCAAAATGGCCGCCACACTCTTTGCGGGGGCCCCCACCCGGACTCAGACATCCGGGTGAGTAAGGGGGCATGGCCAGCCCTCTATAAAAGGGGTGGCCGCGAGGCAGCCGAGCTGCCATTTTAAAATAGCGACGGAGAGGAGAAGTTTTCTCCGTCGCTGTTTGCTATCCAGTCTTCGGCTCTTTAGCCCTTGGGCCTCCCTGATCGGAAGGGGGGATCGCACAGAGCCTTTTCACTCTGGTGGCTCTGTGCTTTTGGCGCTGATTTCGATCCCTGGAAAGGGATCCTGCTCTTCTCGATGGAATGCCTCCCAAGCGAAAGGCACTGAAGCCGCGGCCAAGAGGGAGGACTTTGGCGGGCCCTGCGCAGGGCGGGGGGCAGCCCTCGGGTCGGAGGACCAGGGCTGCACCCCTGCAGCAGGGCACGATACTGGTTTTACCCACCGATACCGGTGGAGAGGGGCAGGCTGGAGTATGGCCCTCGGCTCCCCAGCCTCAGGCCGGCCCTTCGGGGGCTCCAGCCCTCGGCCCGCAGTTGCCGGCCATGGGCCGGAACAATGGGGGAGGGTCTGGTGCTGGCACACAGCACGGTTTACCTCCGGCCCCTCATGGGCCGGAGTTTGGGCATGGCCCTATTCGGGCCTGGGCTCTCAAATTGGGGATCCTGGTCTAATGCTTAGCGGGCCGTCCAGCCCACCTGGCCCACTTTATACTGGGGGTTCCGTGCGGTGCTGGAGGCATCCTTGGGGATTACACACAACCCCATGGGAGGGGGCCCTTCCTTATATACTGGGGGCCCTTCGTGCCCGCCGGTTACCTCGACGGCCGCCACACTTCAACAGGCGGCCGGCCGGCTCGAGCTGCTTGAGACACTTCGGCCGTGCCTGCCGCTGTCTCGCAGCTCCCTGTTCATCCTGAGCTACAGCCGGGAAGTGGTCAGATGTGGCTCCAGAGCTCGATTCCTGGTCGCGAGCTCCGACGCCCACCGTGGGCCGGAACCCCCAGTGGGGGCGGCTCACGGGGGTGCACCTAGTGAGTATGGTTCAAGTTAATGCACCCACATCACAGTCCACTTCCAGTGGCGGGGTTCAGTAGCCATGGCCTCGCCAATTTGAGGCAAGTGGGCATCAGTTGCCAGCCTATCCCAGTGCCCTTTGGTTGCATACTGGCACGACATTGGGGGTGGGGGTTTACGCCCCCGGGGCAGTGCCGGGCATTGCAGGGGCTGTCCAGGTCCCGCTGTGTATGCCCCGTGTACCTCATGTGCCGGTGACGGCCTTGCCGACGGCTGATTATTCATTGCCCCTTGGTGATCAGTTGACCCAGGTCACGAGGGAAAAGATTTGGCGGGGGGAGTACGTGGATATATTCTCCCTATGAACCGAGAGCCCACTAAGGAGGGGAGAGATGGACAGGGTGACAGAGACATAGAGCTGTCCCGCCGGAGTAAGCCACCACGCAGGGGGGTGTCCGCCCCCGGGACAGTGCCGAGCATCGCAGGGGCGGTCCGGGTCCTCCTGCGTATGCCCTTTATACAGAATGTGCCGTCGATGGCTTTGCCGACGGCTGGTAATTACTTGCCCCTGGATGATTATTTGCCACAGGTCATGAGGGGTAAAGGCTGGAGGGGAACAGGTGGATATTCTCCCTATTGAACTGTGAGCCCACTGCGGAGGAGAGAGAGGGACAGGACGACTGAGACAAAGAGCTGTCCCATCGTCGTGAGCCACCGCGCACCTTGGGCCAACTGGTTGGTGGCATACCTTGTATATATGGTGATATGCCGCAGGGCCCGGCCTGATTGGGACATCCTGATGGTTCCATCCATCGCTAAGATTGACAGGGCGATGGTGGACTGGATGGGCCCATAGCAGTTGGCTTACGGTGAGGAATGCAGATGAGGGTGGCTCTATACCCTGAGAGGAGGTGGGATGAGCACTGTCAGCAGTTGTGCTCGTGTACATCACTCCCACGTGACTGGTGCCTGGTGATAGGTACCATGGTGGTCATGCTGAGCAGCGGGCTGCTCAGACACAGGCTCCACGTAACTGGTCGGGCAGGGGGTTCCAGCCCGCCTGCTGTGTTTGACCTGCTCAGCTGGCAATGTGTGTGCTAAGCGCCAGTGTCGTTACCGACTTGGTGTCACCTTTTGCGCCAGCCCTTACGCCACCTCTGCGTGCACGCAGGTTGGTTGGTTACAGGGCAGAGGTAGGGGTGCACAGGGGCAATCAGAGCTCCGTCTAAAGAACTAGCCTTGACAAAGTTTTCCCCCCCCCTCCCCAATTGGTGTACTCAGGCGGGAGAGATGGCAATCAGCTCATCCAAGAGGGGATGGGGCGGGGTACCTGCTGGAGGGTTTTCCATGGGGCTTTTTGTATTCCATTCAGGGATCCCAGGATTCCATTCAGGGATCCCAGGATTCCATTCAGGGATCCCAGGGGTCCCAGGATGCTACTAATCTGGTTCCCTTGAAGGGTAACGAAGAGGGGGCTCCACTGTGCACAGCTGAGGGAGTTGCGGCTATGAGAGTAGCGGGGCCCTTCTTGGAACCACCTTTCCTAAGTTGACTGTCTCCCCTATGAGGCTCGTACCGAGCTAGGACCGGGGTGAATGTCATTAATCCTCCATTTATCTTACCCTGTGGGTTATCCATTCAGGGATGCCATTCCTGATGACCTCGTTCAGTCAGGTACTCGTAGTTGGTTCGGCCCCTATGGGTGGCACGCTCACCCAGTCCTGGTGCTGTTCGGGCACAGTGCGATATGCACTCGGATTTCAGAGTATTGCCAGTGCACCCGATGGATGTGCAGCTATTGGGGTTTTAGGTCCCGAGGGGAATTTTACTTAGATAAGGCCAACCCCTTCTGACTGAGTTAATACATGTTCAGCACTCGAACGATTGGGATTTTCGTTCAGTGGGCCTTTCCTCACAGGTAGGGGTCTCGGTCTCTAGCCCATTACCTCGATGACTTTTGGTTCGGGGGTGAACGGGGCTTGGACACGTGCACGCGTCTCCTCATTACATTTCAGACACTCAGGTGGGAACTGGGTGTCCCTTTGGTGCCTGAATAGACCGAGGGCCCAGCTACTAAGCTCACATTTCTAAATCGACTCTGTCACGCGGGCATCCGGGTTAACCATGAACAAGGTGGCTTGGATCTCCGCGGTGATTTTGGCATTGATTGCCAAACATAAAGTGTCCCCTTGTGAGCTACAGTTACTTCATGGCCACCTTACTTCTGCCTGCAGGGTGGTTCCGTCCGGCAGAGCATTGGCCAGGCGCCTGTGTGACGCCATGGCTGGCCTGTTACAACGTCGACACAGGGTCCGGCTGATCAGGGGCATACGGATGGGCCCTCTGGTCTGGCTCAAATTACTCCTGGGTTTTAACGGGGTCTCTTTCTGGAGATCAGACCTGATGGTCTGCCCTAGATTTCAAGTATGGTCAGATATCTCCGGCTCCCGGACTTATGGGGGTTTACTCTGGGGGTGGGTGCACGGATCGCCTCCGCGATCTTACCTTCCTTGCGTTTCTTCCAGTTTTGGGGAGCACTGCTGCTATGGGGCGATGAGTGGCCCTACTCAGTGGTCCAATTTAGGTGTGACAATGCGGCAGTGGTGCATATTGTCAACACCCAGACATGCAAATCCCCCAGGGTTATGACATTAGTTTGTCTATTCCTTTTGAAGCCTATGCCTAAATGTGCTGTTCTGAGCCAGACATGTTCCAGGTATTAATAACGACATTGCTGCTGCTTTCTCCTGCCTGCAGATCCCCCGGTTCCGGGCCTTACTCCGGAAGCAGAGGAGTTCCACTCGCCACTCCCGGCCGATTCGGACGTTTGGCGAGGAGAGGCGAACCGGGCATGTCATTGGCACCTCGCACGCATAAGGCGTATCACCATGCGTTCATGCGTCGTGTTTGGGAGGGGCGGGCACGGGAACATGTCCGCCACCCGTACACGTGTCACCCTAGTTCCCAGGTTTTTTGACCCACCTTGCACGAGGCTGGCATTACTTATGTTCGGATAGGTGTGAGGTGGCTCTTGGCCACGCAGCTACCACGGTAGCCTTTTTGGAGCGCTCCGCATCAGTGTGTGGGTGCCAGAGTTGGTACCACCTGTGTAAGGCGGATGTGTCTCGTAGGGCACTGGAACTCGACGATGTCTCTGTCACACATGAGTGGGCTCAAGTGGGGATACGGTCCTCACAGGTTGTTCAGCACAGCGTAGGCAGCGGAGTTAGACTGCTACGAAGTTTTATTGGAGACATCTGTCCGGTTGGTGCCCTACATGAATTTTCGAGAGTGCCTACTGTGCGCCCCAGCCTGTTTTTCTGCCACCAGGATAGGTCCACCCTTGCCGAAGTAAGGTTACGGAGGGTGACCAGTGCCGCGCTTCGCGGTGTGGGGACCCGTTTTGGCACCCATTTATTTAGGATAGGCATCGCGTTGATCGCGGCTATGTTTGGAGTACTCGGAGGCCAACATGCGTGTACGCGCAATTTCTTATATGTACGTGCCCTCACTGTACGAGTACCTAGTTATGACCTTAACCTCTTCTCCTCTTTTACAGATCCTGTGTGTCTCTACACACCGGTGGCAGTGGGGCTGGTGGGCCGCAGCTATGTACACTGGGCAGCAGTATATGCTGCAGCAACAGAGAGTGGACCCCGACTTGGGCTGTGTGCATCCGCACGTATGCAATGGTATGGTATGTGCGGCACAAGGGGGCGGGAACTGTTGCCATTCCTGATGTCCATCGGGGATGCTGGACCGCCCAATGTTCTTAATAGGCACCTTGGTGGCAATGATCTTATATGGATCACTGCTGTTACTAAACTGTCGAGGGGCTGTGACCTGGCGTTTTTATCACGTATGGCTTACACACGGTCGCTATGGTCTAACGTCGTGCCGAGACACCGATTTTGGGGAGACGTGGATCTCCGTGGTTCGGACTGTTCCGGCAGTCAGTGGACAGGGCTGTTGCTTAGTCCATTGCTGAGCATGGCTGGGAGACAGCCATTGGACACCTGAGGATAGGCTTACAAAAATTTTGCCAGTAGGCAGGGGAAGGGGCCCACCTGTCGGCTGGAGGTATGTACCTCGTTCTGGGTGTGGTGCAAGCAGGCCTGGCGACCGAGCTGACGGTCTTGGGGGGGGGCGGTGAGTCATCATGGACGCCTCCCCGTGTGGCGGGTAGCACTGGTAAGGTAAATATTTATGACCCATAGGTATCCGGCAGGTTCGCAATTGACTGGCCAACACTTAGACAGGTACAGGTGTAATAACGTTGACCGGTCAACGACGAACCAGGCAAGGGGTGATGGCAGGAGCTTTTCAGCATGCATCACCCTGTGATTTGACGGATACACGTCAGAGGGTGGGGTCAGTAGATAGTTTATTGACTACGGTCAACAATTTGTTTGTGTCAACAAACAAATTGATACAAATGGATACATTGTAGCCTATTGCCATTGGCAATTTTGGGAGGAACCTTACCAGTGTTACTGCAGCCTGCTTGCCTTAAGAATTATAATTGGATGAGTACCAATTGAAAGTTATAATTCGGACTAGGGCATTATTCAGTAAAAGTGGCCCAATGCCTTTATCCATATACCGGTGTCTGAGTCTTTCTTTGGGGGGTGCGCCTGCAATGAAAGTGCGGTGCCAAAATGGCCGCCGAGCTCTTTGCGGGGGCCCCCCACCCGGACTCAGACATCTGGGTGAGTTAGGGGGCGTGGCCACCCCTCTATAAAAGGGATGGCCATGAGGCAGCTGAGCTGCCATTTTAAAATAGCGACAGAGAGGAGAAGTTTTCCCTCCACCCCCTCCCTAGTGAACAGTGTGATATTTTGGTTGCTTTGGGGCCGGGTGGGAATTTGTGGTTGGAACCCATAATTGGCCCTTGGGTTCTGGCTTTTTTGCCCATCCCACACTGTTGCTGAGGTTTGATATAGGGGTTTTCTTGCTCTTGACTTTGGTCACTTAGGCGGGTAGCACTGGTAAGGTAAATATTTATGACCCATAGGTATCCGGCAGGTTCGCAATTGACTGGCCAACACTTAGACAGGTACAGGTTAATAACGTTGACCGGTCAACGACGAACCAGGCAAGGGGTGATGGCAGGAGCTTTTCAGCATGCATCACCCCGTGATTTGACGGATACACGTCAGAGGGTGGGGTCAGTAGATAGTTTATTGACTACGGTCAACAATTTGTTTGTGTCAACAAACAAATTGATACAAATGGATACATTGTAGCTAATTGCCGTTGGCAATTTTGGGAGGAACCTTACCAGTGTTACTGCGGCCTGCTTGCCTTAAGAATTATAATTGGATGAGTACCAATTGAAAGTTATAATTCGGACTAGGGCATTATTCAATAAAAGTGGCCCAATGCCTTTATCCATATACCGGTGTCTGAGTCTTTCTTTGGGGGGTGCGCCTGCAAAGATCAGTATACGTCCCAATCCCAAAAAAGGGCAATGCCAAAGAATGCTCAAATTACCGAACAATTGCACTCATCCCACACGCCAGCAAGGTGATGCTCAAGATAATACAGGATAGACTTCAGCAGCATGTGGAGAGAGAACTACCAGAGGTGCAGGCTGGTTTCAGAAGAGGCAGGGGGACTAGAGACCACATTGCCAACATACGTTGGATCATGGAGAAAACAAAGGAATACCAGAAACAAGTTTACTTTTGTTTTATTGACTACACTAAGGCATTTGACTGTGTGGACCACAACAAGATGTGGCAAGTAATTAAAGAGATGGGAATACCAGAGCACCTCATATGCCTCCTGAGAAATCTGTACATGAACCAAGAAGCAACAGTTAGGACAGAACACGGAATGACAGAGTGGTTTGGAATAGGAAAAGGTGTAAGACAAGGCTGCATTTTGTCACCCTGCTTATTCAACTTATATACAGAGCACATAATGCGCAATGCAGGGATGGAGGAATCACAATATGGGATTAAAATTGCTCGGAGAAACATCAACAATCTGAGATATGCAGACGACACCACCCTAATGGCAGAAAGTGAGAAAGACCTAAAGAATCTCTTGATTGGGCTGAAGGAGGAGAGTGCAAAAGCTGGCTTGAGACTCAATATCAAGAAAACCAAGATAATGGCAACAGGCCCGATCAGTTCCTGGAAAATAGATGGGGAAGAAGTAGAAGCAGTGACAGATTTTACATTCTTAGGATCAAAGACCACTGCAGATGGAGATTGCAGCCATGAAATAAAAAGGCGACTGATTCTTGGGAGACAAGTCATGAGAAACCTGGGGAACGTAGTGAAAAGCAGAGACATCACATTGCAAACAAAAATTAGAATAGTCAAAGCAATGGTATTCCCAGTGGTAATGTACGGATGCGAGAGCTGGACAATAAAGAAAGCTGAACGCAGAAGAATAGATGCCTTTGAAATGTGGTGTTGGAGGAAAGTTTTGAGAGTACCCTGGACAGCGAGGAGAACAAATAGGTCAATCTTAGAAGAAATCAACCCTGACTGCTCATTGGAAGGTCTAATAGTAAAGACGAAGCTAAAGTACTTTGGACATCAAATGAGAAGGGAGGATTCACTTGAGAAGGCCTTGATGTTGGGAAAGGTGGAGGGCAAAAGAAGAAGGGGGAGGCCAAAGATGAGATGGCTAGATGGGATTGTAGACACAATGGGCACAGAACTGGGAGTGCTGAGGGGGGTGGTGGAGGACAGAGGCGCCTGGAGAACAATGGTCCATCAGGTCGCAAAGGGTCACCATAGTTTCATAATATCCTATTGCAACAACATAGCAAAACCATAAAAAGCAAAGAATACAGGAGGGATGTGATCCCTTTATTGGATCACTAAAAAGAAAAATGTTGTGTGAGCTTTCAAGATCAAGGTCTCTTCATCAAGTAGGCATAAAATTATTAATGAAAGTATAATGTTAGAAACTGTATTGTAGTGTACATGTAGTGCATATAGTAGTGTGTATATATATATATATATATATATATATATATATATATATATATATATATATATATATATATATATATATATATATGTATATATGTATATATGTATATATATATATATATATATATATATATATATATATATATATATATATATATATATATATATATGTATATATGTATATATGTATATGTATATATGTATATGTATGTATGTATGTATGTAATTTTTGCGGACAGGGATTTGTAATTGTACTTTTGGTGATTGATTTTTTGCTGTATTTATTGTATGTTATGTTACTGTATTTCGTATTATTGTCTGCTATGTAAACCGCCCTGAGTCGGGTTTGCCTGAGTGAGCAGTATATAAGCGCAAAAATTAAATTAAATTAAATTAAATAATGTCATTGTGCCAGGCGCTCTTCGTAGAAATGCATGTTGGACGAACAACAAAAGATTTCATGGTGTTTTCATACCTGCCCCCTGGAAGCTGAGTGCTTGCTCATCTTTCACCACATTGTCCTCTCCAAAGCATTAACTTCCTTTTGTGACCAGACAATGAGAATAGAAAGCTCCATGTACTCTCCATCAGGTAGCAGGGTTTCAATTTGGTCATATACTAGGCATACCAATTGTAGCAAAATCAAAGTCAATTAAAAATTATTACCGAGTGATCTGGTGTTTCTTGAGGGTGTGTTGTTCTGGTGTTGAAAAGTCATAAAAAATGCAAAGGATGCAGGATGCACCATGAAATCTTTTGCTGTTTGTCTGTTTTTATGAAGAGCGCCTGGCACAATAACACCATGCCATGAACTTTCATTAATAATTTTATGCCTGCCTGATGAAGAGATCTTGATCTCAAAAGCTTGTGCAACTTTTTTTTGTGATCCAATAAATGTATCGCCTTCCTCCTGCATTCTTTGCATTTTTTATGATTTGAACATGGATCACATGGCTAATTTCCTTTGAATTTTTTTTTGGCCATACCAATTAACAGAAGCTTGAAATGGTTCACATAATAGTCTAAATATATGGTATGTTACTCAGAGTCAAAAACTGATATCAGGGGGTCACAGGCTGGTGATGTTTAGCAAGAAGAACATGCTGCTGAAGTCATCCTTGCAGCACTAAGGAAATAATATTGTGTCCCTTTTCAGCAAAGAATTGTTTCAACTTGTGAAGAAGAGCAGAACCAGGAATCAGAAGGAGACAGTTGTGTATAATTGGGTTTCTGGTGCCTCTTAATTTCCAAGATGGAGAATTCTGGAATGTGATTATTGTTTCCTACCACTAACTGCCTCCTTTACCCAGTTGATGTGATGCAAGGAGCAAGGAACCAAACTAAATGTTTGCCTTTTTGTTTTGAGCTCTGTGGTACTCAGCAGTATCATGGTAATAAAGATCTGGCTCAAGCATTATTATTTGGCACAAGTCTCCAGGTGCAGTTGCAAGAGAAGGAGTGTCCCTTACATTCATAGTGGGACCCTGCAACTCCTTCCCCTAACATTATGGTTTGCTGTTGTGTCTTCTTTTCAGAACCTGGATCAAGTGGTCCCCTCAGTCCTGCATCTGGTTGCCTTCCATGCTGCTCCAGTCTGGTTGCTCTTTAGGATTCTCTTCTTCTCCCAACTTCTGGAATATACACACTTTTTACCCTTAATGGCTTCTCGTTCATTTCCTTTTTTTACCCCTTCCAAGTCCTTCTCACTCTCTTAAGTCTATCCTCCCTTTTCCTCCTTTGATACTTTGGAAAAGCAGTTCCATCCCTCTGTGCCATCATTTGTTTGGCATGCCACACTGTTACCAATCAGCCTTTTCCTATTGTTACTCTATTTCTTCTTCCAGTGTCTACTATATTTAATCTCTATATTTAGACTGATTGCCACAAAGCATCACCCATCTGACTGCTACCAAGCCTTTCACCAAGATTTTCCTGTTGTAACAAATCAAACAATTGTCTTGTCCATTGCTGTGTTTCCAACAATGACTAGTTGGGATGTAGAGAAAAGCTACAATCAAGAAGATGAAATCTACATTTTTAACCAAAAATTTCCCTCTCTCCACTCCAAGTATCTCTAATTTGAAAATGTTGTTTGTGCCGGTATGGAGGAAATGCAATAAGCATTTGTCTTTATTTATTTCCTCTTCCCTAATCTATTTAAATCTACTGGTATTTAATCACAGTAGGCAACAACTACAGGAACTGTTTTTCACAAATGGGCACCTTTCCTGTAATGAACTGTTGCTTCAGCTGACACTGCAGCTTGTATTCCTCCTGCCTCTTTAATTAACACCTTTCCCCCTACTCCACCCCCAGTGCCTCATAGAAACTGTTACATTATGAAAGAGCAAAGCTGAATAATTACATGCACCATGCAACAGCTAATTGTAGAATGAATAGACAATTGTTCAGTTATACCTAGAGGAATGGGAAACTTCATCCAAGGGTGGCAATAGTAGAAAAAAGAGACATCTAAAAGAATATGTGGTTCTAAGAATTCAAAAACTGGGAAGGGTAGATAGTCATTGTTCCAGACAATGACAGAAAGCAGTAGGTTGAGAAAAACTAAAAGAAAAAGTAGAAGACAAATCAGTGATTACTCAGTACAGTACTGTACTCGGTTTATGATGGTCATCAACAATTGAAGGTCAAATTGCAAAAATCCCATCCCTCTGCACAGTACTGCCTGATGGCTGGGGCAGTTACCAAGTCAACAGTTGAAGATGCAGTAAGAAAAATACAGCAATAGCATTTGTCATCAGCTTTGTTATTTGAACATCAATATATGTCTAGGGTTACCATAATTCCCTCTCACAAAAATGGGACAGAAGTAAAGGTTTCCCTTGCTCAAAAGCCAGTCATATCTGACTGTAGGGTTCAGTACTCATCTCTGTTTCAAAGCCGAAGAGCCAGCGCTGTCTGCTTCTGCAGATGTTTCTGTGGTCATGTGGCAGGCCTAACTAGACACCAGAGCATTGGAGAAATGTAATTGCTAATTGCCAAGCGAAGATTGCTTTCAGGGGGTGGGAGTGAGAAAACCAGGTCCTTTGGTTTGGCGTCCAAACTTGAGAGCACACACACGGAGTGGGGGAGGGGGCATGCTCTGCACCACCATCCCCCCTCCCCCATCCCCCCCCCCACTCCCAGCAGCAGGAGCCTCAGATGCAAAGGGGCAGGCAGGGAAGATGAGGAAGAGGGGAAAAACCAGCCGCAGGCATGACTAGACACCAGAGTGCATGGAACGCTGTTGACCTTCCCATCAAACTTGGCCCCTATTTATCTACTTGCCATTTCTTGCTTTCGAACTGCTAGGTTTACAGGACCTGGTACAAAGACGGGAGCTCATTCCATTCTGCAGTATTCGGTCGACACCACAAGATAGAAAAAGCTCAAGTATGTTTATACACACACACACACACACACACACACACACACACACACACACACACCTTGTTCATCAAGCTGCTGCTACCTGCTGGTCATTCCAATAGAAGTGCAGGGGGAAAAAATCTTCCAAATCAAGTGGTTTGGAAACCGTGAATTTCAGTGTTTTGTATGGAACCGTGTGGAACAGTTACAAAACGTGAATTTCACGGTTTTCCGTGAAATATGGCAACTTTATATGTGTACTGTTTTTCAAAGAGGTTCCTAATCAAAGTAAGCTACTGAACAGGATACTAAATATAATAATAAAGCCTAGATCAGTGATGGCGAAACTTAAGCACTCCAGGTGTCCTTGGACTTCAATTCCCAGAAGTCCAAGTCTCTGTGAATCCTCATGAATGGTTTTAATGTTACTCCTAGGTATTCAAACTCTGCCACTTGTTTTATACTTGTCCCTTCTATTACTATATTTAAAGTATGCTGTTTCTTTTGAATTGCCATTTCCTCAGCCTTCTCTTTACTGATTCTCATATTATTTATCTTGCATTATTGGCTCGTGGATGTAAGGTGTTGCTGTACTTGCTAGCAATCTGCAGAAAGGAATTTGTTGTTATTTCCATTCATAGGCTTAGGTTTTCTGCTTATGCTGTCATTGTATGTGATAAATAATAATGGTGATAGTATGCATCCCTGTCTCATTCCAGATGTTACTGTGAAGGGTTCAAATATTCATTCATTATAACTACTCTTCTGCAGTCACCATATAAGCTTTTACATAATCTAAGAAGATGTTAACTTACTCCATATTGAGTCAATAATTGCCATAGCAATTTTCTGTCAACTCTATCAAATGCCTTCTCTTGGTCTACACATACAATAAAGTGATTCTTGCTGTATTCTATAGTTTTTGCTATTGGTTGTTTGAGTGTAAAAATTGCATCTGTACAGCTTCTGTTTTTTCTGAAGCCCATCTGTTCTTCTGCTACAGATCTCTAAATTCTCTATTCTGGGAGTTCAACCTGATAAAACACATACGGACAGCTAAATGTGACACACCTAGAAGGTCAGAGCAAGAAGACTTCATGGCTGCACATAGGTCGTCTGATTCCTGTTCAAACAGGAAGATGCCCATGTGCTTGTTGGGAGAATTTTGGGATTTGTATCCTTCCCACCCACCCCCACCCCAAATTTCTGTAGTAGTTAATGCAAGGATGTTCTGTTAATCAAATAAGAGGCAGGTACAAAGATTTGTTTTTTTATTATTTTTTATGAAGTTTTTATTCAAAATTAATATACAGCAATACATACACACAAAGGAAACACATGGAAAAACTAATAATAATAACAAATACATAACAAACCTCAACAACATTAGAAAGTACAAAAATATTGGTAGAGATACCTGTAAATCTTTAAAACTATCTATACAATTGAAATATATTAGTTCATCTTTTACTCTTTTATAGTTGTGTAATATTCATATATAATACTTTTAAATTGTTGCAATCTTATCCATCTATAATCAATCACTTAATAACTCTACCGATATTATAATGGTTATTACATTTTGTAGCAACAAATAATACCCAGGTGATATTTACATTTTTCAAGGAAGCTGAAATTATTTGTAATTATACATTTGATTTCCAGAAAGTTAATTGGTTGGTTGCTGACGCACATTCGTTTCCTTTCTCTGGTGCATATTCTATAAAGGCTTTCCAAATTGCAAAAAAAAAATATATATTTTCTTTAACAAATCCTCTTTTTAAATTAATTTCCCAAGTTAATTTATCATTTAAGGCCATTGCCCACATCTCTTTATACCATTCCTTAATTACAGGAGCATTTTCTCCTTTCCATTCCCGAGCTATACACTGCCTTGCAGTAGATATCCTGATTGAAACAAGATCTTTCCTATATATATCAAAATGTAAATCTTCTACGTCAGTTAACAATGCTATGCACAACTTTAAATTAAATTTAACATCAATCATACCCTTTATTTCATTTTCAATTGCTGACCAGAATGGTTTAACTCATTACAGTCCCACCACATATGTGAGTAGGTACCTCTCTCGTTTTTACATCTCTAGCATTTCGACGGTTTTGATTTATCCATTTGATTCAGGCGAATAGGTGCTAAATACCATTTCCATAGTATTTTGAAATTATGCTCCTTAACCCTCACTGATAATGTCTACATGATCCTTCTACCCCATATTCTTTTCCAATTTTCTTTATTTATTTTTATATTTAGATCTTTCTCCCAAACTGCCCTTAAAGCTTCTTGTGAATTATCATCTAAATTAAGTAACTTATACAATTTACTTACAAGCCCCTTAAATTCTACCGCATCAGATCTTAAACTACTCAGTAAATCCTCAAATTTGGTATTTGTTTGATTCAGACCGTCATCTGCCATATACTTTTTTGTCCAATTATCTAAAGAAATAACTTGAAGCCAATTTAACTTTAATTGTTTATATAGATCCAATTTTTTTCTTTTTGTCTTTGCAAATCCTGATCCAATCCTTCAACTTTGACACCTCATTACTTTTAATAACTTGACTGCAAGTATGGCCTCTGATCTGAGCAAGAAAAAAAAATTACATGTCTTCAGCAATATGTGTACAATAATGTATTCTTCTATATTTTTATCCTGCCATGCTACCACTCAAGATGGCTAACAGACATCACTAAAACAAATTGAACAATAAAACCACTAAATCATTGCAATGATTAATAAGCATCAGAACAACTTAAAAGATCAGACTGAAGAAATTGAATTGTTTATTTAGATGTGTTATTTACTCAAAGCATTCATTGTTCAGTTAAATAGAGTATGTCAAAAAGGCAAACAAGTACCTCTATGCTATAGTCAAGCAGGATCATGACTAATTTAACACTATTTTTTTCACTGAACAGAAAATTTTCACTGGTCCACATCTTACAGTAAGTTAATTTAGGTTTCCTGGACTAATATACTGAGTAGATATTTCAGATTGTTCTTTTCTCTCAAGCTTTGCAATGCAGCTTTTGACTCAAGCAAATCATCCAGAAATGTGTAGGCTAGGAAGAAGCTGCCTACAAAAAGGAATCTTAAGGAATATTGCATAAAAATAAGTATAAAAGGAGTCATTGTGTACCAAATATGTGTGTTGGTGGCAGCTGCACACATCATGTGCATATTAGGAGACAGTGGCCAAAATCCTGTTGTTTTAACAACCTGTCAGTTGAGGTATTTTAAATTTGATAATGTCCCAGAAACCTTTATGTTTGTTCTGTAATCGTGGTGTGGGGAATTACAGAATGAGTAAATTACAGTATAATGGTGGTATGAGAAATTACAGCATATAACAACCTGTTAGTTGTGGCATTTTAAATTTGATAATATCTAAGAAAAGCCTTGAATCACATTCAAACCTTTGAGATGGATGTCCAGCATATGTATATATTTTTATCTTTGCTTTCCCTTTCTGGGTTATTGTATTGTAATTTTTCTTTTCTAGAATGGCAACTTTCAAGTCTTGTGTAGAGCGTCCAGGTAGATTAAAATAATTTGAAATAGGTTTCTGTGTATTACTATTCCTTACATCTGATTAATGTCTATTACCTCCTTTGCACTGAGATTGGAAGTGCGGCGCCAAAATGGCCCGCCGCGCTCTTTGCGGGCCCCCCCCACCGGACGAAACCATCCGGGTAGTTAGGGGCGTGGGCAGCACCCTAATAAAAGGGGCTGGCCACGAGGCAGCCATGCTGCCATTTTGGCGAACCGACGGAGCGGAGAAGATTTTCCTCCTTACCTCCGTCGCTCGTGTCCTCTTGGGGGAAGCCTTTTCGGGCAGCTTTCTCTTGTTTTAGGCTTCCTAGCTACCTTAGCCATGCCCTCGAAGAAGAAGGCAGCCGTGAACGTGGCTCGATCGGCGCGGAGGCGTCAGCCGGGTCGGAGGACCGCGACTGCGCCCGTTCCGCAGCCACCTTTAGCGGACCCCACCGGGAACGGTGGGATGGGATCGGTAGCTCCTTGGCCTGATGCGCGGACCATACCTGCTGCCCCGGACGGGGCCTCGGCCCTTGGCCCGCAAACAAAGACCACGGCCCCTGCCATGGTCTGTGCGGCGGGGCCCTCTTGCCCGGGTGCGCAATTCCCTATGGGGGGTGCGAGCCACGGAGGGTGGTTGGGTTCCCTGCCTTCGCAGGGCGTTCCCACGGCTCCCCAGGGGCTGAGCATGGGCTCTTGGCCTTATCTGGCCCCTGGGGCTCAGGGACCTGGACAGGTACCCATGAATTATGGGCCGGTTGCCCAATTGCCCCCTGTTGGGGCCGGGGCCTATGTCGATGTGGAGGCCCTCCTGGGCCGGGTGGCGGCCCTTGAAGCGTCCTTGGCAAGGGCCAACCAAACAGGGGTGTCTCTAGGTTTTCAGGTGCCCCCTTTGGCCGCCGAACAGCGGCCGGCGATGGGTCGGGTTGAGCCGCCTGAGGCACGCGGGCCGGTGGTGGCCACTGCCTCGCAGCTCCCCACCCCACAGGTGCAGCAGTCTGGTGCTGGTCTGGCCCCGTTGACGAGCTCAGCTTCGGTCGTGAGCTCCGACGCCCCCAGCGGGCCGGAACCCCCGGTGGGGGCGGCCTGCGGGGGTGTAGCGGGTGAGTATGCAGTCCAAGCTAATGCACCCACACAACTGACATCCTTGGGGGGGCTGTTCAATGGCCTTGGCCTCGCTCGGGTGGCCCGGCGGCCCAATGGCCCCCGGCCCACCCAGCGACTTTGCCCGTGACACAGGGCCTGGGTCGGGGTGGTGCCCCCAATGTGCTGGGGAATGTGTTGGGGAACCCCGGGCTGGCTCAGGCTCATTTTCCTTTGCCCGTAGTTCCCTCAGTGCCGGTGTCGGCTTTGCCAACAGCAGGGTATTCCTTGCCCTTGGGGGACCATTTGGCCCAGTCTACCAAGGAAAAGATTTGGAGGGGCGAGTATGTAGATATCTTCTCCCTTCTAAATAGGGAGCCGACCAAGGAAGAGAAGGAAGGGCTGGACGAGAAGGATAAGGAGCAGGCACGTCGTCATAAGCCGCCACGCACGTGGGCAAATTGGTTGCCTGCGTACCTGATTTACATGGCCGTTTACCTCAGGGCTAGGCCGGATTTGGCTATCACTATGGTCCAGTATCTGGACAATATTTACCGGGCTATGGTTGACTTCCCGGGTCCGTCATGGCTGGCTTACGACGAAGAATTCCGCATGAGGATTCCACTGCACCCAGAGATGAGGTGGGATGAGCCCTGCCAGAAGCTGTGGCTTCTGTATATGACCCCCACGCGCCCGGCGCCTGGGGAGAGATACCATTGTGGACATGCGGTCCAACGAGCGGCCCCGGTACAGGTAGCCCGCCAAGTGGCGGGGCAGGGGGTTCCAGCCCGCCTGCTGTGCTGGACCTTCTCGTCCAATGGTTCTTGCAACAGAAAAAATTGCAAGTACAAGCATGAGTGCCCCTCTTGTTCTGGCCCCCATGCTGCCTCCGCCTGTCCCACGCCAGGAGGATACAGGGGCAGGGGTAGGGGCGGATAAGGGGCAGGTAAGACTGCCATGGAGGGAGCGGGTTCACCAAAAGGCCCCCTCCCCAATTAATGTCGACATGCTGGAGAGTTGGCTCACATTGTACCCGAGGAGAGCAGACGCTGTGTACCTCCTTCAAGGTTTTCAACTGGGTTTTCGTATTCCTTTCACGGGGGATAGGTCACCGCAGGATGCACCTAACCTTTTGTCACTTAGGGGAAGGGAGGAGGTGGCTGCCGCCAGCATTAATAAGGAGATTGCTGCGGGCAGGGTCGCTGGCCCTTTCCCCGCACCCCCGTTCCACAACCTTAAAGTGTCTCCGCTAGGACTAGTGCCCAAGAAGTCCCCGGGCGAGTTCCGCCTGATTCACCATTTGTCCTACCCAGCCGGCCACTCGGTCAATGATGCTATCCCTGATGACCTTTGTTCTGTCGGGTATACATCCTTTGACCAGGCATTGCGCATGGTGCGCTCATGTGGCCCGGGTGCACTGTTTGCTAAGTGTGACATTAAGTCGGCGTTTCGCCTCTTGCCCGTGCACCCGGGTGACTTCGAGTTGCTGGGTTTCAAATTCCGGGGTGAATATTATTTTGACAAAGCCATGCCATTCGGCTGTTCCATATCCTGCTCGGCTTTCGAGCGTTTCAGTACCTTCCTGCAGTGGGCATTTGTCCGTAGGTCAGGGTCTCGGTCTGTAGCCCATTACCTGGATGACTTTTTATTCGGGGGTGAACGGGGCTGGGACACGTGCACACGTCTCCTCAACACATTTCAGACGCTAATGGAGGAACTCGGTGTCCCTTTAGCGCCCGAAAAGACCGAAGGCCCATCTAATAAGTTAATATTCCTGGGGGTGGAAATTGACACGGTAGCGCAGGCGTCTAGGTTGCCCGCAGACAAGGTGTCAAGGATAGTGGCCCTTATATTGGACTTGCTGGCTAAGCGCAAGGCATCCCTTCGGGAACTGCAGGTGCTACATGGACATCTCAATTTCGCTTGCAGGGTGGTCGCACCTGGCAGGGCATTTGCTCGGCGCTTGTGCGACGCCATGGCAGGCTTATCAGGCCCCATCATAGAGCGAGATTGACACGGGGCATCAGGGCAGATCTGCACGTATGGCTCCAGTTCCTGAGGGAGTTCAATGGGGTCTCATTTTGGAGGTCTGACATCCTGGCTTCGCCCCAATTTCAAAGTCAGTCTGATGCCTCGGGATCCCTTGGTTATGGGATGTACTTCAATGGGAAGTGGGCATATGGTGGATGGCCACCAGCCTGGTCAGGCACGGGTCGCCTGAGGGATCTCACATATTTGGAATTTTTTCCCATACTGGGGGCCTTGATGCTATGGGGTGAGGAGTGGGCCAACTCTGTGGTGCATTTCTGGTGTGACAATGCGGCTGTTGTCCACATTGTCAACTCACAGACCTCTAAATCTCCCAGGGTCATGGATCTTGTGCGCCAGTTTGTATTGTGCAGCCTGCGCCTCAATGTACTGTTCAGAGCCAGGCATGTCCCGGGGGTGAATAATGATATTGCTGACGCTTTGTCCCGCCTCCAGATCTCCCGGTTCCGTGCCTTGGCTCCGGATGCGGAGGAATTTCCCTCGCCACTACCGCAGGAGATATGGACCATTGGCAAGGAGACGTGAACCGGGCAATAGGCATGTCACTGGCGCCACGCACGCGTAAGGCGTATCACCACGCGTTGGTTTCATTTCGGACCTTTTGTTCCCAATCTCGCCTGCCAGATACCTGGCCGATCCCAGTGGCCCACATCCTCCGTTTCATGGTTTACCTGCACGCCCAGGGCCTGGCACCCCCACCATAGCATCTAGGCTATCAGCGCTGGCTTTTATGGCCAAGGTAGGAGGTCACGCGGACACTACCGCTGATTTCCATGTGAGACATGTTTTGGAGGGGTGGGTGCGGGAACGTGGGCGTTGCCTGGACGACCGTCACCCAATTTCCCCTGGGGTACTTACCCAACTGGCACGAGGCTGGCATGACCTATGTTTCGATAGGTATGAGGCAGCCCTGTTTCGTGCGGCTACAACGGTGGCCTTTTTTGGAGCGCTCCGCATCAGCGAGCTTGTGATGCTGTCTAAGGCGGATGCAAGTCGTAGGGCACTGGAACTCGAAGATGTCTATGTTGCAATGATTGGGCTCAGTTGAGGATACGCTCCTCTAAAACAGATCAGCACGGCGTAGGCAGTTGAGTAATACTGCTACGATGTTCCTTGGAAGACATCTGTCCGGTTGGTGCCCTACAGGAGTTTCTTGCACTGTGTGGCACGCACCATGCCCCGTTTTTCTGTCACCAGGGTGGGTCTCCCCTCACTCAGCCATTCCTGCAGGATGGGGGCGGTTCCTACTGCAGCTACTTTTGGGTACTCTGGGGCTGAAATACGCCGCATGGGAAGGTGGGGATCACATTGTTTTCAGTTTTGTGTTCACCCTCTTCAACCGTGAGTGCCAGTTTAGTCACTGCAATGTTTCTCACCCCCCCTTTTTTCCTTGACAGACCCTGGGTGTCGTTTTACACCGGTGACAGTAGGGCTGGTGGGCCGTTGCCACGTGCACAGGGCAGCGCGTTACGCTGCACAGGGCAGCGCGTTACGCTGCACAGGGCAGCGCGTTACGCTGCGGCGACAGAGTGGGACCCCAACTGGGACTGGGTGCATCCGCACATCTCAGGTGGTGTGGTAAGCGCGGCATGTTATGGCGGGAACTGTTGCCATTCCTTTTCTACATCAGGGATGCTGACTCGCCTGATGTCCTGGTTATTCACCTTGGGGGCAATGGTTTCGGACAGGTCACTGGCCTATCGCGGAAGCTTGCGATTTGCAGTCACCTGGCCTACTCACATTATGTGTGGCCTGCCACACCCCTCATTTGGTCGGACATGATACCGCAGTACGCTTACAGGGGAGCGTTTGGCCTCCAGGCGCTTGACCGGGCTCGTCGCTCCAGGGCTATTGCCCGGTTCCTTTTTGATATGGGTTGGGGACGCGTCATTCGCCTCCCCATCATCAGTCTGCAAAATTATGAGCTTTATTCAGGGGAGGGGGCCCATCTGTCGCGAGGAGGTATGGACCTCCTGCTGAGTGATTGGCGAGCAGGCCTGTCGACCGAGCTGACGGTCTTGGGGAGGGGGGCGTCGAGCCTTTATTGAAGCCTCTCCGGGTGGCGGGTAGCACTGGTAAGGTAAACATTTATGACCCACAGGTATCCGGCAGGTTCGCAATTGACTGGACAACACTAGATAGGCATAAGTTGTTTAAACGTTGTCCGGTCAACGACGAACCAGGCGAGGGGGTGATGGTTACCACTAGACAGCTGGAATCACCCCCTGATTTTACGGATACACGTCAGAGGGTGGGGTCATTAGTTAGATATTGACTACGGCCAACAATTTGTTTGTTGTCAACAAACAAATTGATACAAATAGATACATTGTAACAATTGCCGTTGGCAATTTTGGGTGGTACCTTACCAGTGTTACTTCGGCCTGCTTGCCTTAAGAATTATGATTGGTCGTTTTACCAATAGAAATTTATAATTCGGACTAGGGCTTGAATCAATAAATGTGGCCCATGCCGTTATCCACTTTCATTTGTGTCTGAGTCCATCATTGGGGGGGTGCGCCTGCAATGGAAGTGCGGTGCCAAAATGGCCGCCGCGCTCTTTGCGGGCCCCCCCCCCCCCACCGGACGAAGCCATCCGGGTAGTTAGGGGTGTGGCCAGCACCCTAATAAAAGGGGCTGGCCACGAGGCAGCCGTGCTGCCATTTTGGCGAACCGACGGAGCGGAGAAGTTTTTCCCTCCACCCCCTCCCTAGTTAACAGTGTGATTTCTTGGTCGCTTCGGGGCCGGGTGGGAATTTTTGGCTGGGACTCGCAATTGGCCTTTGAGTCCTGGCTTTTTCGCCCATCCCACACTGTTGCTATGGTTTGATATAGGGGTTTGCAGGCGCACCCCCCCAATAACGGACTCAGACAACAATGAAAGTGGATAACAGCATAGGGCCACATTTATTGATTCAATGCCCTAATCCGAATTATAAATTTGTATTGGTAAAACGACCAATCATAATTCTTAAGGCAAGCAGGCCGAAGTAACACTGGTAAGGTACCACCCAAAATTGCCAACGGCAATTGGTTACAATGTATCAATTTGTATCAATTTGTTTGTTGACAACAAACAAATTGTTGACCGTAGTCAATATCTAACTCATGACCCCACCCTCTGACTCGTATCCGTAAAATCACGGGGTGATGCATGCTGGCTAGCTATCGCCATCACCCCGTCGCCTGGTTCGTCGTTGACCGGACAACGTTTAACTAATTTGTTCCTGTCTAGTGTTGTCCAGTCAATTGCGAACCTGCCGGATACCTGTGGGTCATACTGTTTACCTTACCAGTGCTACCCGCCAATGTGACCGGAGTCAACAGTAGAATGAAAGAAACCCCTATATCAAACCATAGCAACAGTGTGGGATGGGCGAAAAAGCCAGGACCCGGAAGCCAATATGGGTCCCAACCAAAAATTCCCACCCGGCCCCGAAGCGACCAAAATATCACACTGTTAACTAGGGAGGGGGTGGAGGGGAAAAACTTCTCCGCTCCGTCGCTGAGGTAAAATGGCAGCGCGGCTGCCTCGTGGCCACCCCTTTTATAAGGGAGCTGGCCACGCCCTAAACTACCCGGATTCTTCGTCCTGGGGGGGGGGCCCGCAAAGAGCGCGGCGGCCATTTTGGCGCCGCGCTTGCATTGCAGGCGCACCCCCCCAATAACGGACTCAGACAACAATGAAAGTGGATAACAGCATAGGGCCACATTTATTGATTCAATGCCCTAATCCGAATTATAAATTTGTATTGGTAAAACGACCAATCATAATTCTTAAGGCAAGCAGGCCGAAGTAACACTGGTAAGGTACCACCCAAAATTGCCAACGGCAATTGGTTACAATGTATCAATTTGTATCAATTTGTTTGTTGACAACAAACAAATTGTTGACCGTAGTCAATATCTAACTCATGACCCCACCCTCTGACTCGTATCCGTAAAATCACGGGGTGATGCATGCTGGCTAGCTATCGCCATCACCCCGTCGCCTGGTTCGTCGTTGACCGGACAACGTTTAACTAATTTGTTCCTGTCTAGTGTTGTCCAGTCAATTGCGAACCTGCCGGATACCTGTGGGTCATACTGTTTACCTTACCAGTGCTACCCGCCACACGGAGGGGCTTCAAAGAAGGCCTGACGCCCCCCCCAGACCGTCAGCTCGGTCAACAGGCCTGCTCGCCAATCACCCAACAGGAGGTCCATACCTCCTCGCGACAGATGGACCCCATCCCCTGCATACAAGTCGTAATTTCGTAGGCTAATAGCGGGGTGACGACTGACCCGTCCCCAAGCCTTGTCGGCAAGGAACCGCGCCACCACCCCGTTGACCGCGCGCCTAGCGCGGTCAAGGGCCAGGAGGTCAATGCCCCCTCTATAAGAATGGCGCTCCGTCGCTGAGGTAAAATGGCAGCGCGGCTGCCTCGTGGCCACCCCTTTTATAAGGGAGCTGGCCACGCCCTAAACTACCCGGATTCTTCGTCCTGTGGGGGGGGGCCGCAAAGAGTGCGGCGGCCATTTTGGCGCCGCGCTTGCATTGTCTGTGCTACTGTTGACTTTGGTCACATTGGCGGGTAGCACTGGTAAGGTAAACATTTATGACCCACAGGTATCCGGCAGGTTCGCAATTGACTGGACAACACTAGATAGGCATAAGTTGTTTAAACGTTGTCCGGTCAACGACGAACCAGGCGAGGGGGTTATGGTTACCACTAGACAGCTGGAATCACCCCCTGATTTTACGGATACACGTCAGAGGGTGGGGTCATTAGTTAGATATTGACTACGGTCAACAATTTGTTTGTTGTCAACAAACAAATTGATACAAATAGATACATTGTAACAATTGCCGTTGGCAATTTTGGGTGGTACCTTACCAGTGTTACTTCGGCCTGCTTGCCTTAAGAATTATGATTGGTCGTTTTACCAATAGAAATTTATAATTCGGACTAGGGCTTGAATCAATAAATGTGGCCCATGCCGTTATCCACTTTCATTTGTGTCTGAGTCCATCATTGGGGGGGGGGGGTGCGCCTGCAATGTCCTGTTTGTCCTACGTAGAGTGTGGAGGGGCATTGTTGGCAAGAGATGGCACAAATCACGTTAGCAGAAGAACAAGTAAAATTGTCCTTAATGTTGTGTGTGACATTGTTGGGTCCAGTAATAGTTTTACCAGAGTAAATACGGAGGCATTGCTGGCACCTGGGTTTGTAGAGATTTTATTTCCCATCTCTGTTTCATTGTTGCATAGTCTGTTGTATGTCAATAGTTGCTTGAGATTAGGGCATTGTTATTGTAAGGAAATAGCTGGGGGGGGGGTCACTTACAGGGTAAAGGCAAGGAGCCTGAGACCCACTTTACCTTTACAGTTATATGTTGTAATTCCCCCTACCACCTTTATAGAACAAACAAAGAAAGTACTTGGACTCTGCCTAATTCACTCACACCATTGTCAATTTTCGCACAACATTGTCAATAGGTGCTAGGACTGAAAGATAAACACAATAGCAGAGGTGTAATGAGACATTGTTTATTTTGCATCTTTCTACTAACCATTTACAACTCAACAGAACCAAATATCACAGTAATAAATCTGAATAACAATCAGGGATCTTCTGTTGTTACCGTTGTAAAAAGCCACACTGATTTCTGTTATACTAACCAACCATTGTATACCTCTGTACCAGATATGTATAAATTAATGCCATGAATTCTCACTCTTATGTCTGACCCCACTTGATCCATGAAAGCTAACATTAAAATACAGTAGTTAGTCTTTAAGGTGCCACAATGTTTGTTTTGTTTTGTTTTGTTTTGTTTTGTTTTGTTTTGTTTTGTTTTGTTTTGTTTTGTTTTGTTTTGTTTTGTTTTGTTTTGTTTTGTTTTGTTTTGTTTTGTTTTGTTTTGTTTTGTTTTGTTTTGTTTTGTTTTGTTTACCCTCTGTTATGCAAAGATGTGTCAGTGGAAACCATGACCAAGATTATCCACACTATTGTATTTCTGATTACTATGTATGAATGCTGGACAGCCGATAAGAAAACATTATTCTTTTGAACTATGGTGCTGGAGGAGAACTTTGTGGATATCCTGGACTACCAGAAATATCAACATGTGGGTCCTAGAGCCAATCAAGATTGATCTCGGTAGGCAAAAATAATGAAACTGAGGTCATCCAACTTTGGGCACATCATGTGAAGGCAAGGTTCTTTGGAAAAGACAATAATGCTGGGGAAAATAAAGGTAAGAACCCTTGAAATAATGCATGAAAAATAATTTGAGAAAGTTGCTTATAAATTTTGATCTATATCGCATATGGAAGGAAGAAATAGGCTTACAGATTATAGCCTTCAGATTGTTGCTCGACGCATTTCCATAATGTCTGATTAAAGTGTAAGCAAAGATGATGGTATTTTACGTCCCCAATAACATACGCTGTAAAACACACTGTGGTGCTGGGGAAATTGTATGCATCCTTGAACAATTGCTGTAACACCTAGATCCCTCTTCCATTTAATTTTCTCACTAGGCAATAGCACCTGATCACTGTAAATCCCACAGGTGGCTGCCAGCTTTATCTGCAGATCCCACCCAAGGCTGCCAAATCTGTCACTGATTTTGTGGGCAGAAATTCAATCTGCCTCTTTATTGTTGGGAAAACAAAATTATCTATACTGATTCCTCCTTGACAGCTGGACATCTCATTTCCGGTTGTGGTGCACCTTTATAGCCGTATGCTTTCTCAGCTATCCTAGGCTCAAACAAGAAAAGAATAATTTCCATAATAAATCTGAAAATAAAACCTTCTGCCATAGAAGATTTTTTTCATACACCACCTCCAAAAATCATTCTTATCACACTGAATGCAGATGCCTACTATCTCTGTTACAGATTTATAAAATGCATAAAGCAAACCACAGCAAGTAGCATTTTCTATCTTTTTTTATTACAATCGTAATAATTGCATCTCTAACTAGTGATTTCTCATATTTATAGCTGCCTATTTTTCTATGGAGCCTGCAGCAGTAATAATGGCTGGATGCTCTTTTTTTCTCCCCTTACAAGAGTTCTGTGATCTAAGTCCTTGTCAGCATTTTAAAAAGGGCTCATTTGAATGTATGAAGACGGTAACAATCTGTCCACTCTGTCCTTGATTTCCAAGTGTGGACAGTGATTGTCCACAGTAAGATTGCTTTGTCTAGAACAGTGGTTCCAGCCTTTTTTGGGCCATGCCGCACCTAAGCATTTTTAAAATTATGGTGCCCTCCAAGACATATAATTATTATTATTTAAAAAGTAAACTGCTATTCATGTGCAGGAAGCCTAAAAGGCCATTAGGTAAAGGTTTCCCTTGCTTGAAAGCCAGTCGTATCCGACTCTAGGGTGCAGTGCTCATCTCTGTTTCTAAGCCGAAGAGCCAGCGCTGTCTGCTTCTGCAGACGTTTCCGTGGTCATGTGGCAGGCATGACTAGACACCGGAGCGCACGGAACGCTGTTACCTTCCCACCGAAGTGGTCCCTATTTATCTACTTGCAATTTCTTGCTTTCGAACTGCTAGGTTGGCAGGAGCTGGGATGAAGACGGGAGCTCATTTCCGTCCTGCACTACTCGGGAATCGAACTGCTGACCTTCCGCTTCCCAGTCAGCGTCTTAGCGACTTGAGCCACTTGTTAGATTCTCGCCAGAAGTAGACTAGGACGCAGTGTGTGGGTTTAGCATAGTGACTCTTTATTCAGATCGGGAGACAAAGACTGAGCATGTGGGGGAAAGATGGTATCTTATATACAGCGGTTTTCCATTTCAACAACAAGGAAACATACCAACGGACAATCACAGTTTATTACCCCCATTTGGTCACCAGCGCCGCTTTGATATGGGGCGCCCCTCTGGCGGATCGCTTCACTCGCTGTGTCCCTTTGAAGTGAGTAACACTTAGACATAACATCCCTCCCCCTTCAGTGAGAAACAACCTTTCCCCAACGGATGGGTGGCCCACAAACTCGTCTGGGCCGCCCGTGCGTCCCTGGCACCAAGGTAGGCTCAACGGACACCCCAACTGGTTCTGAAGTGGGGGAAGAGCTCAGAGTGGCCCCCCCTGCCATTCCTGCCTCTGAACTCGGGGTAGCCTCCCCTCCTGCCTCGGGCTCTGGGGAAGACGTGGGCAGGGGGTCACTGATTAATTCCCACTCCATATCACTCTCCGTATCTCCCCTTGTTTTCCCTTGTGGCTCCCTCCCTGGGCCAGAGTTAGAGTTCTGACCCAGGACTCGGAGCCGCATTTGATCGGTGTGTCTCCTCCAAATCGCACCATTCTCCATTTGCACTCTGTAAGACACCGGGCCAGTCTGTTCCAACACTTCCCCCCACCACCACGGGGGCCCGTTGGCATAGTTCCTGCAGTGGACTGGTTGCCCAACCTCAAAACCTTTTAAAGTCGGAATGTCTATATTTAGGCCCCGATCCTCTTGGCGCTGGGGATCTAAACGGTCAAAAACAGTCGGCAGCTTCCTTTTCATTAACAGTTCGGCTGGCGACAAACCAGAGGCCAATGGGGTGACTCTGTAGGACAGCAAAAATTGGCACAACTGCAACTCCAAATCCCCTGGTCCCATGCGTGAGAGCGCGTCTTTGACCGTCCGCACCTGCCTCTCGGCTTGACCGTTAGTGGCAGGGTGAAAAGGAGCGGCCGTGATGTGCCTAATCCCATTACGATTTAGGAAATCCTGAAATTCTGCCGACATGAAGCTCGACGCGTTGTCGGTCACCACGATGTCGGGCAGGCCTAGCCCACAAAAGACCCGCCTTAATTTGCGGATTGTGGTGGCAGAGGAAGTTCCTGACACTGGGATGACATCTACCCACTTGGAAAAGGAATCTACAATAACCAGAAGTGTTGTTCCCCTGAACGGTCCAGCAAAATCTATATGAATCCGAGACCAGGGGCCTCTGGCCGTATCCCATTCCCTGCGGGGAAGACGTGGTTCATCGGGCCTTGAAGCCTGACATTCCCTGCATTTCCCCACCCAAGCCTCAATGTCCAGGTCTAATCGGGGCCACCAGAAGTAGCTTCGTGCTAGCGCTTTTGACCTGACAATACCTGGGTGGCTAACATGGAGTGTGCGGAGCACCTTGTTCCGAAGTGCAGATGGGACGACTACTCTGTCCCCCCAAACCAAGCAACCCCGCTCCAGTGACAGTTCGTTTCTCTTGGAGTAGAACACCCTGAATTCCTCCTGGGTCGGTGGCAATGGCCACCCCTTCTGAACCCACATGACAACCTTTGACAGGAGGGGGTCTTTTTTAGTTTGGGCTGCTATGTCAGCAGCGGAGATCGGGGGAGAGTCTAACACGTCCAACATAAGGACCTGTCCTTCCGCCTCAATTCGACCTACATACTCGACAGGGGATCTGGACAGAGCATCTGCGTGGCTAATGCTGATACCTGGGCGATGTTGGAGCGTGTACTGGTACGCCTGAAGGAACATTGCCCAGCGTAACATACGCGGAGACAGGATTTGGGGGGTGGGCTTGTCTGGCACAAAAATACCTAGGAGCGGTTTGTGGTCTGTGATAATCGTGACAGCCCTCCCGTAAATGAAGTCATGAAATTTCTTTGTCCCAGCGATTATGGCCAGCGCCTCTCTATCAATCTGAGCATAGTTTTTTTCAGCCACCGTTAACGACCTGGAGTAATATGCGATAGGCGCTTCTTTCCCTCCCCCCATGTCATGGCACAGAACAGCCCCCACCCCCACCGGCGAGGCATCACACACCAGCAAAAGGGGCTTCTTCGGATCGTAATGTGTAAGGACAGCATCCGAAGTCAACAGCTCCTTGACTGCCCGGAATGCCCTTTCCTGAGGAGGCCCCCACTGCCACACCGCCTGTTTCCTCAGCAACTGATGCAGGGGCTCAGCTACAGTCGCCTTCCGGGGGAGAAAGGAGTGATAGAAGTTTAAGAGACCCAAAAAAGCCTGGAGCTCCGTCTTTGAAGTGGGACGTGGGGCTTCCCAGACTGCCTGAACTTTGGATTCAGAGGGCTTGATGCCGGCAGGGGTGATTTTGAACCCCAAGAACTCAACCTCATGAGCAAAAAAACAACACTTCTCCCTTTTTACCCGCAAACCCGCATTTTGGAACCGCTCCAGCACCTTCCCCAGTTTAGTGGCCAGGTCCCCCTTGTCTGTCCCAGATATCAATACGTCATCAAAAAAAGTCAGCACCCCAGGGAGACCCTTCAATAACCTTTCCACAAGAGCCTGAAAAAGACCCGGAGCCGTACTAACCCCGAACTGAAGACGGTTCACACGGAATGCGCCCTTATGAGTAGTAATAGTCTGACACAACGCAGATTCAGGGGTAACAGGCACTTGCTGATATGCTTGGGCTAAGTCCAGTTTAGCAAAACACTTTCCCCCATGGAGGGTGGCCAGCAAGTGGCTAACCACTGGAACAGGATAAGAATTAGCTCGGATAGCCTTATTTATCGTGCATTTGTAGTCCGCGCAGATACGGATGTCCCCATTCGCCTTGATAGCAGTGACTATAGGTGTCTCCCATGGAGCAGAGTCCACGGGCTCCAGGATGCCCTGTGCTACCAGCTTGTCCAGCTCCGCTTCAATGCGGTCCTTCAGGCCAAACGGCACCCTCCGTGGCTTCATGCGAATGGGTTGGACAGTTGGGTCCAGCTCAAAATTAACAGGGGCCCCCTTGAACGTACCCAGCCCGGGACGGAAAACATCTGGATAGCGTTCACACACAGCCTGAATGGGGTCGGCCTTAACCGCATTAATTCCCGAAAACCCAATACCCAGGGGCCCAAACCACTGCACACCCAAAAGGTTATTCCTACCGGTCTTCACCACGACTAGGGGAAGCTTTGCTGAGATGGCCTTGAACCGCACATCAAAATTTCCGATTCCCAACACTGGAATGTGTCGACCTTGCACGTCGGTCAGGTTGACCTGCAGAGCCTGCAGTTTTGGCCGGTCTGCTGGAGGAAGTTGAAAAAATTCCCTCTGTGAGATGATTGAGTAGGCAGATCCTGAGTCGATCTCCATGCGGACGGGACACCCTTGGAGGCGCACATCGACGAAGAACCTCCCGGACACTGACTGTACACCAGATGATGTCTTCCTTCCAACGCGGACCTTGGAAATCGGGTGTTCCATCCTGCACTGACCTCTATCCCCAGGGTGACCTTCGGATCGCTGGCGGCACACCCGTGCAATGTGCCCCTTCCGCCCACACTTGTGGCATTCTGCCGTCTTGAACGGGCACCGTGAGCGGAGGTGCCTTCCCCCACAGCCTTGGCATGGCGCGAAGTTGCTCCTTGAAGCTTGGGGGGTTTGTTGGCGAACCCTCCCGACAGTACCCTCCTCTGGCACATTTTCTGTATCCACTGGAGTAGCGCACTGTTGCAGCTGGACGGCCGACTCACCACGGGCAGGAGCAGCAGTTTCGGCATGGAGGATTTTCACCCCGGCGTGTGCAGCCTCGGACGCCAAGGCTTCTTCCAGGACCTGGGCAAAAGTCAACCTATTTCTCTTTATCAGCCGCCGCTGCGTAGCTTCATCCCTGAGGCCCACGAGAAGCCGGTCTCTTAAGGCCTCCTCCAGATCATGCCATTGGCACGGCACGGCAGCCTGTCGGAGAGCCGCAACGTACTCAGCTACCGACTCCCCCTCCTTCTGATCACGCCGGTAAAAAGCAACCCTTGCTGGGAAGATTGAAACGACGGGCTTGAAGTGTTCTCGGAGCACCGCCAGGATGTCGGTCAATGGGGCTTCCCTCAGTGCCTGTGGCAGCAGCAGATGCCCCGCCAGCTCAATCGTGGGCAAACCACAATGGGCCAGGAACAACGCCTTCTGTCGTCCTTCATCCTCGATCTCCCCAGCGATTACAAAGTTCTCGAACTGGATCTTGTACATGGGCCATGACTCCGGCTTTGCAATGTCAAACGGTCCGATTGAAGATGCAGTAGCAGCCATATCCCACCTTCGTCGCCAATGTTAGATTCTCGCCAGAAGTAGACTAGGACGCAGCGTGTGGGTTTAGCATTGTGACTCTTTATTCAGATCGGGAGACAAAGACTGAGCATGTGGAGGAAAGATGGTATCTTATATACAGCGGTTTTCCATTTCAACAACAAGGAAACATACCAACGGACAATCACAGTTTATTACCCCCATTTGGTCACCAGCGCCGCTTTGATATGGGGCGCCCCTCTGGCGGATCGCTTCACTCGCTGTGTCCCTTTGAAGTGAGTAACACTTAGACATAACACCACTGCAGGCCATTAACCTGGTCTAAAAAAACATTCTCGAATTGCTTCCCTTAAAAATCAAATCCCCTCCTCGTGGGGCATGTGCCTCATGTTGGGAACCATGTGTCTAGAAGCACCCTACACAGTTGGGGACTCTGAACAATCAAGGTTCCCAATCACATGGAGAAGGTAGAAGAGACTCTCCTCTTTAAAGGAGTTGCTGTATCCCCAAATGGAAAATGACAACACAGGGGAGCACATAGTTAGCACTCTCCCCCAACTTACATTGTCAGATTGATCCTCTTTTGAATCCTTGAACAGAGCTTACATTTTAAGCCACATCCATTGCTGGCATCTTTAGTTATCGAGGGGAGGGGGGAGAACCAAGCAGCCCAATGGTGACATTGGGTGTTTTGGACTTCCGAAAAGCACAGGTAAACAGAACAAATGGTAAGAAACTGAGAGTGTTCTAGTCAAAAAAGTCTGGAGGTCCAAGATAGGAAATGATGAGAAATACGACTTCCTGAGAGTCTGAGGAGTTCTTGCCACCTATGTCAGGCAATAAGAGAACACTGTCCCACCAGGTGAAATCAGTACTGAGAAAGTGTGATCAGACTGCAGTCAGATATACAGTGTACAGAGTGCCATAAGACTATATCATCGGTGAGCAACTATGGCCCTCCACATCATGTTGGTAGTTCCCTATTACTACTGGTTAGGCCTGACAAGAACTGTAGGATATAGACATATGGAGACTACAGTTGCTCACCTGTTCCAAATACACTAACTTCAATACAGAACTCCTGGAGGTTCATTTTTTGAACAGCATTCACATGATTAGGACACTGATGGGGATGCAGCCAGAACCCTTTGTGGGTTGTCTGCCCTTGCCCTGCAGCACTCCCAAAACTTGGGCAGAGGTGCCACTCTGGGCTTGTGAGACCCAGGTATTGCTGGAGAGTGAGATAAGAGGAAAAATCTGGTCAGATGGCAGGAGGATATGTTGGTGGCATTGAAAGAAGCATGGGGGTCTTGGCCAATGACACTTAGTGATGGGATGGTCAAAGAGAAGACTTGGAGGTCTACAGTGGAGAAACTGGAGTCCCTCCACTGCATGTTCAGAGAGTTGAGTTGAGAAAAGGATGATGCCCTGTGGCTGGAGCATCTGAGCTGCTTCCCAGCAGCTAGGGCCAGAGGCCAAAGAAGAGGAATACCCACTGCTCTCTCCCTAGGAGAGATACCAGCTGCTCTCTCCCTAGGAGAGATACCAGCAGCAATACCAACTCTGTGGTGCCTGAGATAGCTGAAAATTCTGATGGTGCTCACCCTCACTTGCCCAAGATGCTGGTGACACAGGTGCCAGCTGATGAGGCATTGAGAGAAGGAGGAGGCTTGCTGAAGAGCAGGAGAACAGCTGACACCACTAGCCATCTCTATCACCTTCAAGCCCAACCCTGAACTGCACTTGTATATTACATGTACTGTCTCAGTGACAAGAGCTGAGGCCACTACAGAACTGATTCTGTTCTGAGGACTCATGGGGGAAACTCAGTCTCCAGGGTTGCAGGAGGATGGTGAAAGGGAACTGTTGTGCAAAACATCTAGTTCAATAAAGAGCCATCTCACTAGCAGCTTGGAGCCAACAAATGTATTGATGGGAGAACTATAACCCCTGCTCCACTGAGGGGGGGGGGCAGCAGCACTCACAGATTGTCAGAAACATTTTATATATTGATTTTTAGCAGGAGAATGTTGGGGTACAAAGAAAGTGTCTCCTCAAAGATCATGGTATTTATGAACCACAATAGGGTGTGCCGCAGGCAATGGCTAACTTGTGGTGCCAGCTAATCTTTTTCACACTAGGTCAGGCAAAAAGAACTATGGAATGAATTCACTAAAAGTCTGACTTAGACACAAAAGGAGGAGGAAAATAATGTTTCTGTATTAGCACAACCCATTAATGAACCACAGAATAGGGCCAACTTTAGACTTGCTTAGACTATGAGCAGAAATTCCAATAGAGGGCTTCATTTTTGCTGATTTCATTGTTTGTAATCATAGGTTATTAACCTCCTTGGGCTATTTTTAGGAAATATGGTGGTTAATTTTAAAATATTAATAATAAAGTCCCGTGTGGTAAAATCCATAATATATTGATCAGTGTCATTGCCACAGAAAATGTTACAATGATATATTTAATCACCTCTTTAGTAGGTATATAATCAATGTCTGAAGCTACAGTCCTGTGAATAGGACCAGGTCATAAAATGTAGTTATTAAATCAGTATTGTCAACCTGATGACCATCAGCGATACATTCCAAACCTCTGGTATAGAGGTGCCAAAACTACAGCCCTTGGGCCAAATCCGGCCCATGCCACCATTCCATCAGGCCCACGCAACCTTCACCACTCCCGGAAGAGGAAGTAAAACACACCCATGCATGCACAAAATGCTGCCATAAATGGCCTGCAGCTGTCCTAAATGTGTTTACGACAGCCATGGGTGCATTTACAGCAGCATTATGTGCATGTGTGGATGCATTTTACTTCCACTTCTGGTGAGAGGAACCACATGACCAGCACACTCAACCATGTGGCTGACACACAGCCTAAAAAGTTTGGGCTTGTTGTGTTCTAATGGAGTGATCTTCTACATGGATAACAATGTATCTTAACCAATGTAACCTTGCCAACGGGTAACAATGTAACCTTCAGCTGTATCACATAAACCCTGTAATAGGACGCGAGCTAATGACCACCAGCTGGCAGCAGCGAGCGTCCAAGCTCTCTTGGTCCAAACTCATCAAAAGGCAACAGCGCGGGAAGTTTCCCGCCACCACCTACACCTGGACAAGAAGGGCGTGACCAGCAATGACGTCACGCAGACAGTAGCCAATGGGCTATCCTGGAGCCACGTTCAAATGTGTTACTACTGTATATAAAGAGCGATTGATCCGCCATTACCTCATGTTCCCTCTGAACACCATGCAATAAACCTGAGTTAACCCAGCCCGAGGCTGTGTCCTGTGTCTTGGTTTCCATACACCAAATTGGCGACGAAGGTGGGATGATGGATCCCCAAGGAGCCAGGGCACAGAGCGGGTTCAACATCACCACACCGCAAGACTGGGAGCTTTTTGAGATGGACTTCCAGGCGGCACTGGTGGAACTCAAAGTCAAAGAAGACGACGAGGAAAGAAAGAGGGCCATCCTCACCAGAATGCTTGGGATAGAAACCAAGCGAACGCTGGTGGGCATCATTGCACAGAAGAAGGTGAGCGATTTCAAAGCCGATGACATCATGAAGCTGCTGCGTGAGCGTTTCCGACCCTCGAGGGCAATGTTTCCCGCTCGGAGCGCGTTTTGGAGGCGAGTCCAAGCGCCGGACGAGTCGGTTGAGGCATTCGTAACAGCCATGAGAATAGCCGCTGCCCCCTGCAGATGGGACAACCTAGAGATGGCCCTCAGGGACGGAGTTCTGTGTGGCCTGAAGGACAAGGAAGTGCAGCGCAGCTTGATGAACAAGGAGCCACCACCCACGCTGGCAGAGGTTATAGAGGCCGCGGAAGCCGCGGAATCCACGAATGCTGGAGTGGACGAGATGCATCAGTGGCGTGAGTGGCGTCCTAGAGCCGGCAAAGCGGAAAATTCGGTGCACGGAAAGTCCGGACAGTCGGTGCACGCAACCCGACGGGCCTCGAAGTCGTCCACGGAAGGCAGCGACGGCGAGGAGGTCCAGAAGGTCCGAAAAGGGGGGCGCCGCTGCGATGGTTGCGGAGCGGCCCATGAGCGCGCGAGGTGCCCATTCAGAAAAGCCGAGTGTTACACCTGCGGTCGTCGGGGGCACATCGCCAAGGCATGCAGAAAGCGGAAGGAGGGCCGGAGGCAGTCGCAAGACCGTTCGACCAGACCGGACCGTCCAGCGAGGTCCAAAGATGGCGCCCAGACCACGAGGAAGCAGGACGGCGTGGGCCGCATCTCGGGCGACAGTGAGGACGACGCTTCCGTGTTCAGCGTGTCCGCGGGACAGTCCCATTACTTCGTTGAGGTACTAGTACAAGGGGCCCCTATCATAATGGAAATCGACTCGGGGTCCTCCTATTCTATAATTCCCCAGAAAGAGTTCTTGAAAATCGACCCCCACGTGCGGCCCAAACTTAAAACGCTGAGGTCCACGCTGCGAGACGTACAGGGGAACAGCATTCCAGTGTTGGGGGTCGGGAAATTTTGGGTCAGTTTTAAGAGACATTCTGCAGAACTGCCCCTAGTTGTCCTTAAGGGGGGAAGTTGCAGCCTCCTAGGGACGCAGTGGTTTCAGCCCTTAGGTTTGTTCATAGGGGGAGTGCATACAGTGGGGGTGGATCCAATACAAGCGGTGTGCGACGCGCATCCCGCCGTTTTTAAAAAAGGACTTGGAAAGTTCAAGGGACCCCCTGTAGCCTTCGACCTAGACCCGGAGGTCCGCCCGATAAGACTCAAACCGCGCAGGGTGCCATTCGCACTAAAGGACAAAATAGAGGCGGAACTGGACAAACTGGTGGGCCAGGGGATTCTTATTCCTGTTGATTCCGCGGAGTGGGAAACTCCAATTGTAACCGCTCTGAAGGCTAACGGGGAGGTGCGCATTTGCGCTGATTATAAGTGTACAATTAACAAGGCGATCCGCCCTAATGCATACCCGGTGCCGGTGGTCAGCCACCTTCTGGCCAGGCTGAATGGGGGAAAGTGTTTCGCTAAACTCGATTTGGCACAAGCCTATCAGCAACTCCCTGTAACTCCCGCCACGGCCGCGGCACAAACAATAGTCACACATAAAGGGGCGTTCCAGGTGTCGCGTTTACAGTTCGGCGTGAACTCGGCACCCGGCCTTTTTCAGTCGCTTGTGGAACGCCTCCTGAAGGGGCTGGAGGGGGTGTTGCCTTATTTTGATGACGTGTTGATAACAGGGGGGAGTGAGGCCGAACTGGCAAAGAGATTGGATAAAGTACTGACTGTGTTCGAGAAAGCGGGGCTGCGGCTGAGAAAAGACAAATGCGTTTTTTTCGAAACTGAGGTTGAGTTCTTAGGGTTTCGGGTCACGCCAGAGGGTATCAAGCCGTCCAAATCCAAAGTAGCCGCCATCAAAAACGCCCCTCGCCCCACATCCAAAACCGAGCTACAGTCATTTCTGGGGCTCCTCAATTTTTACCATACCTTCCTTCCACGGAAGGCGTCCGTGGCCGAGCCACTCCATCGTTTGCTAAAAAAGGAGGAAACATGGATGTGGGGTGACGAGCAAGAGAGGGCGTTTAAAGAGTTGAAGCAGCTCCTAACATCTGAGGCAATCCTGACGCATTTCGACCCCAAACGGCCAGTGGTCTTAGTCTGCGACGCATGCCCGGTGGGGGTGGGGGCGGTGCTTTGCCACGTGTTGGACGATGGAAGGGAGGCCCCGATAGCGTTTTATTCAAGGTCCCTGTCCCAAGCAGAGCGTAATTACGCACAGACCGACAGGGAGGCATTAGCGATAGTAGCGGGAACCAAAAAATTTCACGATTTTCTGTATGGTCGGCCGTTCAAAATCGTGACTGACCACAAGCCCTTGCTGGGAATTTTCACTGCAAATAAGCCCACGCCACAGATCCTGTCCCCAAGAATGCTGCGGTGGGCTATCTTTCTCAACGCATACCAACATGAGTTGGAATACCGGCCCGGGAAGGAGATCAGCCATGCAGACGCACTCTCGAGGTCTCCTTTGCCCTTGTCGGGCGTCCAGCAGGCAAGGGCAGAGAGAGACCACCAGGTCTTGTTAATAGAAGTTTTAGATTCACCCCCAATCATACCAGCCGACATTGCCAGGGCGACAGGCAAGGATAGAACGCTGGAGAAAGTTAGCTCATGGGTACAGAAGGGGTGGCCGGCGTCATCCCCGGGTACGGAATTCGACCCATTTTTTCGAAAAAAATAGAGCTGTCCCTAGAGAGGGGGTGCCTTTTGTGGGGCCAGCGGGTGGTGGTCCCCACGTCCCTGCGACCGAGGGTGCTAAAAATGCTGCACATCGGCCACCCGGGCATCGTCCGTTCCAAGGCGCTGGCCCGGAGTTACTTCTGGTGGCCACAGCTGGACGCGGACATTGAGCACATGGTCGGCACTTGTGAGGCATGCCAGGGCTCCCGACCGGAGGCGGCCCGCCTCCCGCATAGGGAATGGGACGCAGCAAGGGGGCCATGGTCCAGGGTGCACGTAGACTTCGCTGGCCCGTTCCGAGGAACCATTTTTCTCCTGGTGGTAGATGCGTTCTCCAAGTGGCTGGAGGTTATCCCAGTAAAGAGCACGTCCTCCGCCACTACAATTAGCCAACTAAGGAGAGTCTTTTCCACGTTCGGTTTACCCGACACTTTGGTCAGCGATAACGCTAGTTGTTTCACCTCCGCTGAGTTCAGGGCATTCATGGAGGCAAACGCCATTCGGCATGTCACATCCGCGCCGTTTCACCCGGCCACGAATGGCCAAGTGGAACGGCTGGTGCGTACAACAAAGGAGGCGCTGCGGCGCATGGGCCCGGGGGACCTAAATCACCAAGTATGTCAGTTTTTATTAGCGTATAGGGTGACCCCCTTAGCGTCAGGTTACTCGCCGGCAGAGCTGTTGATGCGGCGAAAACTGACCACGATCCTGTCCAGGCTAGACCCGACGAGAGTCGAGGACAAAGGAAAAAACATAGGGTTGGCAGTCTCGAAAGGTTTCGCCGTCGGCGATCCTGTTCACTGCAGGAACTACGCCAGCGCAGGTCCAGCCTGGGTACCAGGGACGGTTGTGGAACAGACGGGGCCAGTGTCGTACCGGGTCGAGACTAGCACCGGTCTCCTCTGGAGGAGGCACGCGGACCAACTTAGGCACCGAGTGAGTGGGGGGCCGGTCAGTGGGGCTCAGCAACAGGATTCAGCGTTAGGGTTCTCCCCCACCGGTTTAGCCCAAGGGGGAGACAGCAACGGACAACAGTCCCAAACAAGGGGGGACAGCAGCGGCCCCGACTCATACCCTTTTGATACGCCAGCTCTATCAGAGGCCGGGGAAGGGGGAGAGGAGTTCGCGACCGCTGCCCCCGAATTTAATTCTGATTTTGATTTTGCGAGCCGGGGGGGGTTTTGGGAGTGTTCCCCCACCCATCCAAGCGAGAAGAGGGGTTTTTCGTTAGCCCTCAGTGCCCCCGGTTCTTCCCTAAGAAAGAGCACACCTCCCAACAACGCCGCGGAGCCGCGGCAAGTCACTAACGAGTCTCCCTCTCCAATTACAGGACAGGAAACCAGGGGACAAAGAGAAGGTAGCAAACCCGGGGAAAGGCAGCCCGCAGCGAGACCCCAGCGTGTTCGAAATAAGCCATCTTGGCTGAGAGACTTCGTCTCATCCTAGGGGGGGGAGTGTTGAGTTCGAGACTTCGTCTCATCCTAGGGGGGAGGAGTGTTGTGTTCTAATGGAGTGATCTTCTACATGGATAACAATGTATCTTAACCAATGTAACCTTGCCAACGGGTAACAATGTAACCTTCAGCTGTATCACATAAACCCTGTAATAGGACGCGAGCTAATGACCACCAGCTGGCAGCACCGAGCGTCCAAGCTCTCTTGGTCCAAACTCATCAAAAGGCAACAGCGCGGGAAGTTTCCCGCCACCACCTACACCTGGACAAGAAGGGCGTGACCAGCAATGACGTCACGCAGACAGTAGCCAATGGGCTATCCTGGAGCCACGTTCAAATGTGTTACTACTGTATATAAAGAGCGATTGATCCGCCATTACCTCATGTTCCCTCTGACCACCATGCAATAAACCTGAGTTAACCCAGCCCGAGGCTGTGTCCTGTGTCTTGGTTTCCATACACCAAAGGGCTGCTCTAGTATATCTGTGTCTCCAAATCCTAAATTTGAAGTTACATGTTTGTTTGTCATAAATTAAACTTAAACTACCCAGTTTGATCCAATAGTTATCTAGAAAAATTATTCTTTTAAACACGTTTGCTCAGATATAAGCCTCATTGACCAAAATCCTGTTGCAACATATTGTGTATACAGAAAATTATACAAGCTATTTTCACAATTTTCTGAGCTTCTGGTTCTGACTGTGTAACCAAATGTGTGACCTGCGTATGTCTAAGTGAGTGACAGCCAAGCAGAACAATCTCATACATCACTTAACAACATTTGGATATTTTTCCCCCATTGACTTTAGTGGAGTTACTATATAAGTGCATGTTTATAGGACTGTACTGTTCAGTTTGAAAGTCGAGCTTACTCAGACATATATTATGATAACTGTAATGCATGAGTAAAATCTGCACATACATACCTGATATAACATATTCTTAATACATATATGCCTTACTTATGGGACAGATATATAATTTAGGACTGTGTTGTGTTGTGTACTAGATTCAAATCTAGGAGGAAATTGATTAGGATTCCAGACCCAGTGGGCATGCTGGCAGAAAGATACTGAGAACAGCAGTCCAAGAAAGTAAACTTGCAAAGATCTAGCTGCAGGACTGGAAAAGATCAGTATACATTCCAATCACAAAAAAGGGCAATGCCAAAGAATGCTCAAATTATCGAACCATTGCGCTCATCCCACATGCTAGCAAGGTCATGCTCAAGATAATACAGGATAGGCTTCAGCAGCACATGGAGAGAAAACAATCAGAAGTGCAGACTGGGTTCCAAAGAGGCAGGGGAACTAAGGATCACATTGCCAACATATGTTGGATCATGGAGAAAACAAAGGAATACCAGAAACAAGTCTATGTCTGTTTCATTGACTACACCAAGGCCTTTGACTGTGTGGACCCCAAAAAATGTGCCAAGTAATTAAAGAGATTAATTAAAGGACACAGGCCCCAACTGCCCACTTACCATCCAGAGGCCCAGGGGAGTCCTCCTAGAGTAGCAACGCCCCGGAGGGCAAAGAAGAAGGGCCGTGCTGCCACTGCAGCCAACTGCAGACACAGGAGACCCTCGACCACCCCCAGGAGACACCATCCGCAGCCACCATCACAGCGAGGCCCGAGTCGGCGCCTTTGACCAACTCCACACAGCCGAAGGAAGGTGAGAGCTGTGGCATGCATGCAAGGGATCAGTAATCGAACTTAAATAATATAGTTGACTTAACATATAGCAACTGACATAGTGACTGTGTCACTGTGTCAGTTTAGAACTGACTGACATCAGTTCTAAACTGATACTGTGTTCTAAACTGTGATAATATGCATGATGTTACCTTGTTTTAAACTGTGATAATATGTATGATGGGGAGGAATGGTGTAGAAACCAGCAAAGCACACCAGGGAGTTTGCCAAGAGAACCCTATTGACCAAAGCAAAGGCAAAACAAAGGGACAAATCAGAGGAAACAGGAAGGATGCTCAGCACATTAGATGGACAGAAAGGGATGGGCAGGAAAGGGGGGGTGAAATACAGTGTTGTAAGGAACAATATTGCATTAGGGACATGGAATGTAAGATCTATGAACCAAGGAAAGCTGGAAGTGGTAAAAAAGGAAATGGAAAGAATAAGTATTGACATCTTGGGAATCAGTGAGCTAAAATGGACAGGTATGGGCGAATTCAGCTCTGGAAACCATCATATCTACTACTGTGGACAAGAAAACCTCAAAAGAAACGGAGCGGCCATAATTATAAATAAAAGAGTGAGAAAAGCAGTAATGGGATACAATCTCAAAAATGATAGAATGTCAGTCAGACTACAAGACAAACCATTTAATATCACTGTAATCCAAATATATGCACCAGCCACTAGTGCAGATGAAGCCACAGTAGCCCAGTTCTATGAGGACCTACAACATCTTATAGATCAGACACCAAGAAACGATGTCCACATTATCTTAGGAAACTGGAATGCAAAAGTAGGAAATCAAAAAGTGGACGGAATAACAGGCAAGTTTGGTCTGGGAACACAAAACGAAGCAGGGCAAAGACTGATAGAGTTCTGCCAAGATAACACACTAGTCATAGCAAGCACCCTTTTCCAGCAACACAAGAGGAGACTCTACACATGGACATCACCAGATGGCAAACATCAAAACCAAATTGACTACATACTCTGCAGCCAAAGATGGAGAACTGCCATACAGTCAGCAAAAACAAGACCTGGAGCGGACTGTGGCTCAGATCACAATCTACTGATCGCAAAATTCAGGCTCAGACTGAAGAAAATAGGGAAAACTAATAGGCCGATAGATATGATCTAGACAACATACCCAAGGAATACATGGTGGAGGTGAGAAACAGATTCAATGGTCTGGACCAGATAGACAGAGTACCAGAAGAATTATGGACTGAGATGAGAGACATTATGCAGGAGGCAGCAAGGAAAACTATACCAAAAGAAAAGAAGTGCAAGAAATCAAAGTGGTTGTTGGATGAGGCTCTTAAAATAGCAGAAGAAAGAAGGAACGCAAAAGGCAAAGGAGAAAGGAAAAAATACAATCACTTAAATAAATAATTTCAAAGAAAAGCAAGGAGAGATAAGGAAAGCTACCTAAATAAATAGTGCAAAGAAATAGAGGAAAACAACACAAGAGGCAGAGATCTCTTTTTTAAAAATTGGGGAAGTCAAGGGAACGTTCAAAGCAAAAATGACCACAATAAAAGACAAAGATGGCAAAGAGTTAGCGGATGCAGAAGAGATAAAGAAAAGATAGAAAGAGTACACAGAGGAACTTGACAAAAAAGACCTAAACACCCGGATAATAACAATGAGGGGGAATTGAACTTGAACCAGACATCCTAGAGAGTGAAGTCAGAAAGGCCCTAAAAAGCACGGCAAATAACAAAGCCAGTGGAGATGATGGTATCCCAGTTGAATTCTTCAAAGCCCTAAAAGATGATGGAATCAAGCTTACTACATGCTATATGCCAGCAGATTTGGAAAATGAAACAGTGGTCACAGGATTGGAAAAGATCAGTATATGTCCCAATCCCAAAAAAGGGCAATGCCAAAGAATGTTCAAATTATCGAACAATTGCGCACATCCCACAAGCTAGCAAAGTGATGCTCAAGATAATACAGGATAGACTGCAGCAGCAAGTAGAAAGAGAACTACCAGAGGTGCAGGCTGGGTTCAGAAGAGGCAGGGGGACCAGAGACCACATTGCCAACATACGTTGGATCATGGAGAAAACAAAGGAATACCAGAAACAAGCTTACTTCTGCTTCATTGACTACACCAAGGCCTTTGATTGTGTGGACCACAACAAAATGTGGCAAGTAATTAAAGAGATGGGAATACCAGAACACCTCATATGTCTCATGAGAAATCTGTACATGAGTCAAGAAGCAACAGGACAGAGTATGGAATGACGGAGTGGTTGGAAATAGGAAAAGGAGTAAGACAGGGCTGCATTCTGTCACCCTGCTTATTCAACTTATACACAGAGCACATAATGCACAATGCAGGGATGGAGGAATCACAATATGGGATCAAAATTGCTGGGAGAAACATCAACAATTTGAGATATGCAGATGATACCAACCTAATGGCAGAAAGTGAAGAAGACCTAAAGAAGCTCCTGATTAGGTTGAAAGAAGAGAGTGCAAAAGCTGGCCTGAGACTCAATATCAAGAAAACCAAGATAATGGCAACAGGCCATAGTCCCTGGAAAATAGATGGGAAAGAAGTAGAAGCAGTAAGAGATTTTGCTTTCTTAGGATCCAAGATCTCTGCAGATGGAGATTGCAGCCATGAAATAAAAAGGCGACTGATTCTTGGGAGACAAGCTATGAAAAACCTGGGGAACATAGTGAAAAGTAGAGACATCTCACTGCAAACAAAGGTCCACATAGTCAAAGCAATGGTATTTCTGGTGGTAATGTATGGCTGTGAGAGCTGGACCATTAGAAAGGCTGAGTGAAGAAAAATAGATGCCTTTGAGATGTGGTGCTGAAGGAGAGTTTTGAGAGTCCCCTGGACAGTGAGGAGAACAAATAGGTCAATATTAGAAGAGATTAATAATAATAATAATAATAATAATAATAATAATAATAATAATAATAATAATAATAATAATAATAATAATAATAATAAGTTTAATTTCTACCCCGCTTTCATAGCACAAGTGCCACTCAAAGCGGCTTACAACACATATAAATACAGTATCACAGATATAATTACACAATTACAAAAACAGATTGAAAATTAACACATTGCAAGAAAAAAAAATCCCATACAATTAATTTCAAAAACACAAGCCCCATACTACCCCCCCTCCAGTGGGAGCACCCAAAAGCTCCCACTTCCCTGCGGCCAATGCCGGACCGGGGAAAGGCTTGGGTGATGGCAGCTACCCTCCCCCATAATTGCGAGCGTCCCTCTTCTGACCCCTGGCCGGACAGGACCAGGGGTGAGGGGACAGTGTCCACAGGTGCCACCCATTCCTTCCCCACGCCGACCCAGCAAGGTCCAAAAACAGCTGCAGCGGTTCCCACCTGTCTCCACTCCCGGGGCCGATGGCGTGGGCTCCCGGGCGAGACAGGGAGCTCCTCGAGGGGCCGGCATCGGCGGCGTCCTTTTCTGCTCTCCGGGCGGGTGGGCCCGGGGAGCGAAGGCAGCTGCAGCGGCTCCCACCTGTCTCCACTCCTGGGGCCGATGGCATGGGCTCCCGGGCGAGACAGGGAGCTCCTCGAGGGGCCGGCGTTGGCAGCGTCCTTTTCTGCTCTCCGGGCGGGCGGGCCCAGAGAGCGAAGGCAGCTGCAGTGGCTCCCACCTGTCTCCACTCCCGGGGCCGATGGCGTGGGCTCCCGGGCGAGACAGGGAGCTCCTCGGGGGGCTGGCGTCGGTGGCGTCCTTTTCTGCTCTCCGGGCAGGCGGGCCCGGAGAGCGAAGGCAGCTGCAGTGGCTCCCACCTGTCTCCACTCCCGGGGCCGATGGCGTGGGCTCCCGGGCGAGACAGATTAGCCCTGAATGCTCCTTAGAAGGACAAATAACAAAGATGAAGTTGAAGAATTTTGGACGTCAAATGAGAAGAGAGGATTCACTTGAGAAGGCCTTGATGCTGGGGAAGTGTTGTGTTCTCAAACACTGTACCCTTATACAATGTACCTATTCATGTGTAACCAATGTATCCTTCTACTTGTAACATGATAACCATCAGCTGCATCACTGTAACCCTAATAGGACGCGAGCTAGTGACCACCAGATGGCAATAGTGAGCGTCCAAGCTCATTGGTCCAGACTCACCTAAAAACAACAGCGCGGGAAGATTCCCGCCATCACCTTCACCTCGACAAGAAGGGCGTGACCTGCAATGACGTCATGCGGACAGTAGCCAATAGACTGTCAAGGAGCCACATTCAAATGTATAGCCACTGTATATATTGAGCTGTTCGTCTGCCATTACCTCCTGTTCCCTCTGACCAGCATGTAATAAAGTTGTGTTAAGCCAGCTCTTCGGCTGTCCTGGTGTCTTTGGTCCCATACACAAAAGTGGCGACGAAGGTGGGATCATGGCTGCCCACGGGACCAAGACATACGCCGGTTTCGACATTAAGAAACCACAAGATTGGGAACTTTTCGAAATGGACTTCCAAGGCGCGCTGGTGGAGTTCGAGGTTACGGACGAGGCGAAGAAAAGAGCCATTCTCACCAGAATGCTCGGGCACGACGGAAAGAGGGTATTGATTGACCTCATCGCACCCAAAAAGGCGGCTGAATTCAAGGCAAAGGAGCTCCTGAAGGTGCTGCGAGACCATTTCCGGCCCTCGGTGGCGATGTTCCCCGCTCGGAGCGCGTTTTGGAGGCGAGTCCAAGCGCCTGGAGAGTCGGTCGCCGCCTTCGTAGCGGCCCTGCGTCTGGCTGCCGGCCCATGCAAATGGGAGAACTTGGAAGTCACCCTCAGGGACTGCGTGTTATGCGGCCTGAAGGACGCCGAGATTCAGCGCACGCTGATGAATCAAGAGCCGCCCCCCACGTTGCAGGAGGTCCTGAAAGCGGCACAGGCCGTGGAAGCCACGAAGGCCGGGGTGCAAGAGCTCCAGGACTGGCGGCCGAAGGCCGACAAAACAGAGAGTTCGGTGCACGCAGCCCGGTGAATTTCGAAATCGTCCGCCGAAAGCAGCGATGACGAGGACGTCCAGAGGGTCCGTAAGGAGGGCCGGCATTGCGACAGCTGCGGGGCGGCCCACGACCGTGCCAGGTGTCCGTTCAGAAAAGCCGAGTGCCACAACTGCGGGCGACGCGGGCACATCGCCAAAGTCTGCAGACAACGACGCAAGGACCGGAGGAGCTCGCCCGACCGCTCAGCGAGGCCAGATCGCTCGTCGAGACCAAAGGATGGCGCTCGGCCCATGAGGAAGCAGGACGGCGTGGGCCACATCTCCGACGACAGCGACAACGCCGCCCCGGTTTTCAGCGTGTCCATGGGACACCCCCGTTACTTTGTTGAGGTACTGGTGCAAGGGGCCCCTGTTAGGATGGAGATTGACTCTGGCTCCTCATATTCCATCATTTCCCAGAGGGAGTTTTTGAGAATTGCCCCCCACGAACGGCCCAAGCTCAAAGCGTTGAGGTCCACGCTTCGGGACGTGCAAGGGAACAGTATCCCGGTGTTGGGGGTTGGGAAATTCCAGGTCCAGTATAAGCGGCACGCCACGGAACTCCCCCTAGTCGTTCTTAAGGGGGTAATTGCAGCCTCCTCGGGACTCAATGGTTTCAGCCCCTGGGTCTGTTCATTGGGGGGGTGCACGCCGTTGGGTCTGACCCAATACAGGAGGTGTGCGACGCGCACCCCGAAGTCTTCAAAAAGGGACTTGGGAAATTCAATGGACCCCCAGTAACTTTCGACCTGGACCCGGAGGTCTGCCCAATAAGACTCAAACCACGCAGAGTGCCTTTTGCACTAAAGGACAAAATAGAGGCGGAACTGGACAAATTAGTGGGCCAGGGGATTCTTGTTCCTGTTGATTCTGCGGAGTGGGAAACTCCAATTGTCACGGCATTGAAGGCCAATGGGGAGGTTCGCATTTGCGCCGATTATAAGTGCACCATTAATAAGGCCATCCGCCCTAATGCGTATCCGGTGCCGGTGGTCAGCCATTTGCTAGCCAGGTTACATGGGGGAAAGTGTTTCGCTAAGCTCGACCTGGCACAAGCCTATCAGCAACTCATGGTAACCCCTGCCGCAGCTGCTGCACAAACCATAGTCACGCATAAGGGGGCGTTCCAGGTGACGCGCCTCCAATTCGGCGTGAACTCGGCGCCTGGGATTTTCCAGTCGCTCGTGGAACGCCTCCTCAAATGGCTGGACGGCATTTTGCCATATTTTGATGATGTTTTGATAACGGGGGGGAGTGAGGTTGAGTTGGCTGAAAGGCTAAACAAGGTCCTGGAGGCATTCGAACGGGCGGGGTTGAGGTTGCGAAAAGACAAATCCGTCTTCTTCACGAAGGAGGTTGAGTTCTTAGGGTTCCGAGTAACACCCGAAGGGATCAAACCGTCCAAATCCAAGGTGGCCGCCATCAAGAAAGCCCCTCGCCCCACCTCCAAGCCCGAGTTGCAGTCATTCCTAGGGCTCTTAAATTTCTACCACTCCTTCCTTCCTCGGAAGGCTGCGGTGGCTGAGCCGCTTCACAAGTTGCTCAAGAAAGATGCGGCATGGAAGTGGGGCGATGACCAGGAGAGGGCATTCACGGAACTGAAACAACTCCTGGCGTCTGACGCCATTCTGACCCATTTCGACCCCAAACGGCCGGTGGTACTGATCTGTGATGCATCCCCGGTGGGGGTGGGGGCAGTGTTATGCCACGTGTTGGAAAACGGGAGGGAGGCCCCAATAGCGTTTTACTCCAGGTCCCTGTCCCAAGCGGAGAGGAATTACGCCCAGACAGACAGGGAAGCGCTGGCGATAATTGCAGGGACCAAAAAATTTCACGATTTTCTGTATGGCCGCCCCTTCACCATCGTGACCGACCACAAGCCCCTACTAGGCATTTTCACCGCAGATAAGCCCACGCCACAGATCCTGTCCCCGAGGATGCTCAGGTGGGCCATTTTTCTCAACGCCTACCAGCACGCGTTGGTGTACTGGCCCGGGAGTGAGATCAGCCATGCGGACGCCCTGTCGAGGTCCCCCCTCCCCCAGACACACAGCCACGTGGGCGAGGAGGAGCAGGACCGCCAGGTGCTCATGATTGAAGTCTTAGATTCGCCCCCCATAGTACCCGCCGATATCGCTAAAGCGACAAGCAGAGATAGGACGTTGGCGGCGGTTAGCTCCTGGGTACAGAAAGGATGGCCAGCATCTGCCCCAGCGGAAGAATTCGCCCCATTTTTTAAGAAAAAGTTGGAGCTGTCCCTAGAGAGGGGGTGTCTCTTGTGGGGGCAGTGGGTGGTGATCCCCACATCCCTCCGGCCACGGGTGCTTAAACTGCTGCACGTCAGCCACCCCGGAATTGTGCGCTCCAAAGCGCTGGCCCGGAGCTACTTTTGGTGGCCCCAGTTAGACGCCGACATCGAGCACATGGTCGGCACTTGTGAGAGTTGCCAATGCTCCAGACCAGAGGAGGCCCGTCTTCCCCACAGGGAGTGGGACGCGGCTAAGGGGCCGTGGTCCCGGATACACATAGATTTCGCGGGCCCGTTCCGAGGAACGCTGTTTCTCCTTGTTGTGGACGCTTTCTCCAAGTGGTTGGAGGTCGTCCCAGTCACGAGCACCTCCTCAGCCGCGACAATAAAGCAGTTGCGGAGAATTTTTTCTACGTTCGGCATACCCGACACTCTAATTAGCGATAACGCTAGTTGCTTCACGTCCGCTGAGTTCAGGGCATTCACAGAGATTAACGCCATCCGGCACATCACCTCCGCCCCTTTCCATCCGGCCACCAATGGCCAAGTGGAGCGCCTCGTACGCACCACGAAGGACGCGCTGCGGCGCATGGGCCCCGGGGATCTCAACCTGCAAGTGTGTCAGTTTCTGCTAGGGTATAGGGTGACCCCGTTGGCGTCAGGATACTCCCCCGCGGAGCTTTTAATGCGCAGGAAACTGGCCACCATTCTCACCAGGCTAGACCCCACGAGAGTAGAAGACAAGGGGAGGAACATCGGGCTAGAGGCCACAAAGAGTTTCAGCGTAGGCGCCCCCGTGCATTGCAAGAACTACGCCAGCGCAGGGCCAGCCTGGGTGCCGGGGGTTGTCGTGGAGCAGACCGGTCCCGTATCATACCGCGTGGAGACAAGCACGGGTCTACTGTGGCGGCGACACGCGGACCAGCTCCGGAGCCGGGTCCCAGAGAGGCAGGGCTCAGAAAGCACAGACAGGGATTCAGCGTTAGGGTTCTCCCCCACCCGTTTAGCCCAAGGGGGAGGAGAGGGGGGTCATGCGTCCCCACCGAGGGGGGAGGAAAAGGAATTTGTCCTCATAGATACCCCGCGGGATCACCCAGCAGAGTTTGATTTTGAGTTTCAGAGCCGGGGTTTTTTTTCGGAGTGGTCCCCCACCCATCCAAGTGAGAAGAGGGGCTTTACGTTAGCCCCTAGTGCCCCCGGTCTGCCCACAATGGAGTTTTTCCCTTCCCCTAAAGCTGCAAAACCGCAGCAAGCCTCTAACAAGTCTCCCTCTCCCATTACAGGACAAGGGACCGGGGAACACGGAAGCGGTAGCGCCCCCAGGGCGGGCCAGCCCACATCACGGCCCAAACGAAATTGCAATAAGCCATCTTGGCTGAGAGACTTCGTCTCATCCTAGGGGGAGGGATGTTGTGTTCTCAAACACTGTACCCTTATACAATGTACCTATTCATGTGTAACCAATGTATCCTTCTACTTGTAACATGATAACCATCAGCTGCATCACTGTAACCCTAATAGGACGCGAGCTAGTGACCACCAGATGGCAATAGCGAGCGTCCAAGCTCATTGGTCCAGACTCACCTAAAAACAACAGCGCGGGAAGATTCCCGCCATCACCTTCACCTCGACAAGAAGGGCGTGACCTGCAATGACGTCACGCGGACAGTAGCCAATAGACTGTCAAGGAGCCACATTCAAATGTATAGCCACTGTATATATTGAGCTGTTCGTCCGCCATTACCTCATGTTCCCTCTGACCAGCATGTAATAAAGTTGTGTTAAGCCAGCTCTTCGGCTGTCCTGGTGTCTTTGGTCCCATACACAAAAGGAAGGTGGAGGACAAAAGAAGAAGGGGACGGCCAAAGATGAGATGGCTAGATGGTATTGTAGACACAATGGGCACGGGGCTGTGTGGACTAAGGAGGATGGTGGAGGACAGGGGTGCCTGGAGAGCAATGGTCCATGGGGTCGCAAAGAGTCAGAATCAACTGTGCGACTGAACAACAACAACAACAACAATTAAAGAGATGGGAGTACCAGAACACCTTATATGTCTCATGAGAAATCTGTACATGAGTCAAGAAGCAACAGTTAGTACAGGATACGGAATGACAGAGTGGTTTGGAATAGAAAAAGGAGTAAGACAAGGCTGCATTTTGTCACCCTGCTTATTTAACTCATACACAGAGCACATAATGCGCAATGCAAGGCTGGATGAATCAAAATTTGGAATTAAAATCGCTGGGAGAAACATCAACAATTTGAGATATGCAGATGATACTACACTAATAGCAGAAAGTGAGGAAGACCTAAAGAAGCTCTTGCTTAGGTTGAAGGAGGAGAGTGCAAAAACTGGCTTGAGACTCAAAATCAAGATAACCAAGATAATAGCAAACAGGCCCTGTTACTCCCTAGATGGGGAAGAAGTAGAAGGAGTGACAGATGTTACATTCTTAGGATCCAATATCACTGCAGATGGAGATTGCAGCCATGAAATAAAAAGGTGACTATTTTTTGGGAAGCAAGCTATGAGAAATTTGGACAACATAGTTACAAGTAGAGACATCACCTTGCAAACAAAAGTCTGCATAGTCAAAGCAATTGTATTTCCGGTAGTGATGTATGGTTGTGAGAGCTGGACCATAAGGAAGGGTGAGTGCAGTAGAATGGACACCTTTGAGATGTGGTGTTGGACAGCAAAGAGAAGAAATAGGTCAATCTCGAAAGAAATCAACCCCGACTGCTCCTTGGAAGGTCAAATATTGAAGATGAAATTAAAGTACTTTGGACATCAAATGGGAAGAGAGGGTTCACTTGAGAAAGCTTTGACGCTGGAAAAGGTGGAGGGCAAATGAAGATTGGGGTGGCAGAAAATGAGATGGCTAGATGGCATTATTGACGCAATGGGCACAAAGCTGGGCCGGCTGAGTCCATGGGGTCGTGAAGGTTCAGAATCGACTGTGCAACTGAACAACAAAAGCTATAATCTGTGTGATACAATCTGCATATGCTTGCATACATTCTACATGGTTAGTTTTGTTTGGGGTATTGTTGTTTTGCCCCATGCCATTTAATTGAATGAATTGCCTCTGAATGTTTAATTATTGTGGCATGTTAAAAGTGTTAGTGTACGCCTCAGAATTGCTACTTCAACCATGGACAGCAGGGGAGAAATGTACTGTATCTCAAGAACATTCAGTGGAAGGATGATGAGCTAATTGGGGTCAACGTTAAACCTATCAAGACCTAAAGTGGAAATTTTGCCACTCAGCAGGAGAGGAGATTGGTACAGTAGGAAGGGAATTGTGTGGGAATTGTTGAGCGAGCAAACAGACAATGTACTTTGATCTGCAGAGTTTTGAGCCTAAGATATTGTGTGGTGTAGTTGTTGGAATACTGGATTGGTTCTGTAGTTGCGCTATAAAACTAACTTGGTGATCTCAGGCCAGTCAGTCGCTGTCTTTCTCAACCTAAGGTGCTTCACAGAATTGTTGCAATGATAGAGGAGAAGTAGCATAGTCATGCATGACACCAGGACCTCACTAGAGGACAAGGAGGCTAGAAATGCAAACAATACAATGAAAGAGTAAAAAGTGAGATGTGGGACACCATCTCCCTAGAAGGAAGAGAAGGACAATTGACATATCATGCTCAGCACAGAAGGAGGTTTAAATGCTCTGCAAAAAGGGTAAAAAAATACAAATACATCAGCAATAAAACAACATATGTTTCTTGTTTTTGTCTAGTATTGTAGTCAGCTGACTGGCATTTTGAACCAACAAATGGGCACAGTTACATTAAAATATTAAAAACATTTTTATTGAACTGGTAAACATTTTCAGGGCAGGTTGACAGTGCATTAGTACAATTCATTAAAATTTAACTTGCATCTAAAAGCAGCTATTTTTCAGTGTTTGGGAATTCTGCACATAGGTCACACATTACCATATAATAGGATCTGTCTGAAGCTCTCTCACAGCATCTGGAACATTTAACTAAGTTTCCCTTTGAGAAACATCCTTTGCATCTGACATGCCACAACTAATAGCTTGATTTGCCAAGTTGCAAGTTGAGGACAATTTTTCCCCTTCTTATGATTGCATTGTTTGTGAGGAAGGAGAGGTGAGTGAGCTTATTTTTTAGATTTATTTAATTACTTCACTTCTGCCCCAGTTTTCTCTTAAAGAGACCAGATTTTCTGCAGTTCTCTTGTCATGGCCAGATCATTATCTGGTGATGTTTAAATTCACTGGAACTCAGAGCCTCTGACTGGTGAGAGACCATTTAGCCTCCACCCCAGGAGGCTAAATGGATCCAAATGATTTCCTGCTGGGTCTTGAAGAGTTCTCTGTCATATTCTGTTGAAGCTCTGGTTGATCTCTAGAATGGGGAAATGGCCAGAGTTTTTGACATGACTGCTCCTAAGCATCTCTTCCCACAAAATAGAGTCATACATGAGCCCTAATTTACTGGGGATCTGGTGGTGATGGTAGTGATGAAAGGGAGGGAGACTAGAGCAAAGATGGCAAAAAAAAAACCTCAGAGTGAATTCAATCAAACACAAGCTAGGGTCCATTGGAAGGCCTCTTCTGTGGCAGTGGTAGAGGTGAAGAAGTCATTCTTCTCCATCTCCTTGCTTCTGCATAGTCATCCAGTGGAACTCTTTCGAATGGTCAAGGGGCTATTACATGCCAGCCTGCAAGAAGAGAATGTAGACTACACTGTAGCTTGCTGTAATGCATTCATATGACACTTTGCAGACAAAATAGCTTGGTTTCACTCTGATTTTTGTAGCTCATACAGGTTCAATGGATGTAACTATGCTCCCTGCATACCCTGTCTTAATGGATAAGTTTCAGTTTTTATAGTCTAATGCAGGTTTCCTCAACCTTGACCCTCCAGCTGTTCTTGGACTTCAATTCCCAGAGGCCTATGTCAGCACTCCTACTGATCAGGGCTTCTGGGAATTGAAGTTCCTCTGTTCACTGAGCAGAGGAAGAAAATTATTTCTCAGGTACCCAATATCGTTAAGGGATTAAACAATCTCTTTCACTACTAATGATATAGGAAAATTGAAAACCAGCTGAGAAATGGAAATTCACCTTGGTTCAATCCCAGCAACTGTATATGCTATAAATGAACCAAAACAAAGTGATCCTACCTGTACCTAACGAACAGTAGCCCCTGACAGGGACTCTGAAAGGTATGGATAGGAACAGTCTTCAGGCAGGTTTGTTCGTTCTATCAAATACATCATCTGATTGCTGGCAGAAAGAATAAACCAGCAAGTCCCCTCAGTGGACCAAACACCATATGTAATTGTGAAATGCCCTTTCTGTTTATTTTGGATATTGTACACCTTGAATTGGGCATGTAGGTGGCAATACAATTTGCTGCACTGCCGCAGGCAAAAAAATACCATAGGCTGATCCATCCAGGATACAACATCTGCACCCATCTCTTCCCAACCTGTTTTGCAATTCTCCTGTGATTCACAGAAATGACAGGCAGATTAAGATTATGACAACTGCCTATTGCCAATATGAGCAGGTATCTTTTTCTCTTCTCTTTGTGATATGTGCTAGAGGCAAATACAAAACTACAGGAGATACGTGAAAGAATGGTCAGACCTAAGGCACTTTACTACCTGAAACAGACAAGCAAATAGTGCACATCACATTGGAGTTTCCAGATTTTGGGAAATGTGAACTGAGAAAAGTTGAAAAAATTTTGATCCTACAGATGCATACCCATCAAGCATGGCTCCTGGAAATACAGGAACTGCTCCAGCCGGGGTGTGCATGCACCACAACAACTCATCTGCACATGCACAGAACCCCCCTTCCCACCATTCAAATATGGGATGGCAACGGGAAAGGGGAGGAACAAGCAGAGGAATACGGGAAATCCTGGCCAATCCGGGATACTTGACAGGTATGTACAGATGTTGACCTTCAGCTTCTGTCCATAAAAAGGCAGCATGACCAACAATCACCTTTCCTGGGGCATGTAGTTCAGCAACATCTGGTTGTCCACAGGTTCCCCACTATGGGACAGGGCAACCTTTGTGGGGTTACAGGCATTTTGACAATATCTATTAGATGATAAAAACAATCTCAATTGTTTCTATTTCCTCCATGCATTTTTTAAAAAATTAAACATTAGGTTCTTTGCAGGCACACACCCCAATAACGGACTCAGACACCATTGAAAGTGGATAACGGCATTGGGCCACATTTATTGATTCATGCCCTAGTCCGAATTATAAATTTGTATTGGTAAAACGACCAATCATAATTCTTAAGGCAAGCAGGCCGAAGTAACACTGGTAAGGTACCACCCAAAATTGCCAACGGCAATTGGTTACAATGTATCTATTTGTATCAATTTGTTTGTTGACAACAAACAAATTGTTGACCGTAGTCAATATCTAACTAATGACCCCACCCTCTGACGCGTATCCGTGAAATCACGGGGTGATGCATGCTGGCTAGCTATCGCCATCACCCCGTCGCCTGGTTCGTCGTTGACCAGACAACGTTTAACTAATTTATTCCTGTCTAGTGTTGTCCAGTCAATTGCGAACCTGACCTGTGGGTCATGACTGTTTACCTTACCAGTGCTACCCACCACACGGAGGGGCTTCAAAGAAGGCCTGATGCCCCCCCCCAGACCGTCAGCTCGGTCAACAGGCCTGCTCGCCAATCACCCAACAGGAGGTCCATACCTCCTCGCGACAGATGGACCCCATCCCCTGCATACAAGTCATAGTTTTGTAGGCTAATAGCGGGGTGACGACTGACCCGTCCCCAAGCCCTGTCGGCAAGGAACCGCGCCACCGCCCTATTGACCGTGCGTCTAGCGCGGTCAAGGGCCAGGAGGTCAACGCCCCCTCTGTAAGAATGGCGCAGGACCACGTCCGACCAAACCAGGGTTGTGGCAGGCCAGACGTAGTGCAGGTAGGCGAGGTCCTCGCAAATCGCATGCTTCAGCGATAAGCCGGTGACCTGGCCCAAATCATTGCCCCCCAGGTGTATGATGAGAATGTCAGGCGGGTCAGCATTCATGCCTGAAAAAAGGAAAGGCAGCAGCTCCCACCATAACATCCCAGGCTTACCATGCCATGTAAGACTGGCGTGTTCACCCAGTCCCAGTCGGGGTCCCCACTCTGTCGCCGCAGCGTAACGCGCTGCCCTTTGCACGTAGCTGTGGCCCACCAGCCATACTGTCACCGGTGTAATACGACACCCAGGGTCTGTAAGAAAATTGAGGAAAAAAGGAAGGTAAGGTGACTGGATTGGTACTCACGGCGGAAGTGGGCGCACATAAAACTGAAAACATTGTGAACCCCACCTTCCCATGCTGCGTATGTCAGCCCCAGAGTACCCAAAAGCAGCTGCTGTAGAGGCTGCCCCTATACGGAATGAATGTGTGCCATAGCGGGCACCTGGGAGGCCCACACTGGCCAGGGCTTTGCCTGTCACCTTCCAAAACTGAAATTTAGTAAGGGGAGACCCATCTTGGTGACAGAAAAACGGGCCATGGTGCATGCCACGCAGTGCAAGAAACTCCTGTAGGGCACCAACCGGACAGATGTCTGCCAAAGAACACCGTAGCAGTCTTACACCACTGCCTACGCCATGCTGATCAGTCTTAGAGGAGCGTATCCTCAACTGGGCCCAGTCTTTGGCAACATAGACATCCTCGAGTTCCAGTGCCCTACAACTTGCATCCGCCTTAGACAGCATCACAAGTTCGCTGATGCGGAGCGCTCCAAAAAATGCCACCGTTGTGGCTGCATGGAAAAGGGCTGCCTCATAATGATCAAAACAGAGGCCAGGCCAGCCCCGGGCCAACTGGGTAAGAACCCCTGGGGAAATCGGGTGGCGATCGTCCGGGCAACGCCCGCGCTCACGCACCCACCCCTCCAAAACATGTCTCACATGGAAGTCAGAGGTGCTGTCCACATGACCCCCCACTTTGGCCATAAAAGCCAGCGCTGAAAGCTTGGATGCTATGGTGCGAGGTGCGAGGCCCTGGGCATGCAGGTAAACCATGAACCGCAGAACATGGTCCACCGGGATAGGCCAGGTCTCTGGTAGGTGAAATTGGGCAGAGAATGCCCTGTAAGAATTAAATGCTTGTTGGTACGCCTTACGCGTGTGTGGCGCTAGTGACAGGCCAATCGCCTGGTTCACCTCTCCTTGCCAATGGTCCAAATCTCGTCCGGGAGTGGCGAGGGAAATTCCTCCGCATCCGGGGCCAAGGCACGGAACCGGGAGATCTGCAGGCGGGACAAAGCGTCAGCAATATCATTATTAACCCCTGGGACATGCCTAGCCCTGAACAAGACGTTGAGGCGCAGGCTGCGCAGCACAAACTGGCGCACTAGGTCCATAACCCTGGGCGATTTGGAAGTCTGTGCATTGACAATGTGGACAACAGCCGCGTTGTCACACCAGAAATGCACGGCCGAGTTGGCCCATTCCTCGCCCCATAGCATCAAAGCACCCAGGATAAGGAAAAATTCCAGGTATGTGAGATCGCACAGGCGACCCGTGCCTGCCCAGGCCGGTGGCCACCCACCATAGGCCCACTTCCCATTGAAGTACATCCCATAACCCAGGGATCCTGAGGCATCAGACTGAATCTGAAAATTGGGTGAAGCCAGGAGGTCAGACCTCCAAAATGAGACCCCATTGAACTCCCTCAGGAACTGGAGCCAGACCAGCATGTCTGCCCTGATACCCCGGGTAAGCCTAACCCTATGGTGGGGCCTGGATAATCCTGCCATGGCGTCGCACAAGCGCCGAGCAAATGCCCTGCCCGGTGCGACGACCCTGCAAGCGAAATTGAGGTGACCATGTAGCACCTGCAGCTCCCTCAGGGATGCCTTGCGCTTGGCCAGCAAGTCCGAGATAAGGGCCACTATCCTGGAGACCTTATCCCCCGGTAACCTGCGCTACCGTGTCAATCTCCACCCCCAGGAAAACTAGCTTGGTAGACGGGCCCTTGGTCTTTTCGGGCGCTAAAGGGACACCACGTTCCTCCATTAGCGTCTGAAATGTGTTGAGGAGACGTGTGCACGTGTCCCAGCCCCGTTCACCCCCGAATAAAAAGTCATCCAGGTAATGGGCTACAGACCGGGACCCTGACCTGCAGACAAAAGCCCACTCTAAGAAGGTGCTGAAACGCTCAAAGGCCGAGCATGATATGGAACAGCCAAAAGGCATGGCCTTATCAAAATAATATTCGCCCTGAAATTTGAAACCCAGCAACTCAAAGTCGCCCGGGTGCCCTGGCAAGAGGCGAAAAGCCGACTTAATGTCGCACTTAGCCAGCAGCGCACCCGGGCCACACGAGCGCACCATGCACAGCGCATGGTCAAAAGATGTATACCTGACTGAACAAAGGTCATCAGGGATAGCATCATTGACCGATCGGCCGGCTGGGTAGGACAAATGATGAATAAGGCGAAACTCGCCTAGAGACTTTTTAGGAACCAAGCCCAGGGGCGATACCTTAAGATTGGGAAACGGGGTTGCAGGGAAAGGGCCAGCGACCCTGCCCGCATCTACCTCCTTAGTAATGCTGGCAGCAGCCACCTCCTCCCTCCCCCTAAGGGCCAAAAGGTTGGGGGCATCCTGAGGGGACCTATCACCCATGAAAGGGATACGGAACCCCTGCCTAAAGCCCTGAAGGAGATACTCCGCATCCTCCCCTTTCGGGTACGATGTGAGTCAACGCTCCAACATGTCCTATTAATTGGGGAGGGTGCCTTTCGGTGAACCAGCTCCATCTGTGGCAGTCTTGCCAGCCCACTGTCCGCCCCTCCCTCTGCCCCGCGTCCCTCCAGGCCTGGGACAGGCAGAGGCTGCGTGGGGGCCCGCACAGGTGGGACACTCATGCCTATACTTGCAATTCTTCCTATTGCAGGAACCATTGGACGAGAAAGTCCAGCACAGCAGGCGGGCTGGAACCCCCTGCCCCGCCACTTGGCGGGGAACCTGTGCTGGGGCCGCTCGCTGGACCGCATGTCCACAATGGTATCTTTCCCCTGGCGCGGGGCGTGTGGGCGTCATGTACAGAAGCCAAAGCCTCTGGCACGGCTCATCCCACCTCATCTCGGGGTGCAGGGGAATCCGCATATGGAATTCCTCGTCATAAGCCAACGAGGGGCCCGGAAAATCAACCATCGCCCTATAGATGTTGTCCAAATATTGGACCATCGGAATAGCCAAATCCGGCCGCGCCCTCAGGTACACTGCCATGTAGATTAGGTAAGCCGGCAGCCAGTTGGCCCAGGTACGTGGCGGCTTGCGACGACGTGCCTGCTCCTTATCCTTCTCATCCTGGCCCTCCCTCTCCTCCTTGGTGGGCTCTCTGTTTAGGAGTGAGAAGATATCTACATACTCCCCCCGCCATATTTTTTCTCTGGTGGCCTGTGCTAAGTGGTCACCCAATGGCAAAGAATACCCCGCTGTTGGCAAGGCCGAAACCGTCATCGCAGACACTGCAGGCATCTGAAAACGGGCCTGTGCTAGCCCAGCCACCCCCAATACATTCCCCGCAGGGTAGGAAACACCCCCGACCCCGGGGCCCTGGGTGGCAGTTATCGTCGCCGGGTGGACGCCGGCGGCTGGGCCACCACACCACCCGCGCGAGGCCAAGGCCATTGGAAAGCCCCCCCATAGCGGCCATGTGTGTAGGTGTACTGGTTTGGACCGCATACTCACATGCTGCACCCCCGCGGGCCGCCCCCACCGGGGGTTCCGGCCCACTGGGGGCGTCAGAGCTCACGACCGCCATAGAGCTCATCGTCGGGGCCTGACCCGCACTGGCCTGCTGGTTGGGGAGCTGCGAGGCAGTGGCCGAAGTCGCGCCACGCGCCTGCAGCAGCTCGACCCGTCCCGTCGCCTGCTGCTGCCCAGCCGACGGCGCTTCTAAGCGAACCCCAAAGGGAGCCCCAGCATGACTGGCCCGAGCCAAGGACGCCTCCAGGGCCGCAACGTGGGCCAGTAAGGCCTCCACGCTGACATGGGGCCAAGGGCCGGCCAGCCCGCCTGTTACAGGCGTGGGTACAGGTCCCTGTACCCCGGGACCTGAATAGGGCCATTGCCCCACACCGAAACCCGGTAGGGTCGGTGTAGGCACCTGCCAAGGCAGGGGGCCACACCACCCCCCAAGGCTGGAAGGCCCTGGGGGGAGCTGCGCCCCAATCGATGCAGGCCCAACAGAATGGGAAGAACCAGGAGCGGTGTCCACCGCTTGCGGGCCGCGGGCCGCAGCCCCTACCGGACCCACGCTCGGGTCTCCCGCCTCCGGCCAAGGGGTGATAGACCCCATCCCGCCTATCCCGGCGGGTACCGGCAAAGGCGGCTGCTGGGGAGGCGCCACCGCAGTCCTCCGACCCGGATTGCGCCTCCTGACTGCGCGAGCCGCGCTCGAAGCCGCCTTCTTCTTCGAAGGCATCTCAATCTAAGTAAAGGGAAGCCGAAAGAGAAAATTTCGCCGCCAAAAGGCTTCCCAAGCAAGGTAAGGAGCGACGGAGACACAGGGAAAAAAACTTCTCCGCTCCGTCGCTTAGCTAAAATGGCAGCGCAGCTGCCTCGTGGCTACCCCTTTTATAAGGGAGCTGGCCACGCCCTAAACTACCCGGATCCTTCGTCCTGTGGGGGGGGGGCCCGCAAAGAGCACGGCGGCCATTTTGGCGCCGCGCTTGCATTCTTTCTTGAATATGAGATTAGTGAACATTGTCATTTCCCCCATAAAAAGAACCTGAAATAAAATGTCTTCCCAGAGGCACTATTCAAGTTCAAAAAGTATAACTATTTCCACAATGGAGAGGACCTTGTTTATTGCCATATACTGTATGTCTTAAAATAAAGACTTTTAAGATGTAGATCTCAAAACTCTGGGCCCAGTGGAAGACATCTACTGGTTCTGGTCCTCCCACATTTCATATTTGTTTGTTTCTATGTTCCTTCCATTCTGAATGTGAAGCAATTTGCAGATTTTGGGAAAATAGTTACAAAACACAGACTGAAATGAAATTCTCCTCCTTTCCGGATTCACAAATATGTTAAGGGAATTTTCACATCTTTTCCCAATAAAAAGAGAGGATTCAACAAAAGGCACAGTTTAAATTTTGATTAGGGTGTCAAATAAAGCCTGGTGTTGAATATCCCGACTCCTGGAAGGACCCTAAGCCTGCCTGTAGTATCTTATATCCTCCCATCTGTGTGGAATGGTAGCAAAGCGCCTTCCTCTCTACTCTGTTATGCCTTAGCATATCCTTTCTTTGAATCTCTTTCTTTCCCTACTTAAAGGGAAGGAGCTTAAGTGCAGCCAGCTGATGAGAGATCTTGCTTTCTGATAAAGATAGTGTGATCATGATGCTTATAGCTGCTAGCAACTATCTGGAAAGAAGGGAAAGAAATATGACAAAGCAGATTATCTTCCTTATGCAGTTGTACTGATAAGGAAAAAGCTCTCTTTGAATATAAAAATGCTTCATTTGGTTGAGATTGAAGATTAAAGCACACCCATACACACATGCCCAATAACAGCTCTCACAGTTGTTTACAGTGGAAGTTTTAGATTCTATTGCTCAAACAAGTGAAGAGTCAGAGAACCATAGTAGCTTTCAAATGTGGGACATGGGAAGGGAGCAGAGACCTTGAGGACAAAAGAAGGGAAAAGAAAGATGTTCTTTGACCTTAAAGACTGTGAAGCTTGGTGTCCCCAGGTGTAGGAAGGAGGATCCTCTGTGGTCTGCCTTGACACCACTTCCTGGGCTCCTGGTATAATATCAGCACATCAGACCTCATTAAAAGCTCCTCATGCCCCTCATGCTTTTCCTGCTCCAAATCCAGAGTGAACCACAGAGATGGGCAAAAAACGAGGCAAGGTCAAAATCATTCTCCAGTAGCTGTTCTGAGTAACTGCTCCCCATCCATTTTTTCTCCATCTATGTACATTTGTTGACAAAAATAACCTTCCCTTTCTCCTCATGTAGAGGTTGACATACTGTGACAGAAAGCGTTGCAATGTGAGTTTGTCAACTTGCCACCCACTGCTGATACAGTGACACCTCCAAAAACTTGCAAAGAAGGGCCATAACTTCATACTGGAGCACATTTTATTTATTTATTTATTTTTATTTTTCTAATTTGTATTTCTGCCCAACTTTGAAGACTCTGGGCAGCTCACAGAAAATAAAACCAATGGCAGTTCTAAAAAAATCCCAGTAAGAAACCCATTGAAAAACTATTGACAAAAATTAAAAAGATAAAAAGCTTAAAAGAGAGAGTGTGTGTTCTACTAAATTAGCCAGCAGGACAGGGTTACCATGTCGCTGGTGCCCCACATCTGCCCTGCCAGCCAGGTTTTCAACCCTTTCCTGAAGGGCAGCAACTCTGTCTGGAGATGCAGCTCAATTGGCAGGAGGTTCCATAGGGCTGAAGCAGATACTGAGGAGGCCCTCTTTCTGGTGCTAGAGAGACATGCCCCTCTAGCAGATGGAACAATGAGAGCCTATCTGGTCAGCTCTGGTGGGATGGACAGATGTCCTTGGGATGACACAGTCTCTTAATTATCCTGGCCCACAACCATGTAGGGCTTTAAAGGTAATTACCAGCACCTTGAATTGCACCCGGAGGCACACTGGCAACCAGTGCAGCTCCTGAAGCAGTGATGGGGCACGGGCAAACGCATCACCCAAGCAGCCGCATTCTAGACCAGTTGCAGCCTCTGAATGGTCATCAAGAGCAGTACCATGTAGAGTGCATTACAATAGTCAAGTCTGGAAGTGCTTTGCTTTTGATTCTTCCCTAAAAGGAATCAAGCAAAATTCTCACCACCATTGCTATTTGTTTCATCACAGGAGGTGCCATCACAGTTGGCATCATAAAGAAAGAGAACAATCCCTTCCCAGACTCACTAGCCCAGTTTGCGATTGTACCTCTGTCATTGAAGAGGTACAATACTGTACTTCACGAGACTCTTCTTTTCCTTCTTTTTTTAGCAAATGCCAGCTGACAATAGAATTCATTATGTTCACCTTTTAATTTTATCTTTTTCCACCAGCTGCACCAGAGTTTGAATCTCGTTGTTTCCTCAATCATTTGCAGAAAGCTCATCTTGCTGGTCAAATATTAGCCTGTTGGCAGACAACATTTATTTTGTGGTGGAGTATGTAGTCCTTCAACACGCAGAATAGCAATCATTTTTTCCCTACCAGCAACTTAAACTTTACTTTTAACATACGGTTGACATTAATTTTACTGTCTGTTTGTTTGTTTATAAAAGAAGAGCTCTATTAAGATAGAATATTCTTACCTTGCAATTTAAAAAACAATCCCAAACCATTACAAGTTGGCACAGCACTATATAAGTTCCTAAAGATTAGTAAATGTTATTCAGTCTTCTGCGCAAGGTAGCATGTCTGGTAAATGCACATCTAGATTTGGATATGTCTTCACTCCAGTGATTACAACCAGTCCTACTACAATGCAAAGTGATGTACCCACTTTCAGCAGCAGATTCTGGCTATCATAATTCTTGTTATTAAATTGGTCAGTATTGCATTCCACTCCAAGAGCTGCAGAAGAAGCTTGTGGGATGTTCTGATTCAGGCATCAGAATAACTTCCTGCTTGGGATAATAATAATTTAATTTCATGTCAGAAATTATTCTGGGTTGAAAGGATTTTTGTGGAAGAAATTCTGCTCAGGGAATGCCCAAATGAGGCTCCTTTCATGTCCCCAAGGGCTGGGATGGAGACAGGCACTCAATCCGTCATGCAGTACCCGGGTCTTGAACTGCCAACTTGCCAGCCTTCCCACTATCAAGGCGAGCTTCTTAACCACTGAGCCACCACAGCCCCCCTGCTTGGGATGCAACAAGCTTATTGACACAACAAGCTTACTGACAGAAAGTAGACTAGAGGATAGACTAGTGTTTCATATATTTAGTGTGACTGGCACAATAAAAAAACATGTCAGTGTGGGTGGAGGAATGGACTCTTCATCATCCCCTCCAGTATATAGATAATTTCTGGTATGAGCTACTTCTACACATGGATACTTGCCATACCCCTGCCATGCCATTACATGCCACTACAAACAAAAGACTGGCATCATGCTGAGAAAGGATTGCCATATGCTAGCTAGTCAGTGATATCAGCAAAGATTCTGATGGTGATCTGCATGTATTAGCCAGTCAGATTTACTGAAATAGACCTAAACCTCTGGACCCTCAGGGTACCAAAAGCTACACCACTGGATGGAGGCAGTTTAGTTCCAGAATTGGAAGAGAAGATAGGCTCCATCCCAGACCACATCCTCCCACCCAAAACCCCCCACACCATTCCATAATGCCCAGCTTGGTTAAATCTTTGAATGACAATCTATAATAACAGTATCACACATCCCTGATTTTGCAGCCTTTTCCTTTTCTCTTTTGAATTTGTCTATATGTGTGTGCTTGTAATCCTTTACTCAGATATACACTTCATAAGGCCCACTCTGGCTTTCTCTTTTATTAAATGTGTTTACAGCGGTGTCCTTGATTTTAGATCCCTTGCACCAGGAATGTCAATTTTTTATCAGGTTGTTATGGGCAGAGCTCAGCCCAGTTATTGTGAACTTCAATTTTAGTGTTGCAATTAGCATTTTCATTGAGGGAGAATCTTGCATGAAGCAGCTGACCAAGCTGCATACACAAATATCAAGAACATTTATCTCATTTTCCCCCAGTCAAGCTCTAGACATTAATGATATCTCTCTATAGTTATGTAAAACTACTCATAACTCAAGGGAACAACACAAATTCCATGCAGCCCTTTAAAAAATGTGGTGAGGTTTGTTTTTTTAGACACCTCCCCTCCTCTTACATCTAGGACCAGACAGAAAAGGCACTCCAAAATAAAAAATAAAAATCAGAATGCTTTCTACCTTTGCTGACAGATGTTGAGGTTTTAGATGTTGATGCTAATAAAAAGGAACTGATATCAATTTTCTTGACAATTGCAAGACAATGTATTGCAAGAAATTGGAAAACTAATCAAACTTTGAAGGTAGATGAATGATATAAAGAAATGTGGAATATTGCGTCGAATGACAAATTGACATGGGAGTTTAATTTTAAAAAAGGTATTATTAAAGAAAATAAATTTTGGGAAATATGGAAACCATTTGTGGATTATGCATTGTACAAAGGTAAAGGTGGCAGACCAGTATCAGACCAACTGAGTTTTTGAAAGCTGTAATATATTTGCTGAGGTAAACACTGTCTTCGGGGCTTTGTAAATATCACTGGTGGTTTTTTGTTTTTGTATATATATATATATATATATATTGAAAAGTTGAGAATATTACATATTATTTGATATAATAGAGTAGATATGTGTATAACCAAATATTACTAATGGATATTGATATTATAAACTCATTATAAAGAAATCTGTAAGTTAATAATATGAGAATGTTTTGTTTGTTTAATATATTGTTATTTTTTCTCATTGGTTTGTATTTTATGTTCTACTTTATATTGTAATGTTTGTTTGGTTGTTTGCTTTTGTTTTTTTATGTTGTATGTTAAATCTTTTTAAAATTTAATTTAATTTTTTTAAAAAAAGTGAAACTGAATTTGTCCTATAATTATCTCCCTATGTTGCTCACAGGGTGCGATGTTGTTACCTACAGACCATGGAAATATTCTTCACTTCTCTGTAATTGCCAATCCTGACCTTGCATCTTGGATGTGAGGGTTTCCCTGAGTGGGTGGCATAAAAATCTAAGAATAAATAAATAAATAATACTATCCTTGCCACTTAGGACTGAAAATTGCATAAAACCTAAGATTACTATCAAAATGCATTTCAAAGGTGAAGGTCACCCTTGCGCAAAAGCCGGTCATGTCCAACCCTAGGGACCAGTGCCTATCTCTGTTTACAGCCAAAGAGCCAGTGCTGTCTGCATCTGCATACATTTCTGTAGTCATGTGGCAGCCATGACTAGACACAGAAATGCAAAGAATGTTGTTACCTTTCCCACTAAAGTGGTCCCTATTTATCTACTTGCAATTTCTTACTTTCGAACTGTTTGATTGGCAGGAGTAGAGACAGACAATAGGAGTTCAGTCCATCATGTAGTACTCAGGTCTCTAACTGCTGACCTGGTCATCAAGCTTAGTGTTTTAAACAATAAGCCACTGCGGTCCCTTTAGACGTGTCTTAAATTGCCTCTTCAATGTAACTTTAAAACTAACTAGCTGTTATTACATCTGGGTAATAAGTGCTATTAATCACATATAAAATGTAATTACTAATTACATTGCTCATTACTGTTACTTAGAACTAGTTACTACATAGCTAGATTTAGATAGTATATTTTGGCTTGTATTCAAGGCTCCATATAATTTAGAGGGAGGATGTAATCTGCTACTGTAGGACGGTTTACTTACAACACTTTTTGGGATTTTTTCCCTTATTATTTTGAATTTTTGTCCCAGAATTGCTACAAACTGCTACTTGCAGCTATTATTTCCTCTCACCACAACACCCAAGAAAAATGATACTCATGAAGTGGTCATTTATTAAGGGGAACTTCTGGGGAGGAGGGAATGATGGCACATGGAAGGGAAATTATGTTTCTCTTTCCCAATACTGACATCTCAATTGAACTATACCATAATTGCTTCAGAGCTTTCAATGTGGAATAAAAAAGACTTCTGGAAAGAGGGGAGGGAGGAAAGAAGGGAGGACAGAGGCTGGATGGTGGTTTCAATGGATACATTGCCTTGAATGATAGGGATTTTGTTGTGTTTGACAGTTACAGCAAAAGTACCAATTTTGCACCACCTGCATTTTCTTCCTAGAAGAAATGTAGATCACCTTGCAAGTTCATGCATTTGCAAGACTCAGAGGGTGTTTTGGAGAAATTGGGTACATCCCAAACTGTGCATGTGTTCTTAAAAATGTAAATGATGACTACAACTGGAAAAATACACACCAATATGTTTTACTCAAGGAAGAGAAAATGCATAAATTGATTAAAATAAGTAAATGCACACGTTACAACAGGGGTTCACAATGTTTTCTTGCCAGGGGCCAGACCCACTCCCGACACTCCCCGCCAGGTGCTGGAGGTGTGCTGGTGCCCACTGCTTATGTTTTTGTCATCATTGGTGGCGGTGGCAGCAGTACCACCAATTGTGCCCTTTATTCGGCTGTTTGCACAGCCTCCACCACTTCCCACAGCTGCAGGATGCTTTTTGGAGCATAACCGCTCCATTTTGGGATTTTTTTTTCTCTGCTTCCCTGCTCTGTTTCAGCAGTTTAAGCATGGCAGTTTGGGACTTAAGGGGATGGACGGAGCTTACATCAGTGCCTGGGTGGTTTCATGGGGTGAACTCAGGCACTGAAACAAACTCCCTGCAGCACCGGAAATGACCAAGCACTTCACTTAAGCTGCTGAAATGGAGCAGGAAAGCAGAGAAAATATCCCCAAATGGAGTGGCTATGCTCCGAAAAGCATTCCACCGCTGTAGGACGCGGTGGACACTGTGCAACCATCTGAATAAAGGGTACGATTGGTGCTTGCACGACCACGGTAAATTACATATTGGGACATTGGGTGGTGGGAGGAGCTTCTGGAAGTGCCTGGGGTGCCCACCATGGGCCAGATTAATGAGATGCATGGGCTGGATTAGGCCCACAGGCCGAGGGTTGCAAAGCCCTGTATTACACAAAATGCCTAAATAGAGTATCACATCAGGGAAGGAGAAATAATGGGTTCACATTTTGAATGGGGAAGAAGGTGATCTTGCAATCTGTAACAAACAAGGATCACAGAATATGCAGGTGGCATGCAAAGAAGCACAACCCAACTAAGATGGAGAGATTTATGTACTATATCTCCAACTTTGAGTTGAATGTAATATTTCCTGCAATAAAATGTGCAGAAATTAGAAGGACTACTTCATCTCAGTGCAAGCTATTGGAACAAGAATGCTTTTAGAATCTGTATCACAACGGCTGTGCAAATGGCAAAGAATGCCACTCTTCACTCCACCCTTTGGCAGTACTTAGCATAAAGCTCTTTTTTCATTCATAAGAACTTTCTGAAAGAACATATCAATCATGTATGAAAAGAACTGCCTAATTTCAAAAGCCATATACCAAAGCTTTTACTTTCATTACCTGTGTTTTTAAAAAAACATGTTCAGTTGATATACAAAGGGAAGCAAAGTTAATATTGTATCTATTCATATTGCAGAAAAATGTAGAGTGGATGTTTATAGCTCTGGATAATTGCTCTCTTTCCCTTTCAGATGTTAAGGGAACTTTGCATTGAAACTTCTGGTTTTGTGACAATTTCCATTATATTAGTTTTCAGTGAAGGGATTTGTAAATAGTCAGTAACAAGGGAAGTAATGGGTGTCTCCTGATAACAGGAAGGTTGGTGTAGTTCCTGAACCATATATCCAAACTCTGCTTTACTTTATTTAGTATTAGCAAATGTACACCTCTCTGCTCAGGTTAGCAGTTCATTTGTTCCTCCTTGATCAGAGCCAGCAAGAAAGCAGGTTCAACAGCAGAGCACTTTTTGGAGACAACTGTCTTCTTGGGCATTATTGCCTGAAAGTGTGGAAAGCTTTAACAATGGTGGAAATAGGAGCATTCACAGAAGTCTTGTTCCCTGATCTTCAGTCAGACTGTGGTATGTTCAGCAGAAACATATGAAACAGAGCTTGTGATTGTGTTTACTTGAACATACCTACAGAGCTCATGAGATTGGGAGCCCTGCCATATGAGAGCTCTCAGTCATGGGAAGTTTGTGAATGTCATGTGAAATCTCTGCATTAATTATGTGCAGGTCAGAGTGACCTGCAGGTGAAGGAAATGTGGGGATGGAACGTGCATGTGTCTCCATCCTCCAACATTTAAACTTCTCCACATTCAAGTACAGCACCCTGAGTAGTAGGTCTGATATCTTCCTACCTGTATGACTTAAAAAGAGAAAACTACAAAAGAGAGCAGAGCTCATTGGGAGCTTTCCATGGTCCTGATGAGCCCTTCCTTGCCATGTCTAGCATCATTCTCCAAAGCCTGATGTTACTTAATGTAACCCAGCTTCCTTGGAGAGGGGGGGTTGTCTGATGTCATCAGAAGTTGTTTACCTGATGTGGCATTATCCAGGTGAATCTGGTGCAAGTTTCTATCTGATTCCTAAGTCACATAGGAACAGGACAAAAGATTCCTAACTCAAGGACACCTACATCAATCCATGCCCAAAGGTGAGGTTTGATGTAGCATTTATCTGTTTTAAGGCAAATAATTTATTGATTGAAATTATCAGTGCTTCTGAACCTCTACTTTAAAAGGCACAAATAGCTCTACCAGACCTTTCTACATTCATGGATCTAAATCTATGTACACATATCTATAGACTAGATCTGCTCGTATGCTTTATAAGTTATCAGAGTGGCAAAACATTGAGGGATTTTTCTGGTGCTGGACTAAAGCAATGTGGGGAAGAATTCATTTAAGTTAAGACACAGAGCAGGCTGAGTAGAAAGGTTGCCAACCTATGATACTCATTGTCATTCCTGCCCAGGATAGTGTGAAGATGCTGCCATATCTTGAACTGATTTGACTTTGGAAGACTTAGAAAGAAAAGAGCACTTTGCAAATGATTAGAACAGATTTCTCTACAGTTGTGTATGTTATATGTCTTCAAGTTGGAAATGACTTACAGTGACCCTAACAATGATTTCAAGGTAAGTGAGATATTTAAGGAATAGTTTTACCAGTTTCATTCCCCCAGTGAGTTTCCTTGGCCAACTGAGCATTCAGACCCAGGTTTCCTGAGTTTTACCCCACCATTCTATCCAATACAACAATTGTGTGTAGCCATGTCACTACTACCACCTTTATAGCTGTTTTTATATATCTCTTGACCATACAGCATATTGGGACCAGCAACAGATTCCCCTTATACACAAAAACCTCCTTTGTTATCGCACAAAGGAACATCTTGTTTAATTTGTTTTACTTAACAACAATATCTAGCAGGCAAATTTTCCAGGACTTCTTAGAAGGAGGGGGATCTATACTAAACCTTCTGATGAATTCTGTTGTGGTTGAGGTAGAATAAGTTTTCTTTTCCTGCCCAGCTTCTTCTTACATTTGTTACATATTTTTGAAGCAGGGCTTTATAATGTTTAGCTTTTTCATACTATGAAAAAGCCAAATCCATCTTTTCAACTTGTTCCTTGGTTTATTAGTTAGAAGCCCTGTTATCAGAGGGGTGGCAAAACTCAGCAATGAATTTATGAAGCCTCCAGATTGCCTCTCTAGGTATATCATTTTTCTCAAGGAGAACCTATTATTAACCCAAGTTTTAATCAGATTTTAAAAAAACACATCCACCCAGTATACAGGTGAAACTCAGAAAATTAGAATATCGTGCAAATGTTCATTCATTTCACTTTAAAAGTGAAACAAATATATGAGATAGACTCACTACGTGCAAAGCGAGAGATGCCATGCCTTAATTCATTATAATTGTGATGATAATGGCATACAGCATACATGAGATTATGTGATGATTATGGGGTACATGAGATTGGGGATTTGGGGTTTTCATAAGCAGTAAGCCATAAGCGTCAATATTATAACAAAGTAAGGCTTGAACTATCTCGCTTTGCATGTAATGAGTCTATCTCATATATTTGTTTCACCTTTTAAGTTGCATTACTGAACTGAATGAACATTTGCATGATATTCTGATTTTCAAAGTTTCACCTGTAGACACACACTTCATGGGAAGTTAGAGCTATATTTCCATTCAAAGGATTCAGAGCAATTTATGAAATGGCTACCAGCAGATCATCTGAAGCGTCACACAAAATGGCTTTTGTCTAGTGCAGGGGTGTCCAAACTACAGCCCGGGGGCTGTTTCCAGCCACCAACACCAATTGATCCAGCCCACAAAGCCCTCATCGCTGCTGGAAGCAGAAGTAAAAAGTGCCCATATGGGCCTTAGTGACCGGCTCCCTGAACCACATGACTGGCCCACGGCCCAAAAAGTTTGGGCACCCCTGCTCTAGTATTAATTTAATTTTAATTTAATTTAATAGTCATATTTATATATGCTGCCCATTCAGGTAGAACCCGACTCAGGGTGGCATTACAACAAGTTCTAAAAACACATAAAAACACTTTAAAAGCCCATATCCCACCCGCTTCAAAAACCCATATCCCACCCACCCATCCCACCCACTATAAAAAAGAAAAAGAAGAGAGGGTTCTTAATTGTTTACCTAAGCCAGCAGGCAGGGACCGTGTTCCCCTTAGGGCCCCACACCTGCCCTGCCAGCCAGGTCTTCAATCCTTTCCTGAAGGGCAGCAATTATCTTTGAAGTATAAAGGCCCCTTAATAAGAAGTTTTATTACACTTTGTTTGTTCAGACATATTGCATGGCAGCAAAACCTGAGGTTAATATATGGCAAGGTTTCAAAGTGGATGGCTCATTCTTCACTGTATACACTACATTGTACACACTTTTTGGAAGGAAAAGAATGGCTCTTAATCTGTAGAATTCTAAGGTTGTAGCATTTAAATCCATTATTTCTTTTAGAATCATCAAGGGCCTCCAAACTAAAACTGCAATTTGCAATTAATGCTGTACTGTACTGTATAGTTCGCATTTAGATGAATGGTGTGGGTGTTTCTCCTCTTGTAGAAAATATTCTGAGTAACTAAAAAACATTCCTCGCATTCCTATGCTATATCTACTGGCTAAAGTCCTTTTAAATTTCAATATTATTATTTAATTTACTTTTGGGTGATAAGTTGTCATCATCATTTTCTAGTCCTGAGCCCTTTTGGTAGAAAAGTCCTCATCAGCCCCAGGCCAGTATTGATGAAGCTGCTGCCATCAAGATGGATTCAAGTGGGATTGAATACACTTGCGGACCCTCACCCTTCCCTGTAGACTTCATCACCCAAGGCCATTAGTCCTCAAGGTTGTCAGGTTAGTTAACTGATAATCAGCATTGAGTCACTGGCACAAGCCAGACTATACCTGTGTGTACAGGCTCTAAATTAACAAAGCACAATTCTTCAGCAATGTGGCAAACCTATACCATCCCTGTTAGTGTTTCCACATTTGGATCTTTTCTGCAGAAAGGTAGGGAGATTCACCTTCAGAATATGAGTTATTTGAAAAGGGAGAGTGGGGTCCAGTTTTGGGATCCTAAAAAAAACCCCACCACTGAAATATGTGATACCAGTTGAGAAGTTTGGGAAACAATGTCAGGGCACCATGTCTATAGGTTTGGGGTCCTATAAGTGAAAGCAGAAGGAGAGTACTTTGGCTGGGTTTATGTCATGAAATTGTCCTTTTAGTTCTGCTTAATAATTTAATAGCTCTTTTTTATCCAGTGTGATCTCCTTCTGGTATGGTTTTTCTCCTTTCCCCCTTTTCTGGGGTAGGATACATAGGGGTATCCCCATTGTAGTTGAATATTTGTAAGGGCTATGCTTTCACAAGGAGAACACTTACTTTTATATATACTATCGTAAAGCATTTCCAATTCAGGTACATTGTCTAAATATTGAATTATGGATGCTTCACACTCTTTAGCCAGAGTAATAATTTTCATCACAACACTAACAATTTAAAAACAATCAGCAGTTTTCATGGCTCCTAAATTACATTGCCCAGCAGGAGTGTTAAAATCTGAACCTTCATCACATTTTGCCTTTATAGATGGAACCTCTGTACTTGCCTGTCTTTTGACAGTTTCCCCTTCCACACCATTGTCTAACTAATACACACACATACATTCAAAAAACAAATAATAATATCAATCAAAATATTTCTGTTCTGCAAAGCAGAATATATCTCCTTCTCTTTTGCATCCTCATGTTTTTCCCCACTAGGTTAGGCCCTTGGAGGTAAAATATGTGCACTGGTTTCTCTTCTTTGCATCTTTGGAAAATGTGTGTGTGTGGGGGGGGGGAGAATATCCTATGAGTTTGCGTGGGGGGGGGGGATTGTTGTTGTTCAGTCACACAGTCGAGTCCGACCCTTTGCGACCCCAACAGTTTAAGGGGCCTGTAAAGGCTCTTGCACATGCTGGGGCTTGTTTCACTGGCCAAAAAGCAACCCAGAGATACTGGTTGCTTTATTCACTTTTAGCAGCATACTGAGAGAACATGGAGAAGGAAACATTTAACATTAATCTCAGCTTTGTTTGTGGCCAAAAGCTGCATTAAGTCTTGGAAAGCAAAATAAAAACTCATTCACAAAAACATTGCTGCATCAATTCAAAATGAAGTTGAACAAAGAATGGGATCTGTTCTAAGATCAGTCGAGACTGTTTTCATACCTAAAGCTTATAAACGTCTCCTATTAGTGGTGCAACATGAATTTGCTAGATGGCATTGTTGACGCAGTAGGCATAGATCAGAACGGACTTCAAAGAATGGCAGATGACAGCAGAGCCTGGTGTGCTGTGGTTCATGGGGTGCAAAGGGTTGGACTTGACTGTGTGATTGAAGAAAAACAACAACAACAACATGAATTTGCAAGTGGGAAAACCAACTGGAGCAGGATTTTGACAATACAGTGGAACTCCAATTAACGACTGTACTAGATATTGCCAAATCCGCATAACAACACGTTCGTTATCCACCACATGATGCCTGGCATAACGCCAAAAATGCCAAAAAAATTGCTACAAAATGGTCGTTATGTGGGGCATTTGGTATCGATGCTCCGGATAATGAACACTTTTTGGTTGTTATCTGGAGCATCTCACATAGGGACCACATAGCATCAAAATCCAGATAGCGCTGCACTCCATAGAACGGAGTTTTGACATTATCTGGAGTTCCACTGTACTTCTATTCATGGCCTTCATTCATGAGATTTACAGGCCTAACATAGCCCCTGACAAAAAAGAATCATGAGTCAGCTGGTATATTGTGTTGTTGCTCACATTGTAAATTACAAGGGAAATTGCAGCATGGGGACCCACTAAAAGACAACATTCCAATTCTATGGTTCCCTGGAGAAATATAGGGATTTCTTAAAATGACAATAACACCTTTCATTTTTTTGTTGCAGGGAACTGGACTTATAACTGAATTGGGGGAAATCTACTAGCAAGATATATTCCAAGCAAGTGTAACTTTTTAGCCCATTTAACAAGCCCCTGATAACTCTAAACTTAACATTTTTAAAAGGCTCATAGGTAACAGTCATAGAGATACATGCCTTGAAACATAGACTTGGGGAGAAACTCAGTTTCCCTAGAGCTCTGTGACAAGTGGCTGAGAAGACATTTGAGTACAATAAAGAGGTGCACTTGGCATACATTTACCTGGAGTAGATGTTTGTCCGAGAACCGTGGAAGGAGCTGTGGAAGGTGCTAGAGACAAGGGCAGTCAAGAAGTCCTTGATACAGGCTGTACAAAGTTTCTATATAACCTGCAAAAATTACATGCGGACAGCAGGGGGAAAACTCCAGCGAGTTTACGACCAGTGCTGGAGTAAGGCATGGAGACAGTTTCTCACCCTACCTTTCCATATTGCTCATGGATGACATTATGAAGAGCACAAAGTGAAGTGCTAAGAAAATGTCTGAGATGGCCTTCGACAATGATGTAGCTCTCATTGCTATGACCAGTTCCCAACTCCAATTCAATCTAAACCTGTGGAACAGGGAGATGGAGAAAAGAGGGGAGTCCATCAATGTGGCAAAGATGAAGACCATGGTGATATCCAGGAACAAGAAGCACCATACCATCCAGCTGAAGGAGCAAGTCCTAGAGCAGGTAGAAGACGTCAAGTACGTAGGTGCCATAGTCAACGAAAGGGGACAAGTCAGTCCCGAGATCAATTAGAGGGTGCCAGCTCCTGGCAGGCTCTTCTACACAATCAAGGATGAAGTCAGAAAGGCCACTAAGATGGCAATCTACAAATCATCCTTTGTTCTTACACTCATCTATTGCAGCGAGTCATGGTTGCTCACTTATAGGCATTACAGCCAACTGCAAACAATGGAGATGAGATATCTGCAGAAGGTCAAGAAGAAGACCAGGTGAAATGTGACCATCAGACAGAACCTGAACATTCAAACACTGAGGAGTACAATTGAGAAGAGTCAGCTAAGCTGGTGTGGCCATGTCACCTGAATGGCTGATACTGAGATTCGGCAGCAGCCAGGGTGCAAGAACCTCAGACAGGCCCTGCATCAAGTGAATTGACAAAATCAAGGAGACCTGAGGTGAGCCACGGAGCTGTCTAAGGAGATATCCCAATGGAGATCCTTTGTGGAATCCTCTACACTATAAGGTAGAAGAGGAAGTTATTAAGTAAGTAAGTAAGTTCCCTAGAGCCATGATGGTGAACCTTGGCACTCCATGTATTCTTGGACTTAATTCCCAGAAGCCCAAGTCAAAACTCCTGCTGATCAGGGCTTCTGGAAATTAAAATTCAAGAACAGCTGGAGTGCCAAGGTTTGCCATTAGTGCCTTACAGTTTGCTACTTGCTTTCTGCAAAAGAAAGAAAGAAAAACAGCTTGAATGTTTGAGCATTTAACACAGAGACCACAAAAACATACATTGAAATGTGCCTGCTGATAACCTAAGGTACTACTGTGGGTACAGATGAGAAGCAATTATGAAGGAAGGTAACAGGGGAATAATTAAATTCTACAAGGATTGTTTTCTTGGCCTCAGGAATAACTCCCAAGAGATACTATACTTTTTTCAGAAAACATCATTTCTTTTATACTATTCAGCTATATGTCTACGATTGAGCACACCAACCTCCTCTAGTTTTCTAGACTTGTAGGTATTTTGGGGGATCCTTTCAAAACACATTTGACTTTTAGGTCTGGTCAGGTTTTTAACTTTCCCACAGAAAGTTAACCTCTTTAATCCCTAGGACAGGGGTGGCCAACCTTGGTGCCCCAGGTATTCTTGGACTTCAATTCCCAGATGCCCAAGTAAGCGCACCTGCTGATCAGGGCTTCTGGGAATTGAAGTCCAAGAACACATGGGGCACCAAGGTTGGTCACCTCTGCCCTATGGCTATTAATAAACTACATGCAAAGCTTTTTGACCAGATTTTCAAAATTTCCAAAGAAAGATAAACTCCTGAAAGTCTATGATTATGGATAAAATATACATAAAACGTTTTTCCAGCTATATCTGGCTAGATTTTACATTTTTGGTGTCTGTTAATGTGACAGTGAAAGCAAGGTTTGTTTTCCTAACAATTAATCTATGCCCAGAGACAGAAAGTTAAGCTACTACATCCCTAGGGCTATTGATAAACTATACAGTGGTACCTCACTTAAAGAGCATAATGTTTTCCACGGGATTGCTCTTTAAGTGAGTTTACTCTTTAAGGGAAACACCATTGTAAGTGTCCAATTTTGACTTCTGGTGGGGGGGGATTGCAAACCCCAATTTAGTTGTTAAGCAAGCTTTTTGTTAGTTTTAGTTGTTAAGAGAGGTGACAATTCAGGGAAAATTCTGCTCTTTTAGCGAGTTAGTCTCTAAGTGAGGCGCACTTTATGCGAAGTTTTACTGTATACAAAACTTTTCACAACTATGTTTGATCCAATTTTCAAAATTCCCAGAAGAAGTTAAAATCCATTAAAGTCCATGAGCATTGACAAGTTATATATGAGATATCTTTATGGCAATGTCTAGCTAGATTTTATATTTTTGATGTCTGTGTGTGTAATGGCAAGACCACAGTCTGTTTTCCCATAGTTAATCTATGTCTGACCAGATATTTAAACCTAATTTAAATTCTTGAATAACAAGGATAAATCTATTAATTTAGAGGGCCTAACATTTCTTTTCCTACAACTTCATAAACCATTTTAGGTGCCTGTGCTAAATAGTAGGATTAACCTCTACCCCCCACCCCCCACCCCGGTCTTCTTGGTCACACAAAGATGCAGCAATAGTCATTTTAAAACATAACCATTTTATTAAGGTTTTATAGAAAACCGTAAGAAATCTTTGAAATATATGTTCTTAATAACTTTTGGCACATGATTTAAAATCATTTAGACTCACTTAGCACTCTTAAGTCCCCTGAATACTTGATGTTTTTAATTGCCTTTGGGACCTAAATAATCTTTGTACACTTTTGGTGTCAAAGAAAGTGTATTATAAGTATAAGGAATCGAAATCACATTATGCAACCTGTTCTTACAACCAATTTTTCCAGGTATTTTATTTTTATTTTTTGATGTACTTATTCTGTTGTTTTGTTTTGTTGTTTGTTTTATCATGTTATTTGTATGTGCAAGTCCCAGAGTGGGAAATATCACAGATAGGTGGTATAAAAATGCAATAAATAAATAAAAATAAATAATACATATTTTTCTTGAGTCAGGGAGATTTAATGATTTTCCTCAAAAATGGGACTCTGGTTTTATTCTGTCTTCTCAAAACAGAACTCTTTCTCTTCCTTCCCCCTCTCCCATTTTTCTGCAAAGTAAATTGCTGGTTTGTGCACAGCTTAATACCTATTCTGGTGAATCCTGAGCAACAAAGGTGCCATTCTCTGCAAGACTTGTAACAGTCATCTGTTGCTTGGTGCTTCTTCTGCCTTTCCCAGATGAATCCTGTCAGGAACGATATCATTATGTCCAGAAATTTTAATAATTCTGCAGAGCTTGGCATTTCCTTTGGTAAAAAAAAGACACCCAAAAAGAGGATAAGTTCCCACAATTGCATAAAATCCTACAGACTGCCTACAGGTGGGGGAAAAAGTCGTGAAGAGAAATCTTGACATGAGGAGAAAAGGGGGATTTCCCCCCCTGTTTCTCCTGAAGACAGAAAGGCTGTGAGAGTCACATTTATAATTTACAACAGGGATTCTCAACCTGAGGCCCACGGGCCGGATGTGGCCCATGGCACCATTTCACATGCCCCCCCCTGCCTCCACCACACCAGGAAGTGCCATGTGGTGGAGGAAGGACAAAATTGCCATCTGGCCACCGAAGCAGTCTGAGGGAACATGGCTTAAAAAGATTGAGAAATCGTTCTTTACAATTTAACACCATAGCACCAGGAATGATGCCAGATGGTGTAAATTACATATAGATACTGTCACAACTGGATTAAACGTATGCTAATCATGCCACACATATATAATCCGTTTTGTCCCGTGGCCTGTTTTTCATATTTGATAATGACGGTTCCTTTCATTAGCTGTTACCATATGAGCAGGAAGGAATGCTATCTCTTTTCAGATCCATCAAACAGAATTCAAATGAAAAAAAAACATTTCCTCTGTTCACTTCTAATTGGAGGTAACTAATTCAAATGTATTCATGGGAAAGAGCAGCCTCTGGAGAAAATAAGGGCTCTATATAAAAAGCATGGAAATTCAAATACTGCCTCCTTGGAGCTCCGCAAATAATGACAGTTTCTTCATATTTCACCCTTCCAGCTTACAGGATATGTTGCACATATTTCAAGTTACTAGAATGTTTTGAATTTGTTTCAAGGAAACTCTTCAAAAGAGTTTCAAAAGATTGATCTTGTTCTCATATTCTTTCTCCAGTTTCTGAAAGGAGTTTTTATCATAGAGGTCTTCAAGCGAAGAGGAGAAATGAATTTTATCCATTGAAATATTGTTGCTTGCTAACGTAAACTTTTAAACAAGCATTTTGGGTTTTCCTTGTTAAAAATGCAAAAGTAGAAGTGAAGTTAGGATTACAGTTCAGACGGTGTGACAGCATTAGACCCTTAATTCTCCCCATGTCACTTTCTTCCAGCAAAGGAAGGGTGAACTGCTTTGCGCTGCATTGTGTAACACCCCAAACTTTTAGAACTAGACATGAGCCTCTTTTAAGCATAATGGAGCAGTCTATATGGCCTTTGGATGATTTTTCTCCTTCTCCTCCTTTTTCTTTTTTTTCTTCTTCCTCATCCTCATCCTCCTCATCCATGTCTAGGCCAGACATGAAACTGCCAAAATAAAGCCACCCTTCAGTGAAGTCATTCCCTAGTTCCCCTTGCCTGACCTAATGTGAGAAAGATTAGCTGGCACAAGATCACCATTGCCTTAGGTATGCCCGTTTGTGGTTCAAAAATGCCAACATGTTTGAGGATGCTCTTTCTGGGTATCTTGTTCACTGCCCCAACACCTACTTTAAGAAAAGAAAAACACTTCCTAAGCCGCCCACCCCCATGAGCCAAGGAAGTAATTAATTTGCCACTGGCCATTGGTGCGCTGGTGCCATTAATCAGGATTTCTCTAATGTTCTTTTGGACATGAATGTGTGAACCAACCCTGTGATGAATTTCAAAGGAGATGGATAATCACCTGATATGATTCACGTTCACAGAAGCTTTTGGGGAAACTGCTAGTCTACTTTTGGTTCTGTTTTCCCCAAAATTAATTGGTTCCATTGACCTGAAAGTGTTCTTCTTAAAAAAAATTCTGTGTTTATTCAGAGAATATTCAACCATCTCACTTCTTTGCTCTACTTTTCATCATTTGGGGCTTCAAGCTCTCACAGCTAACCTCATTTTTGCCACTTCTTCTTATTATTTCATTAGTGGGAAAATTCATTAGAGTTTTAAGCATTTTCATTTCTTTTCTTTTCTGTTTTTTAGAGGCAAAGCAGTATTACATTAGCCTGGTTACCATGGTGACTGAATTCTTATTCTCAGACTGTGCTACTGCATAACTGAGACGCTGGGAGTCTGCATTTACCAATTTGCATGTGAGGATTCTACAAAATGTCTGCATTTTATGGTTCCCAATATATGGCTTTTTAAGTTGGCCTTTACTTTGAACCACCTGAAATACAGTTCACTGAAAGAGGTTCTTCACAATTTTCCATTTATTTTTCTGATTGCTTGAATAGTTTGCTCACTTCCTCGCTAAAGTATAGTTAACAACATCCAAAATGTCTTACAGTCCACTGTTGGTATTTCTATAGCAGGGGTGCCCAAACCTTTCAGGCCACGGACCAGTCACGTGATTCAGCGGGCCGGTCATGTGGTTCCTCTCACCTGAAGCACAAGTAAAACATGCCTTGCAATCTGTTTTGCAACAGGATGAGATAGATTTTAAGTTGCCATTTTCTCTGCTTAAACCAGGGGCGCCCAAACTATGGCCCATGGGCCACATCCAACCCCTGACACCAATTCTCCTGGCCTGCACCGCCCTCATCGCTCCTGGAAGCGCAAGTAAAATGCACCTGTATGGGCATGTTTTACTTCTGCTTCCAGGAGGGATGAGGGTGGCATGGGCTGGATGAATTGGCATCAGGGCCATATCTGGCCCACTGGCCATAGTTTGGGCACCCCTGCTCTATGGACTCTAAAGTGTACCATTTGTTATCTAAAAACCTTAGTCAGATTATTAGATAAGAATCCTGTTGTTTTCTACTATGTGCAGAAGCAAAATTAAGACAAACCAAAAGAAGCAAATAGAGCTAATTGATGAGATGCCTATCACACATTGCTCATATGATTGACTGCACCCCTGATCTGTGTGCGCAACATGCACCAAGCAACTCTTCACTTAGCTGCAATGGATCATGTATTTTTTTTGTCCATGTTTAGTAAAACATGGTAAGCTTTTAGTCAGCTTTGTTCTAGCAAAATGTTATTTTATTTAGTATTATGGACAGCTCTAAACATTGCAATCCAAGATGATAAATGTAAAATATTATTGTGTGTGATGTTTTGTCCATTTCCTCCTAATGATATTGCATTCTTGTGCAGTTTTCCAAATGAGCACGTGCTCTAAATAGTTGTAAGTATGTCTTATTGTCCAGCTTTTACCATTCTGTAGATTGAGTTTGCATTCTCTAAGGATAGAGAATAGCACTCACTATATTCAGTCCCACCAACATGCTCTCCTCTTTCAGGTCCCTGAGGAAGTGCTGACCAGTCTTCAGCTAACATTTGAGCATATCAGATTCAACACTATTTCTCTTAAAGCTGTCTTAGCAGTTCCCAAATTAGACAAGACAAGACCTTTGGTATGCTGGCCAAGGTTTCTGGGAGCTGTAGTCCAAAAACATCAAGGTTGAGAACCACTAATTATATATACAAGTGAAACTCAGAAAATTAAAATATCATGCAAATGTTCATTCAGTTCAGTAATGCAACTTAAAAGGTGAAACAAATATATGAGATAGATTCATTACATGCAAAGCGAGATAGTTCAAGCCTTACTTTGTTATAATATTGATGCTTATGGCTTACAGTTTATGAAAACCCCAACTCCCCCAATCTCTTGTACCCCATAATCATCACATAATCTCATGTACGCTGTATGCCATTGCAGGCGCACCCCCCAAATAAAGACTCAGACACCGGTATATGGATAAAGGCATTGGGCCACTTTTATTGAATAATGCCCTAGTCCAAATTATAACTTTCAATTGGTGTACTCATCCAATTGTAATTCTTAAGGCAAGCAGGCCGCAGTAACACTGGTAAGGTTCCTCCCAAAATTGCCAATGGCAATTCGCTACAATGTATCCATTTTGTATCAATTTGTTTGTTGACACAAACAAATTGTTGACCGAAGTCAATAAACTATCTACTGACCCCACCCTCTGACGTGTATCTGTCAAATCACGGGGTGATGCATGCTGAAAAGCTCCTGCCATCACCCCTTGCCTGGTTCGTCGTTGACCGGTCAAAGTTATTACACCTGTACCTGTCTAAGTGTTGGCCAGTCAATTGCAAACCTGCCGGATACCTATGGGTCATAAATCTTTACCTTACCAGTGCTACCCGCCTAAAGTGACCAAAGTCAAAGAAAACCCCTTTGTCAAACACTAGCAACAGTGTGGGATGGGCAAAAAAGCCAGAACCCAAGGGCCAATTGTAGGTTCAGGCCAAAAATTCCCACCCGGCCCCGAAGCGACCAAAATATCACACTGTTCACTAGGGGGGGGGTGGAGGGAAAAACTTCTCCTCTCCGTCGCTATTTCTAAAATGGCAGCTCGTCTGCCTCGTGGCCACCCCTTTTATAGAGGGGTGGCCACACCCCCTAACTCACCTGGATGTCTGAGTCCGGGTGGGGGGGGCCCGCAAAGAGTGCGGCAGCCATTTTTGCGCCGCGCTTTCATTGCAGGCGCACCCCCCAAATAAAGACTCAGACACCGGTATATGGATAAAGGCATTGGGCCACTTTTATTGAATAATGCCCTAGTCCGAATTATAACTTTCAATTGGTACTCATCCAATTGTAATTCTTAAGGCAAGCAGGCCGCAGTAACACTGGTAAGGTTCTTCCCAAAATTGCCAATGGCAATTGGCTACAATGTATCCATTTTGTATCAATTTGTTTGTTGACACAAACAAATTGTTGACCGAAGTCAATAAACTATCTACTGACCCCACCCTCTGACGTGTATCCGTCAAATCACGGGGCGATGCATACTGAAAAGCTCCTGCCATCACCCCTTGCCTGGTTAGTCGTTGACCGGTCAAAGTTATTACACCTGTACCTGTCTAAGTGTTGGCCAGTCAATTGCGAACCTGCCGGATACCTATGGGTCATAAATCTTTACCTTACCAGTGCTACCCGCCACACAGGGAGGCTTCAATGAAGACTCACGCCCCCCCCCCCAGACCATCAGCTCGGTCAACAGGCCTGCTTGCAAATCTTCCAAAAAGAGGTTCATATCTCTAGCTGACAGGTGGACCCCATCCCCTGCATAAAGATCATAATTTTGGAGACTAATGGTGGGGTGTCGGATGACCATCCCCAAACCCTGGTCTGCCAAGAACTGGGCAACAGCCCTGTTCACCGCGCGGTGAGCACGGTCAAGGGCACGGAGGTCAATACCTCCCCTGTAAGCATGACGCGGTATGATGTCCGACCACAGCAGCCGTGTGGACGGCCACACATAATGCAAATAAGCTAGGTCACTGCAAATCGTGAATTTTAAAGAAAGGCCAGTGACCTGGGCGAGGTCATTGCCCCCAAGATGCAGTACAAGGACATCAGGCGGTTCAGCATCCCTGATGGAGAACAGGAATGGCAACAGTTCCCGCCATCTCATTCCGCGCTTACCGTACCACCGTATGCATGCGGTTGCACGCAGTCCAAGCTGGGGTCCCCACTCTGTCGCCGCAGCGTACTGCGCTGCCCAGTGCACGTAACTGTGGCCCACCAGCCATACTGCCACCGGTGTGCAGGGACACACAGGGTCTGTAAAAGAAGAAAAGAGAACAATGACTTAACTGGTACTCATACCTGAAGAGGGCGAACATATAGTGCAAAACGCATAGATCCCCATCTTCCCATACGGCGTATATCAGCCACAGAGTACCCAAATGCACCTAAACGAATGGGTGCCATAACGAGCCCCGGGGAGGCCAACACTGGATAGTGCTATACAGGTCACCTTCCAAAATTGAAATTTAGTAAGGGGAGACCCATCCTGGTGGCAGAAAAACGGGCCAGGGTGCGTGCCACGCACTGCCAAGAACTCCTGTAGGGCACCAACCGGACAGATGTCTGAAATGGAACATCGTAGCAGTCTAACTCCACTGCCTACGCCGTGCTGATCAACTTTTGAGGACCGTATCCTCAACTGAGCCCACTCATGAGAGACATAGACATCGTCGAGTTCCAGTGCCCTACGAGTCACATCCGCCTTAGACAGTAGTACCAACTCACTGATGTGGAGCACTCCAAAGAAGGCCACCGTGGTAGCCGCATGAAAAAGAGCCGCCTCATGCCATCCTCGTGCAAGGTGGGTAAGCACCCCTGGTGAAATTGGGTGGCGAGTGTCCGGGCGGCGGCCACGTTCCCGTGTCCACCCCTCCAAAACATGTCATATGCGGAAATCATTCACGCAGTCAGCAAAACCCCTCACCTTGGCCATAAATGCCAGTGCCGACAGCCTGGATGCTATAGTGCGAGGAGCCAGACCCTGACTGTGTAAATAAACCATAAATTGTAAAACTTGTTCGACTGGAATGGGCCACACTTCGGGCAACTGAAGTTGCACACAAAAGGTTCTAAATTGAACGAAAGCGTGATGATACGCCTTACGCGTGCGGGGCGCCAAGGACATGCTGATTGCCCGGTTCACCTCTCCTTGCCAAATGTCCAAATCTCGGCCCGGAGTGGCGAGGGGAATTCCTCTGCATCCGGAGCCAAGGCGCGGAACCGGGGGATCTGCAGGCGGGATAAAGCATCGGCAATATCATTATTAATACCTGAACATGTCTGGCTTTAAAAAGCACATTGAGGCATAGGCTACGTAGCACGAATTGACGGACCAACGCCATCACCCTAGGTGACTTAGACGTCTGAGCGTTGACAATGTGCACTACCGCAGCATTGTCACACCAAAAATGGACCACTGAATCGGCCCACTCCTCGCCCCATAGCATCAAAGCTCCCAGGATTGGAAAGAACTCAAGGAATGTAAGATCGCGGAGGCGATCCGTGCCCCACCATGCTGGAGGCCATTGGCCATAAGCCCACTTCCCCTCAAAGTAAATCCCATATCCCAGGGAGCCGGAGGCATCCGACTGTACTTGGAATCTAGGGGGAACTAAAAGGTCAGATCTCCAAAAGGAGACCCCATTGAATTCCCGCAGGAATTTAAGCCAAACCAAAAGGTCAGCCCGCATGCCCCTGCTCAGTCGGACCCTATGATGGCGCTTTGACAGGCCAGACATGGCGTCACATAGGCGCCGCGCAAATGCTCTGCCAGGCGTAACCACCCTGTAGGCAAAGTTAAGATGGCCATGAAGTACCTGAAGCTCACGAAGTGACACTTTACGCTTGGCCAGCAAGGCCAAAATCATCGCGGAGATCCGGGTGACCTTGTCAATGGGTAACCGGGATGCCTGTGCGACCGTGTCAATTTCAATACCCAGAAATGTGAGCGTAGTGGATGGGCCCTTGGTCTTTTCGGGCGCTAAAGGGACACCCAGTTCCCGCATTAGCATCTGAAATGTAGTGAGGAGATGCGTGCACGTGTCTGAGCCCCGTTCAGCCCTGAACAAAAAGTCATCAAGGTAATGGGCTACAGACCGAGACCCGGACCTGCGAACAAAGGCCCACTGGAGGAAAGTGCTAAAACATTCGAATGCTGAACATGAAATAGAGCAGACAAAAGGCATGGCCTTATCTACATAAAACTTCCCTTGGAATCTAAAACCCAATAGCTCAAAGTCCCCCGGGTGCACTGGCAGTAATCAGAATGCCGATTTAATGTCACATTTAGCCAGGAGGGCACCGGGACCACAAGAGCGCACCATCCGTAGGGCTTGGTCAAACGACGTATACCTGACCGAACAAAGGTCATCAGGAATAGCATCATTGACAGAGTAACCCGCCGGGTACGATAGATGGTGGATTAAACGAAATTCCCCCGGGGCCTTTTTAGGTACTAACCCCAGAGGGGAGACCTTCAGGTTAGGGAAGGGTGGTACAGAAAAGGGGCCCACCACCCTCTTGGCCTCTACCTCTTTGGCAATACTCAAGGCAGCCACCTCCTCCTTACCCTTCGGAGAAAGTAAATTGGGGGCATCTTGGGGTCCCCACACTCCTTTGAATGGGATACGGAAGCCCCACTGGAAACCCTCCAGGAGGTACCTAGCGTCCTCCCTCCTTGGATAAGTTGACAGCCATCGCTCCAACATATACACATTAACTGGGGAGAGGGCCTTTTGACTGGCTAGCTCCATCAGCAGAAGCTCTGCCCGCTCCCTGTCCACCTCTACCTCTGACCCGTGACCCACCGGCCCGCGGCGGCAGCGTGGGGGCCAGCGCAAGAGGGACACTCGTGTTTATATCGGCACTGCTGCTTATTGCACATGCCGTTAGCTGAGAAGCTCCAACACAGCAAGCGGGCTGGAACCCCCTGCCCCGCCGGCTGGCGGGGAGCCTGTGTTGGAGCAGCTCGCTGCACGGCATGGCCACAATGGTACCTATCCCCAGGCGCCGGACGCGTGGGGGTCATGTACAATAGCCACAATTTTTGACAGGGCTCATCCCATCTCATCTCCGGGTGTAGGGGCACCCTCATTCTAAATTCCTCATCGTAAGCCAACCACGATGGGCCAGGGAAATCCACCATCGCCCTGTAAATATTGTCCAAATATTGGACCATAGGAATGGCCAGGTCAGGCCGGGCCCTAAGGTATACCGCCATTTAAATAAGATATGCCGGCAACCAGTTGGCCCACGTGCGCCGTGGCTTACGATGGCGGGACAGCTCTTTGTCTGTGTCGTCCTGTCCCTCTCTCTCCTCCTTAGTGGGCTCATGGTTCAATAGGGAGAATATATCCACGTACTCCCCCTGCCAAATCTTTTCCCTCGTGACCTGGGACAAATGATCACCAAGGGGCAAAGAATAACCAGCCGTCGGCAAAGCCGTCACCGGCACATTAGGTATCTGGGGCCTACGCAGTGGGACCTGTACAGCCCCTGCGATGCCCGGCACTGCCCCGGGGTCGGAAACCCCGCCCTCAATGAGGTGCCATTTTGAAACCAAGGGGCACTGGGATAGACTGGTAACTGATGCCCACTCGCCTCAACTTGACGAGGCCAGGGCCACTGAACACCACCACTGGAAGTGGGCTGTGATGTAGGTGCACTAATTTGAACCTGATACTCACTAGGTGCACCCCCGTGAGCCGCCCCCACTGGGGGTTCTGGCCCACGGTGGTCGTCGGAGCTCGTGACCGGAATCGAGCTCTGTGGCCACACCTGACTGGTCCCTGTCTGCAGCTCTGGACGAACAGGGAGCTGCGAGACACCGGCCAGCACAGGCCAGAGCATCTCAAGCAGCTCAACCCGGCTGGCCGCCTGGTGCAGTGTGGCAGCCGTCGAGGTAGCCGGTGGACACGAAGGGCCCCTGGCAGAGAGAGAAGGGCCCCCTCCCATAGGAGGCTGTGCAATCCCCAAGGATGCCTCCAGCACTGCTAAACTTGCTAGTAAAGCATCCACTGCCACAGATCCCCCAGCATAAGGTGGGCCGGGTTGGCCGGAAGGCCCACTAGGAATTTGGAAAGGGACACCCAAGTGAGAGCCTTGGCCAGCATAGAGCCATGCCCAAAACTCCGGCCCATGAGGGGCCGGAGGAGGAACAGGTTGCGCACCCGCACCAGGCCCTCCCCCACTGTCTTGACTCATGGCCGGCAATTGCGGGCCGAGGGCCGAAGCCCCTGAGGGGCCGGCCTGAGGCTGGCCAGCCAAGGCCTGCTGCCAAGTGCCAGCCTGAATCACCTGGATGCTGCCTTTGTACTACCCACACCACTGTTTCAAAAACTAGCACGAAACAGCGGTGGATGTAATAGAAAAGCAGCAGCCGGCAATCCGCAAGGAAGAGCACCACCCCTTATGGATCATTGCCTGCTGATCTCCCATTAGCCTGGGGGAAAGAAGGCTGAGAGGAGAGAACCATCATCAAGCAGATAGCTCTTCTCTGCCTCCTTCTCCCATGACCAACCTAACAAACCTTACCAGACAAAGAGCGAGCTGACTGCCAGCTCTTCCTTTTCCCCATCACTGCACCAAAACCTAATTTCAAAACTGCAATGGGGAAAAGAAGAAACGACAAACAGTCAGTTCTTCACCCAACAAAATACAACAGCAACAAAACAAAACAGTTAACCAGAATGCCAAGCATCAAAAATAATAAAACACAAATAAATAAACAAATAATTAAAATAAACCAAGTAAACAACACAACAAAAAACAACAAACTCAACAAAAAACACCCAAAATATGAAAGACTAACAAAAACCATGTAAACTCACTAAAAACACCTTTCTACAACACGAAAATACCTAACTCAACAAACAATAATATCACAAATTTAAAAAATAAATACGGGAAAAATTAAAAGAAAAATTACAACCAAAAATACCCAAAACAATCAAACACATCTAAAATCCAAAATAAAAACATATGAACAAGCAGAAACACTTTGTGGGGTTTAAGTAGAGAGTTTCTTCTTAAACCCCACAAAGTGTTTCTGCTTGTTCTTATGTTTTTATTTTGGATTTTATTTTGGGTGCCTCTACTTAACCCCCCCCCCAAACACCCCAAAATAAAAATAGAATAGAAAATCAAGAGCACTTATCAAACACGTCCTAACTCCATGCCTCCAGAACAGAACTGAACAAAGAAAGACAATAGCAGTACTCTTAATCACAGGCCCACCTAGTGGCTGGAAGAGTATAAAACAGACAAAAAAATTTAAAAATAAAAATAAAATAAAAACAAAATCAAATAAATTAAAAAAACCACAAATTCAAATCTCAACCACCAAAACCACCCCTAACCAAAAAAAAACAACACAAAAAAACTGCACGGCAAGGCCGGGCACAATATGCTAGTAGGTTAAAAGTTTGTGCAAGGTCTTTCCCCCTTCTCTCATTCTCCCTTGTGGGGAGGGCACAAAGCTGATTCCCCTCCCACTTCCCTCTTTTTCTTTCTGAATTGCATCCAAAGTCAAAGAAGATCCATGAAATAAGTGGGATGTGATTGATCACTATCAATAGGCAGGGCTAGTAAGGGGTAACTTTGTGTATAGATGTATTCAATTTATTCTGCAACACCTCATAAAGCTACAGTTCAATTGTCCCTTTTTGGCCATGTGTTTTCCACTTTGGCCTTGATGGTACAGTATTGCAGTCTTTTTGATTCTCTGTTACCTTGCCTATGCTTTTTTGGGGGTAGTTTTAACAGGCTCTTGGAGATTGGCAGGGGGAATCTTCTACGACTAGTAAAATCCAATGGGGGAAAATGAAATCAAATGAGATCCCTTTCATGTTTAGTAATATAATAATTTCATGTCAGAAATTATTCTGGGTTGAAAGGATTTTTGCAGGAGAAACTCCACTCAGAGAATGCCCAAATGATGCTCCATTTATGTCCCCAAAATCTGGAACAGAGATGGATGCTCAATCTATCATGAAGTGCCCAGGTTTCGAACTGCCAACCTGCCAGCTTCTTAACCATGGAACCACCACAGCCCCATGTTTAGTGAAAGATCTGGTTCATGAAAGACTCAAAAATTTAAGAGGCACCTCTACTAAAAAACCTGAAATGAAATAAAAACAATTTTTACTGTGCATATTCCTGGTATCTTCTTTGGACCCATTCTAGGTAACTTAAAAGTAACTTTAAAGTAAAGCTACCTTTTTTATCCCAATGGAATGGAGTGGTTTATGAGGAAATTTTAAATTATAGAATGACATTTTTTTAAAGTTCTGAAGTTGCACCTACATATACACATGAGACTGAATAACATAGCAGGAGTGTGATGAATGTATGGGAATGGACCATGATTTCAAATTTATATCATGCTCGCCACCCATCCCCATCCTTCTTCTGCTTCAATACTGCTTAAAATAAGCATCAGCAAATCTCCCATGATTTGGACAAAAGACACACAGATATAGAGAAATAAATGTTCTCAGGATTTAGGCAGTGTTGTACTGTGGCTGATTCCCAACAGTTCTTGCAAACCAGTAGTGGAAATTCCAGGCCATGCCCACTTGACCGGCCATGCCCACCTCTCAGCCTCCCCCTCTCAGCGTCGCCAGAAATGCATCCCATTTGCTTCGGCTAGGGCTGAAGGCACGCTTTCATCTCTGCACTTCCCTTGTGACTTCAGCCCTGGGCGAGACAAATGGGATGCGTTTCTGGCAGTGCTGGGAAAGGGAGGCCGGTACCAGGCCACCAACCCACCACGCTCACCTCCCAGCAGTGCCGCTCACCTCCCAGCAGCATTGCTGGTGGTGCTCCCTGCAGCCCTGCTCACCTCCCAGCAGCATTTCTGGTGGCGCTCTCAGCAGCACTGCTCACCTCTCAGCAGTGCCGTTGGCAATGCGTCCCATGTGCCTAGCCCAGGTCTGAAGGCACACTTTCATCTCCGCACTTCCCTTGCGCCTTTGGCCCGGGCGAGGCAAATGGGACGTGTTTCTGGTGGCACTGGGAGGGGGGCCGGTGCCAGCCCACCACCCCACCCTGCTCACCTCCCAGCAGCGGCACCGGGCTCGCTTTCAAGGTAAGTTTATTTTCTTTTTTCTTCTTTTTTTTTCGGGGGAGAAGGCCACACCAGAATTAGCCATGCCCATAATTAGCCACACCCACTGAGTGGGTAGTTAAAATTTTTACAGTGCATCACTGGATTTAGGTGATCATCTTGGGACCTTCTAGGTACTGCTAAACTTCATCATTACCAAATCTTTGTTAATAGTGGCTAGTTGTAATAAAAGTTGAAGTCTAACAATGTCCTGATACCTATGTCCAACCTCCCCCTCAAGCACTTCTTTTTGAACCCCTGTTAGTGGGTTCTGGTTTTTTTTGTTGTTGTTGTTGTTTTGGTGGGGGGGGCTCACTTTTAACTTGTTCACAATAAATATTATCGCTGAGAATGGGCTAAAAGTAAGACTTGCAGCTGTTGCAGCTGTCAAAGACATTTTCCTGTGTAAACATCTGGTATACTGGAGCTTCTGATGAGCAGCTTCATCATATTGGATATTGAACACTTTCCCTGATCATCTGTGGATGATCAGGGGAAGTGAAGTAATTATTTTACATTTTAGAGATCATCACTTAAACAATGCATCAATTCATTTAAGTTTTAAAAAATTATTTGGATATGTGTGCATTGCATTGAAAGAGCAGTCAGTTTCACTCTAGTCAGTTTCCATGGCATGTTTGATAGACAGTATCAATGCACATAATGATTTCACTTAATAAATCAGTCTGTCTCCTGTTAGATCGTCTTCCCACTGACTTCCACTTTTCATAGTGTTATTATATTTCCCAATGGAAAGCCTTCCACAGATTAGCCTCATTTTCTTTTTCCTCATATTAGCACAGTTGAAGCCTGAAAATATTTTCAGGGAAAATTCCATTGGTGTGAATTTGTTTGTGGATCCCAGTTTACCATGAAGTGACCCACACACTATGATCACGAAGCCATCTCCTGAGGCACATATGAAATGAGACATTGAGGATTTGGCACCAGGACTGCAATGGACTGCCACAGCTTTGAGGATATTGACACGGTGTTCCTTCACAGTCAGTCCATCTGCCTTGGCCTATTCTGCCTCCATGACCATTGGGAATCAGAATAGTGAAGTGGTTCCTCCTCCACTCATTTTGCCATTGGGCCCAATATGATGGTTTCCGGTGGCATTTCCTCCATCTGCCCATAGCTGTTGGCCCCTTTAGGGAATCAGGTTATTTACTGCCACCCAACACTCAGCATTGAGTCTCTGGCTACTCGATTACAGTAGCGGGGTGACCGGCTAGACAGCTTTTGAAATAACTAACAAAACACAAACAATAGTCTGTTATTTGTAATTAATTTTTTCGCTCAGCACCAAGATATAGCTCAATTACATTCCAGTTGCTAAATAATGAAAAATTAATAAACAATGAAAAATAACTTTATTTCTGTAGTGGTATAATTGTAACTTTTGAATCACTTTTATAGCTATGTGGATATAGGTCCCCTAAACAATGGAAAAGAAATGTCATGGGATTCAACTGGTGAGTCATGCAGGACCTCATACTCATGCCTTACACTCTGTTGTGAGTGTTGTATTGACAACAGTGGGACAGTGTTAGTAAAGAGAGTGTGAGTTGCACAACTAGAAAGCTTTCTGAGCTTTTACAAAGTAAGTAACTCTAGTTAATGGGACTGTGAAGGCTTAGTGGATAAGATGCTAAACTTGATGACTGGAAGGTCAGCAGGTCAGCAGTTTGACACCCAAGTGCTGCATAATGAAGTGGGCTCCTGTCTCTGCCCCAGCTACTGCCAACCTAGCAGTTTGAAAACAAGAAATTTCAAAGTAGATAAATAGGCACCACTTCAGTGGGGAGGTAGCAACTTTCCCTGTGCTCTAGTGTCTAGAGAAATGTTTGCAGATACAGACAGTGCTGGCTCTTTGCCTGTAAGGAGAGATGAGCACTGCACCCTTGTTGTGTATTAAGGTTTATTAGGTTTTATTTCAAACTGTTATCAAAAGGTTAATTATTGCTGGTCATGGACACCATGTTCCTGTTAAGCATTGCATTTCCCACATAAGGCTAGGCCTGATTTCGTTATACTCGATGCCTGATTGGTTGTCAGTGCTCCTGCTTCCTGAGAAGCCAGAGTAAATGTATCTCTCCCTGAACCTGCTGCAGAGACTGTATATAAGCAAGCGGTTCTGTCTGCCCTTGCTTTAAGCCTTAAGCCCTGAGGAGCTGGACCAGGGCCAGGCCGGGCCTACACTTCCCACTCCGTACAGGTAGCCAGCAAGTGCTAAGCCTGGGTCTCCTCCATTATGCTATGCTTCTATGGTAGCTAGTCTTTGCCTCCTACACAGCAAGAGTCCGGAGGGACTGATTCCACTGGGATTGTATTGTTATGGCATTCTGAACTAGACAAATTCACATTCCACACGCTAAGACAGATTTAGGAGTTTTATTAATATTAATCAATATTAATAGATTCAGGAAAGCTTTTCCAATCTAAATTATTCCCTGAATGAATATACATTTTCAGAGCCATCCTTTTATAGCATAAAATTTGGAAACTTCTACACATTACATCACTATGGGATAAAGCCAAAATTATTAATTAATCTTCTGACATTTCATTAAGTTCAGGTTAGAACATTCAGTGTTTGTTGTTTAGAACATGTCATGTCACACAAATATTATTTACGTTTCCCTGTCAGCTGTACAAACAGTGCTGAGCTTGTACTTTTAGCCTCGTCATCCTATCTATGTGGCAGGTCAATCTGATCTGTTTAACTTTACAGAGTACTGAGAAAATAATTTTTACTTTTAAAACAGAATAATATTATCTTAATATCTTAATTCTTTCACCCCTATTTCATTATAGCCATCTCTATGTCCGGAGCACCTTGTAAGCTCATCTCTAAAAGACTGTTGAATAAAGACTTGTTGCGGTTTTGTTCATCGTTGTCTGGACTAGTGCTTATAAGGGCCGAACATAACAACCCTAGAATCAGATATGATTGGCTTTCAAGCAAGGGAGACCTTTACCTTTACTTAACTCTAGTTAAGATTAAGAAATGGAAAAATATTTTCGAGAATCACAACTATAGCAATAATTAGCTACCTTTTCTGCTTGCTGTATCTAATTACTCTTAAATTTTTAGGCTCTGAAGATGAGCCATTCTGAAATTCCAGCCCCTCCAAAAGTGTACGCTTTTCCACCCTGTCCCTACCCCTAGCCCTAATTCTTTCTTCTGGATTAGCTAAATAACTAACTATTATTGGTCTATAATGGAATAGTTTCTTAAGCCATGAAAATGTTTATTAGACAGACCCCACTTGTCTACAAGTGTAATGAATATCTTTATCTACACTGCAGGAAAAACCTGGGTGGAATGTGAAGTGACTTCTGTCGCTTCAAATGACACAAGCTTTACTGCAGGTTAAAACGGTAATCAATAATACATAGTAGGCCTTCCTCTGCAGTCACCTGGGCCTGTCAGGCAGATAGCTGGATAGTGGTGTTCAGAAGTATAATGGAGGCAGCAGCATCTTTAATGGCTAAAGATACCTTCCCACCACTGTTGCTATCAATGCACTCCTCAGCTGTGGCTGCTGCAGCCCAGCCACATGAAACAAGCATTAAGGCAGACAGGTGTTTTAAGTGGTTTTGCTCCAGTTTTCATATATTCTGTGAGTTATCTACCAACATGTACTTCCTGACAACGTCTCCAAAATATTCATGTTTGTAATTCCATTGATATCCATGTATCTCACGTTCAGCAACTGGAGGAAATCTTACCTCTGGGGGTGCTGCCAAAGCCTTTCAACTGAGAGATGCCATGCTCATTTATATTCTCAGACTTCCTTAGCTGTTGCATCCACCTCATACTGTCTCAAAGGGAAAATGTCAGGTGCCACATAAGAAAATGAGTGCAGAAACCAGCTGCAATGTATTGCAGGGGGAAGGAAATGAAGGGTTGCTAAATACATTAATGCAAATCTAGCAAACGAATCATGAAACAATTGTGGTTTTGACAGGTGAATAATGAGGTGAGAGAATTAAATCTGTGCCACTAGTTTGAACTTCCAGTTACAGGTGGGTAATGCCAGGTCAAATACTCCTCTTGTAATTAGAGTTCTTGCCTATTGGAGAGAACATCGCTGCTCAGTACAGTTCTTATTTTTCTAACTGTTAGCTGAGAGGGAGTTTTTAGACATGATGTCACAGAAAAAATGTGGGTTTTAACCCTTGCACTGAACTTCTTCTTCAAGTGCCATATCCAATACTGGATATTGGTGATCATCATGGCGATCAACCATGAAGATTTTTCTGGGAACAATATCTGGCAGTGGCCTTCCATTTGCCTTGCACATCACAGCACGACACCCATGACATCCAGCTCCATGAGTCACTTTCTAGTCCTGAGCCCTTTTGACACACAAAGTTCTAGTCAGCCCCAGGCCAGTATTGATGAAACTGCTGCTCTCCATGAAGATGGATTCAAGTGGGATTTAATCACCCTTCCCTGTGGACCACTGGTCTAATCCATAGGTCCTCAAACTTTGCTCTCCAGATGTTCTTGGATTTCAATTCCCAGAAGCCCTGATCAGCAGGTTACTGATTTGGGCTTCTGGTACTTAAAGTCCAAGAACACTTAGAGAACTGTGACAGATAGGCTTTGACCTGACCCTTGCCCTGGGGCTCTCACCATTCCTTCCAAGCTTCCAAGACCAGCCAGCTCTGTGGAACTCCCCAAGACTCCAAGTACAGGAGGCCTAAATATCATCCTGCAAACCCTGCAGTAACCTGGGGCTTACCTGTATTAACAGAGCCCAGCAAGTATTGTGGAAAGTATTATGTGGTATGTGTGGTAGCATATGGTCTAAGGCTTAACTCTTGTCTTACCCCCCTCTTCCAAAGAACAGACGTTGTTAATGAATTAAAGATATTTATTGTTCTCGCATATTGTAGAAAAAACAGTTCATTAGTTGGTTCAGGATACACGAATACAGCAGAAAAAACACTAATCAAAAAGTACAAGTAGGGAAATCCACACTCAGGTCTTCCCCCAGAAATAAAAGGAAAACCTGACTAATCTAGGTAATCATGACTAAGCTTGAGTTGGAGTAAGGGCTCAGTTTTAGAGTCCCCCTCTCACTTCTGAGGTGTCACTCTCAGAAACCCCCAAACTCGAGTCTCATCCCCAAAACCCATGTGCCTAAAAGAAAGAACATGAGCTTGGCTCTCCTAATTAGCATACAGCCAATTAGGGCCCAGGGATTGTATAAACACACTCTATTTCCCATGACAAATGTCTGGTGTTCCCAGGCTTGGGATGTTGATGAAAGCGAACAGTCTAGACCTGGGGAAAAAGACAAAACATAGACCTGAAGCTAAGCACACCTGCTTGATAAGTGCAGCAGAAAGAATTATTAGGCCTTTGCAAAGAAGCAAAGCTACCTTCTAAAACAGTTTAAAAACCAAAGATACTCCATATTGAATAACTTGTGACCTATTTCATCACAAGAGCCAAGTTTGCTGACCCCATAGCAGGATAACCTGGCCAGACATCCACTCTGAACTAATCCAGCCTATTCAGCCTCCTCAGAGGTTCATCATTACATTCATATGCAATCTTATTCTCTTGCAGGAGGACCAGAGGTAATTTAGTAGGAGGGCTCAGGGGTAACAGACAGAACTAGAGAAGTTCTGTCAGTTAGTAAATGAGCAGCAAACACACTGCATTTCACTGTTCTGACAGTTTTAGTGAACTAAATGAAATTAAACAGATAGGAAGCACAGTGGAAAATTTAGCAGGAGCCTATGCAGTCTCACACAATAAAACTAGTATTCGTAGCTTACTGTTCATCCATCTAAACCTGAGTGAAACCAAGCACCCACAACAAAGGATTGCTGAAATGTGATTAATTAAAGCTCCTTATCTTCAGCATAGGGAAATAGCTGTTTGAAGAGAAACAATAGAAGGAAGAAACCTCTTAAAAACCATTTATGATGAGCAATTCCATTTAAAGAACTATAATGTGTGTGCTAGATAGAACCGTTTAAGAGATAGGGTGTTAGACAAAGGAACACCAATTATTTATTTCCCTCTGGTTTTGAAATGATTTGTTAACCAGTCTGCTTGACTTCAATTTGACTTTCATATTTTAATAAAAACCTAGATAATCAATGTTGCACAGTATGTATTAGATTTTGAGTTTCTTGACTACTGCCCAAGGCTCAGAGAGGATTACAATACTGTGAGTCCACTCACCATCCTCCATCCTTCAAGGAAGGTCCAAATTTCCACAGGTAGTGCTCAAAACTCTTTATTAAATAATTCAAGGCAACCGTCCATTTCAACATAGAACAACCAAAAGGATCAGTTACCTTCACCCATAGTTACAACAGAGTCACTGGTAAATAACCTGACTCCCTAAAGGGGCCAACGGCTACCAGCAGACGAGCCCCTTTAGGTGGGGTGATGGTCCCCTCAGTGGAGGAAATGCCACTAGAAACCATCATATTTTAGGCCCAACGGCCAAATGAGCAGAGGAGGAACCACTTATTCTGATTCTCATTGGTCATGGAGGCAGAGGAGGCCAAGCCAGATGGACTGGCTGTGAAGGCACACCTTACCAGTATTCAAGGCTGTGGCAGTCCATTGCAGTCCCAGTGCTAAACCCTGCATGTCTCCTCTCATATGAGCTGTGAGAGATAGCTCCATGATCATAGCGCTTGGCAAGCTGAGATCCAGCTTAAACACATTCACACCAGTGGCATCTTTCCTGTTTGTGTTTGTCATTCTTCTTTCAACACCCTCTGTAGAAGGTATGGGCTAAACATTAGCAGTCACATACACTGTCCAGCAGGGAAGCCACACCCTGCACACCTCCCCCTATATGTAGCCAGAAAATTAAGAAAAAGCAAACAACAATGACTATATGCACCTGGAATGTCAGGACAGTACTTGATCGTGACAACAATGGCAGACTTGAGAGAAGAACAGCCCTTGCGATGCTTCAGCTTGCTAGGCTGAACATTGACATTGCTGCCCTGACTGAAACCAGATTGCCTGGAGAGGGAAAAATCAGCCAGTCCGTTTCAGGATATACCATCTTCTGGAAGGGGAAAGAGGAAGGAGAACGTCACATACATGGTGTAGGTTTTTTGTGAGGACAAAGTTAGTAAATGACCATCAACTCACTCCTATTGCAATCAGTGAAAGGCTTATGACTCTCCAATACCTCTCTCAGGAGATACCTCCATCACACGAATCTCCACCTATGCCCCCACATTAGATGCTGATAAAGATGTTAAAAACCAGTGTCAGCAACAAACTTACTCACAAGTAGGTCCTCTTGCCCACCAGTGCTTGGTTCCTGCTTCCAAGCTGCCACCTCTCTAGCTAAGCAACCTAGGATACTAGCTTAGTGTAAATAAGGTAGCGAATAGCCACATAAACACTCCAGGCATCTTCAGGTATTTTAAAAGTACATTGTAATCAGAATAAGTTACAGAAGAAAGTTTATCAAAAGTTCAGAGAGCACATCAAAATAAAGAAAGCTCCTCTAATCCTGCCCTAACAACCAGTTCTACAATCACCTGAGCTCTAACATCACTAAGGTACCAGCTAGGGACAAGCTCTTACTGCTTGGGGACTTCAATGCCAGAGTCAGAAGGGATTATCAACTCTGGGGAAAAGATATGGGTAAGCAAGGACTTGGTAATAGCATTTCCAATGATCTACTGCTTCTTGGTCTATGTGCAGAACATCAACTCTTCATCATAGACACTCATTTCCGGCTACCCAACCATTTTAAGACAACATGGATGCATCCCCGCTCCAAGCACTGGCACATCCTTGACTACATCATCACCTGGCAGTGTGATAAGAAAAATGTCCTCATCACCAGGGCAGCCAGAAATGTTGACAATTGTTGGGCAGGCCATAAGCATCTGATCTCTAGACTTAGTATTTCTCTGTGCTGAAGACCTCACAAGTACCTGCCTATCTCAACCAAATGGAAGTTCAATATTTCTAAACTTTCGCATGAGCCCACTGCTATGGATTTTCAGAATAAGATCTCCGACCAACTGCTGAACAAACCAGTCAGCAGTCATGATGTAGAACAAGAATGGGCCTCACTACAAAATATCATCACAGAAACTGCTGAATAAATCATTGGCTACATGATAAAGAAGAGACAAGACTGGTTTGATGACAACAATGATGAAATCTCATGCCTCATTGATGCCAATCATCTTAGTGTAGCTAACAACAGATATGCTTCTGTCATTTGCCACTCCACTCCCCATGCTAGATAGCCTAGCCAAGCTATTTTGACTGAGACTGGTGAGAGTCATAGTTCAACACCTCTGAGATTTACATATAAACCATCCTACATCATGTCATTATCAATCTCAACACATGAGGCTTATGAACCTTAGATCAAGATCCAAACAAAACAGTTTTTAAACAAATATCCTCAGGACTGCAATGCAGTAGAGCAATGCAGTTGTCAATAGTAAATAAATGTCACTGTTTCAACAATAGTCAACACAACATCACAAGATTAATTGTCTCAATACAGTTATGGGGTAAACCAATCATTCTCAGGCACAGAGATTTCTGAGGGCTTTAGAAAAGATAGCATCATCACCAAATCTGGTTTCTTCTTCTTATCTACCTATGTGAACTTTTCTTCATTTATTTACCTCTGTTAGTTAGAACATAAATCACTTCCTACAGCAAGAGTCATCTAAGAAATGTCTATAACTTCCAAAGCATAACAAAACATTTGTTCAGGTAGAAGGAATGTGCTTTACCACACAAATAAGTCCCACTGAGTGCAATAAGGCTTTTTGCAGGCGCACCCCCCAATAAAGGACTCAGACACTGGTAAAAGTGGATAACGGCATTGGGCCACATTTATTGATTCATGCCCTAGTCCGAATTATAAATTTCTATTGGTAAAACAACCAATCATAATTCTTAAGGCAAGCAGGCCGAAGTAACACTGGTAAGGTACCACCCCAAAATTGCCAACGGCAATTGGTTACAATGTATCTATTTGTATCAATTTGTTTGTTGACAACAAACAAATTGTTGACCGTAGTCAATATCTAACTAATGACCCCACCCTCTGACGCGTATCCGTGAAATCACGGGGTGATGCATGCTGTCTAGCTATCGCCATCACCCCGTCGCCTAGTTCGTCGTTGACCGGACAACGTTTAACCAACTTATGCCTGTCTAGTGTTGTCCAGTCAATTGCGAACCTGCCGGATACCTGTGGGTCATAAATGTTTACCTTACCAGTGATACCCACCACACGGGGAGGCTTCCAAAAGGCTCACTGCCCCCCCCCAAGACCGTCAGCTCGGTCGACAGGCCTGCTCGCCAGTCCACTAACCAGAGGTCCATACCTCCCTGCGACAGATGGGCCCCATCCCCTGAGTAAAGCTCATAAATTTGCAGACTGATGTCGGGGAGGCTAATGACGCCTCCCCCGCCCTTGTCAAAAAGGAACTGGGCAATAGCCCCGTTCACGGAGCGTCGGCTCAGTCAAGAGCCTCGAGGTCGAATGCCCCCCTGTAAGCGTACCGCGGTAACGTGTCTGACCAATTGAGGGATGTGGCAGGCCGCACATAATGTGAGCAGGGCAGGTCACTGCAAACCGCAAGTTTCCGTGATAGGTCAGTGACCTGCCCCAAGCCATCGCCCCCAAGGTACATAACCAGGACATCGGGCGAGTCAGCATCCCTGATGTAGAAAAGGAATGGCAACATTTCTCGCCATAACATGCCGCACTTACCATACCACCTGAGACGTGCGGATGCACCCAGTCCCAGTCGGGGTCCCACTCTGTCGCCTGCAGCGTAACGCGCTGCCCTGTGCAGCGAAACGCGCTGCCCTGTGCAGCGTAACGTGCTGCCCCATGCAGCGTAACGCGCTGCCCTGTGCACGTGGCTACGGCCCACCAGGCATACTGTCACCGGTGTAAAACGACACCCAGGGTCTGTCAAGGAAAAAAGGGGGGGAGAGACAGTGCAGTGACTAAACTGGTACTCACGGTTGAAGAGGGCGAACACAAAACTGAAAACATTGTGATCCCCACCCTCCCCTGCGGCGTATTTAGCCCAGGAGTACCCCAAAAACAGCTGCAGTAGAAGCCGCCCCTATCCTGAACGAATGGGTGCCGCAACTAGCCCCAGAGAGGTGCACCCTCCAAAATTGTAATTTAGTAAGGGAAGACCCACCCTGGTGACAGAAAAACGGGCCATGGCACGTGCCACACAGTGCAAGGAAATCCTGTAGGGCACCAACCGGACAGATGTCTGTCGAGGAACATTGTAGCAGTCTACTCCACTGCCTACGCCGTGCTGATTCGTTTTAGAGGAGCGTATCCCCAACTGAGCCCAATATTGTCCACACAGACATCTTCGAGTTCCAGTGCCCTACGACTTGCATTCGCCTTATACAGCATCTCAAGCTCGCTGATGCGGAGTGCTCCAAAAAGGCCACCGTTGTAGCCGCATGAATTGGGCTGCCTCATCTATCAAAACAGAGGCCAGGCCAGCCCCGGGCCAATTGGGTAAAAAAACCCTGGGAAAATCTTGCATCCGCCTTATACAGCATCTCAAGCTCGCTGATGCGGAGCGCTCCAAAAAGGCCACTGTAGTAGCCGCATGAAATGGGCTGCCTCATCTATCAAAACAGAGGCCAGGCCAGCCCCGGGCCAATTGGGTAAAAAAACCCCTGGGGAAATCGGGTGGGGTCACCCGGGAAACGCCCGCGCGCGCGCACCCACCCCTCCAAAACCTGTCTCACACGGAAGTCATTGGTGCTGTCCGCACGACCTCCCACTTTGGCCATAAAAGCCAACCCTGACAGCTTAGATGCTATGGTGCGTGGTGCAAGGCCCTGGGCATACAGGTAAACCATGAACCGCAGAACATGGGTTACCGGGATCGGCCAGGTTCCTGGCAGTCGAAATTGGGTACTTTACTGTATGGGACCAGAGACAACAGAACAGCCGAAGGGTTGGCTTAACACAGGTTTATTGCATGATGATCCGGTGGAGCATGAGGTAATGGCGGTGATACATCTCTATATATACAGTAGCATTATACATTTGAATCTTGTAGCACGGTAGCTCATTGGCCGCTACCGGCGTGGCCTCGCCCAGGCACGCCTCTCTTCAGTAGTTCTTTCTCCTGCTGCTGAATGCGGGGAAGGTTTTCCCGCGGCTGTCCGTGATTGAGCAATGTGAACCATGTGAGACTGAACGCTCGCAGCTGCCCTCTATGGGCTGCTTGCTCGCGTTCCTTTACAGCTGAGATACATTGTATTTGGAGTGGTTACATTCTTATCAGTACGAGAACATGCATACATAACATCCCTCCCCCCTAGGATGGGACAAAGTCCCGCAACCATTGTGGCTTGCCGCACGTGCGCTTGGGGCGCGCTTGTGCCTGACCTAGTACAGGAGAGCCTGTGATCCCTGACTCCGTGGGTGCTTGCCCTGCAACGGAAAACGGGGATTCGCTAGTGGCTCTGTGAGGCGTCCGTGCCTGCCTTACGCTGGGGGATGGGAATGGAATGAACAGCTGGGAAGTGAACCCCTGCCTGTTGCTCTCGGACCCCGGGGACCCTCCTATTGTGAACCGCGGAACCGATGAGGATGTCCTAGTGGTTCTGCTACCTTCTGTTCCCCGCTCGGGGGACCTTGAGACTGTGGTGGGCGGACTCGCCGTCGCCTCCTGTCTTGGGGGTGTCGGTCTCCGGGAAATTGGTGCTATGTTGCATTCTAACTCACAGGGGCTACTGGGACTGGAAGTACCAGGGGCTGAACTGAAACCCCTCTTTTCGCTAGGACGGGTGGGGGACCACTCCGCTAACTCCCCCTGGTACTGTAAATCAAGGTCTAAACTTCTTGGGGAATCTGTGTTTTGGGGGCACTTCCAAGGGATATGTGTGAGATCGGGGCTCTTCCTTTCCGCCGCAAACTCCCGCAAAACATCTCTGAGGATCGATTCCCTTTCCTCCCCCCTTGGTGGGGACCCATGTCCCCCTTTTTCTCCCCCTTGGGCTAAGCGGGTGGGGGAGTACCCTAACGCTGATTCGTGGCTATTTTCGTCTTCGTCCTGCTCTCCGGGGATTCTGCGCCTGAGTTGATCCGCGTGCCGCCTCCACAGGAGGCCTGTATTGGTCTCCACGCGGTATGAAACAGGGCCGGTTTGTTCTATTACAATGCCGGGCACCCAGGCTGGTCCCGCGCTGGCGTAGTTCCTGCAATGTACGGGGGCACCTATGCTGAAGCTCTTTGTGGGATCCATCCCTACATTCCGCCCTTTGTCCTCTACCCTTGTGGGGTCTAGTTTGGAGATTACCGTGGCCAGCTTCCTGCGCATTAACAACTCCGCGGGGGAGTACCCTGACGCTAGTGGGGTGACCCTGTACCCTAGCAGGAATTGGCACACTTGTAAGTCAAGATCTCCGGGGCCCATGCGCCGCAGCGCGTCCTTTGTGGTGCGCACGAGGCGCTCTACTTGGCCATTGGTGGCCGGGTGGAAAGGGGCGGAGGTGACGTGCCGAATGGCGTTGAGACCCATGAACGTCCTGAACTCGGTGGACGTGAAGCAACTAGCGTTGTCGCTAACGAGGGTGTCGGGTAACCCGAACGTGGAAAAGACCCTCCGTAGATGCTTAATTGTTGTGGCCGAGGAGGTGCTCGAGACTGGGATTACCTCCAGCCACTTGGAGTACGCATCCACAACAAGGAGGAAGAGCGCTCCTCTGAACGGGCCAGCAAAATCTACGTGTACCCGGGACCAGGGCCCCCTTGCTGCGTCCCATTCTCTATGCGGCAACCGAGCCTCTTCTGGCCTTGAGCTCTGGCACGCTTCGCAAGTGCCGACCATGTGCTCGATGTCGGCGTCTAGCTGGGGCCACCAGAAGTAACTGCGGGCTAGCGCCTTAGAGCGGACAATCCCCGGGTGGCTGACGTGCAGCAGCTTAAGCACCCTCGGCCGGAGGGACGTGGGGATCACTACCCGCTGTCCCCACAAAAGGCAACCCCTCTCTAGGGACAACTCTAATTTTTTTTTGAAAAATGTGTCGAATTCCGCTGCTGGGGAAGACACGGGCCACCCTTTCTGTACCCAGGAACAAACTGTAGCTAACGTTTTGTCCTTGCCGGTCGCTTTGGCGATGTCGGCCGGTATTACTGGAGGGGAGTCTAGGACCTCTATCATTAAGACCTGGTGGTCCCTCTCTTCCTCGCCCACGTGGCAACAATCCCGGGGAATGGGGGACCTCGACAGGGCATCCGCATGACTGATCTCCTTCCTGGGCCGGTACACCAACGCGTGCTCATACGCGTTGAGAAAGATGGCCCACCTGAGCATTCTCGGGGACAGGATTTGGGGTGTGGGCTTATCTGCGGTGAAAATGCCTAGCAATGGCTTATGGTCAGTCACTATGGTGAAGGGGCGGCCGTACACAAAATCATGAAATTTCTTGGTCCCCGCGATTATCGCTAGTGCTTCCCTGTCTGTCTGGGCGTAGTTTCTCTCCGCTTGGGACAAGGACCTAGAGTAGAACGCTATCGGGGCCTGCCTCCCGTCCTCCAGCACGTGGCATAACACCACCCCCACCCCCACCAGGGATGCATCGCATATCAGGACCACTGGGCGTTTGGGATTGAAGTGGGTCAGTACAGCATCTGATGCCAGGAGTCGCTTCAGGTCATTGAAAGCCTTCTCATGGTCGTCGCCCCACTTCCATGCCTCGTCCTTTTTTAACACTTTGTGTAGCGGTTCCGCCACGGCTGCCTTCCGAGGAAGGAAGGAGTGGTAGAAGTTGAGCAGTCCGAGGAACGACTGCAGCTCGGGCTTGGAGGTGGGGCGAGGGGCCTTCTTGATGGCGGCCACCTTGGATTGGGATGGCCTTATTCCCTCGGGAGTAACACGGAACCCTAGGAACTCAACCTCAGTTGCGAAGAAAACGCATTTGTCTTTCCGCAACCGCAACCCCGCCTTTTCGAATATTGCCAGGACCTTTCCCAACCTGTTTGCTAATTCGGCCCGGCTCCCCCCTGTAATCAATACGTCATCAAAGTAGGGTAACACCCCCTCTAACCCCTTCAGGAGGCTTCCACGAGTGACTGGAAGATCCCGGGCGCCGAATTCACGCCGAATTGGAGGCGCGTTACCTGGAACGCCCCTTTGTGGGTGACTATGGTCTGCGCAGCAGCTGCGGCGGGGGTCACCGGGAGTTGCTGGTAGGCTTGGGCCAGGTCAAGTTTAGTGAAACACCTCCCCCCGTGTAACCTGGCCAACAAGTGGCTGACTACCGGCACCGGATACGCATTAGGGCGGATCGCCTTATTGATGGTGCACTTGTAATCAGCGCATATGCGGACCTCCCAGTTGGCCTTGAGCGCTGTTACAATTGGAGTTTCCCACTCCGCAGAATCAACAGGAACAAGAATCCCCTGGCCCACCAATTTGTCCAACTCCGCCTCTATTTTGTCCTTGAGTGCGAAAGGCACTCTGCGCGGTTTAAGTCTGATGGGACGTACTCCAGGGTCCAGGTCGAAAGTCACTGGGGGGCCCTTGAATTTTCCAAGTCCCCTTTTGAAAACCTCGGGGTGCGCGTCGCACACGCTCTGTATTGGATCAGTCCCGGTGGCGTGTACTCCCACGGCGTGCACCCCCCCCCAATGAACAACCCCAGGGGCTGGAACCATTGAGTCCCGAGGAGGCTGCATTTACCTCCCTTGAGGACGACTAGGGGAAGCGTTGCGGCGTACTTTTTAAACTGGACCTGGAACTTCCCAACCCCCAACACCGGGATGCGGTTCCCTTGCACGTCCTTCAGCGTGGACCTCAACGCTTTGAGCTTGGGCCGCACGTGGGGGGCGATTTTCAGGAACTCTCCCTGGGAAATGATAGAGTATGAGGAACCCGAGTCCACCTCCATCCTAACAGGGGCCCCTTGTATTACTACCTCAACGAAGTATCGGGGGTGCTCCGTGGATACGCTGAAAACCGGAGCGTCGTCCTCGCTGTCGTCGGAGATGCGCCCTACTCTGTCCCGCTTCCTCGTGGTCCGGGTGCCGTCCTTGGGCCTCGTGGTGCGGTCCTGCCTCGCCGAGCGGTCTGGGGAACTCCTCTTGGCCTCGCGCCGTTTCCGGCAGACCTTGGCGATGTGCCCGCGCCGGCCGCAGTTGTGGCACTCGGCCTTGCGGAACGGGCATTTGGCGCGGGCGTGGGCGGCGCCGCAGCCGTCGCAGCGCCGGCCCTCCTTCTGGACCCTCCGGACGTCCTCGTCATCGCCGCTCTCCGCGGACGAGTTCGAAACTCGCCGTGCCGCGCGCACCGAGCTCTCTGCCTTGGCGGGTTTCGGGCGCCAGTCCTGGAGCTCTTGCACCCCGGCCGTCGTGGCTTCCGCGGCCTGTGCCGTGTCGAGGACTTGTTGCCACGTGGGAGGCGGCTCCTGTTTCAGCAGCGCGCACTGAGTTTCGGTGTCCCTCAGGCCGCAGAGCAGGCAGTCCCGGAGGGTGACTTCTGGGGTCTCCCACTTGCATGGGCCGGCGGCCAGTCGCAGGGCCGCTGCGAACTCGGCGACTGATTCCCCGGGCGCTTGGACTCGCCTCCAGAACGCGCTCCGAGCGGGGAACATGGCTATCGTGGGCCGGAGGTGGGTGCGCAGCACAGCCAGGAGCTATTTGGCTTTGAAGTCGCTCACCCGCCTCGGCGCGATCAGGTCCACCAAGGTCCTCTTGGTCTCGTGTCCGAGCATGCGGACGAAGATGGCCCTCTTCTTGTCCTCATCTGAGACTTCGAGCTCCACCAGCGCTCCATTGAAGTCTATCTCAAACAGCTCCAAGTCTCCCGGCTTCTTGATCTCGTAGCCGGCGCATGTCTTGGTCCCGTGGGCAGCCATCATCCCACCTTCGTCGCCAGTTTACTGTATGGGACCAGAGACAACAGAACAGCCGAAGAGTTGGCTTAACACAGGTTTATTGCATGATGATCCGGTGGAGCATGAGGTAATGGCGGTGATACATCTCTATATATACAGTAGCATTATACATTTGAATCTTGTAGCACGGTAGCTCATTGGCCGCTACCGGCGTGGCCTCGCCCAGGCATGCCTCTCTTCAGTAGTTCTTTCTCCTGCTGCTGAATGCGGGGAAGGTTTTCCCGCGGCTGTCCGTGATTGAGCAATGTGAACCATGTGAGACTGAACGCTCGCAGCTGCCCTCTATGGGCTGCTTGCTCGCGTTCCTTTACAGCTGAGATACATTGTATTTGGAGTGGTTACATTCTTATCAGTACGAGAACATGCATACATAACAGGTACAGAATGCTCTAAAAGAACTAAATGCGTGGTGATACGCCTTACGCGTGCATGGCGCTAGTGACAGGCCAATCGCCCGGTTCACCTCTCCTTGCGAACGTCCCATATCTCGTCCGTGAGTGGCGAGGGAAATTCCTCCGCATCCGGGGCCAAGGCACGGAACCAGGAGATCTGCAGGCGGGACAAAGCGTCAGGAATATCATTATCAACCCCTGGGAGATGCCTGGCCCTGAAGAGAACGTTAAGGTGCAGGCTGCGCAACACAAACTAGCGCACTAGGTCCATAACCCTGGGCGATTTAGCAGTCTGTGCATTGACAATGTGGCCAACAGCCGCATTGTCACACCAAAAATGCACAACCGAGTTGGCCCACTCCTTGCCCCACAGCATCCAAGCACCCAGGATAGGTAAACATTCCAGATACGTGAGACCACGCAGGCGACCCGTGCCTGCCCAGGGTGGTGGCCACCCACCATAGGCCCACTTCCAATTAAAGTACATCCCATAACCCAGGGATCCCGAGGCATCAGACTGTATCTGAAAGCAAGGGGGAGCCAGGAGCTCAGACCTCCAAAATGACACCCCATTGAACTCCCTCTGGATCTGTGGCCAGACAAGCACGTCTGCCCTGATACCCCGGGTAAGTCTAACCCTATGGTGGGGCCTGGATAATCCTGCCATGGCGTCGCACAAGCGCCGAGCAAATGCCCTGCCCGGTGCGACGACCCTGCAAGCGGAATTGAGGTGACCATGTAGCACCAGCAGTTCCCTCAGTGATGCCATGCGCTCGGCCAGCAAGTCCGAGATAAGGGCCACTAGCCTTGACACCTTATCCCGCTGCCACCTAGAAGCCTGCACTACCGTGTCAATCCCCACCCCCAGGAATACTAGCTGTGTAGACGGGCCCCGGTCTTTTCGGGCGCTAAAGGGACACCAAGTTCCTCCATTAGCGTCTGAAATGCGTTGAGGAGACGTGTGCACGTGTCCCAGCCCCGTTCAGCCCCGAATAAAACCATCCAGGGAATGGGCTACAGACCGGGACCCTGACCTGCGGACAAAAGCCCACTCCCGGAAGGTGGAGAAACGCTCGAATGCCGAGCCCAAATGGAACAGCCAAAAGGCATGGCATCATAGAAATAATATGCTCCCCGGAACGGGGGCGCAGGGACAGGGCCAACGACCCTGCCCGCATAGACCTCCTTGTCAATGCTGGCAGCAGCCACCTCCTCCCTCCCCCTAAGGGATAAAAGATTGGGGGCATCCTAAGGGGACCTAACTCCCATGAAAGGGATCCGGAACCCCTGCCTAGAACCCTGAAGGAGATTACCCTCATCCTCTCCCTTCGAGTACAATGTGGGCCAACACTCCAACATGTCCACATTAATTGAGGAGGGAGCCCTTCGGTGAACTAGATCCATCTGCGGCAGTCTTGCCAGCCCCCTGTCCGCCCCTCCCTCTGCCCCGCATCCCTCCAGGCCTGGGACAGGCAGAGGCCGCATGGGGGCCAGCACAGGTGGGACACTCACGTCTGTATTTGCCATTCCTCCCATTGCAGGAACCATTGGACGAGAAAGTCCAGCACAGCAGGCGGGCTGGAACCACCCTGCCCCGCCCCCTGGCAGGTGATCTGTGCTGGGGCCGCCTGCTGGACCACATGTCCACAATGGTATATGTCCCCGAGCGCGGGGCGCGTGGGCATCATGTACAAAAGCCACAGCCTCTGGCATGGCTCATCCCACCTAATCTCGGGGTGCGGGGAAATCTGCCTACGGCATTCCTCGTCATAAGCCAACCACGATGGGCCCGGGAAGTCAACCATCGCCCGGTAGATGCTGTCCAAATACTGGACCATCGGAATTGCCAAATCCGGCCGGGCCCTAAGGTACACCGCCATGTATATGAAGTAGGCCGGCGACCATTTGGCCCACGTACTTGGTGGCTTGCGACGACGTGCCTGCTCCTTATCCTTCTCATCCTACCCCTCCCTCTCCTCCTTGGTGGGCTCTCTGCTTAGGAGTGAGAAGATATCCACGTACTCCCCCCGCCAAACTTTCTCTCTGGTGGCCTGTGCCAAGTGGTCACCCAGCGGTAAGGAATACCCCGCTTTCGGCAAGGCCGAGACAGGCACCGCAGAAACTGCGGGCATATGAAAAGGGGCTTGGACCAACCCAGCCACCCCCAAAACATTCCCCGCAGGGTAGGAAACACCCCCCACCACGGGGCCCTGGGTGGTAGTCGTCGCCGCCGGGTGGGGCATCAGCGGCTGTACCGCTGCACCACCCACGCGAGGACAAGGCCATTGGAAAGCCCCCCCCAGGAAGTCAGTTGTGTGGGTGCATTAGCTTGAACTGCATACTCACCCGATGCACCCCCACGGGCCGCCCCCACCGGGGGTTCCGGCCCACTGGGGGCGTCGGAGCTCACGACCACCGTAGAGCTCGTCACTGGCCCGTTGGTTGGGGAGCTGCGAGGCAGTGGCCGAGGTCGTGCCACACGCCTCAAGCAGCTCAACCCGCCCCGTCGCCTGCCGCTGCCCAGCAGACGACGCGTCGAAATGAACCCCAAAGGGAGCACCAGAGTGGCTAGCCCGGGCCAGGGATGCCTCGAGGGCCGCCACACGGGCCAATAAGGCTCCCACGCTGACAAGGGACAAGGGGCAAAGGGCCAGCCGGCCCACCTACTGCAGGCATGGGCACAGGTCCCTGTGCCCCGGGGCCCGAATAGGGAGGATCAGACCACCCCCCAAGGTTGGAAGGCCCCGGAGCGAGCTGCGCCCCTATAGAGGAAGGGCCAGCGGAATGGGCAACACCAGGTGCGGTGTTCACCGCTTGTGGGCCGAGGGCCGCAGCCCTTACTGGACCCGTGCGTGGGCCAGCATTCTCCGGCCAGGGAAAAAAGACCCCATTCCACCGGTCCCGGTGGGTGCAGGCAAAGGCGGCTGCTTGGGAGGCGCGGCCGCGGTCCTCCGACCCGGATCGCACCTCCGAACCGCACGAGCCGTGCTCGCCGCCGCCTTCTTCTTCAAGAGCACCTCAGCCAATCAACGGGAAGCCGAAACGATAGAATTCAGCAGCCAAAAGGCTTCCCGGTAAAGGTAAAAGCGACGGAGGTAAGAGGGAAAAACTTCTCCGCTCCATCGCTTCGCAAAATGGCAGCTCGGCTGCCTCATGGCCACCCCTTTTATAAGGGAGCTGACCACGCCCCTAACTACCCGGATGCCTTCATCCTATGGGGGGGGCCGCAAAGGGCGCGGTGGCCATTTTGGCGCCGCGCTTGCATTCTTAGGAGAATGGATACAAAACTGTATTCAGATACACCACTCTAGAGGCTCATGCCCAGTATTCTACTGAAATTATCAAAACTGTGAAAGAAATCATGACACTGGATATAACTATGTGGTGAGGTAGCTAACAGAGCAGATATATTCCCCTTTGTGTATCCAGGGAGAAGAGATATCTGCATAATTATGGGCAAATGTACCATCTTAGGTACCAATAATGCTGAATTTTCTAACTTTCAGTTTACATTTCAAACCTTCAGAGAAGAAGGCTACAGGTTATAACTGATAACAAAGGTATAAAGGAGATGCAAGTGTGAGAAATGCAATAGAAAACACCCATCGCTATTGCACATACAGTACAAAGGAATGCAAAGCCAATGCCTGATACATAGGGATGCTACTTATAAATCAAGTGATTTACCAGGCATTGACGATCCTGCAGATGGATTCCTGTAATACAGGGATCCTCAATCTTTTAAAGCCAGGGACCAATTCACACCCCCTCAGACTCTTGAAGGGCCAGACTGGTGGCCTCGCTGCCATGGGGGGATGTGGTGGGAACTTGGGGTGGTCCCACTTCCACTGTCCACACCCTGATCCCCCACCACTCACACTGCCACCACTACCGCCACCAGCAAGTCCACCCAGAGCCACTGCCCCCCCCATACTACTGGAGGGACCATCCCAAGGCACCCCCACTCCCCCACCACTGCCCATACCCATCAAGCACGGCTCCGAAAAATACAGGAACTGCTCCGGCCCAGGTGCGAATGCTCAGCAACAACTCCTTTGCACATGCGCTGAACCCCTTTGCGCATGTGCACCGGTGCCTCTGATGGGCACACATGCACAGTAACCCCTTTCCCAGCCATTCAAAATATGGGATGGTGGTAGGAAAGGGGAGGAACGAGCGATGAAATATGGGAAATCCCGGCCAATACGGGATACTTGACAGGTATGCCACTGTCACCACCAGCAACCACCCTGAGCCCCCACCACTCCACCACCACCACTGCTGCTGCAGGGACCACCCCGAGCCACCCACCACTCCCCCACCACCACCACCACCAGTGACCACCCCAAGCTACCCATCACACCACCACCACTACTGCTGGTGTAGCCCACCTGGAGTGCCAAAGTTTGCCATCACTGTCCTAGTACATCACTCTATCCATTACAAGTCAGGCTGTTCTGGAAACTGCAATCCTAAAAAAGTAAAGCTTCCAAATTATGCTCCTTGTAAAGGAAGGCAAACAATTCAAGAGTGAGTTGATTGTGAAAACCACACAAACTATTTAAAATAAAAGTCAGAGACCTTCCACATGGCTAAGCCTTTGCTCTTAATTATTGTCTCAGATTTAGAAGAAGTTAAGGAAATTATTGGCTGGTATGTCCATATGTATGATTATGAAGACTAGTCTCTTGGTTGCTGGCTAGGTGCTCTGGCAACGCTTCAAATAACTGCAGTTCTGAAAATGTCCTGTGTGAATATTACACACAGACTTAACATGAACAGAGGCTGCTTACTTTAATTCAAGTCATTCTTTGCATTTTTGAATAGATGTGGAAATATTTCAACTTCCACAGATAACTCATCTATAAATTGTCAAACAGAACTAGTCTACTGCTCAGTGAAGCATAAGGGGAGATGTTCTTATGTAAATAAGATCAGGCTTGACTAATTTAACAAAACTTAAGCTTTCATTGAATAGCAGAACATTTGTATTAGAGAGTATTTGCATCAGCTAGTGCTGGGTTAACCGAAACAAACCGAAACACTGCTGCCCTTCATTCACAGACCTTTCATTCATATCCTGCTTATCCACTTCATTTAAGCAGTCACTTCTTCCCCCCCCCCCCCAAAGTGTGTCATTCAGGGAACAGATTTCCATCAAGGGCCATAAATTATGTACACTATCTCCAGTAAACCATGTTGCCAAGCAAAGATATTTAAGGCTGTGATATATGTAATCTGTGCTGTCTGGGCACGATTCTGTGCAACAGGATGCTATACAGTTTATCTGTATCTTCCAGAGAGTAATCTGCTTTTCAAATGGGTGGTTTACTTTTTCCAGCTGCAACTTGTTTGAAGATTACTACTGCTCACCGCTTAATGGGATTTGTGAGTACAATCTAGCTGAAGTTAAATAATCCTAAAAACTGATTGGTTTTAACAGGAGAGTTAAGTATGGCGCCTAAGGCTACAATCATGAATAAACAGAATATTGGAGTTGAGCACAGTGAAACTTACTTCCAGGTAAATATGCAAAATATTTTCCTGCACATCTTTCCCACTGAAATGGAAGGTGATTCAGAAGGGTTTAATTTTGTTTGGTCTTTGCTATTTCAGTAATTTTCTATTTCAGAGCTCAATTATAGTACCTAAGTAGTTTTTTATTGCTATTTTAAGTCAGGTTCTAGAAGAAGTACATATTAAGTGTAATATTTTTTCGTTCATTTGTTTATTGAAGCAGCCCCAAGCAGATATTTCAGTGCTAACCAAAGCAAAAGCAAAAACACTCAGTCATTCAGGTCAAAATGCAGACAAAGGCAATCCAAAATGAGCAAACATGCAGCATTCTAATTCTAAGATATGATAGGATCAGATGCACTGTTGGAAAACTGAGTGCATACTGAATGGATCCAAAATGCTGGAAAATTGATCTTAGTCTAAGACTTGTTATACATAAAGATTAAGTAAACTTAGTCAACATTTAGAAGTAACTATTTACAAATAAAGTTACTTGTCATCCATTCCTTTTTTCTGATAATGAAACTGAAATCCTGTCCATGCACCTATCCTGGTAAGAAACTCATGATGTATCAGTAGGTGATGATTTTCTTAAATGAAACAATTTTCACTTCTGTCCAACAGCTTCCAAGACTCCCATGTAATCCATATCACCATGTGGCAGCTATGGGAGCCATAGGAGACAGAAGTTTCTAATTACCAAAAATCAGTGCTGCTTGGATCATACCTGTCAACCATCCTGATTTGGCCAGGATTACCCCGTAATTTGATGTCGATTGATGTCATAACCCGCCCCGCACTGCCAAAACCCTGTAATTTGGTAGTGGGGGAAACGCTTTCCATGCATGTGTGGAAGCGCTACACCACTTGCACAGCCCCTACGCAAGCGGCGTAGCACTTCCGCGCATGTGTGGAAGGGTTTTACCCCTTCCACGCATGTGCGGAAGCGCTACGCCGCTTGCGTAGGGGCTATGCAAGTGGCATAGTGCTTCCACGCATGCATGGAAAGCAACCTGCGCACAAGCGATCTGCGCAGGTCCCGTTTTTCCGGAGCCGCGGGTTGACAGGTATGGCTTGGATACAATTACTGAATGTGGATTTTTTTTCATAATTAAAGACTTCCTCCTCATGTCCATGGCTCCCAAATTATGAAAGGAATTACAGTGCAGCTGTGGAATGTAAATAGGAAATGTTTTCTGAAAACCCACCTCTACTGATGACATAATAAACCTTCTACTGGCTTAGCTGTGCCAAGGGATTTCAGCCCAAGATTGTAACAAGGAATATCTGCACTCTTAAAGGGCAGCTTTAACTGGTAAGTTACTTTTACAGCTATAGTAGTATGCTTTCACTAAATGATGGAGGAATCATGTTTCCCCATTCAAGGGCTGCCTCATGCTCTGCTGTGGGTGCTCAGGTGAAAACAAGATTGGCAGGAGGAAGGTATGCTTGGTGTCACAGGCTAGCAGTTTATAACATTCAGATTTCTAAAATACTTGGTCATTTTCTAGATGCCGAGAAATAAAGAGATACTTTTTAAAATGATAACTCATATAGGACATCAACAACCCATCCTTCCTGATCCATGAGAATGGCTTTGTTCCAGAGCAAATATTGGTGATTAGTCAAAACAAGGCTGCTGTAGGAGATCCAGTCATCCAGAAATTCTTCCAACTGGAGTGGAATCCATAGCATTTATTAGAATAGGACCCAGAAGACAGTTTGAACCATCAACATTTTCCAAGAAAGCTACTGGTCACTTGCATTTGGGAGATGAAAAGGGAGAAGACTATTGGGCCTGAAACTGGTCAAGACAGACCTACAGCCCATCTACCAAAATAATGAGTTGGGTAGAATATTCAGACAAAAAAAGAGTATGTAGGTTGCTGTACTTTTAGTAGCTGCATGAAGAAGGAAAATCTAATAGGTATCATCGTCGGCTGCAACTTGTATCCTGCTGTAAGATAGTGAAACATTGGGAAATATGACTTATCTGAGAATGCATTTTTTCCTGAAGCAGGAAAAAATGCCATTGGTGTGAATTTGTTTAAGGTGGATTCACAGAGACCTTGGCACCTGGAGTGCCAAGGTTTGGGAAGACTGTTCTAGGCATACCAGCCACAGACTGGGTGTGTTTAAATTCCCTTGGACTCTCTTCAGCTGGTCTTTGAGATTCTGGCCATATTTTCTCTCCATAATTTCACTGTAACCCTAGGCAAAAATGATGCAGGATATGTAACACCCATCAACTGTAACACTGTAACCTTCTGTAATAGGACGCGAGCTAGCAACCACTTGGTGGCAGTAGCGAGCGTCCAGCTCATATGGTTCCAATTACGCAATAACTCCAGCACGGGAAGATTCCCGCCACTGCCTCACCTGGACAAGAAGGGCGTGACTAGGGATGTCGTCACGCGGGCGGTGGCCAATGGGCTATCGTGGAGCCACATTCAAATGTATAGCCACCGTATATATTGAGCTGTTCGTCCACCATTACCACATGTTCCCCCGGACCACCATGAAATAAAGATGTGTTAAGCCAATCCTTCGGCTGTTCCTGTGTCTTGGTTCTCATACATTAAATTGGCGACGAAGGTGGGATAATGGATCCCCACGAGATCAAGACACATGCCGGTTTCGACATCAACAAGCCGGAAGACTGGGAGCTCTTCGAAATGGACTTCCAAGATGCGCTGGTGGTGTCCGACATTACGGACGAGGGGAAGAAAAGGGCCATCCTCACCCGGATGCTCGGGAATGCCGCCAAAAGAGTATTGGTGGACCTGGTATCACCGAAGAAGGTGAGCGAGCTGTCGGTCAAACAGCTCCTGAAGGCAATGCGCGACCATTTCCAGCCCTCAGTTTCGATGTTTTCGGCTCGAGACGCGTTCTGGAAGAGAGTTCAAGCGCCTGGTGAGTCCATCGCCGCCTTTGCAGCGGCCCTGCGGTTGGCCGCCGGCCCATGCAAGTGGGAAAATCTGGAAATCGCCCTCAGGGACCGCATGCTGTGTGGTCTGTGGGACGAAGAGGTCCAGCGAAAGTTGATGAACCAGGAGCCACCCCCGACGCTGCGCGAGGTCGTGAAGGCGGCGCAGGCCACGGAAGCCACGAGGGCCGGAGTCAAGGGGTTCAGAGAAAGGCCTCCACAGCCCGACAAGGCAGCGGGCTCGGTGCATGCGGCCAGACGAACGCCAAAATCTCCCACGGAGAGCAGCGACGACGAGGACGTCCGGAAGGTTCGGAAGGAAGGCCGACGCTGCGACGGCTGTGGAGCGGCCCACGACTGCATAAAGTGCCCGTTCCGGAAGGCCGAGTGCCACAACTGCAGACGCCGGGGACACATCGCCAAGGTCTGCAGACGGCGGCGCAAGGACCAGAAAAGCTCGTCAGACCGCTCGCCGAGGACCAAGGAGGGCGCCCGGCCCACGGGGAAGCAGGACGGCGTGGGCCGCATCTCCGACGACAGCAGCAACGACGCCCCAGTATACAGCGTGTCCTTGGGACACCCCCATTATTTTGTTGAGGTACTGGTGCAAGGGGCCCCTGTTAGAATGGAGATAGATTCGGGTTCCTCCTACTCAATCATGTCCCAGCGGGAGTTCTTAGGAATTTCCCCCCACGTGCACCCTAAGCTCAAAGCGTTGAGGTCCACGCTGCGGGACGTACAGGGAAATAGCATTCCGGTGTTGGGGGTTGGAAAATTCAAGGTCCAATACAAGCAACACGCCGCGGAACTTCCCCTGGTTGTGCTCAAGGGGGGTAGTTGCAGCCTCCTCGGGACTCAATGGTTTAAGCCCCTGGGTTTGTTCATTGGGGGGGTGCATGCCGTTGGGACTGACCCAATACAAGAGGTGTGTGACGCACACCCCGAAGTTTTCAAGAAAGGACTCGGAAAATTCAAGGGACCCCCAGTAGCGTTCGACCTAGACCCGGAGGTCCGCCCAATAAGACTCAAGCCGCGCAGAGTGCCTTTTGCACTAAAGGACAAGATAGAGGCGGAACTGGACAAATTGGTGGGCCAGGGGATTCTTGTTCCTGTTGATTCTGCGGAGTGGGAAACTCCGATTGTAACTGCGCTAAAGGCCAACGGAGAGGTTCGCATATGCGCTGATTATAAGTGTACCATTAATAAGGCGATCCGCCCAAATGCGTATCCGGTGCCGGTAGTCAGCCACCTGTTGGCCAGATTACATGGGGGAAAGTGTTTCGCAAAACTCGACCTGGTGCAAGCCTATCAGCAACTCTCAGTAACCCCAGCTGCAGCTGCTGCGCAAACGATAGTCACTCATAAGGGGGCGTTCCAGGTGACGCGCCTACAGTTCGGCATGAACTCGGCGCCAGGTATTTTCCAGTCGCTCGTGGAACGCCTCTTAAAGGGGCTGGAAGGGGTCTTTCCATACTTTGATGACGTATTGATAACAGGGGGGAGCGAGGCAGAGTTGGCTGAAAGGCTGGACAAAGTGCTGGCGGTGTTTGAAAAGGCGGGGTTGAGGTTGCGAAAAGACAAATGCGTTTTCTTCGCAACCGAGGTTGAGTTCTTGGGTTTCCAGGTAACCCCTGCGGGAATCAAACCCTCCAAATCAAAGGTGGCCGCCATTCAAAATGCCCCTCGCCCCACCTCCAAGCCCGAATTGCAGTCGTTCCTAGGGCTCTTAAACTTCTACCACTCCTTCCTGCCTCGGAAGGCATCGGTAGCAGAGCCGCTTCACAAGCTTCTCAAGAAGGACGAGGCGTGGAAGTGGGGCGAGAGCCAGGAGAGGGCATTCATCGAACTGAAACAACTCTTAGCGTCTGACACCATTCTCACCCACTTTGACCCCAAGAGACCGGTGGTCCTGATATGTGATGCATCCCCAGTGGGGATGGGGGCGGTGCTGTGCCACGTGTTGGAAAACAGGAGAGAGGCCCCGATTGCGTTCTACTCCAGATACCTGTCCCAGGCAGAGTGAAACTATGCCCAGACAGACAGGGAAGCGCTAGCGATAATCGCAGGGACAAAAAAGTTCCACGATTTCCTCTATGGCCGTCCCTTCACCATAGTGACCGACCACAAGCCCCTGCTAGGCATTTTCACTGCAGACAAGCCCACACCTCAGATCCTGTCCCCTAGGATGTTAAGGTGGGCCATCTTCTTAAACGCGTATCAGCACGCGTTGGTGTACTGACCGGGAAAAGAAATAAGCCACGCGGACGCCCTGTCGAGATCTCCCCTCCCCCACGCTAGCAGCGTCGTGGGCGAGGAGGAACATGACCGCCAAGTGCTCCTGATAGAGGTTTTAGATTCGCCCCCATTGTACCCGCAGACATCGCCAAGGCGACCGGCAAGGACAAAACGCTAGCTCTAGTCAGCTCCTGGGTGTAGAAAGGGTGGCCAGCGTCCTCCCCGGTGGCAGAGTTCGCCCCGTTTTTCAGGAAGAGGCTAGAGTTGTCCATAGAGAGGGGGTGCCTTCTGTGGGGCCAGCGGGTGGTAGTCCCTGAATCCCTGAGACCTAGGGTACTCAAACTGCTGCACGTCAGCCACCCTGGAATTGTCCGCTCCAAGGCTCTGGCCAGGAGCTACTTCTGGTGGCCCCAATTAGACGCAGACATCAAGCACATGGTGGGCACTTGCGAGAGCTGACAATGCTCCCAACCCGAAGAAGCGCGTCTGCCGCACAGGGAATGGGACGCGGCGAAGGGGCCGTGGTCCCGTGTGCACATTGATTTTGCGGGCCCTTTCAGAGGAACACTTTTTCTCCTCGTGGTGGATGCTTACTCCAAGTGGTTGGAGGTAATCCCTGTCGCGAGCACCTCTTCAGCGTCAACAGTAAAGCAATTGCGTAGGGTCTTTAGCACGTTCGGTATACCCGACACCCTAATTAGCGATAACGCTAGTTGTTTCACGTCCGCTGAGTTCAGGGCATTCACCGAGATCAACGCCATTCGGCACATCACCTCCGCCCCCTTCCACCCGGCAACAAATGGCCAGGTAGAGCGCCTCGTGCGCACCACCAAAGACGCGCTGAGGCGCATGGGCCCCGGGGACCTTAACCTGCAGGTGTGTCAGTTCTTACTGGGCTACAGGGTGACCCCCCTAGCTTCAGGGTACTCGCCCGCGGAGCTCTTAATGCGTAGGAAGCTGACTACGATTCTGACCAGGCTAGACCCAACGAGGGTGGAGGACACTGGGAGGAACATCGGGTTAGCGGACACGAAGAGTTTCGAAGTAGGTGCCCCGGTGCATTGCAGGAACTACGCTAGCGCGGGGCCAGCATGGGTCCCGGGCGTCATCGTTGGCCAGACGGGTCCCATGTCGTATTGTGTAGAGACCAGTGCGGGTCTACTCTGGAGACGGCACGCAGATCATCTCCAACGCCGGGTTCCGGGCAGCCACAGCGCGGACGGCGCGCAGAAGGACTCAACGTTAGGGTTCTCCCCCACCCGTTCAGCCCAAGGGGGAGGAGAAGGGGGCCAGTGGTCCCCACCAAGGGGGGAGGGGAAGGAGTCTGTCCTCATAGATAGCCTGAGGGATGTCCCCAATGACCCAGTAGATGATTTTGAGTCTCAGTTACAAAACTGGGGGGGGGGGTTTGGAGTGGTCCCCCACCCATCCAAGCGAGAAGCGGGGTTTTTCGTTAGCCCCCAGTGCCCCCGGTTTTTCCACAATGGAATTTGTCCCTTCCCCAAAAGCCGCAGAACCGCGGCAAGTCACTAACGAGTCTCCCTCTCCCGTTGCAGGACAAGAGACCAGGGGACAGAGAAGCAGTAGTGCCCCCGGGACAAGCCAGCCAGCAGAACGCCCAAAACGCGCTTGCAATAAGCCATATTGGATGAGAGACTTCGTCTCATCCTAGGGGGGAGGGATGTTGTGTTCCTAATACTATGCTTTTGCAACAATGTAACACCCATCAACTGTAACACTATAACCTTCTGTAATAGGACGCGAGCTAGCAACCACTTGGTGGCAGTAGCGAGCGTCCAGCTCATATGGTTCCAATTACGCAATAACTCCAGCACGGGAAGATTCCCGCCACTGCCTCACCTGGACAAGAAGGGCGTGACTAGGGATGTCGTCACGCGGGTGGTGGCCAATGGGCTATCGTGGAGCCACATTCAAATGTATAGCCACCGTATATATTGAGCTGTTCGTCCACCATTACCACATGTTCCCCCGGACCACCATGAAATAAAGATGTGTTAAGCCAATCCTTCGGCTGTTCCTGTGTCTTGGTTCTCATACATTAAACTTACTGATCTTGAAGTCAAAGCTGGTGTGGAAACTTGTTCAGATTCAGTCAGTTCAAAGACAGTTTCAATAGGATGTGCTGATTAGTGGTTTTTGTGGTAGTGTCACATAGAGTATGGAAGCTCCAATAAGCCTTTTTAAAAAAGAACACAGAGGGTCTTTGGAAGTCTGAATGGATGAATGACAGTCTTAAGCTCCAAAATAGTTGTCCTCCCCCCTCCCCCATGCTTTTATCAGCATTCTACTAATCAAACTACCACCTGAGCTGCTGTCTAAGCAATTTCCCAGTTAATGGAAATGCACAAAAAACCCTCAGTGCACAAAACTTTGATGTTTCATTTTGGTTCACCAATAGATCTTAGACTGGGTATTCAATACCCACAATCTGCCATGGATTAGAGTGCAAAGCAATCTACTGAGTTGGGAGTGATTATTTCAATCAGTGGAGTTTATTTTAGAGTAGGCGTGTATAGGATTATACTGATATTACACTAAAACTGTGGCCTTAGTTTGAGATGAAAAATTATTTGAAGTATTCCTGAAGAAATAAACTAATTTACTGATGACTTCACACAGAGCATGGGAAGGTGATGTGTTTTACTGCTATGGAAGGCTAAAGTGGTAAACATATGTGCCATGCAGCCCAATGCATCTTCACTCCCTGGCTTCAATGGCCAGTATCCCATACTGTTATAAAATCATGTAACAACAATCATGTGCCTTGCCAGCTTTCTGCCATGTTCCCTGGAGTCCTCTGGGCACACAAGGGGATCTTCAGTTGGTTACATGTGTTGTGTTGTGACCAACATACCTGTCAAGTTTTGGATTTGAAAATAAGGCAAACATTGTGGGTGATGCTACCTCTGTGGGTGTGGCCAAATCTGTGGGCAGAAATCTGTGGATGTGACCAAATCTGGCCATGTGACTTGGACCAGAGCATCCCATCTGCGCCTTCCTTTGGGGCAAGTCAGGCACGCACACTCGCCAGACTTGCCCCAAAGGAAGGCATGGATCAGAGCCTCCCATCAGCGCCTTCCTTTGGGGCAAGTCGGGTTGACTTGCCCCAAAGGGAGGCATGGATCAGAGCCTCCGGCTGACTAGTTTCCGCTTGGCTGGCAGGGTCCTGTCCACTCCGTTCCACAGGGCTGTCTATCCATCGCTCTTTCAGACTCTCAAATCTCACTCTCCACACAGCCCACAATCCTCCTCCAACTCCGTCCTCAGCTCGTACCCAGCCTTGGACCAGCCCAGCTGATTTTAAACTAGCTCCATGCACTCTGGCTAGGACCTAGGTCCGTATGCTCTGGCCCTCTGGCTTGGTCCACTCAGCAGATCCTGACTCTCTCGCTTTTCCTCTCCACACAAGCTGGGCTCAGGAGGGTGGGGCCCTAAACACGTCTCATGATCTTCTCTTGAGCCCTCGCAAACCTCAGCAGCAAAATCACCATCTTGGAATGCCCCTGGGTTTTTTAAAAAAATACGTGAGATTATTTTTAAAATACATGATGGCGGGAAGAGGGCTAAATTACAGGAGTTTCCCAGGCAAAATTGGAGACTTGACAGCTATGGTGACCAACAGTCAGTAAATGGTAAAAAACACACTGAGACGCATACAATTTTCACTGTAGAATTTGGGACAATGAGAGTTATTCTGAAGTAACTATTGCAAAAGATAGCAATCTTACTTGATAATAAATTCCATTTAATTCAAGAGGACATTTTTGAGTTAGCAGATAGGAAATGGCTGTGAAATAGATTTGTATAATTACATTTACACAGATTTGGGTACACCGGTGTGCTCCACTTATGCACTGATTAAGAAGCAAATAATTATGAATAAATGTGCAACTCTTTGGGATTAGACATGGATTGAAGTCATCTGATTAAAAACTCTTCCTCATCTAGTAGAACTTAGGCAAAGTGTTATCTGATGATCAAAGATGCTTTGCCAGACCCACTTCCCCAATAAAGAGATGGACACAGTACTGGATTTAAAAATTGGGCCACTTTATTGAATTGTAATTCAACTTAAAACTTAAACGTTAACTTTCCTTAACCATGTTAAGGCTAACGGGCCGCAATAGCACTGGTAAGGAGCAAGTCTTAATTGCCAATCACATTTGGCTACTTTGTATCAAATTGTATCAATTTGTTTACCTATGAAACAAATTGTTGACCCAGGTCAGTATGCTACTTGTTGACTCCAGCATCTGACGTATATCCGGTAAAATATCAAGGTGATGCAGGCTGCATAGATCATAGCATCACCCTGTTCATGGTCTGCCCTTGATTGGCCAGCCCCAGTTTCCCTGTACCTTGTCCTTGGGGTGGCCAATCAACTGTGTACCTGCCAGATACAGTACCCCATATCTCTACCATCAGCAACAGTGTGGGATGTGTGAAAACAACAAGAACCAAGGAGCCAATGCAGGTTCAAGCAAAAAATCCCATCCAGCCCTGAAGCGACTAAAAGTAGTCACACTGTCACCTAGGGAGGGGGGAGGGCAAACGCGCCCTTGGCCCAGCCGATTACAAAATGGCAGCGGGTAGTGGCACAGCTGCCCCCTTTAAAGGGGGCGTCGACCATGCCCCCTGCCGCACTTGAAGTGCCCGGCTCTCCTGGGGGCGGAGCCGGCAAAGAGCGCAGCAGCCCTAATGGTTGCCACCGCGCTTCCCTTCTCATCAATTTACTAAAGTTACTAGATAAAAGAGATTCCAAACAGCACAAAATGTTTTAAACATTCACAGTCATTGATATAGTAAGAAAGAGCACATAACATGAAATTAGATCAGTATTCTGGTCTTTCCTCAAAGGTATGTAATGAATTGTTTTCTAAATGTGCATACAGTACAGTAAGTCATAGAAGAAGTAAAGTAGGCTGAAGCCCAGGATCACAAAGTTGTATAATGAGATCTGCTAAATAGATGGAAGAAATGGCATGGAGATCAATTGAACCAAGAAAGCAACTCCACTTCTAATAGCTTTCTTGAGAGGTCTCACATGTGGCATTTGCACGGAGCAAATATGATCTCTATACAATAGCAAACATTCACCCAGTTACCCCCTGCCCCCTTTATATATTTTCAAAGCCCCAAAAACAAGTTTGCTTGATCTGTTTTTGTGCTGTCTTTTGTGACATCTTGTTTTTATTTGTGTTCACAACACTTGTGCCCTCTGCCAACTTCAGCAACTTTAGGGTCACAAACAAAGCCAGGTCAAAGCTACATCTTGCAAGCACTGCAAATCTCATTCGAATCATGTCTTGCTTTCTTTATCCTGCAAAACATGATAAAGTATAGTACAGTACTGTATTTTTTTCTCTGTCAGAAACATTCATTTCCTAAGAGAATGAAAGCACGGCGCCAAAATGGCCGCCGCGCTCTTTGCGGGTCCCCCCCCCACCCGGACTCAGACATCCGGGTGAGTTAGGGGGAGTGGCCACCCCTCTATAAAAGGGGTGGCCACGAGGCAGCCGAGCTGCCATTTTAAAATAGCAACGGAGAGGAGAAGTTTTCTCCGTCGCTGTTCCTTCGATTCTTCGGCTCTTTAGCCCTTGGCTTTCCCAGCTGGGAAGGAAGGAATTGCACAGAGCCTTTGGCTTGCTTGATCTGTGTTTTTTGGCTGATCCCTGGACAGGGATCCTGCTATTTCTACCAATATGCCTCCCAAACGGAAGGCCCCGGCGACGAAACCGCAGCCAACGGGGAGGACTTTTGCTGGCCCTGCGCAACGCGGGGGGCAGCCCTCAGGTTGGAGGACCAGGGCTGCGCCCGCGCGGCAGGGCACTACCTCCACCGATACCGGTAGGGCGATGCAGGCTGCTTGGCCCTCGGCTAGCCAGCCTTCAACCGGCCCTTCTGGGGCTTCGGCCCTCGGCCCGCGGTTGCTGGCCATGGGTCAGGTCAGCGGGGGGCAGTGCTGGTGCACAGCACGTTCCTCCTCCGGCCCCTCATGGGCCTGAGTTTTGGGCATAGCCCTATTCTGGCCCAGGCTCTCATTTTGGGGTTCCTGGTCAAATGCCTGGTGGGCCGTCCGGCCCACCCGGCCCACTTTATACTAGGGGATCTGTAACAGTGGATGCATTGCTAACGCGTTTAGCTGTGCTTGAGGCATCCTTGGGGATTCCACACAACTCCATGTCAGGGGGGCCTTCACTCTCTGCTGGGGGCCCTTCGTGTTCACCGGCTACCTCAACGGCCGCTGCGTTGCAACACGCGGCCAGCCGGGTTGAGCTGCTTGAGACGCTCCGGCCTGCGCCTGCCGGTGTCTCGCAGCTCCCTGTTCGTCCAGAGCTACAGCAGGAGAGTGGTCAGGTGTGGCCCCAGAGCTCGATTCCGGTCGCGACCTCTAACGCCCGCCGTGGGCCGGAACCCCCAGTGGGGGCGGCTCACGGGGGTGCACCTAGTGAGTATCAGGTTCAAGTTAATGCACCCACACCACAGTCCACTTCCAATGGTGGGGTTCAGTGGCCATGGCCTCGTCAGGTCGAGGCGAGTGGACATCAGTTGCCAGCCTATCCCAGTGCCACTTGGTTCCATACTGGTACAGCGTTGGGGGTGGGGGTTTCTGCCCCCGGGGCAGTGCCGGGCATCGCAGGGACTGTCCAGGTTCCGCTGCGTATGCCCCGTGTACCTAATGTGCCGGTGACGGCCTTGCCGACGGCTGGGTATTCGTTGCCCCTTGGTGATCATTTGTCCCAGGTCACGAGGGAAAAGATTTGGCAGGGGGAGTATGTGGATATATTCTCCCTACTGAACCGTGAGCCCACTAAGAAGGAGAAAGAGGGACAGGATGACAGAGACAAAGAGCTGTCCCGCCGTCGTAAGCCACCACGCACCTGGGCCAACTGGTTGCCCACATATCTTATTTATATGGTGGTGTACCTTAGGGCCCGGACTGACCTGGCCATTCCTATGGTCCAATATTTGGACAATATTTACAGGGCAATGGTCGATTTTCCTGGCCCATCGTGGTTGGCTTACGATGAGGAATTTAGAATGAGGGTGCCCTTGCACCCGGAGATGAGATGGGATGAGCCCTGTCAGAAATTGTGGCTATTGTACATGACCCCCACGTGTCCTGCGCCTGGGGATAGGTACCATTGTGGTCATGCCGTTCAGCGAGCTGCTCCAACGCAGGCTTCCCGCCAGCTGGCTGGGCAGGGGGTTCCAGCCCGCTTGCTGTGTTGGAGCTTCTCGGCTAGCGATGTGTGCAATAAGCGGCAGTGCCGATACCAACATGAGTGTCCCTCTTGCGCTGGCCCCCATGCCGCCGCCGCGTGCCCATGGGCCGGTGGGTCACGGGACAGAGGTAGAGGTGGACAGGGAGCGGGCAGAGCTTCTGCTGATGGAGCTAGCCAGACAAAAGGCCCCCTCCCCAGTTAATGTGTATATGTTGGAGCGATGGCTTTCAACTTATCCAAGGAGAGAGGACGCGAGGTACCTCCTTGAGGGTTTTCAGTGGGGATTCCGAATCCCATTTAAAGGAGTGCGGGGACCCCAAGATGCACCCAATTTACTGTCCCTGAAGGGTAGAGAAGAGGTGGCTGCCCTGAGTATTGCTAAGGAGGTTGAGGCCAAGAGGGTGGCAGGCCCCTTTTCTGTACCACCCTTTCCCAACCTGAAGGTTTCCCCTCTGGGGTTGGTACCCAAAAAGGCCCCGGGGGAATTTCGTTTAATCCACCATTTATCGTACCCGGCAGGTTATTCTGTCAATGATGCTATCCCTGATGACCTTTGTTCGGTCAGGTATACGTCCTTTGACCAAGCCCTGCGAATGGTGCGCTCTTGTGGTCCCGGTGCACTCCTGGCAAAATGCGACATTAAATCGGCATTCCGATTGTTGCCAGTGCACCCGGAGGACTTTGAGCTATTGGGTTTTAGATTCCAATGGAAGTTTTATGTAGATAAGGCCATGCCTTTTGGCTGCTCTATATCCTGTTCAGCATTTGAACGTTTTAGCACTTTCCTTCAGTGGGCCTTTGTTCGCAGGTCCGGGTCTCGGTCTGTAGCCCATTACCTCGATGACTTTTTGTTCAGGGGTGAACGGGGCTTGGACACGTGCACGCGTCTCCTCACCACATTTCAGACGCTAATGTCCCTTTAGCGCCCGAAAAGACCGAGGGCCCATCCACTACCCTCACATTTCTGGGTATTGAAATTGACACGGTCGCACAGGCATCCCGGTTACCCATCGATAAGGTCACCCGGATCTCCGCGATGGTTTTGGCCTTGCTGGCCAAACGTAAAGTGTCACTTCGTGAGCTTCAGGTACTACATGGCCATCTTAACTTTGCCTGCAGGGTGGTCACGCCTGGCAGGGCATTTGCTCGGCGTCTATGTGACGCCATGTCTGGCCTGTCAAGGCACCATCATAGGGTTCGACTGACCAGGGGCATGCGGGCTGACCTTTTGGTTTGGCTCACATTCCTGCGGGATTTCAACCGGGTCTCCTTTTGGAGATCCGACCTTTTAGTTTCCCCTAGGTTTCAAGTACAGTCGGATGCCTCCGGCTCCCTGGGATATGGGATTTACTTCCAGGGGAGGTGGGCTTATGGCCAATGGCCTCCAGCATGGCAGGGCATGGATCGCCTCCGCGATCTTACATTCCTTGAGGTTTTTTTCCAATCCTGGGAGCTTTGATGCTATGGGGCGAGGAGTGGGCCGACTCTGTGGTTCACTTTTGGTGTGACAATGCTGCGGTAGTGCACATTGTCAACGCTCAGACGTCTAAATCACCCAGGGTTATGGCTTTAGTTCGACAATTCGTGTTACGTAGCCTACGCCTCAATGTGCTTTTCAAGGCCAGACATGTACCAGGCATTAATAATGATATTGCTGATGCTTTATCCCGCCTGCAGATACCCCGGTTCCGCGCCTTGGCTCCGGACGCAGAGGAATTCCCCTCGCCACTCCTGGCCGAGATTTGGACATTTGGCAAGGAGAGGTGAACCGGGCAATCAGCATGTCCTTGGCGCCCTGCACGCGTAAGGCGTATCATCATGCTTTCGTTCAATTTATAAATTTTTGTGTGCAACTTCAGTTGCCCGAGGTGTGGCCCATTCCAGTGGAACAAGTTTTACAATTCATGGTTTATTTACACAGTCAGGGCCTCGCTCCCCGCACGATAGCATCCAGGCTGTCAGCACTGGCATTTATTGCCAAGGTGAGGGGTTTTGCTGACAGCATGAACGATTTCCGCATACGGCATGTTTTGGAGGGGTGGACACGGGAACGTGGCCACCGCCCGGACACTCATCACCCAATTTCCCCAGGGGTGCTTACTCACCTTGCACGAGGCTGGCATAACCTATGTTTTGACAGGTATGAGGCAGCTCTTTTTCATGCGGCTACCACGGTGGCCTTCTTTGGAGCGCTCCGCATCAGTGAGTTGGTGCTACTGTCTAAGGCGGATGCGACTCGTAGGGCACTAGAACTCGACGATGTCTATGTTTCTAATGAGTGGGCTCAGTTGAGGATACGGTCCTCAAAAGTTGATCAGCACGGCGTAGGCAGTGGAGTTAGACTGCTACGATGTTTCATTGCAGACATCTGTCCGGTTGGTGCCCTACAGGAGTTCTTGGCAGTGCGTGGCATGCACCCTGGCCCGTTTTTCTGCCACCAGGATGGGTCTCCCCTTACTAAATTTCAATTTTGGAAGGTGACCGGTATGGCACTATCCAGTGTTGGCCTCCCAGGGGCTCGTTACGGCACCCATTCGTTTAGAATAGGTGCTGCTTCAACTGCAGCTGCATTTGGGTACTCCGAGGCTGATATATGCCGTATGGGAAGATGGGGATCTATGCGTTTTGCATTATATGTTCGCCCTCTTCAGGCATGAGTACCAGTTAAGTCACTGTTCTCTTTTTTCTCTTACAGACCCTGTGTGTCCCCGCACACCGGTGGCAGTATGGCTGGTGGGCCACAGTTACGTGCACTGGGCAGCGCAGTATGCTGCGGCGACAGAGTGGGGACCCCAGCTTGGACTGCGTGAAGCCGCATGCTTACGTTGGTACGGTAAGCGTGGAATGAGATGGCGGGAACTGTTGCCATTCCTTTTCTCCATCAGGGATGCTGAACTGCCTGATGTCCTTGTACTGCACCTCGGGGGCAATGACCTAGGCCAGGTCACTGGCCTTTCTTTAAAATTCACGATTTGCAGTGACCTAGCTTATTTGCATTATGTGTGGCCGTCCACAAGGCTGCTATGGTCGGACATCATACCACGTCACGCTTACAGGGGAGGTATTGACCTCCGTGCCCTTGACCACACTCGTCGCTCGGTGAACAGGGCAGTTGCCCGGTTTGTGGCAGACAAGGGTTTGGGGATGGTCATCCGACACCCCACCATTAGTTTACAAAATTATGATCTGTATGCAGGGGATGGGGTCCACCTGTCGGCTAGAGGTATGAACCTCTTTTTGGAAGATTTGCAAGCAGGCCTGTTGACCAAGCTGACGGTCTGGGGGGGGGGGGGTGAGTCTTAATTGAAGCCTCCCTGTGTGGCGGGTAGCACTGGTAAGGTAAAGATTTATGACCCATAGGTATCCGGCAGGTTCGCAATTGACTGGCCAACACTTAGACAGGTACAGGTGTAATAACGTTGACCGGTCAACGACGAACCAGGCAAGGGGTGATGGCAGGAGCTTTTCAGCATGCATCACCCCGTGATTTGATGGATACACGTCAGAGGGTGGGGTCAGTAGATAGTTTATTGACTACGGTCAACAATTTGTTTGTGTCAACAAACAAATTGATACAAATGGATACATTGTAGCCAATTGCCATTGGCAATTTTGGGAGGAACCTTACCAGTGTTACTGTGGCCTGCTTGCCTTAAGAATTATAATTGGATGAGTACCAATTGAAAGTCATAATTCGGACTAGGGCATTATTCAATAAAAGTGGCCCAATGGCTTTATCCATATACCGGTGTCTGAGTCTTTCTTTGGGGGGTGCGCCTGCAATGAAAGCGCGGCACCAAAATGGCCGCCGCACTCTTTGTGGGGCCCCCCACCCGGACTCAGACATCCGGGTGAGTTAGGGGGCGTGGCCACCCCTCTATAAAAGGGGTGGCCACGAGGCAGCCGAGCTGCCATTTTAAAATAGTGACGGAGAGGAGAAGTTTTCCCTCCACCCCCTCCGTAGTGAACAGTGTGATATTTTGGTCGCTTCGGGGCCGGGTGGGAATTTTTGGCCGGAACCCACAATTGGCCCTTGGGTTCTGGCTTTTTTGCCCATCCCACACTGTTGCTGAGGTTTGACATAGGGGTTTTGCAGGCGCACCCCCCAATAAAGGACTCAGACACTGATGAAAGTGGATAACGGCATTGGGCCACATTTATTGATTCATGCCCTAGTCCGAATTATAAATTTCTATTGGTATTCAACCAATTATAATTCTTAAGGCAAGCAGGCCGAAGTAACACTGGTAAGGTACCACCCAAAATTGCAAACGGCAATTGGTTACAATGTATCCATTTGTATCAATTTGTTTGTTGACAACAAACAAATTGTTGACCGTAGTCAATACCTAACTATTGACCCCACCCTCTGACGCGTATCCGTAAAATAACGGGGTGATGCATGCTGTATAGCTCTTGCCATCACCCCATCGCCTGGTTCGTCGTTGACTGGACAACGTTTAATCAACTTGTGCCTGTCTAGTGTTGTCCAGTCAATTGCGAACCTGCCGGATACCTGTGGGTCATAAATGTTTACCTTACCAGTGCTACCCGCCACACGGAGAGGCTAATAAAGGCTCGACACCCCCCCCCCAGACCGTCAGCTCGGTCAACAGGCCTGCTCGCCAATCTCGTAACCGGAGGTCCATACCTCCCTGCGACAGATGGACCCCATCCCCTGAGTAAAGCTCATAATTTTGTAGGCTGATTGCGGGGTGCCTAATGACGCGCCGCCAACCCTCGTCGAGAAGGAACCGGGCAATAGCCCTGCTCAACGAGCAACGAGCTCGATCAAGGGCCTGGAGGTCGAACCCTCCCCTGTAAGCATGCCGCGGTACCATGTCTGACCAAATGAGGGTTGTGGCAGGCCACACATAATGTAAGTAAGCCAGGTCACCGCAAATCGCATGCTTCAGCGATAGTCCAGTGACCTGTCCCAAATCATTGCCCCCAAGGTGTATGATAAGAATATCTGGCGGGTCAGCATTCCTGCTGTATAAAAGGAATGGCAACAGTTCCCGCCATAACATACCGCGCTTACCACACCACCTGAGACTTGCGGATGCACCCAGTCCCAGCCGGGGTCCACTCTGTCGCCGCAGCGTACGACGCTGCCCTATGCACGTAGCTGTGGCCCACCAGCCATACTGTCACCGGTGTAATACGACACCCAGGGTCTGTCAAGGAAAAAAAAAGGGGGGAGAAACAGTGCAGTGACTAAACTGGTACTCACGGTTGAAGAGGGCGAACACAAAACTGAAAACATTGTGATCCCCACCTTCCCATGCGGCGTCTTTCCGCCCCGGAGTACCCAAAAGCAGCCGCAGTAGAAGCCGCCCCTATCCTGAAAGAATGGGTGCCGTAACGAGCCCCAGGGAGGCCAACACTGTCTAGTGCTTTACCGGTCACCTTCCAAAATTGAAATTTAGTAAGGGGAGACCCATCTTGGTGACAGAAAAATGGGCCATGGTGCATGCCACGCAGTGCAAGCAACTCCTGTAGGGCACCAACCAGACCGATGTCTCAAATGTCTTGTAGCAGTATACACGACCGCCTACCGTGCTGAAAAAACCCGTGAGGACCGCATCCCCACTCGAGCCCACTCATGTGCCAGAGACATCGTCGAGTTCCAGTGCCCTATGAGACACCTCCGCCTTACACATGTGGTACCAACTCTGGGACCCTCTCAATGATGCGGAGCGCTCCCCAAGGCTACCATAGTAGCCGTGTGGCTAAGAGCCACCTCCTACCTATCTGTACATGGGTATGGCACCTCGTGCGAGGTGGGTCGAAATGCTGGGCAGAAAAGTGACACGTGCCGGGGCAGCGGGCACGTTCTCGCGTCCACCCGCCCCTGACATGACACATGAACTCATAGTGATACGCCTTACGCGTGCGATGTGCCAATGACATGTCCGGTCCCCTTCAGCTCGCCTAACTTCCAGCTATTGGCCAAAGTGGCAAGTGGAATTCCTCTGCTCCTGGATAAAAGCACGGGAACGGGCGATCCGCTGGTGGGGGAAAGGCACAGTAAGGTCATTATTCACACCCAGGACACGTCTGGCCTGGAACAGCACATTTCGGCGTAGGCTTCGCAAACGAATAGACAAACTACAGTCAGGGCCCGGGGATTAGCATTTCAGGGCATTGACAATGCGCAACACTGCCGCATTGCCACGCAGCAACTGGACCACTGAGTAGGCCCACTCCTTGCACCATAGGCGCAGTGCTCCCCAAAACAGGTGAAAAGCACTATCACTGTGATCACGGGGGCAATCCGGGCACCCACCAGTAGAGTAAACCCCATAAGTGAGAGGCCAGCGGCATCCGACCGCGCCAGATATCCTACGGCGGACCACTAGGTCCGATCCCACCAAGTGACCCCCGAATAAGAAGGGGCATACTATATGTTTGGCAACCAATGCCAAAGGCAGAAATGTGAGGTCAGAAGATGGGGCCTCGGTCTATTCAGGTGCCAAGGGGACACCCAGGTCCCACCTGAGTGTCTGAATTGTGATGAGGAGACGCGTACACGTGTCCAAGCCCCGTTTAACCCCGGACCCAAAAGTTGTCGAGGTAATGGGCTGGAGACCGAGACCCCAACCTGTGAGCAAATGCCCACTGAATGAAAGTCCCACATCGGTCGGGTGCTGAACCTGAATTAACGCATTCAGAAAGGGATTGGCCTTATCTAATTAAAATCCCCCTCAAAACCTAAAAACCTGATAGGTCTAAATAATGGGGTGCACTGGCAAAAAGCTGGAAGCCGAGTGCATATCACACTGTGCCAAAACAGGACCAGAATTGCGTGAGCACGCCACCCATAGTAGCCGAGGCAACTACAAGTACCTGACCGAACAAGGTCATCAGGAAGGTCATCCCTGAATGGAGCACCCACAGGGTAAGCCGAATGGAGGATTATATTACATTCACCCTTTTTCTAGCTCAGTATGAGCTTCATGGGGGATACCTTCGACTAAGGAAAGGTGGTTCCAAGAAGGGCCCCCGCTACTCTCATAGCCCCCAACTTCCATAACTGTGGACAGTGGAGCCCCCTCCCCGTTACCCTGGAAGGGAACCAGATTAGTAGCATCCTGGGGCCCCCAGTACCCCGAATGGATACAAAAAACCCCATTGAAAACCCCCCAGCAGGTTTCCCGCCCCCTCGCTTCTTGGGAGACAGAGTGACATCCCCCCAGGCTGACTATAATAGGGGCGGGGGGGCCTAACAACAAGAATATGTGGTTCAGAGGGAGCTCTGATCGCCCCTGCGCACAAGTCGGTCACGACCGTGATGCTTAGTACACACATTGTCAGCTGAGCAGGCCGAACACAGTAGGCGGGCCGCAACCCCCCGCCCGACCAGTCTGCTTGGGGCCAGTGTCTGAAAAGCCCGCTGCTCAGCATGACCACCATGGTGCCCATCACCAGGCACCGTTCCGTGGAACTGATGTACACGAGCCCTTGGTGACAGAACCCGTCCCCCCCTCTCTCGGGATATCTATAGCCACCCTCGTCCACATCCCCCACGATGAGCCAACTGTAATGGGCCCGTCCGATCAACCAAGATAGTGGGCCCCAAGGTGCTCGGTGGCTAACGACAGTGGGACACCTCTTTGCCTCAACCGTCCCATCCGTCTCTCTCCTGCCAGTGGGCTCGCGGTTCATTAGGGAGAAAATCCACATGTCGCCTTACGGCCCTTGCCCCTGATGGCCTGCGGCCAATAATCAACCGGGGCCAGTAGTAGCCGATCCTCAGCCAGGCCCTCTACGGGACGTCCTGTGTAACGGGGCCTATGCAGCAGGATCCAGACAGCCCCCATGATGCCCCACACCGTTCAGAGGACGGACGCCTCAGTGCATGGTGGCTTACTACGGGGGACCACACGCTGTCTCTATCATCCAGCCCGTACCCCCCATCCCCATTCGGGTCTCAGTTCATAGGGGTAATATATATCCACGTACTCCCCCCCCCACCAAATCTTTTCCCTCCCGATCTGGAGCAGATGATCACTAGGGGGGGCATGAATAACCAGTTGACGGCAGTGCCCATGCTGAAGCATGATGTACAGCGGGCATGCACAGCGGGACCCGGACAGCCCCTGTGATGCCACGTGCCGCCCCGGGAGCGTAAACCCCCACCCCCAAACGTCGTGCCAGAATGCAACCAAGGGGCACTGGTATAGGATGGCGAGTGATGCCCCCCAGCCTCAAATAGGCAAGGCCAAGAGCACTGCCCCCACTGGGAATGGACTGTGATGTGTGTGCATTCACTTGTACGTAATACTCACAAGTTGCACCCCCGTGAGCCGCCCCCACCGGGGGTTCCGGCCCACGGTGGGCGTCGGAGCCCGCGACCAAAACCGAGCTCTGAGGCGACCTCCAATACACTCCCGCCGCAGATCCAGACAAACGGGAAGCCGTGAGACAGCGGCGGGCACAGGCCGGCGTGTCATGAGAAGCACAGCCCAGCCGGCCGCCTTGTGGAGAGTGGCCGCGATCAAAGTGGCCAGCAGACACAAAGGGGCTCCGACGTTTGGAAAGGGGCCTGCCACGAAAAAAACCCTAGTAGGTGGGCCAGGTGGGCCGGACGGCCCGCTCGGTATAGCGTCAGAGGCCCCCAGTTTGAGAACCTGGGCTAGAATAGGGCCCTGTCCGAAACCCGGCCCCTAACGGGCAAAACGCGCTGTGAGGCAGCACCAGGCCCCCCTCCCAATTGTTCCGGCCCGTAGCCGGCAGGCGTGTGCCAAATCCTCTGAATGGCCAATCCCTAGGGGTGCCTCTAGCACCACCACGTGGGCCAGTAATGCCTGCCAACCCCCTGCATAAGTGGGGCCAGGTGGGCCGGACGGCCCACCTGGCATGGTCCAGGGTCCCTACTTGAGAGCCAGGCCCTAACACGGCCATGCCCAAACTCCGGCCCATGCAGGGCCGGGGAAGTCCTGCTGTGCAACCGCGCCCGGCCCACCCCCCTGCTCCACACCCATGGCCAGGATTGAGGGCCGAGGGCCGAAGCCCCTGCAGGGCCGGTCTGAGGGCGGAGGGCCGCGGGCCACAGCCTGAGCTGCCCTACCCCACCAATCCCGGTGGGAGCCTCCGGTTGGAGGTCCTATCGAGGGGGTGCAGTCGCGGTCCTCCGACTCGACCACTGCCCGCCTAAGCCTTCTTTCAAGAAGGCATAAATGAGAGGCCAAAGACCTACCTCTAAGGCTGCAGCCTAGGTATCAAACTGCTGACCTAATTAATCCCCTCGCAAAGATGCAAAGGAAAAGTGGGGAATCGAACTCCCAACCTTTGTCCCCAAAGACAAAGACTTAAAGCACTGAGCTATCCAGCAGCTTGCAGAAAGGGAACCTCAACAGAGGCTAACAAAGGAGGAAGCGACGGAGCAAATTCCTCTGCCCCGTCGCTGCTAAAGCAAATCCTGCAGCGACTCCTTCTAAGGTCTTGCCTCTAGGAAGGAGAGAGAGCGACGGAGCAATTGGAAAAACTTCTCCTCTCCGTCGCTTCGGAAAATGGCAGCTCGGCTGCCTCGTGGCCACCCCTTTTATAAGGGTGCTGGCCACGCCCCCTAACTACCCGGATGCTCTTCGTCCGGTGGGGGGGCCCGCAAAGAGCGCGGCGGCCATTTTGGCGCCGCGCTTGCATTCTTGCTCTTGACTTTGGTCACTTAGGCGGGTAGCACTGGTAAGGTAAAGATTTATGACCCATAGGTATCCGGCATGTTTGCAATTGACTGGCCAACACTTAGACAGGTACAGGTGTAATAACGTTGACCGGTCAACGGCGAACCAGGCAAGGGGTGATGGCAGGAGCTTTTCAGCATGCATCACCCCGTGATTTGACGGATACACGTCAGAGGGTGGGGTCAGTAGATAGTTTATTGACTACGGTCAACAATTTGTTTGTGTCAACAAACAAATTGATACAAATGGATACATTGTAGCCAATTGCCATTGGCAATTTTGGGAGGAACCTTACCAGTGTTACTCCGGCCTGCTTGCCTTAAGAATTATAATTGGATGAGTACCAATTGAAAGTTATAATTCGGACTAGGGCTTTATTCAATAAAAGTGGCCCAATGCCTTTATCCATATACCGGTGTCTGAGTCTTTTTTTGGGGGGTGCGCCTGCAATGGGTATGATACAATCTTGCTGGGCTCTGGGCAAGAACCCTTCCAGTAGAATCTTTATGAGTGGGTGAAACATCCCATGAGGTAGTGGAAGAAGATTACGAGGGTATGCAACTCTGCAATCTTTTTTCATTGCAAGAGTAATTGTGTCATCATCTACCAGAGTTCCAAGTTAAATGACAGGTCCCACATGGCTCTGGCATAGGGCAACAATGTGATCGTGAAGATTTCAAGTAAGCAGGAAAAAGGCTGGACAACGACAAAAGCAGAAGCTTTCTTTTGATTTCATAGGGTTCCTACTTCACACTAGCGTTAATGCAGGTACAAGGTTGTCTGCATTTCCCTGACAACATTTCAATGGCAGATAATTTTTTAGAAATTAAAATATAGTGACTGCCATCCTATTGTACATTTCTTTATGCACAAATGGATGAATATATATTAGAGTCTTGTCCTAAAATAGAGCTTTTATCTGTTCTTTTAAATAATGATCAATTATTTGAAGAAGAAAAGAATTAATTGTAAATTTATTAACTGCTGTAAGAGTAATGATAGTGGAACATTTGGGAAATTAAGTATGACTTTCAGTTTGTTATAACCAAGTTTGGAATATAGCTATTATAGTTGACATGTAATATTAAAACATTAAAGGGATTGATGAAAGATAATACTTTAATAATATTTGGGGAGATTTCACAGAATATGTATTAATTAAGGAGAAAGGTCATTTGCCTGCAAAAGAAACCATGCAGTTATTTAGAGGATATGGGGCTCTAAAATAAGGGGGAGAGGGGGATCTTATCAATAATGGTACCAGTGGAGAGGAGAACCATTTGTTTGTTTTATTTACTTCTTTACATATGAATAAGTGTTTAGGGGTAAAATATCATTATAATTATAGTTTTTCTGTTATGTGTAAAGGTAAAGGTTGCCCTTGCTCAAAAGCCAGTCATATCCAACTCTAGGGTTCAGTACTCATCTCTGTTTATAGTCTACATTTGCAGATGTTTCCATGGAAATGTGGCAGGCACGACTAGACACCGGAGAGCACAGAACACTGTTTACCTTCCCACCAAGGTGGTACATATTTATCTACTTGCAATTGCTTGCTTTCGAACTGCTAGGTTGGTAGTTGCTGGAACAGAGACGGGAGCTCACATCACTGTGCAGTACTCAGGTCACAAACTGCTGACCTGCCACTCATCCACTTAACCACTAAGCCACTGCAGTCCCTTTCTGTTATGGTTACTGTTTGTTAAATGTTTACATTAAATAAAAATGCACAACTAGATGATAGCAGGAAGCCAATAATTTGGCAATTTTGGGATACATATGACTCTGTTACATTGTGCACTAGTCACGTGCACTGTGAAATTGCCAAAGGAAGCTGTATACAAGCGATGAGTTACTGATGATGATGATGATGATGATGATGATGATGATGATGATGATGATGATGATGATGATGATGATGATGATGATGATGATGATGCCATCCCTGATACACATACAATCTATGTAACAGCATTTCAGCTATTTTGTTTGCACAGTTGAACTTATGCAGCCAGAAGAAAGTACCACTGATGTCAATAGAACCTACTTTCAGGTATTCATACAGAGAGCATAGAAATAATACATAGATTCAGCGTGTTAAGATTTTATATAGTTAGTTTTGCAATAATGAGGAAATACAAAGGCTGATGCAAAATTTAAGTTTTGAAAATGAAGTTTGTGCTATGTGTGTAAATAAAGGTACAAAGATTGGTGGCTGATCAATCCTTGCACAGGTCTATGACATTATTTGTGTATTTCTCGATTTCCACAGGGGAAAGCTACATTCCTGAGATTGGGGAATCACAATCAGCCATGAACTGACAGGAGCGAGCTACAGACCACACTCAGTTTAAAAGACACGGGACATCTCAGATGAAGAGTTCAGTGCTGGACTGACATAACTTTCCACATATGGAGGACAGCCACCTACAAAATAAGGGTTGTATTTGGATCAGGAAAGCACCAGCGCTACCCAGACAGAAAGAGAAGTTAGTCTCATCAATAATAATTATTATTCTGGGTTGAAAGGATTTTTGCTGGAGAAACTACGCTCAAGGGATGCCTGAATGAGGGTCCTTTCCTGTCACCAAGAGCTTTGACAGAAACAGGCATTCAATCCGTCATGCAGTACCCGGATCTCATATTGCCGATTTGCTGGCCTTCCAGCTAACAAGGTGAGCTTCTTAACCACCAAGCCATGTGACCACCATGGAAAAGGAAGAGCATCATTTGGTGAGGAAAGGGTGGTCTTTAAGATAGGAGAAAATCCCAGGAATGGTGGCAGAGAATGAGCAGGGATACATTGCTAGAGAAACAACCTCAAAAAAATTCCAAATATAACAGCTTATCTTGTACTGGCATGAAAAATCACAGCTGCCACATCGATAAGATGGTTTTGTACATGTAAATTCCAAGAAGGATTTTGACAGCTCAACACCCAGAAGGAGGACATGTGTTTGTTTGTTTTCTAGTATTTATATACCACCTTAGTTTAGGGCCAAAGCAGTACCTCGTGGTGATGCACAACAGTGCACATCATGTGTAAATAACATTTATAATAATGAAATACACATAGCAACACTCCAGTAAACCCAGACGGCAACCAAAAGCAACATGCTGCTAGTTAACTCATGATGAATGTTAACACTCAACATGAAAAAAATTCAAATTGTCACCCTTCTTACTGGGAAAGGGTTTCAGCAGAGGCCTAATCCTGTCTCCTCTCCTCTCCCTTCCCCAATGGGATCAGAACAATTTGTGGAAATATCTCCCACTTCCTTGAATGTCTTCTAACCTGTCTCTTCTTCCTTGTACCATAGAGAAAGAATTTGATGGCCTATCAATAAAACCCCTGACCTTCATCCTGACCAATCCTAGCAGTGCAGTTGCTGTGGTAAAGCCTCATGGCTGTTCAAAAATCTATGGTGGTAGCAAGATGAGTGAATAGGCATACAGTAGAAGCTTTGTATACACTCCTAGAATTCCTCTTGCTGTGATTTATTTATTTATTTATTTATTTATTTATTTATTTATTTGACTTATATCGTCACCCTTCCTTCCTTTCCAAAAATAAATGCTTGCCTGATGAAGTCAAAGAAGCAGTGGCCCTTCACTGTGATGGTGAACCTTGGCACTCCAGATGTTCTTGAACTTAAATTCCCAGAAGCCCTGATCATCAGGAATGCTGACTTGGGCTTCTGGGAATTGAAGTCCAAGAACACCTGGAGTGCCAAAGTTTGCCATCACTGATCTATAGGACATCCAACGGGTGGTTTGTAAGGTGAAGCTGGAGAGAGGTAGCACCCCTTCACTTGTGGCTGTCCAACCAGTCCAAAAGAGCAGCAGGCAGGAGTTGTAGAGAAAATAGGCTTATATTACTCTGTGGATAAGTCCTAGATGCAATGGAATTTTGCTTTTGCCTACCAAGGCCAGAAAGAGCAGCAGGTATCTTGAAGTAGAATATGGGCTTGTAGGATATGGGTAAATTGGAACAAGGAGGGTTGAAAGTGCTGCCTTTCCTTACACTGAAAGGTTTAGATGTGTCCAACAGAGTAAATTCTGCATTTTTGTCAGTATATGTCAGTAAAGATCGCCCTTGCTCAAAAGCCAGTCGTATCCAACTCTAGGGTTCAGGGCTCCTATCAATTTATAGCCAATGAACCAGCGCTGTCTGCATCTGCAGACGTTTCCATGGGTGTGTGACAGGCATGACTGGAGTGCATGGAATGCTGTTACTGTCCCATCAAAGTGGTACCTGTTTATCTACTTGCAACGTCTTGCTTTCAAACTGTTAGATTGGCAGGAGCTGGAACAAACATTGGGCACTCACTCTGTTGCGCAGTGTTTGAGTCTCCAATTGCTGATCTGTTGACCTTACAGTCATCAGGTTCAGCTTCTTAACCACTAAGCCACCACAATCCCTTTTGGCACTATACAGTAAAACCCCTACTTATGGGGGGAAAGTCCATTCCGTAGGCTTTTGCTTAAATCGTTTTTTTTATGTAACTCGAAGCAAACCCATAAGGAAAAGAATCTTTATGTAACATGAAGCAAACCCATAAGAAATCGTGTAAATCGGGACATGGATTTATCATAAAATCAATATGTAAGTCGAATTTTATGTAACTCGAGGCATATGTAAGTCGGGGTTTTACTGTAGTTGTATTCTAATTATCATTTTTTTTTCTCCTCAGTTCGAATTGCTGAGAATCTTTAGTTAAAAACATTTTAACCCCACAACTTTTAGATGGAATACACAGGATTTGTGGAGAAGTGACCTCACAAGGGGGGTGGGGTAACTATATCTTGAAGCTCTTTGATTCATTCATGTCATGTAAATACCCTGAACCATCAACTTTGCTGCTTTTATACAAAAATGTATCCAGTTCTTAAAATTTTAACATTATTTCCAAAAGCTAGAGATTAAATGCCTTAATTTTGTTTAGAGCTAAAGTAATAATTTCTTTAATACATTAAATTTAACATTATTTACAAGCTATTGGTATATGTAGGGTTGTAGTTATGTCCCACAAACTTAATTTTTGGCTAATTAACTTAAGTAAATTTGGCTATTTGGCTTGTTTGTTTTAGATAGATGTGTTTTATGATGCCATTTTAAATGAAAATATTAAGTTTACTTAAGTAGAACTAGTAGTGATAGAAAAACAGTCTCCAAATTGCTATGCTTTGGATTTCTCTTGCAGGGACTGTCTTTCACTAGTTCTTGAACTTACTAAGTGTTCTTTACAGTGCTTATTCACCACTGGAGCAGCTGTTGAGTAACTCCTGCTTACGCTTATGTGGTTAAGCTTGCATTTGTTTATTTATCCTTGTAAAAATTAAAATGGTTTCTGTATTTATCAACCATGTGTATATCTTATTGTTCCTTCAGTCATCTCAAGGCAAATATAGTGGTACATCATACAATGATTTTAATCTGTTCCAATGGGATGCATCGTACAGGGATTGTTTTCGCTAAGTGTTTTTTCCCATTGAAAAATTGTTGTACGATTTTTTCCATAGGGAAAATTGTTATGCGGGATGCCATTATTTTTCAAAACCTAATTGTTATGCAATTTTGTTGTTAAATGGGGCGATTGTTATATGATGTTCCACTGTATATGGCTTTCCTCCTCACCACTTCATTTTCCCAACAACCCTACAAGTTGGATTAGAGTGAGAAAAGGAGGGGGCAAATATTATCCAATGAGTTTCATGGCTGAATACAAACTGAAACCAGGTTCTCTCCAGTTGCAACACCACCATTCTAATCACTGTACCACAACGGCTCACTGCAATGGGGGAATGGAATCTAAAAACTGGCTGTATATTTATGTATGGCACAAGGGAAGCATCTTTCACTCTGAATTAATTCACAGACTGTTATGTATGTTAACTGTGTTTTCTGACAGGAGCAGAATATATCTTTTCTCATGTATCTATTCCTATGCAAATAAGTGGATCAAAAATGTGCACACTGTTAGCCAATGGGCTTGTTGTATTATTGTTACTGTTATTGTTTATAGTGTATATAAGTCCGAGTTTTGCCCCATCCAAACTGTGTTCAAACCTCACTGATAAAGAGCTGAATTTCACTACTTCACTCGTCTGCTTCTTCATTCCCTGAACATGAAACTGGCGACAAAGGTGGGACGGCGGTCCCCACACGGCAGCAACATCGGCCCATTTGACCCAGCCCATCCAGAGAAATGAGCAACATACGAACACTGATTCCGCCATGCAATGGCCTCACAGAAGATCACCAACGAAGACCAGAAGTTGCTCCTGTTTCCTCGCTCAGTGCAGTTCTGAGACGCTTGAGCTGGCAACCGACCTCGTTCTCCCAAAGGACATGGATGTGGTGCCGCTCACAGAAATCATGTCCACACTGAGGAAACACCTGCAGCCAGGGTGGCCTTCCACAGAAGGGAGCAGTGACCTGGGGAGCCCATTGCAGACTACGCCACAGCTCTGTGCATTGCTGCCGCCCTGTGCAAGTGGGACAACATAGAAGAAGCACTCCGGGACCGTCTGCTGGCCAGTATGAGGGACGAAGATGCTCAATGTCGCCTCATGATCAGGAAGATGCTAACTTTCAAGGCTGTCCTAGAAGAGGTGGTAGCATCTGAGGCCGCACGGTCCGGCATCAGGTTTTTCCAGAATCGCCACTCCACCACCAGTGCCACCAACTCAGCTGTGCAAGCTCAGCAAAATTCATCTTCATCCTCCTCAGCATTGCCTGATTCCACCTCTTCATCAGAGTCCAGCGACGCAGAGGGAGAAGTCCGAGCGGTCTGACAAAAGCACCAAGAGCACCGTGATGATCGGGAGAAGAAATTCCTTTGCAAGTGTGATGGCTGCGGAGCCCGGCATGACCGCAGGAAGTGCCCCTTCCTCACTGCAGAATGCCACAGCTGCGGGCAATGAGGGCACATTGCTAAAGTATGCCGACAGCAAAAGCAAAGAACTCCAGCACCTGAGTCCAAGAAGAGTCATCACCACAAAACATCCATCGCCAGAGTGTCACCAGAGCCTGAGCCGTGCCAAGTGGGCATCGTCAGTGAGCATTTCTTCGCAGACCTGAGCCTGCAGGACGTCCCCTTCAAGATGGAGGTGGATTCAGGTACTACTTTTTCCATAATCCCACAGCGGGAGTTTTTGAGAATTCTCCCTGCCTCTCGGCCCAAGCTCAAATCTTTTAAAACTTCCCTCTGGGATGTGCAAGGTTGCCAGTTTATGGTTCTGGGGGTGGAAAATTTCTTGGTCAAATTCAAAAACATTCACACCTCCTTGCCATTGGTTGTAGTTAAGCAGGGCACTAACTGTCTTATTGGGACCCAATGGTTTAGGCCCCTGGGAATCCTGCTTTCTGGCATTCACGCAATAGACTCTGACCCAATCCGGGACGTTTGTGTTGCACATCCTGAGGTATGCAAAAAGGGTTTAGGTTTATACAAAGGACCCCCTGTTGACTTTGAGCTTGACCCAACCATCCAGCCCATCCGGATGAAGCCATGCTGGGTACCCTTTGCTTTATAGGAGAAGATAGAAGCCGAACTAGACAAACTGGTGGGGCAGGGCATCCTAGTGCCAGTGGACTCCGCAGAGTGGGAGACACCAATAGTGACTGCTTTGAAAAGTAACAGGGAGGTCAGGATATGCACTGACTACAAGTGTACCATCAATAAAGCTATTCACCCGAATGCATATCCTGTGCCCGTGGTAAGCCACCTTCTTGCCTCCTTGCATGAAGGAAATTGCTTCGCAAAACTTGACCTTGCCCAGGCTTACCAACAATTGACTGTGTCTCCTGCTGCTGCCATAGCCCAGACCATAGTAATGCATAGGGGGGCATTTAAGGTAACTAGACTACAATTTGGGGTGAATGCAGCCCCCAAATATTTCAATCTCTTGTAGAACATATTTTAAAAGGTTTGCCCGGTGTCCTGCCATATTTTGACAATGTCCTGATCACCGCTAAGGACACTGTCGAACTAGCGGCCAGGCTCGATTGAGTCCTCTCACGTTTCGAGAGGGCCAGTCTACTTCTCAGAAGAGACAAAATGTGTTTTTGGCACAGGAAGTGGAGTTCCTGGGGTACCGAATTACACCCCAAGGTATCATGCCCTATGACTCCAAGGTGGTGGCTGTGCAAAATGCACCCAGGCCAAAATGTAAAGCTGAATTGCAATCGTTTCTAGGATTGTTAAACTTCTTTCATGCTTTTCTCCATCGCAAAGCCTCAGTTGCCGAACCATTACATTGGCTTCTTAAGAAAGATACTGTTTGGCACTGGGGCCATTGCCAGGAGGAAGCATTCCTAGAACATAAAAGGCTGTTATCTTCGGATGCTGTATTAACTCATTTTGATCCTAACAAGGAAGTTTTACTTGTGTGTGATGCATCCCCTGTGGGGGTGGGAGCTGTGTTATGACATGTACTAAATGACGGGAGGGAAGCCCCCGTAGCATTCTATTCCCATTCGCTCTCAAAGCCTGAGGAAAATTATGCTCAGATAGACAGGGAGGCATTGGCAATCATGGCTGGCACTAAGAAATTCTACGATTACCTTTATGGAAGACCTTTTACCATCATAACTGACCACAAGGCCCTCCTTGGAATCTTTGTGAACGGGAAGCCTACGCCTCAAATTCTGTCCCCAAGGATGTTGCGTTGGGCAATTTTCCTAAATGCATACGATTTTACTCTGGTGCACAGGCCTGGCAAGAACATCAGCCACTCTGATGCCCTGTCAACATCTCCACTGCCAGGGGTCGGGGAAGCCGATTGTGAGATCGAAAGCGACCACCAGGTCCTTATGATTGAGGCTTTCGACTCACCCCCAGTCGTCCCCTCAGATATAGCCAAGGTTACGGCCAAGGATGTAACATTGACTAAAGTAATGTCTTGGGCACAAAAAGTCTGGCCTGTCTCTCCTGTAGCCGAGGAATTCAGAACATTCCACCGCAAGTGTTTGGAACTGTCAGTGGAATGGGCTTGCCTTCTATGGGGCCAGTGGGTGGTCATTCCTGTCACTCTCAGGAAAAAAGTTTAACATCTACTTCACACAAGTCACCTGGGAATTGTCCATTCCAAGCCCTTGCCCGTAGCTACTTTTGGTGGCCTCAACTGGAGCAAGACATAGAACAAATGGTCGGCACTTGTGCCAGTTGTCAATCCTCTCGCCCAGAGCAATCCCACCTTCTCTCTCAGGAATGGGATTCTGCTCGGAGCCCGTGGTCCAGGTTGCACATAGATTTTGCAGGTCCATTTAGGGGTGCCTTATTTTTGTTGGTTGTGGATTCATTCTCTAAGTGGCTGGAAGTGATTAGGGAGCCTAATACCACTTCAGCCACCACGATAATGCACCTAAGAAGGCTGTTTGCAGCATTTGGACTTCCAGATGTGCTGGTGTCCGACAACAAGTCCACGTTCCCATCTGCAGAATTCCAATCCTTCATGGAAAGGAATGCAATTAGGCACATCACTGCCACCCCATTCCACCCAGCCACTAATGGCCAGGTAGAGCGGCAGGTACGCACAACTAAAGACGTGCTTTGGCGTATGGGTGAAGGGGATTTGGAGCTCCAGTTATGCCAGTTTCTTTTCACATATAGGCTCACCCCCCCCCCCTTGCCTCAGGGCTGTCCCCTGCTGAATTGCTCCAGCAAAGGGAACTGTCATCCTTGCTGGACAGATTGGATCCCTCTAGGGTAGAGGACAAAGGCACAAATATAGCAATCCAACACCAGAAGGATTTCTCGTCGGGAGACCCTGTACATTGCCGCAATTATGCAGCTGGTGGTCCTACGTGGGTGCCCGGGTTTGTGATCAATCAGATTGGTCCTGTTTCTTACAGAATTGAAACAGCCACTGGTCTGATCTGGAGGAGGCACGCAGATCAATTGAGACCCAGAGTACTGGACCCACAAGACGAATACAGACACTCAACTCTAGGGATGCCCCCCACCTGTTTAAACCCAGGGGGCAGAGGTAATAATCAGCAGCCAGCCAACATTGACCCAGAAGTGTCTTCTAGGAACCGATTTCAAGGGAAATTTGTGGAATGCTCTCCTATTCCGGCCAGGTGTACCCCTACACTGTCCCAGCCTAGCACTCTGGATTCCTTTATTGATGATGACCAATTTTGTTTGGAGTTGCCCTCCATTCTTAGTACACACAGGAGGGACCCTGAGTTGTCTTATTCATCCACAGAATTAGATTTTGGTTTTGAGCGATCCCCTGCTCCTCCATCTGACAAACAGAGCTTTATTTCGGGTTTACAATCCTCCCCCTCTAGTCAATCCCTCACTCCAGTCGGGTCGCCCATCCTATGAGCCCCTGAGCCGGCTCAGCCAAGCGTCCGACCCATAAGGGAAACTAGACCACCATCCTGGTTAAAGCTTTTGTTTCAACCTAGGGGGAAAGAATGTTATGTATGTTAACTGTGTTTTCTGACAGGAGCAGAATGTATCTTTTCTCATGTATCTATTCTTATGCAAATAAGTGGATTGAAAATGTGCACACTCTGTTAGCCAATGGGCTTGTTGTATTATTGTTACACTTACTGTTTATAGTGTATATGAGTCCGAGTTTTGCCCCATCCAAACTGTGTTCAAACCCCACTGATAAAGAGCTGAATTTCACTACTTCACTCGTCTGCTTCTTCATTCCCTGAACACAAAACAGACAGAAAGAGACTTGCAATTACAGAAGCCCAAATGTTTGGTTTAGGCATCTGATGCAGGATTAGCTAGTGTGTTCCCTGTTCTAAGAATGTTTTTGCTTTTACTTATTTTCTGCTTGCACATTTGTAAAGAAATGTCTAATACAAAGACATCATCCATCTCTATTTCTCTGTCTCATGCAAAGGAAACCATCTTCTGTAGCCCTGTATTCCTCCTGTTTGAGGAGCAGTATTCTCTGTCTCACATACAGCCTGCAATATGGAAATGAAGCTTCATAACTGTGATGGCAATTATGAAATATAAAGAAGCCCCAAACATTGTTGATTTCCACATTACAAGTCATTTTGAAATCTTGGTGCAAATAATGGACCTCACTTTTATTTCATTATATTGGTGAGCTAATTTTGAGCTGGGTAGTAGGGAAGCAGTTCTTCATTTCCGCTTGTGTGCTTACTGCCAGTAGAAATGCTGTCTTGGGAACAGCCTACACATCTGAAGGACGGCTGCATTTTTTATTGTCTCAGATTCATAGTAAATAGGTTACTACTACTACTACTACTACTACTATACAACAACAACAACAACAAAGCTCTCACAGCTCAGAACCTGCTCCTTGTAAACTTGAATGATAATAAAAAGGATATGTTGTACTGTAATTCAAACATCTTTGCAGACCAAATGCAGAGTTATGAGGGCTATGACCCAGCATCATTGTAGAATGGCACAGTAATCGGATGGGATTTATGCTCTTCTTGGGGGTGGGGGAATCAATAAAGAAGAATAAATAATTGATGACAGGAAGCCAACTTGGTCTAGCAGTTCATCATCGTCTTTATTTACGATCAACTGAGCATTACCATGTACTAGTTGAAAAATTATAATTAAATTAATAAATTTAAAAATTAAAATTAAATTAAAGTTAGAAGCTGCAGTTCCCAACCTTAGATCTCAAATACTTTTAGACAATTAGCTTTGATAAACATGATGGAAGCTGTAGATCAATGTCATCCAAAGATATAAAGTTTGGTTAATGAGTTCTGGGAGTAACTCAGCCATGAAGCCCCCTACTTTACTCTGCAGCCTTGAACCCCCAGCCTTGAACCCCAAGCAAATGAGCTGTTCTGCATGCTTTGAAGCTTTCCTTTGATATGATTTCCATCCAAAATTATTTCCATCCAAAATGAGTTTCCTGAAAACCAGTTGAGAGTTCACTCTGTTTCCTACCAATGCAGTGTTGGTAACACAGTGATGATTACTCATACTGTAAAGAATGGCTTAGTCAGTTGAATAGATCTGGCCAATTAGACAGATCATTGCACAGTGAAGAACTCATTGAAGGGCCTGAAGGGAGAAAGGCCAAAGTGTTTAGGGAACACAAAATCAATATTTTCCTACATTCACATAACAACATGTTTATAGGAAAAATAATGAGTCTTTAATGTGAAGCATTGCTTAACTTTTTTGACTTGTTTCATGTATAATTGGTTTGGACAGCCTGATCTGCTAGCATGTTACAATGCGTCATAAAACCAATGAAGAGAGATACTTCATGGACAATAAGGTTAATGGGGGAGCAAATGGAGAAGAGGAAATATTTTTAAAGGTTAAACTGTGAAGGACAATTATTGTACTCAGCATTATGGGCTTCTTAACTATGCCCAACATTTTCAAGTCTGTCAGCCTTAATAGCTAATGATGTGTGAAATGGTATTTTGTATTTTACACTATGGAAAGACGGGAAGGCACTATTTATTATACCTCTAACCATACCTTTGTTTTCAACATTTGGGAGGGATCCTTGGACAACACCACAAATTGCTGTTTTGCATTCTTGTTTTCAAAACAGTGCTATAAAATCAGAGCTCGGAAAGGTTACCTTGAGAGACACAGCTAGTCATGATGGATAGAGGAATCTGGACATTGTGGGATGGAACACTCTTACTCATATAAGCTTTGCATAACTGTTGCTCATGTGATGCTTGTATAACTTGCTGCAGCTAAGTGGGGCTGACAGACAAGTTGCTGAGGCATGTCTTGATCATGTGTCTATGTATCAATATGTGCCACAGCACCTTTCTAGTTAGCCGTAATTAGCCTTGGCAAGTGTATGCAAAACCTTATGCAAACATCAATAGGAAACAGGTCTAGCAGACATTCTCTGTCTAGGCATTCTCTATCAGGCCATTGGAATCTGATCTCAGAAACACAGATGGATGGAAATTTCATTCCAGTTTGTGTTTAATAGGATTTTACCAAAATTTGGATTTTTCCATACTTGGGAGGAAAAGATCTTGAGAATATTAGAGAAAACAGATTTGGCAGACATTCTCTTTGCAGGCGCACCCCCCCCCCCCCCAATGATGGACTCAGACACAAATGAAAGTGGATAACGGCATTGGGCCACATTTATTGATTCAAGCCCTAGTCCGAATTATAAATTTCTATTGGTAAAATGACCAATCATAATTCTTAAGGCAAGCAGGCCGAAGTAACACTGGTAAGGTACCACCCAAAATTGCCAACGGCAATTGTTACAATGTATCTATTTGTATCAATTTGTTTGTTGACAACAAACAAATTGTTGACTGTAGTCAATATCTAACTAATGACCCCACCCTCTGATGTGTATCCGTAAAATCAGGGGGTGATTCCAGCTGTCTAGTGGTAACCATCACCCCCTCGCCTGGTTCGTCGTTGGCCGGACAACGTTTAACAACTTATGCCTATCTAGTGTTGTCCAGTCAATTGTGAACCTGCCGGATACCTGTGGGTCATAAATGTTTACCTTACCAGTGCTACCCGCCAATGTGACCAAAGTCAACAGTAGCACAGACAAACCCCTATATCAAACCATATCAACAGTGTGGGATGGGCGAAAAAGCCAGGACTCAAGAGCCAATTGTGAGTCCCAGCCAAAAATTCCCACCCGGCCCCGAAGCGACCAAGAAATCACACTGTTAACTAGGGAGGGGGTGGAGGGGAAAAACTTCTCCGCTCCGTCGGTTCGCCAAAATGGCAGCACGGCTGCCTCGTGGCCAGCCCCTTTTATTAGGGTGCTGGCCACGCCCCTAACTACCCGGATGGTTTCGTCCGGTGGGGGGGCCCCGCAAAGAGCGCGGCGGCCATTTTGGCGCCACGCTTCCATTGCAGGTGCACCCCCCCCCCCAATGATGGACTCAGACACAAATGAAAGTGGATAACGGCATTGGGCCACATTTATTGATTCAAGCCCTAGTCCGAATTATAAATTTCTATTGGTAAAACGACCAATCATAATTCTTAAGGCAAGCAGGCCGAAGTAACACTGGTAAGGTACCACCCAAAATTGCCAACGGCAATTGTTACAATGTATCTATTTGTATCAATTTGTTTGTTGACAACAAACAAATTGTTGACCGTAGTCAATATCTAACTAATGACCCCACCCTCTGACGTGTATCCGTAAAATCAGGGGGTGATTCCAGCTGTCTAGTGGTAACCATCACCCCCTCGCCTGGTTCGTCGTTGACCGGACAACGTTTAACAACTTATGCCTATCTAGTGTTGTCCAGTCAATTGCGAACCTGCCGGATACCTGTGGGTCATAAATGTTTACCTTACCAGTGCTACCCGCCACCCGGAGAGGCTTCAATAAAGGCTCGACACCCCCCCAAGACCGTCAGCTCGGTCGACAGGCCTGCTCGCCAATCACTCAGCAGGAGGTCCATACCTCCTCACGACAGATGGGCCCCATCCCCTGAATAAAGCTCATAATTTTGCAGACTGATGATGGGGAGGCGAATGACCCGCCCCCAACCCTTGTCAAAAAGGAACCGGGCAATAGCCCTGGAGCGACGAGCCCGGTCAAGCGCCTGGAGGCCAAACGCTCCCCTGTAAGCGTACTGCGGTATCATGTCCGACCAAATGATGGGTGTGGCAGGCCACACATAATGTGAGTAGGCCAGGTGACTGCAAATCGCAAGCTTCCGCGATAGGCCAGTGACCTGTCCGAAACCATTGCCCCCGAGGTGAATAACCAGGACATCAGGCGAGTCAGCATCCCTGATGTAGAAAAGGAATGGCAACAGTTCCCGCCATAACATGCCGCGCTTACCACACCACCTGAGATGTGCGGATGCACCCAGTCCCAGTCGGGGTCCCACTCTGTCGCCGCAGCGTAACGCGCTGCCCTGTGCAGCGTAACGCGCTGCCCTGTGCAGCGTAACGCGCTGCCCTGCGCACGTGGCAACGGCCCACCAGCCCTACTGTCACCGGTGTAAAACGACACCCAGGGTCTGTCAAGGAAAAAAGGGGGGGTGAGAAACATTGCAGTGACTAAACTGGCACTCACGGTTGAAGAGGGTGAACACAAAACTGAAAACAATGTGATCCCCACCTTCCCATGCGGCGTATTTCAGCCCCAGAGTACCCAAAAGTAGCCGCAGTAGAAACCGCCCCCATCCTGCCGGAATGGCTGAGTGAGGGGAGAACCACCCTGGTGACAGAAAAACGGGGCATGGTGCGTGCCACACCGTGCAAGAAACTCCGGTAGGGCACCAACCGGACAGATGTCTTCCAAGGAACATCGTAGCAGTATTACTCAACTGCCTACGCCGTGCTGATCTGTTTTAGAGGAGCGTATCCTCAACTGAGCCCAATCATTGCAACATAGACATCTTCGAGTTCCAGTGCCCTACGACTTGCATCCACCTTAGACAGCATCACAAGCTCGCTGATGCGGAGCGCTCCAAAAAAGGCCACCGTTGTAGCCGCACGAAACAGGGCTGCCTCATACCTATCGAAACATAGGTCATGCCAGCCTCGTGCCAGTTGGGTAAGTACCCCAGGGGAAATTGGGTGACGGTCGTCCAGGCAACGCCCACGTTCCCGCACCCACCCCTCCAAAACATGTCTCACACGGAAATCAGCGGTACTATCCGCGTGACCTCCCACCTTGGCCATAAAAGCCAGCGCTGATAACCTAGATGCTATGGTGCGGGGTGCCAGGCCCTGGGCGTGCAGGCAAACCATGAAACGGAGGATGTGGGCCACTGGGATCGGCCAGGTATCTGGCAGGCGAGATTGGGAACAAAAGGTCCGAAATGAAACCAACGCGTGGTGATACGCCTTACGCATGCGTGGCGCCAGTGACATGCCTATCGCCCGGTTCACCTCTCCTTGCCAATGGTCCATATCTCCTGCGGTAGTGGCGAGGGAAATTCCTCCACATCCGGAGCCAAGGCACGGAACCGGGAGATCTGCAGGCGGGACAAAGCGTCAGCAATATCATTATTCACCCCCGGGACATGCCTGGCTCTGAACAGTACATTGAGGCACAGGCTGCGCAATACAAACTGGCGCACAAGATCCATGACCCTGGGAGATTTAGAGGTCTGTGAGTTGACAATGTGGACAACAGCCGCATTGTCACACCAGAAATGCACCACAGAGTTGGCACACTCCTCACCCCATAGCATCAAGGCCCCCAGTATGGGAAAGATTTCCAAATATGTGAGATCCCTCAGGCGACCCGTGCCTGACCAGGCTGGTGGCCATCCACCATATGCCCACTTCCCATTGAAGTACATCCCATAACCAAGGGATCCCGAGGCATCAGACTGAATTTGAAATTGGGGCGAAGCCAGGAGGTCAGACCTCCAAAATGAGACCCCATTGAACTCCCTCAGGAACTGGAGCCATACGTGCAGATCTGCCCTGATGCCCCGTGTCAATTCCGCCCTATGAAGGGGCCTGGATAAGCCTGCCATGGCGTCGCACAAGCGCCGAGCAAATGCCCTGCCAGGTGCGACCACCCTGCAAGCAAAATTGAGGTGTCCATGTAGCACCTGCAGTTCCCGAAGGGATGCCTTGCGCTTAGCCAGCAAGTCCGATATAAGGGCCACTATCCTTGACACCTTGTCTGCGGGCAACCTAGAAGCCTGCGCCACCGTGTCAATTTCCACCCCCAGGAATATTAACTTATTAGACGGGCCTTCGGTCTTTTCGGGCGCTAAAGGGACACCGAGTTCCTCCATTAGCGTCTGAAATGTGTTGAGGAGACGTGTGCACGTGTCCCAGCCCCGTTCACCCCCGAATAAAAAGTCATCCAGGTAATGGGCTACAGACCGAGACCCTGACCTACGGAAAAATGCCCACTGCAGGAAGGTACTGAAACGCTCGAAAGCCGAGCAGGATATGGAACAGCCGAATGGCATGGCTTTGTCAAAATAATATTCACCCCGGAATTTGAAACCCAGCAACTCGAAGTCACCCGGGTGCACGGGCAAGAGGCGAAACGCCGACTTAATGTCACACTTAGCCAACAGTGCACCCGGGCCACATGAGCGCACCATGCGCAATGCCTGGTCAAAGGATGTATACCCGACAGAACAAAGGTCATCAGGGATAGCATCATTGACTGAGTGGCCGGCTGGGTAGGACAAATGGTGAATCAGGCGGAACTCGCCCGGGGACTTCTTGGGCACTAGTCCTAGCGGAGACACTGTAAGGTTGGGGAACGGGGGTGCGGGGAAAGGGCCAGTGACCCCGCCCGCAGCAATCTCCTTATTAATGCTGGCGGCAGCCACCTCCTCCCTTCCCCTAAGTGACAAAAGGTTAGGTGCATCCTGCGGTGACCTATCCCCCGTGAAAGGAATACGAAAACCCAGTTGAAAACCCTGAAGGAGGTACACAGCGTCTGCTCTCCTCGGGTACAATGCGAGCCAACGCTCCAGCATGTCGACATTAATTGGGGAGGGGGCCTTTTGGTGAACCCGCTCCCTCCATGGCAGTCTTACCTGCCCCTTGTCCGCCCCTACCCCTGCCCCTGTATCCTCCCGGCCTGGGACAGGCGGAGGCAGCATGGGGGCCAGAACAAGAGGGGCACTCATGCTTGTACTTGCAATTTTTCCTGTTGCAAGAACCATTGGACGAGAAGGTCCAGCACAGCAGGCGGGCTGGAACCCCCTGCCCCGCCACTTGGCGGGGTACCTGTACCGGGGCCGCTCGTTGGACCGCATGTCCACAATGGTACCTCTCCCCAGGCGCCGGGCGGGTGGGGGTCATATACAGAAGCCACAGCTTCTGGCAGGGCTCATCCCACCTCATCTCTGGGTGCAGTGGAATCCTCATGCGGAATTCTTCGTCGTAAGCCAGCCATGACGGACCCGGGAAGTCAACCATAGCCCGGTAAATATTGTCCAGATACTGGACCATAGGGATAGCCCCAATCCGGCCTAGCCCTGAGGTAAACGGCCATGTAAATCAGGTAAGCTGGCAACCAATTTGCCCACGTGCGTGGCGGCTTACGACGACGTGCCTGCTCCTTATCCTTCTCGTCCAGCCCTTCCCTCTCTTCCTTGGTCGGCTCCCTATTTAGAAGGGAGAAGATATCTACATACTCGCCCCTCCAAATCTTTTCCTTGGTAGACTGGGCCAAATGGTCCCCCAAGGGCAAGGAGTACCCTGCTGTTGGCAAAGCCGACACCAGCACTGAGGGAACTACGGGCAAAGGAAATTGAGCCTGAGCCAGCCCGGGGATCCCCAACACATTTCCCAGCACATTGGGGGCACCACCCCAACCCAGGCCCTGTGTCACGGGCAAAGTCGCTGGGTGGGCCGGGGGCCATTGGGCCGCCGGGCCACCCGAGCGAGGCCAAGGCCATTGAACAGCCCCCCCCAAGGAAGTCAGTTGTGTGGGTGCATTAGCTTGGACTGCATACTCACCCGCTGCACCCCCGCAGGCCGCCCCCACCGGGGGTTCCGGCCCGCTGGGGGCGTCGGAGCTCACGACCGAAGCTGAGCTCGTCGACGGGGCCAGACCAGCACCAGACTGCTGCACCTGTGGGGTGGGGAGCTGCGAGGCAGTGGCCACCACCGGCCCATGCGCCTCAGGCGGCTCAACCCGACCCATCGCCGGCTGCTGTTCGGCGGCCAAAGGGGGCACCTGAAAACCTAGAGACACCCCTGTTTGGTTGGCCCTTGCCAAGGATGCTTCAAGGGCCGCCACCCGGGCCAGGAGGGCCTCCACATCGACATAGGCCCCGGCCCCCACAGGGGGCAATTGGGCAACCGGCCCATAATTCACGGGTACCTGTCCAGGTCCTTGAGCCCCAGGGGCTAGATAAGGCCAAGAGCCCATGCTCAGCCCCTGGGGAGCCGTGGGAACGCCCTGCAAAGGCAGGGAACCCAACCACCCACCGTGGCTCGCACCCCCCATAGGGAATTGCGCACCCGGGCAAGAGGGCCCTGCCGCACGGACCATGGCAGGGGCCGTGGTCGTTGTTTGCGGGCCAAGGGCCGAGGCCCCGTCCGGGGCAGCAGGTATGCTCCGCGCATCAGGCCAAGGAGCTACCGACCCCATCCCACCGTTCCCGGTGGGGTCCGCTAAAGGTGGCTGCGGAACGGGCGCAGTCGCGGTCCTCCGACCCGGCTGACGCCTCCGCGCCGATCGAGCCACGTTCGCGGCTGCCTTCTTCTTTGAGGGCATGGCTAAGATAGCTAGGAAGCCTAAAACAAGAGAAAGCTGCCTGAAAAGGCTTCCCCCAAGAGGACGCGAGCCTCGGAGGTAGGGAGGAAAAACTTCTCCGCTCCGTCGGTTCGCCAAAATGGCAGCACGGCTGCCTCGTGGCCAGCCCCTTTTATTAGGGTGCTGGCCACGCCCCTAACTACCTGGATGGTTTCGTCCGGGGGGGCCCGCAAAGAGCGCGGCAGCCATTTTGGCGCCACGCTTCCAATCTAGGCATAAGACTTTGAGTGCTTAACTTATTAAAGTATGGTTTGTTGTTTGTGTATTCAACCATGTTCAACTAGGATTGACACATCTTTCCCATTCCTTTTGTTTTCTGGCAGGGTCATTATCTGTAACATCTAGGTGGCAGAAAAGCACTAAATTAACCACTCAATCCCAAGTACTGTAATAGTTCTACATATATTTAGCTATTGCAGATGAGAGGGCGTTTTGTCTGTTTTTGAAGAATTAAGCAAAATTCGTAAGTTCTTTCAAAGAAAGAAATTGGAAGGGAAGACTGGCAGATTGCCCATCCTGAGAGCCAGCTGTACATCGTCTTGCACATCATCAGTACAGCTTCCACACTGATTTTCCTGTGCCAACCTTATGAACAACTTGCCAGTAAAGAAAGACAAATGCATGTGAGCCTCTTCATGTCAGAAAAAAAGAAAACTGGACAAAGCATATTTGAAATCTACACATGGTGTGCCAAAAGAGTTTTATTTTTCCCCATAATACTAGGGGTCAGGATCTAACCCATGAAACTAAGTTGGCAAAAGAGATGGTAAGGAAAAATCTATGAAAGATAAAATGAAAACTCCATATTCAGTTAGCCACACACACATGGGGGAGGAGGGAGAATAGAGGGAAAACCCATACACAAAAATCTCTGTCCCCGATGGCTAGAAAAACATATAAGCAAACAAAAGCAAACATTACAAGTCTTAAGTAGACGTCTTCATTTGTGAACAGCAACAATGAACAAAAAAAAAGGCTTTATGTGAATGGCAATGTTCCCGCAAATACCTTCAACACGCCACTCCATCACCCGGGTTTGGGGCCAGGTGTGCCTGCTCGCCGCCTCACCCTCCGAGCCCCACCTGCTCGAAGGGTTGAAAAAGCCGCTGACTCCGCCACACCCGAGGACTCCCCCAGCCCGCCCCGGAGCCACTCCATCGCTCAGGTTTGGGGCCAGGTGCGCCCGCTCGCCACCTCACCCTCCGAGCCCCACCTGCTCAGAGGGCTAAAAAAGCCGCTGATGCCGCCGCAACTGAGGACTCCGCTCGCCCCGGAGCCACTTCACTCTCCGGAAGGTGTGTTTGTTTTTGTCTTAGATTTTGTGTATGAGGGCGAGCCCTGGGCTCCATATGTGTCGTTAGCCCAGGCTCTGTGTGTTGTTCTACTGTATTTTTTATGAATATTGTTGTGATTTATATCTTCCCCGAATTGTATTTATTGCATTTATATTGTTTGTATTGCTGTATGTTGTATTTTGTTTTATTGTATACTTTACTGTTGTGAACCACCTTGAGTTGCCCGCTGGGTAAGAAAGGCGGTATAGAAATAAACCTATAATAATAACTACTGAAACACCCAAAATTTCCTCACCAGAAATCAAAATGGAGGGGATTCCTTGTAGTTTGAAAATCACCCTGCAGCATGCTCATTAGTGGGAAGCATCTCTGAGCTATATTTTGAGGAGCCCAATAGAGCTTGCCTTGGCTCAGCATTTTTGCTACACTTGGGGGTCTGTTGTGCCTTTGCTTGTTTGCTTAAAGTTGCTCAAGTTTAACACACCCATTTGCTAAACGTCTGGATACTGCAATGAAACAGGATATAAGCCAAAGAGCAGGCAACAGTTTGAATCCATGGCAGATACAATTTTAATCCATCCTAGAGTAAATTATAATTCAGCTGTGAAGCCTAAACCAGTAGATTACTTATGTAAAAGGAGTTTTAGTAGGCATTTTGACATTTAATTTTCCCCTTCAACAATGCACTCACCTCTAGTCTTCACACCCATGGTCTTCAGCTACAGAATCCAAAAGGGCACCATGTGATTCTGCTTTTGTTGTTATTATGCACACAAAGGTGCTTCTGGGTTGAAAGGATTTTTGCTGGAGAAACTCTGCTCTGGGGATGCCTGAATGAGGCTCCTTTCATGTCCCCAAGATCTTTTCCCACCGAAAAGATAATAATCTATTTGCAATTTCTTGCTTTTGAACTGCTAGGTTGGCAGGAGTTGGAACAGAGACAGACGCTCATTCCATCATGCAGTACTTGGGTCTTGAACTGCCAACTTGCCAACCTTCTAGCTAACAAGGTGAGCTTCTTAACCACTGAGCTACCACAGTCCATTTGGGATTCCACTGCATGTATATGGTTTTTCATAGTCTCACTCACTGCACACTACTAAAGTTTTCAGTTATACTTTACATTGTTGGGCAGACATTGTTGTCTTACCTTGAGATATAAGTTTGATATCCAGCAAAAAATCAATAAAGCAAAGCACACTTAAACTGAAGAAACAAAAAATGAAAAAGAGCAATATAGAATCATAAGATCAAGTTTTCACCACCAAGAACATCTTTTCTACTGTTTGCCTGTGAAGTAAAACATTGTTCTTTATTTATTTTCTCTTCTGTGCATTTTTAACCAAAGCAATCCTTCTCATAGTCTACACAGCTATGAGAGGGAAAATAGTTATATTTACTGCAGGAAGAAACTATTCAAAATGTGCTTCTCTTTGTATATTCCTTTTACCAAGAAAAAGAGATTAACATTTATTGCAAAACTATGGTCTTGTATGCTAAAGTAAAATGCAATGAAAGAATTTTTAAAAATGGCAAGAATTGAGATGATGGATGGCAGATTTCCTAGTTATAAGACAAGAAAAGGGTAGGGTCACAGATAACCTATTTAATCTTTATTCTTATAGTCACCCTCCAGATATTCCTAGACAGCCATTCTCACCAGTTTAGCCCAGCATATCCAATAGTTTATTCCCTATCTTTCTCCTAGTTGTTCAGCAGCACAGTCGATTCTCACCTTTTGCAACCCCATGAACCACTGCCCGCCAGGCACTCCTATCCTTCACCATCCTCCTCAACCCGCCCAGCTCTGTGCCCACTGCATCAACAATACCATCTAGTCATCTCATTTTTGCCACCCCCTTATTCTCTTGCCCTCAACCTTTCCAAGCATCAAGGCCTTCTCAAGTGAATCCTCTCTTCTTATTTGATGTCCAAAGTACTTTAGCTTCATCTTTACTATTTACTAAGGAGCAGTCAGGGTTCTTTTGTTCTAAGATTGACCTATTTGTTCTCCTCGCTGTCCAGGGGACTCTCAAAACTCTCCTCCAACACCACATCTCAAAGGCATCTATTCCTCTGCGCTCCGCTTTCCTAATGGTCCAGCTCTCACAACCATACATTACCACTGGGAATACCATTGCTTTGACTATGCGAATTTTTGTTTGCAAGGTGATGTCTCTACTTTTCACTATGTTCCCCAGGTTTCTCATTGCTTGTCTCCCAAGAATTAGTTGCCTTTTTATTTCATGACTACAATCACCATCTGAGTGATCTTGGATCCTAGGAAAGTAAAGTCTGTCACTGCTTCTACTTCTTTCCCATCTTTTTTCCAGGGACTGATAGAGCCTGTTGCCATTTTCTTGATTTTGAGTCTCGGGCCAGCTTTTGCACTCTCTTCTTTCAATCTAAGCAAGAGCTTCTTTAGGTCTTCCTCACTTTCTGCCATTAGAGTAGTATCATCTGCATATCTCAAATTGTTGATGTTTCTCCCAGCAATTTTGATTCCCACTTGTGATTCATCCATCCCTGCATTGCACATTATGTGCTCTGTATATAATTTAAAAAGCAAGGTGACAAAATCATACCTGTCAAGTTTTGGATTTGGAAATAAGGGAAATTTCCTGGCAAATAAGGGATACTTGACAGTTATGCTTATCCTGTGCTGCCCTCCAATGGCGGCAATAGGGCATTGCAGTCTAATTAATAAGGGATGACGGCGGGAAAGAGGGTAAAATAAGGGGTTTTCCCGGCCAATAAGGGATACTTGACAGCTATGGACAAAATGCAACCTTGTCTTACTCCGTTTCCTATTCCAAACCACCCTGTCATTCAGTATTCTGTCCTAACTGTTGCTTCTTGAATCTACTTTGAAATTTACTTTAAAATCTACTTTGAAATTACCTATTAAATTGATATTCATGTGTAAAACACTTGTGAACTTTGAGCCTCAGATGGTTTTCCTCTTCTATATTGACTTCACCGTTTGGCCCCACTCTTTGTTGGCTTCTTGACTCATGTACAGATTTCTCATTAGACATATAATGTGTTCTGGTATTCCCATCTTTTTAATTACTTGCCACATTTTGTTGTGATCCACAAAGTCAAAGGCCTTGTTGTAGTCAATGAAACAGAAGTAAACTTGTTTCTGGTATTCCTTTGTTTTCTCCATGAAACAACGTATGTTGGCAATGTGGTCTCTAGTTCCCCTGCCTCTTTGGAGCCTGCACTTCTTGTAATTCTCTCTCCACATGCTGCTAAAGCCTATCTTGTATTATCTTGCGCATCACCTTGCTAGAGTGTGGGATGAGCGCAATTGTTCGATAATTTGAACATTCCTTTGGCATTGCCCTTTTTGGGATTGGAACGTATACTGACCTTTTTCAATTCTGTGGCCATTGCTGTGTTTTCCCAATGTGCTGGCATATAGAGTGCAATGCTTTGATTCCATCATCTTTTAGGGCTTTGAATAATGCAAATGGGATACCATCATCTCCACTAGCTTTGCAGTGCTTTTTAGAGCCTTCCTGACTTCACTCTCTAGGATGTCTGGCTCAAGATCAATGTTCTCCTAGTACACAGACTCAAGACTGCTATTGGTTATGATGACCTATTGCATTCCACAACATCTGGAGTCTCACACTTTCACCATCTCTGGTGGAATGAAACGCTTACAATGCCTCCCTATGTTAAAGAACCTTTTGTAGAAACAATTCACTGCAATCATATGACTGCTTGTTCCACCACACTGTCACTGTGTATAGGTAGGTGTATGTGTGTGTGGGGGGGGGAGGTGTTTGCAATTACTGTATGACAGGTGAAGAAGTTCAGTGTGGATTCAATTTGCCAGCAAACATACACAGGACAGACTAGCTTTTTCAAATGACTGCAAGTAGCCATGCAGAAAGTTCCATGTGTAGTGTAAGGGAAAGATGATTTCAGGCTTGCAGGTCCAATTTCATCTGTTTGCTAAAATCCTATTTCCTAGGTCTCCGGGCATGGTGATAAATCTCAAGGGAAAGCAGGGCTGGAGAATGAGAAAATTATTGTGTGTACTGGCCTTAAAGCCTGGGCACATTACTCTTCCACATGCCCAAGTGGTGCCAGAGCTTGCTGGCTCAGTGTAAAAGTACTTGCATGTGAGTTGACCACATAGCAGATCTGGCATGGTTCAGTGGGTTGGCGCGTCTGGCTGTGGAATTCAGTGGCAAATCTTCACTGCACTTTCCAGGAAAGAGACTAACTGAGACCACCCAGGGTGCATATGGCTGGTGAGGTTACAAGCCTTGTAACCCCTATAGCCTTAGGCAAGCTACACAACCCCAGATTGTCACCAGAAGGAGGGATGGCAAACCACTTCTAAGTATTTTATACAGTGATACCTCATACAATGTTCAAACTTGGTTCCACAAGTTTGGACTTTATACGGATTTGGACTTTGTATGAGGCATGCAAAATCCTAGCCGTGATGCCTCATACAACGTCCAAATCCTTGCCGCGATGCCTCGTACAATGTCGTTTCCATAGAGATACATTGTACTGTAACAGCACAAACTTCAGGGCAAAGTCAAGGAAACAGACAGGAAACTGACAGAATTTTAAGAAATCATTGTCTAAAGGCTAAATACATTATAAAACATGTCAAACAACCCTGATTGTCCAAGAACCTGAAGAATGCTGCAAAAATCCCAGGAATGCTTCTAAAAATTCTTATGAAAAAATTCAAAAAATCCAAAATCACACTCAAAACCACTCCTAAACACTCTTTGCCTCGTGCAAAACCCACAAGAGCATTGCACGCATGTATCCTGCCTTTTATACTGCCCAGGCACAATGCAACCTGGGAAAAACCCAATGCCTCATACAAATTCAAGCGACTTTGTTTGAGGCAACTTTTTTCAAGAAATTGTATGAATTCGATGTTGTACGAAGCAGACTTTGTATGAGGTATTACTGTACCTAGAAAAAGATAAAAGGGTTACAATTTTTTCGGGTTACAATAGAGGCTGTTGGAATGGACCTCTGTCATAACCCAGGTTTTTACTGTACTGTACTGTACTGTACTGTACTATTTATCCAGACCTGAATGAGAGAATTGGATAAAGAGGAAATTGGCTCTCCTGAGAGAGTTGTTGAGAAGAGAAGCTGTCCATCCAACTTTATTTTACTGGTGGTGTCCAAGATGAGGTGGTGGAGTCTATAACAGGAGATGATTGAGTCTGCAGAGGAAGATATTGTTGCTGTTGGGTCATCTAGGGGGAAAGAGAAATAGATTTCCCTCCATTGAGAGGACAGTGGTGCTCTTTCCTGATATAGGGGGAATAGCTTTCCAACTTCTCAGGGTATATGTTCAACCTGAACAAATTGAACAGGTTCCACAGGGATGAAGAGCCTTCTGCTGGAAAGAAAACATCTGATTGGCCTTTAATCTGTCAACAAGATTCCAAGCTGACATTTTCCCCTCTGGAACTTTGTGGAGTGGCAGGACAAGTTCATCAACCCTTCCTTCTGAAATTTTATTACAGAATAAGCTGCAATATTCCTCTGAGGTACCTGGGAGAGGGAAGAGTTGGAATTAGATGGTTTTGTAACATCCTTTGTAAAAATAATGAGAATGGTGAGAGATTGAATTTGGAACATCACAGATGTGGGAAATGTATTCTAGCACTTCTACTTGAAAACCAGGTGCTTTATAGATCTAGTCATGCAGTGGTTAAACAAATTACTGCGCAATCATCAAAAGCAAGAAATTATTGTGGAGTGAGGGCCATTTAGTCTCTTTTGTCCTACTTGCTGTTTTATCATGTAAGAAAATCCTGCTTAAAAAGAAACAAGAACATAAAAAGATGATTCAGAAATGTATGCAGATACATAATAAGTTAGAAATAGAAGAGCATTTATCCCTTGAAAAATCATCAAATATCCAAATACACATTCAGGCAACGTAGGTAGCTCTTCATCATATGTTCAGACATTGAAAAGGCTATGAGATCGTTAATCCACTGAGTAATCAAGGTGAGCATTGATCTTTCCAGCACTGCAATATCAGTCATTTAGCCACCCAAAGGGCACAGAGAATCATTTGCTGCTGACAAGAAGTTAGTTTCCAAGCTGCAGGCAGGTAACTCAAGTGCACATATGAATCTGGACATTCTGTAAAGATTTCTCTAAAATGAAATTAATTAATCACATAACCTCGAAGGAACTACAACTGGCCATAATGAAACCATTTGTTTATGAGACACCTGGGAGAGATGATAGTATCAGCAGTAAGATGATGTAGTCAAATATTTTTTGGAATAGCTGTGGCAGAGGCTGAAATTTTTGCTGTACAAGGAAGAATTCACAATCTAAAAATAAAACAATTAATAGAGGGGAAAGGTTCTCAGTGATTTGTAGTGGACAGAGTGATGAACTAGGACTCAGAAGACAAGAATTCTAATCCCCACTCAGCCATGGAATCTCACTGGGGTGAGGGGGAGTGGGACCGGTAAAGCTGTTAGGGGATGTAAGTCTTTGCCTCACACCCTAACTGGTTGCAAGGCATATTGTGTCTGTGGTTCCTTTACGACCCTACGGCAGGGGCACACGGGCGCTGGGACTTTTCCCTGATGTGCTCCATGGGCCAGTGTATTTACGTCATAGCAGGTTTGCAGACTTCCAGTTGCACTGCTCAACTTACCTGAGCTTTAATGCTCACCTTCCTCTGCTGACAGTCTGGAAGAAAATTCCTGCATCTTCCAGAACCCGCTACAAGGACTGAATCTTTGCACTGATCCTAATGATGGCTTTTGCCTGATATGCCATCTGTGCTTGCTGGACAAAGAAGGACTACTTGGGGTAAGCCTTCACCAGGAGGACAGAAGCTGTAGACCTCTTTGGCTTTGTCTGCAATTACAGCTTGCGTTTACCCTGCTGGACTAGACTGCTACTGAACAGTATGGACTTGTATATAGCACAACTGAACTGTCTCAATGAGGTCAACTGAGCAGCCCAAGAAAATATATGTGTTTCATGTTATAGTTGTTGCACTGTATATACTTGCACCTTTTTATTTCCAGAGTAAACCTATGTTGAGTTTTCTTCTTCATCAAGATCTGTCTGCCTGTTTTTCTCACAAGGGACCACCTTGCCAGGTGCAAACCTCTTGCTAGCCATTGCATACCACTCTGCTAACCATTTACATCAACAAAAGCTACTCCTTAAATATTTCACTTACTTTGAAAGCCCTACCGGGAATACTATAAGTGACTTTTGACTTGACAGCACTTAACTGGGGTACACAGAAATAGCCTCCTCAAAGATTGTGATATTTTTGAATGACAATCAGGCATAACCCGGGCAATGGCCCCCTCTTGCCAGCTAATCTTTCTCACACTTGGTGGGCAGAAGAACCTGTGGAATGAACTTACCAAAAGATGGCTTCATTTTGGCAGTTTTGTGTTTGGCCTTGACATCGAAGAAGAAGAAGAAGGAGGAGGAGGAGGAGGAGGAGGAGGAGGAGGAGGAAGAGGACATAATTAACTAGAAGGAAAAACCATTAATCAAGCAAAGAGGAGCAGTCCAGTTAACCATTATACTTGTTCTTGATGCTGCGTCTATCATATTTATTGACAACCAATATCCAGATAGCTAAAAAATGTACAGCAGAGGATTCTGGAAGATGTAGTCGAAAACATGCACATTATTATATTACTGTCTAGCAGATGGAAATTCTGTCTTTACACATGAAAAATGTATTTAATTTATCCATGGATTTTGTTGATTTTATCCTCCTGATTCAATTAGTGCTTCCAGAATTTAAGTTTTCTCAAAACACTCAAAGTTAGCAGTGTCATACCTCAGTACTAGCTATCTAAACCTCTGAGCTGTGCAGCAGTTCAGTAATCAGTCCCCTACCTATATATGGGAAAGAAGTACTTTTAGATGATCATTTGGGGAAATTTTACAAAACATAAGTCCTTTATTTAGATAGATAAATCTTTATTGCAGGCGCACCCCCCCAATAACGGACACAGACAACATTGAAAGTGGATAACAGCATCGGGCCACATTTATTGATTCAATGCCCTAGTCCGAATTATAAATTTGTATTGGTAAAACGACCAATTATAATTCATAAGGCAAGCAGGCCGAAGTAACACTGGTAAGGTACCACCCCAAAATTGCCAACGGCAATTGGTTACAATGTATCAATTTGTATCAATTTGTTTGTTGACAACAAACAAATTGTTGACCGTAGTCAATAACTAACTCATGACCCCACCCTCTGACGCGTATCCGTGAAATCACAGGGGTGATGCATGCTGGTTAGCAATCGTCATCACCCCATCGCCTGGTTCGTCGTTGACCGGACAACGTTTAACTAATTTATTCCTGTCTAGTGTTGTCCAGTCAATTGCGAACCTGCCGGATACTTGTGGGTCATACTGTTTACCTTACCAGTGCTACCCGCCAATGTGACCAAAGTCAACATTAGGAACACAGAAAGACCCCTATATCAAACCATAGCAACAGTGTGGGATGGGCAAAAAAGCCAGGACCCGGAAGCCAATATGGGTCCCAGCCAAAAATTCCCACCCGGCCCCGAAGTGACCAAAATATCACACTGTTAACTAGGGAGGGGGTGGAGGGGAAAAGACTTCTCCGCTCCGTCGCTGAGGTAAAATGGCAGCTCGGCTGCCTCGTGGCCACCCCTTTTATAAGGGAGCTGGCCACGCCCCTAACTACCCGGATTCTCTGTCCTGTGGGGGGGGGGCCCGCAAAGGGCGCGGCGGCCATTTTGGTGCCGCGCTTGCATTGCAGGCGCACCCCCCCAATAACGGACACAGACAACATTGAAAGTGGATAACAGCATCGGGCCACATTTATTGATTCAATGCCCTAGTCCGAATTATAAATTTGTATTGGTAAAACGACCAATTATAATTCATAAGGCAAGCAGGCCGAAGTAACACTGGTAAGGTACCACCCCAAAATTGCCAACGGCAATTGGTTACAATGTATCAATTTGTATCAATTTGTTTGTTGACAACAAACAAATTGTTGACCGTAGTCAATAACTAACTCATGACCCCACCCTCTGACGCGTATCCGTGAAATCACAGGGGTGATGCATGCTGGTTAGCAATCGTCATCACCCCATCGCCTGGTTCGTCGTTGACCAGACAACGTTTAACTAATTTATTCCTGTCTAGTGTTGTCCAGTCAATTGCGAACCTGCCGGATACTTGTGGGTCATACTGTTTACCTTACCAGTGCTACCCGCCACACGGAGGGGCTTCAAAGAAGACCTGACGCCCCCCCCCCAGACCGTCAGCTCGGTCAACAGGCCTGCTCGCCAAACACCTAACAGGAGGTCCATACCTCCTCGCGACAGATGGACCCCATCCCCTGCGTACAAGTCATAATTTTGTAGGCTAATATCGGGGTGATGACTGACCCGTCCCCAAGCCCTGTCGGCAAGAAACCGCGCCACCGCCCTATTGACCGTGCGCCTAGCGCGGTCAAGGGCCAGGAGGTTAACGCCCCCTCTATAGGAATGGCGCGGGACAATGTCCGCAAAACCAGGGTTGTGGCAGGCCAGACATAATGCAAGTAGGCGAGGTCCTCGCAAATCGCATGCTTAAGCTATAAGCCGGTGACCTGGCCCAAATCATTGCCCCCCAGGTGGATGATGAGAATGTCAGGCGGGTCAGCACCCAGGCCAGAAAAAAGGAAAGGCCGCAGCTCCCGCCATAACATCCCAGGCTTACCATGCCATGTGAGACTGGCGTGTTCACCCAGTCCCAGTCGGGGTCCCCACTCTGCCGCCGCAGCGTAACGCGCTGCCCTGTGCACATAGCTGTGGCCCACGAGCCATACTGTCACCGGTGTAATACGACACCCAGGGTCTGTAAGAAAATTGAGAAAAATTGAGAAAAAGACGGGAAGGTGACTGGATTGGTACTCATGGCGGAAGTGGGCGCACATAAAACTGAAAACATTGCGAGCCCCACCTCCCCATGCTGCGTATGCCAGCCCCAGAGTACCCAAAAGCAGCTGCTGTAGAGGCTGCACCAGTACGGAATGAATGTGTGCCATAACGGGCCCCTGTGAGGGCACTCCCTGTCACCTTCCAAAACTGAAATTTAGTAAGGGGAGACCCATCTTGGTGACAGAAAAACGGGCCGTGGTGCCTGCCACGCAGTGCCAGGAACTCCTGTAGGGCACCAACCGGACAGATGTCTGCCAAAGAACACCGTAGCAGTCTTACACCACTGCCTACGCCATGCTGATCTGTATTAGAGGAGCGTATCCTCAACTGGGCCCAGTCTTTGGCAACATAGACATCCTCGAGTTCCAGTGCCCTACAACTTGCATCTGCCTTATACAGCATCTCAAGCTCGCTGTCACGGAGCGCTCCAAAAAGGCCACCGTTGTAGCCGCATGAAGTGGGCTGCCTCATTTCCAAAACAGAGGCCAGGCCAGCCCCGGGCCAATTGGGTAAAACCCTGGGAAAATCTTGCATCCGCCTTACTCAGCATCTCAAGCTCGCCGATGCGGAGAGCTCCAAAAAGGCCACCGTTGTAGCCGCATGAAGTGGGCTGCCTCATTTATCGAAACTGAGGCCAGGCCAGCCCCGGGCCAATTGGGTAAAAAACCCTGGGAAAATCTTGCATCCGCCTTACTCAGCATCTCAAGCTCGCCGATGCGGAGGGCTCCAAAAAGGCCACCGTTGTAGCCGCATGAAGTGGGCTGCCTCATCTATCAAAACAGAGGCCAGGCCAGCCCCGGGCCAACTGGGTAAAAACTCCTGGTAAATGGGGTGGCGGTCGGCCGGGGAACGCCCGCGCACGCGCACCCACCCCTACCAAACATGTCTCACCCGGAAGTCATTGGTGCCGTCCACACGACCTCCCACTTTGGCCACAAAAGCCAACCCGACAGCTGAGATGCTATGGTGCGTGGTGCAAGGCCCTAGGCATACAGGTAAACCATGAACCGCAGAACATGGGCTACTGGGATCGGCCAGGTTCCTGGCAGTCGTAATCGGGTACATAATACTCTGAAGGAACTAAATGCGTGGTGATACGCCTTACTCATGCATGGCGCTAGTGACAGGCCAATCGCCCGGTTCACCTCTCCTCGCCAACGTTCCATCTCTCGTCCAGGAGTGGCGAGGGAAATTCCTCCGCATCCGGGGGCCGAGGCACGGAACCGGGAGATCTGCAGGCGGGACAAAGCAGCAGCAATATCATTATCAACCCTTGGGACATGCCTGGCCCTGTAGGGAACGTTGAGGCACAGGTTGCATAACACAAACCAACACACTAGCCCCATAACCCCGGGCGATTTGGAAATCTGTGCAGTGACGATGCGGACAACAGCCGCGTTGCCATGCCAAAATTGCACAACTGAGTTGGCCCACTCCTTGCCCCATAGCATCAAAGCACCCAGGATAGGGAAACAGTCCAGATACGTGAGACCATGCAGGCGACACTTGCCTGCCCAGTATGTTGGCCACCCACCATAGGCCCACTTCCAATTGAAGTACATCCCATAAACCCAGGAATCCCGAGGCATCGGACTGCATCTGAAAGCAGGGGGGAGCCAAGATATCAGACCCCAAAATGACACCCCGGTGAACCACCTCTGGATCTATGGCCAGACAAGCACGTCTGCCCCGCTACCCCGGGTAAATCTGAGCCTGTGGTGGGGCCTGGGGAATCCCGCGAAGGCATCGCACCAGCGCAGAGCAAATGCCCTGCCCGGTGCTACGACCCTGCCAGCTAAACTGGGGTGACCACGTAGCACCAAAAGTTCCCTCAGTGATGCCATGCGCTCGGCCAGCCAGACCGAGACAAGGGCCACTAGCTTTGGGACCTTATCCCACTGCAACCTAGAATCCTGCGCTACCGTGTTACTCTCCACCCCAGGAATACTAGCTGTGGAGATGGGCCCTCGGTCTTTTCGGGCGCTAAAGGGACACCCAGTTCCTCCATTAGCGTCTGAAATGTGTTGAGGAGACGTGTGTACGTGTCCCAGCCCCGTTCAGCCCCGAATAAAACCATCCAGGGAATGGGCTACAGACCGGGACCCTGACCTGCGGACAAAAGCGCAATCTAGGAAAGTGGTGAAACGCTCGAATACCGAGCCCCAATGGAATAGCCAAAAGGCATGGCATCATTGAAATAATATGCTCCCCGGGACGGGATGGAGGTACAGGGCCAGCGACCCTGCCCGCATAGACCCTATTGTCAAAGCTAGCAGCAGCCACCTCCTCCCTCCCCTTAAGGGATAAAAGATTGGGGGCATCCTGAGGGGACCTATTACCCATGAAAGGGATCCAGAACCCCTGCCTAGAACCCTGAAGGAGAGAACCCGCATCCTCTCCCTTCGGGTACCATGGGAGCCACGCTCCAACATGTCCACCTTAACTGGGGAGAGAGCCCTTCGGTGAACTAGATCCATCTGCGGCAGTCTTGCCAGCCCCCTGTCTGCCCCACCCTCTGCCCCGCATCCTTCTAGGCCTGGGACAGGCAGAGGCCGCATGGGGGCCAGCACAGCTGGGATACTTCTGTCTGTATTGCAAGTCTTCCCCTCAGAGGAGCCATTGGACAAGAAAGTCCAGCACAGCAGGCGGGCTGGAACCCCCCGCCCCGCCCCCTGGCAGGTGACCTATGCTGGGGCCGCCTGCTGAACCGCATGCCCACAATGGTATATCTCCCCGGGCGCAGGGCGCGTGGGCGTCACGTACAAAAGCCGCGGCCTCTGGCCTGGCTAATCCCGCCTAATCTCGGGGTGCGGGGAAATCCGCCTACGGCATTCCTCGTCACAAGCCAACCACGCCGGGCCCGGAAAGTAAACCATCGCCCGGTGGACGTTGTCCAAATACTGGACCATCGGAATTGCCAGATCCGGCCGGGCCCTAAGGTACACCGCCATGCATATGATGCAGGCCGGCAACCATTTGGCCCACATACCTGGTGGCTTGAGACAACGTGCCTGCCACTATCCTTCTCATTCTGCCCCTCCCTCTCTCCTTGATGGGCACCTTGTTTAGGAGCGCGAAGATATCCACGCCCTTCCCCCGCCAAATTTACTCTCTGGCGGCCTGTGCCAAGCGGTCACTCAGCGGTAAGGAATAGGGGCTTGGACCAACCCGGCCACCCAAAACATTCCCCTCAGGGTAGGGAACACCCCCCACCACGGGGCCCTGGGTGTTAGCTGTCATCGCCGGGTGAGGCGTCAACGGGTACACCGCCGCACCACCCGCGCGAGGCCAAGGCCATTGAAAAGCCCCCCCCCCCATAGTGGGAATGTGTGTGGATGTACTTGCTTACACCGTATACTCACATGCTGCACCCCCGCGGGCCGCCCCCACCGGGGGTTCCGGCCCACCGGGGGCGTCGGAGCTCACGACCGACGTAGAGCTCATCACCGGGGCCTGACCCGCACCTGGCTGCTGGCTGGGGAGCTGCGAGGCAGTGGCCGAAACCGCGCCACGCGCCTGCAGCAGCTCAACCCTCCCTGTCGGCTGTTGTCCTCCTGCCGGCAGCGCCTCAAAAGGAACCCCAAAGGGAGGGCCCCCGCCTGACTGGCCCGAGCCAACGACGCTTCAGGGCCGCCGGGCGGGCCAGTAAGGCTTCCACGTTGACCCAGGGCCAAGGGCCGGCCGGCCCGCACGGTCCAAGGCGTGGGTACCGGTCGCTGTACCCCAGGACCCGAATATGGCCATTGGCCAACACCGGAGCCCGGCAGGGTCGGTGGAGAAACCTGCCAAGGCAGGGGGCCGCACCACCCCCCAAGGCTAGAGGGCCCCGGGAGAGGCTGCGACCCAAGAGCAGCAGGCCCAACCTGGTGGGCGGGTGCAGGAGCGGTGTCTACCGCTCACGGGCCGCGGGCCGGAGCCCCTACCGCGGCCGCAAATTGTTCGCCCGCTCCGGGCCAAGGGGCGATAGACCCCATTCCGCCGGTCCCGGCGGGGGCCGGCAAAGGCTGCTGCTGGGGAGGCGGCACCGCGGTCCTCCGACCCGGGTTGCGCCTCCTAACAGCACGAGCCGCACTCCAAGCTGCCTTCTTCTTCGAAGGCATCTCCACCAAAGCAAAGGGAAGCCGAAAAGGAAGAATCGCTACCAAAAAGGCTTCCCGGTAAGCTAAAGAGCGACGGAGACACAGGGGAAAAGACTTCTCCGCTCCGTCGCTGAGGTAAAATGGCAGCTCGGCTGCCTCATGGCCACCCCTTTTATAAGGGAGCTGGCCACGCCCCTAACTACCCGGATTCTCTGTCCTGTGGGGGGGGCCCGCAAAGGGCGCGGCGGCCATTTTGGCGCCGCGCTTGCATTGTCATTGTCCTGCACAGAACAACAAGATTGGGAGAGAAAAAACACTTAACAACCCAACAAAACCTAAACAAAATACAACTATACACAATTATCAACATACTCCCTCCCCACATATACACACTTAACCCCTAAAAAGCTCTAAAACTCTAAAAACTCTAAAACTCGAAAAACTCTAAAACTCTAAAAACTATATACAGAAGCTCCCTCATAGACTGCATTGCACTGTATTCAAAGCCAGAACCGCTTTTGGGTAGAAACTATTTCTCAAGCAGCTGGTCCTGGTATTTATGACCCTATACCTTCTTCTAGAAGGCAGAAGCTGAAAGAGATCATTTCCGGGGTGCGTACTTTCTTGCACAATCTCTACAGCTTTCTTATAACACCTGGTGGCATAGATTTCATCTAGAGTGGGAAGAGTATGCCCGATTATCCGCTCCACAGTCTTTATGACCCTGGACAGCATTGTTCTTTCCCTAGCTGTACAACTCCCAAACCATCCACACAGACCATAGGTTAACACACTCTCTATGGTACAGTGGTAGAATGCCAACAGCAGATCCTTTGAAAGATTGTTCTTCCTGAGGATTCTCAAGAAGTATAACCTTTGCTGTGCTCTCTTGATCAGATCTTTGGTGTTTGCTCCCCATGTTAGATCATCCCTCAGCTCCATTCCCAGAAATCAAAACACCGAGACCTGTTCCACACAATTCCCTTCAATAATAAGTGGCTGGATGTTCAATTTGCATTTTCTAAATTTGCATTTTGGAGGAGTTTAGTGTCTTGCAATGAAGACAATGGACACAGCCGCAGCGAGGCTGAATACAACTTTATTGCATTGTAGTCAGGGTAAACATGTATTAATGGTGGACAAACAGCTCTATTTATATTGCACTGTACATTTGAACATGCAGGTATTGCAGCCCATTGGCCCCTGTCCCGCATGACATCATTGCGTGACATGCCCATCTTCTCCAGGTGTTGGTGTGGCGGGAAGATTTCCCGCCATTCAGGTATTTGGGGAATTTGTACCATGTGAGCTGGATGCTCGCTACTGCCACTTGTGGTCATTTAGCTTGCATCCTCAACAGCCTGTTACAATGAGTTCTTGATGAGATACAATTGGTAACAATTATTGGTTACGTTCCATTAAAGAATGCGTAATTGTGCTCCGCCTTGGACAGGGATCTTGAGTAAAACACTACTGGGGCTTCCCACCTGCTCTCTAGCATGTGGCATAGGACCGCCCCCACCGGTGAGGCATCGCAAACTAATACAATGGGTTTCTTAGGGTCAAAATGGGTTAAGACAGCCTCGGAAGACAAAAGCTGCTTAAGCTCTCTGAACGCTCGTTCCTGACTTTCTCCCCACCACCAAACCGCATCTTTCTTCAGCAGCTTGTGCAGTGGTTCTGCCACCGACGCCTTCCCGGGCAGGAAGGAGTGGTAAAAGTTCAGAAGCCCTAGAAAGGACTGTAGCTCGCGTTTGGTGGTGGGGCATGGGGCATTTTGGACTGCTGATACCTTCGACTCAGCTAGCTTGATGCCTTCAGGGGTTATGCGAAAACCTAAAAACTCGACTTCCTCTGCAAAGAACACACACTTATCTTTTCTCAACCTAAGCCCCGCTTTCTCAAACACGGCTAACACTTGTTCTAACCTGTTGGCCAATTCTTGTTCCCCCCTCCCCCCGCTGTTATCAAAACATCATTGAAGTAGGGGATAACACCTGGAAGTCCTTTCAAAAGCCGTTCCACGAGGGACTGGAAAATCCCGGGAGCCGAGTTCATGCCGAACTAAAGGCGTGTTACCTTAAAAGCTCCCTTATGTGTGACTATAGTCTGTGCGGCGGCTGCAGCTGGGGTCACCGTCAATTGCTGGTATGCCTGTGCCAAGTCCATCTTGGCGAAACACCTCCCCCCATGCAATGTTGCCAATAGGTGGCTGACTACCGGCACCGGATATGCATTCGGGCGGATTGCCCTATTGATGGTGCACTTGTAGTCGGTGCAAATTCTAACCTCCCTGTTAGTCTTAAGTGCCATGACAATAGGGGTTTCCCACTCGGCAGAATCTACTGGTACCAAAATCCCCTGGCCCACAAATTTGTCCAGTTCTGCCTCAATTTTGTCCTTCAGTGTGAATGGCACTCTTCGCGGCTTGAGTCTGATCGGCCGGATGTCGGGATCCATGTCGAATGAAACTGGGGGACCCTTGAACTTCCCGAGTCCCTTTTCAAAGTCTGCCAGGTGTGCGTTACACACCTCTGTGATCGGATCTGCCTGCACGGCGTGTATGCCCCCAATGAAAACCCTCAGGGGGCCAAACCACTGTGTTCCAAGGAGGCAACAGGTCCCGTCCCTTAAAACTACTAGGAGCAACCGTGCGGTGTGCCACTTGAATTGAACCTTAAACTCTCCCACCCCCAACACTGGGATGCTCTTTCCTTGAACATCCCGTAAGTTTGTCTTTAGAGCTCTCAGTTTGGGGCATGAATTGGTGGGAATACGCAAAAATTCCCATTGGGAGATGATAGAATACGCTGACCCTGAGTCTATCTCCATTCTAATGGGGACCCCTTGTAACTGTACCTCCACGAAGAAATGGGGTGCCTCAAGGGCACGCTGTGTACTGCCTGGTCCTGGTTGTCGGGAACTCTTCGATACACGTGGCATTCCTCCGGCTAGTTGTCGTCAAAGATCCTGCTGACTCCATCTGCTTTCTGTTGCGGCCATTCCGCCGGGCCCTTGCCCTCATCCCATTGCCGCCTGCAGACCTTGGCGATGTGGCCATGCCGCCCGCAGTTGTGGCACTCTGCCTTCCGGAATGGGTACCTGCTCCGGCCGTGAGGCACTCCGCATCCATCACAGCGGCGGTCTCCCCTGGCACGGTCCCGAACCTCGGGCCTCTTCTGTACTCGTTGCACGTCGTCGTCCTCACTGCATTTGGAGGTGGACGTGGTGGACTCGGAGGCTCCCTGCTCTCCATGGGATGAACAGCCGTGGACTGGGACCACAGACAGGGGGCCCCCAGCTGTTGCGGTCCTGGCCCAGCATACTCGCTCACCGTGTTGCACCGACTCGGTGGCTTGGGCAATTCGCAGAACTTGCTCAAAGGAGATGCCCTCATCTTTGGCCAGTAACTTTTTCTGGATGCCCTCGTCTCGCAGGCCTAGCAGGAGCCGGTCCCTCAGCGCCTCACTCAGGTGTGTTCCCCACCGGCATGGCACTGCAGCCACCCGTAGGGCTGCAACGAACTCTGCCACAGACTCACCGGCCCGCTGGTTTCGCTGTTGGAACACTAGCCTTGCCAGGAAGATGGACACCTTTGGGCGGAAATGCTTCCTCAGCTCAGTGAGGATGTCGTCAAGGAGAACCTCCCTGAGTGGCCTCAGCATCAGGAGGTTCGTAGCCAACTCCAGAGTCTCCAGGCCACACTGAGCCAGCAGATATGCTCGCCGCTGGGCTTCGTCCTCGATGCCCTCAGCGTCCATCGCGTAGAGGAACTGCTGATCAAAGAGTTCCCATCTCTCTGGCTTCGCAGTGTCGAAAGGAGCGATGTTCACTTTGCGGGATGCCATCCCACCTTCATCACCAATTTAGTGACTTGCAATGAAGGCAACGGACACAGCCGCAGCAAGGCTGAACACAACTTTATTGCATGGTAGTCAGGGTGAACATGTGGTAATGGCGGACAAACAGCTCTATTTATATTGCACTGTACATTTGAACATGCAGGTATCGCAGCCCATTGGCCCCTGCCCTGGGTGACATCATTGCGTGACACGCCCATCTTCTCCAGGTGTTGGTGTGGCAGGAAGGTTTCCCGTCATTCATGTATTTGGGGAATTTGTACCATGTGAGCTGGATGCTCGCTACTGCCACCTGTGGTCACTTAGCTCGCATCCTCAACAGCCTGTTACAATGAGTTCTTGATGAGATACAACTGGTAACAATCATTGGTTACATTCCATTAAAGATGTCTTACAGAGTTTCATAGCACTGCATTCAATACATAACAAGGAGGTTGTGAGCAATATACATAACTGGCCAAGATACTAAATTAATTGTTGCCTGGCAGTGTTTATGGTCTGTTTTGAGAATGGGATTCAATAGTGTTCAGTTACTCTTTAACATCACTACTTCTGAGAGTAGAATTATGTTGGGGGAGGGGATGACCAGTAGAAAAAAAATACCTGTAGTGTTTCCATTGTTTGTTTCAATCTCTTGCAGGGAACTTTAAGGGAACAGTTGCCTTGACAACAACAGGCTTTACAAGGTTTTGAGTTATGTGGTTTGCCAGATGTTACATACACAACAGTTTCTCTGCCACATTTCAGAGTTGCACTCCTCAGACTTAACAAGAGATCTTATGAAACTCACCCCACTTACATTTCTCCCTGGTTTTTGGAGTTCCAAATCAACTGCACTTGTTTCGACATAGCAGAATCACTATGCTAGTGATCCCAGAATTGAATTGTAGCTTATCACATTTTCATTTTGTATCCTTTTCTTCGCACACATCAGTAATGCAGACTCGGCTATGAATGGTGCAAATTTTCATTTGTTTCACTCTTGCAAGTGAGAGTAAAATATTTCAAATGTTTACGCTCTACTTGACAAGATTACAAAAGGACTTGTAAGTGCCTGCCTGCTTGTTTGCTTCTTTATTTGATTGTTTCATGTTCTTCACATGTCGAGACCTTTTCCTAATAAACTGTGGAAGTTGTTCTTGTACACAAAGAACTGTTTTTATGCAAAATATAAGGGCTTTGCTCAAAATAAAAGTCTTTGCACAAAACCCAACAGTTTTGTTAGTTTGGCAGTCAGTTTTCCACTGATGGAAAAACTGCTATCAAATTGCTCTTCTGCAGGACTGAAAACATTTGCTGCAGTTGTCAATTGTTTTTATGAGATGTCACTATGTTAAGAAACCTCTTTTGTTAGTTTCAAGAAAATTTGCAATTATTTGTCAACATCCTTGTCCAGCAATACATGCAAGGATGAACTTGCAGTGCAAAAAAAAAAAAAGAATGTGGATGTAATTGTATGACTAATTCCCACTTCCTTTTAATGATGTAATTGAAATTATGTGTCTTGAGCTGGTGCATGTTGATAATTTGCTAGGAGAAGTGTAACATGTAACATGTAAGGTAAAGGTTTCCCTTGCTTGAAAGCCAGTCATATCCGACTCTAGGGTTCAGTGCCCATCTCTGTTTGAAAGCTGAAGAGCCACCGCTGTCTGCTTCTGCAGACGTTTCTGTGGTCGTGTGGAAGGCATGACTAGACACCGGAGCACATGGAACGCTGTTACCTTCCCATCAAAGTGGTCCCTATTTATCTACTTGCAATTTCTTGCTTTTGAACTGCTAGGTTGGCAGGAGCTGGGACAAAGACGGGAGCTCATTCTGTCCTGCAGTACTTGGGAATCGAACTGCTGATCTTCTACCTCCCAGTCAGCATCTTAGCCACTTAAGCCACTGCAGTGCTCATCTCAAAATTACTAAAAGGATTTGCCCAAAGTAAACTGGATGGTAATTAATAATTATGTGTTATCAGGTTGATTCTGTAGTGACCCTTTCCAGAGTTGTCTAGGGATAGAGTACTCAGAAGCAGTTTAGCATCCCTGTCTTCTGTGGATGTTCTGAGACTGTGTAGTCTGGCTTGCCTCTTACAAGATATAGCAGAAATTGAACTCCTGAACCCTGGCTCTGAACCAAGATGCTCCTGCTCATGGAGCTATCCAGATAGCTCAAAAATGTACAGCAGAGTGGGGAAGAAAATAAATCTGTAAAATAGCAGAGCTTTGAAAAGTTCATTTTTTTTCAGCTTCAGTTCTCACAGTCTCCCAGCCAACATCCTGGCCAGAGGATTTCAGGACCATAATGGCCATACTGGCTGGAGGATTCTGGAAGATGTAGTCCAAAATATGAACTTTTCTAAACTCTGTGTAGAGCATGACTATCAGTCTTATTATAGGAGTAGTAATAGCCATAGCAAATATGCTTATATACCACCGCATAGCACTTTGAGCACTCTTTGGGTGGTTCACAGGTAATTAGCATTTTGCCCCCAACATGCTGGGTACTCCTTTTACAGACCTTGGAAGGATGGAAAGCTGAGTTCAATCTTGAGCTCATCAGGACTGAATTCAAATCGTGAACAGAGTTTTGGTGCACTACACTCCCGCTCACACACCTCTGCGCCTTGCCGCCACCAGAGGAGGAGGAGGAGGAGATGGTCCAAGCCAGGTGGGGCCACTTGGAGACTCTCGCCTGCCTTGTTTTGCCCCCCCCCCCCCCCTCCCGGAAAGGACAAAAGGCCACCGGCTCGAGACCAAAGAAGGACGCTCCCGCTTGCACACCTCTGCACCTTGCCACCACCAGAGGTGGAGGAGGAGGAGATGGTCTGCACCAGGTGGGGCCACTTGGTGACTCTTGCCTGCCTTGTTTTGCCCCACACACACACACACACACACACACACCGGAAAGGACAAAAGGCCACTGGCTTGAGACCAAAGGACGCTCCCACTTGCATACCTCTGCACCTCCAGGAGGAGGAGGAAATGGTCCGAGCCAGGTGGGGCCACTTGGAGACTCTCGCCTGCCTTGTTCTGGGCCCCTCCCACCCGGGAAATGGCTTTGCTGCTTTGTTTGATGCTTCGCCGTAATTTGAATTTGTAAAGTGTATTATTGTCTATTTTGTTTTTGTTTTTATTGTATACTGATTTACTGTGTATTTTTATCTCTGTATTGTGTTTTATTTTGTATACCTTACTAGCTGTGTATTTTTGGATTATATTGTGTACCTATTTGATGTAAAACCGCTTTGAGTCATCCGCTGGGCTGAAAAAAGTGGTATATAAATTAAACTTTATTATTATTATTATTATTATTATTATTATTATTATTATTATTATTATTATTATTATTATTATTATTATTATTATTATTATTATTATTATTATTATTATTATTATTATTATTATTACTGGAGTTTAAGCACTGTGTCATGTTATCAGCAGTGGAAACCACAGAACAAGAATCTTACATCAATAGTTACAAAAGGCAACACTTGTGCATTTTACCACCATCTTCCTATTTTCTATTTTCTGTTCTTCTGTGTCTTATATATTCTGTTTCCTGTTATGTAAAAGTTCTCAGTAATATTATTGCCGCAAAGGTCCCCTTAAATTAAAATTAATGGGAAAGAGCACTCAAGAAAATTAATTGAGCAAGAGAAGCCTTTCATACTTGAAGTGTTTGGTCAGTTCAAGTGCTCTCCATTTCAGATGTGTGTGTATTTTTCCAATAGAGTTCTGAGGATTAGGTCACAAAACTGGAGGAAATGTATTCAAGATTGTGAGCAAGTATGCCATTGGCTCAGTCAGATGAAATGTGGACTGACCTTGGCATCTTATATGAAGAATTTCAGTCATAGTTATATATTACCCCCATGGAATAAGATGCCTTTATGAAAGAATTCGTGTGACTTGAGATAAAGAGTGCTAAAAGAGAGAGAGAGAATTTCTACACCAGAATAGCTGGAGCAAAGTTTATTTCACATCACATCATAATATATTGCAGATCTGTGAAATGGAGGAGACCTGAATAAAGTTAATACTCATTTTAATTCCAGAACTTGGAAAAACAGAAGGAATGTAGAGCATCCTATCCACTTGGAAGAGTGTATAATCTGTCAGCCTATTCAGGGTCCTCAAGTGACATAGGGGAGGTTGAGATCTTCAGCTATATCCTCCTTTAATGTTGTTCCTTTCCCAGTGAGCTCCTTCCTCCATCTTCAAACTTTTTGGGCCGTGGACCAGTCACGTGGTTCAGTGCTGCCCTAATTGGTCCTGGAAGCGGAAGTTAAATGCACCCATACCCTCATTGCTTCTGGGCAGCGCAGGCTGGATGAATTGGCATCAGGGGCCTGAGCCTGCCCATAGGCTGTAGTTTGGGCACTCATTCACTAAAGGAACAGGAGTGTCAACATTGCAGCATATTTTATTTTCCCATTGAAAACAGTGAGATAAAAACACCCAACATTTGACTGTTATTCTCCATGGGTTGAGTGCTTTGGTTGTTTCACATTAAACTATGGTGCCCTTCCCAAAATCATTCCCACATCTTTGTATTAATGCATCTAAAGTTACATTAAATCTCTGTCCACAAGTGAAGGGTGAAAATAGTTGTGCGTCTTACGTGTGGCTCTAAAAGAGGAAATGTGACACTACAGAAGACACTGGTCTACAAAGAAAGGATTCATATGCTAATTGAGATGGATAGCTGTAAATTTAAAAATAATTACTCATTTAAAACAGGCAGATGACATCATAGTGGATCACCCTGTGAATTGTAAATTATTGGTCTGCTTTTATAGCTGTCCAGATGCTGCCTGTTCTTCTTTTATGTCCCGATCAAACTCTGGACTGCCAAAGTGAAGACACTTACTTTGCTTTGTCATTGCCCAAACCCAAATCCTCACCAGTACATATCTCTGAAAGACCAGTAAATGAGCTGGATTCTATGTCTCTCCACATTCACACCATGTGTAGTTGTCTACCTGCAGCCCCCACTTGATCATGTTGGTCTTGGATTTAGGGTCTCCAACCCTCAGCCTATTCAGGGTCCTCCAAGTGACATACGGGAGGTTGAGATCTACAGCTATATCCTCCTTTAATGTTGTTCCTTTCCCAGTGAGCTCCTTCCTCCATATTATAATTTGGTTTTGCTCTTTTGTACCCTCAAGAATGTTTGTTTTTGCCATTAAGCTCTTCCTGGTTCTGAGCCAGCGGATTTGATGCTCATATCCATTCAGAGGGTGTCGAGGGTCATTCTCTTGCTTAGTTCTCTCAGCATCCGCTGCTACTTCTCTCCTGATCTTCGGTGGAGTGATACCAGAAAAAGGGCATATTTTCTCAACTGGTGTAGGTTTGAGGCATCCTGCCACTTTATGCATGGCTTCATTAACAGTGATGTCAACTTGAACTACAGTAACAGAATGGCACAGAAAACGAGAAAAATAAAACCTGGGGGTTTTTTTAGTTGTTGCAAAAAGTCAATTGAACACCTACAGTATAATGCCTTGTAAGTAGCATTTTCTCCCTTTTAAAAAAATAACAACTACAGTATTTTACTGGGCTAAAAGTGTAGACAGAGTTATCCATTACTTTCCTCTTTCAAATATTGCTTAGAAGATAATGCATTATACAAGTATATTGGAAGAAGGAGGTGGAAAGATCTTTTTATTGAGTTTGTAATCATGCTTATCTCTGTCAAAGCAACTGGAGATGGACTGCCTATGGTGAAAGAAAATGATCTCTTTGATCCCTTCCAAAAAGTTTTATTAATATTGGTTCAACTTAGTATCTCAGGTTTTTCAGATTTCTGCCCCAAATAGAACAGATATTTACATTTCCCAAGAAGATCTAATTCCTGATACTTGCTGATCTGCTGAAAGAAGTTTCGTTAGAAGATAATATCTATAGTTTTGAAAAGAGTTTGTGATGTTTTGAGAGCAATTCTTTGTACATAACCCTATTCTCTCCTTTCTTTTTTCATGGAATCATTGCATCATATGCTTTATAGACATCCAGTGGTACAAAAAGTTACCTGCATGACTGTTATGTATGTTAACTGTGTTTTCTGACAGGAGCGGAATGTATTTTTTCTCATGTATCTATTCTTATGTAAATAAGTGGATCGAAAATGTGCACACTCTGTTAGCCAATGGGCTTGTTGTATTATTGTTACTGTTACTGTTTATAGTGTATATAAGTCCAGGTTTTTCCCCACCCAAACTGTATTCAAACCCCACTAATAAAGAGCTGAATTTCACTACTTCACTCGTCTGCTTCTTCATTCCCTGAACACGAAAATGACAAAAAATAGTTCTTTGGCTAAATGATAGAATACAAAGCATTGGGCATCCCTGATGCATCCCTTACATGGATATATCATGGATTTCAAGAAAATAATGCATATTTTGTTGCATCCTTCCACAATCTGGGTCTGGAATCATAATTAGATGAATGTACAGTAATTTACAAACAAAATTCTGTGCTTGGCAGGAAATCTTTAGTCTGTAAATAGTAAGATTGTCCTTCTGTCCTTGTACGACTAGTGAAAGATGGCCTTCAAGCTCAAAAGGATCTGACTCTATACACAATCCAGTGTATGACACATGACATCCAAAAATCTAGGAAGCGGACACTGATTTCCCTGTTGGGCATGACCTGTCTGTGTGCGATAAACCAGAACTGTAAACTCACAGCTTTTCTACAGTTCTGCACCACAAAGATGAAACTGACCTGAGTTAAAAGGAAGCAAAATTTCACCTTTAATTTTGAAGCTGTACCAAAACCTGGTTCAGTAATCATATGCTATTTTTAAAGGCTAGGTAGCTTCCATAAGAAATTGGCATTTGGTGATGGAGAAGGGAAATTAGTTCTGTAAAATCCTAACTCCACAAAGGTGATTGTTCTACTTTCAAAGCAGCCTGAGTCTTGAGACTCTCCACTTGCCCTCTTCTTAACATCCCACAGCTCATGATGAAAGGGCTTTTGCTTGTAGGTCATCTGCTTCTGTTATTACCATTAAGGAGACTTTTTAATGTATGTTTTGAAGTGTGAACGGGGGGGGGGGGATGTTGCTTTGGAATGGTGAAGCATCTGGACGCTGCAGAGTCTCTTCTGTAATTTCTTGTCTCCAACATTATTGATTCCAACAGCCAAAGCAGAGAAGTTCACGGTTGAATTGAAGGAGTGGTGGTGGGGGATTGCTTTTTGATAATAGCACATATTCTGCACTAACTTTAAACATGAGAATTATGTTTGGGATAGGACCCAAAACCAGGAGTACTTGTCCTCTCCTTATAAGGCAACTTATAAAAGCTTGGGGTAAGAGTTAGCTTACTCTGGGGAATTGGCTCAGTAGGGAAAATGTACTTACTACAATGTCACTTCTGTGTTCCAGTCCCCCAAATCTTCCTCCATATACTTACAGTATTAAGATGGGAAGGGAGAGAGATTTCAAAAAACCAGTAACACATATCTCCACTCCAGTGTGATTTTCAATTTTTAAAAATGGTGCACATTATTCATTTTTAAAGAAATATTTCTATCCTGTTGATTTCAACCCTTTACATCCTCACATATCTTCTTTTGAGATCAACAGGACTTGGCTAGATACTATCCTTAAATTATTAGCAATTTCCTTCAATAATTACCAGTGGTTACTTTTTTTCCTCTTGATTTTTTTTTCTGGCGTGGGCAAAATCACATTGGAAGGTAGGGATAGATAGGACATATTACTGTATTAATCAGCACTTTCAAAAAATAATAAGGGCATTTCCTCCATTTTTCCTTTTTAACCTAGCCATTTGTTTAGCTCAAAACCTCATGAGATATTAACAAGATGGGGAAGAGATTATTCACAATTCTGGAGATAAACCTTGTGCAGCTAACACAAACTTTGAGAACAATCATTTTGTAGATATTGGAGGAGAGTTTTGAGAGTCCCCTGCACAGCAAGGAGAACAAATAGGTCAATCTTAGAAGAAATCAACCCTGACTGCTCCTTAGAAGATCAAATAGTAAAGTTGAAGCTAAAGTACTTTGGACATCAAATGAGAAGAGAGGATTCACTTGAGAAAGCCTTGATGCTGAGAAAGGTTGAGGGCAAAAGAAGAAGTGGGCAGCCAAAAATCAGATGGCTAGATGGTAATGTTGATGCAATGGGCACAGAGCTGGGTGGGTTGAGGAGAATGGTGGAGGATAGGGCTGTCTGGCGTGTGGTGGTCCATGGGGTCGTGAAGGGTCGGAATCGACTGTGCAACTGAATAACAACAAAGATATTGTCTACTTCTCATTGTTTCTGCAAGAAAAGCATTGGATCTCAAAGCATCCAATTCTACAAGTTATCTTGGTTTCTTGTTTTAGTGTTTTTCCAGGCTTAAACTCCTAAAGCATACAAAGCAACATGAACCGATATGCACCAGAAGGCTTGACTCTAGCTGGGGTGTATGACAGATGTCTCTTTATCTCTTCAGTACTTTGCAAACCTTTAAAAAAAGTTGGGATGGTTTCTAAATGCAAACTCTAAGATGGATTGTCTTTCATTATAGCCATGACATACTTTCAGGTCTTTGTCAAAAAATTGTCCCCAAGACTAAGATAAATTTGAAGGGAAATGTTGCAAGGGAAATTCTAATTTGAATGTGTTCTGACTTGATCAAACCAGATATGATGTGATATGATATGATATTATAATATATTAACCAGTATCCTGTTCCATTGCTCTTACAACACAACAGAAATGATATCACTGGAAATGGCAGGTTGCCATTAATTAAAGAGCTCCAGCATTTTATTTTGGGATGTGTACAATTTCATTTTATTTCACACAGTGGTAATCTGCCACTGTCAGTGATATCACTATCATTATATAGACAGAGGTACGCAATAGGCTATTGGCCAATATAGCATAATATCATCTATTAGGTAAAGGTGAAAGTCATCCGTGCTCAAAATCCAGTTATGTCCAACTCTAGGGTTCAGTACTCATCTCTGTTTATAGCCAAGAGGCCAGAGCTGTCTGCAGGAATAGAACATCAGGGGTAACACACACACACACACACACACACACACACACACACACACACACACACACACACACACACACACACACACACCATCCCTGGCCATAAAAGATAAGGCAAGAGTTCATGCCACTGCATGTTGAACTGCCCCCGCCAACGGAGGGCAGCCAAAGGTTGGAGACCCAGTTGGTGGCTCATCGGAAGTGTGGCAGCTCACTCCCAGACCCAGTAAAGGTAAACATACCCAACCAGCAGGACCCTCAGCCTCCTGGGTGGAACATGCAGCTCTGCAAAAAAGAAATGAAAAGAAAAGGCAGGGGGAGTGCAAGAGATAAGGTCGAGACAATATAAAAAAGGAAGAAAGATATAACAGGTTAGAAACCCTGGAAAACCAGCACTGTCCAGTGACCAAGAGAAACCCAAACCCCCAGTGTGCTGGGGCAGGGCCCGAACCAAGTAAACGAGCAAATAATTAAGCAATTATTCTTATATACCTTCCCAAAGAACTTAGTGGACCCTCTGGGCAGATCACAGTGTAATTAGCATCCACCCCCACCCCAAATATGCTGGGTACTCATTTTACCAACCTCAGAAGGATGGAAGTCTTAGTCAACCTAGAGTCCTGGTCAGGATCAAACTCGCAATGGCCTGGCTGCAGTACAACAGTTTAACCACTGCAGCACCAGGGCTCTTCTGGAAGGGCACCAGGAAAAGCACAGGGAGGAGGAGAGGGGGGTCTCACACACACACACACACACACACACACACACACACACACACACACAAGTGAAAAGAAGTGAGGCCAGTGCACAGAGCAATTAGGGAATTCAGGTCCGGCCGAATCAGGGGCAGTAACACCTGGCCTTACGCTACCCACATGAACCTCCCAGGCAAAAGGGATAGCCTGAGCCACCAATCAGGGAAACAGGAAAAGTAGTGCTCCAGGTGGCATGAGCCCAGAACAAAACCATCCAAGCCCGGATCATTGCCGCTGGACCCAACCTTGGACCAAAAAAGGTAAGGCGTCGAAAACAAAAATGGGAACCAGGTAATAGAAATGAAAAATGTGGAAGGGGTATCTCGGGGCACAAAATTATAAAAGAGATACTCCAGAAAAGGAAAAAATGGGATGCTTTCCAGTCCAGCCCCCAAATCCCCCTGAAAGTGAGTGGGGCATCCACAACACAGTGGACTGGGTGCAAACAGTGGGGCACAAAAAGAAGGAGGTGCAGGCAGGCACCTGGCAAAGGGTGGATGTGAGAAGAGAGGTATGGGAGGGGACTGGGCAAAGATCCCCTTGTGTTGAATTAACCAATACACACCCTGAGAAAGATCGTGGGGTCCCCCAAGTTCTTGAGAATACCAACAGCACACATCCTTGTTGATCTCCTCTTGGAGAGAAGCCAGGATGGGATGCACCCACCCACACGCAGTGGAAGTCCTAGCCAGAGTGAAATGGGCATCAGAAGCCTGGGCACTTCCAGGAATACCTCCACCAGGCACAGAGGCATATGCTCCCCTAACAGCTGTCGCAATTAGAGATGGAGGCCATCAGGGAGGAGTTGCCGGCCAACGTGGTGTGGCGGGAACGCCGCACAGCACCTGGGTATCTGCAGGACCTGCGGACCATTTGAGCTCCTCCAAGAGAGCCAGGATGTGTCCTAGCTCAGGATTCTGAAAGCCAGGGGTAGCCAATGGAGGTCCAGTTCCATGCTGACAGCCCTGGCGAGGCTGGGGCAAAGAAGGCTGGGAGGGATCCATATGAAGCAGCAAAAGTGAAAGACAACAGCAGGAGGGAAACATGCAGTGCTGTTTCCCTGTCTGGTTAAGAAGGGCAAGGTTGGGGGGAACCATCCTTAAATAGGGTACGGCTCTGCCCCACAACACCAGGAACAAAAAGGGCACCAAAAACAGTGTCCTCCTCCCTGGGGCAGCAGGGCAAAGTGCTGCCCTTTGGGCTGTGACCCTTCTATGAAGTAGAAGGCTAATTTTGCTCTTACTATGGTTGCTTGAGGAATTCAGTTTCTCAGTATTGATACAAAAATTGATCCACACATCCTAAACTTTAAAAAAATTACCATCATCTATGGCTTTGTACACCCTCTGAAAGTTCCAATACTGTATATATTTTGTAAACATGCTGAGATACACTTAGGAATTTCCAGAGGAGTGGAGAGACTATCTGATATGGACTGAAGCATAAATTCATTTCAGAAGGGAAGCCAGTGCCTTAATAAGCTTGAACTTTACGAATTCACACATCCTTGGTAGAAAAGGGTACACCTGTCAGTCAGTTAGCTTCTCTACTTCCCACACAACCTCACACCTTGTTTAAATTAAAAGCAAAGCTGCACCACCTGTCATTCTGTAAACCTTTAGGATGGTCCCACTTCAGTTCTTTTTACTTTGGAGGCAAGCCAACTTCACATCAGAATCTCTCAGATGTAGTCCCATCCAACTCACATTCAGCCAAACATTTCCTTTCTCAAATAAATTTCTTCTCAAAATTACCTCAGAATGAAAGTTTCAAATATATATATATGATCTTACTGATTGTTCAAGGCAATAACCAATCAGTATTTATTTATTTACTAGCATATTTTTGCCCGTCGTTGCAGGGCATTTTTAATATGTGTGTTGGTGGCTAGGGGTGTTTTTGGATGTGCACAACCCCCCACCCCCCAAATAAAATTCCACTCCAAACACCAACATATACATTAAAAATTCCTGGCAAGGCAGGAGTGTCGTGTGTGTGTGTGTGTGTGTGTGTGTGTGTGTGTGTGTGTGTTTGTGTGTGTGTGTGTGTGTGTGTGTGTGTGTGTGAGAGAGAGAGAGAGAGAGAGAGAGAGAAGCAGTGTGTGAGAGAGAGAAAGAGAAAGAGAGAGTGACAGATAGTTAGAGTAGACCACCAGAGGGGGTTAGTGAATTAGATAGAGCGAGGGAGGAGACAGGAGACAGAGGAGACAGGAGAGGAGGGTGGAAGCTACCTGCTGAGGCTGCATGCAGGTAAGTTGTGAGGGAAGGTTTGTCTGCGAGTGGGCAGTTGGGGTGTTTTTGGGGTGTGTGCAAACCTCCTCCCAAAAAAAAAACCCTCAACCACCAACACACAGATAATAATTGGCCAGCAAGGCAGGGGTGGTGTGTGTGTGTGTGTGTGTGAGTGAGTGAGAGAGAGAGAGAGAGAGAGAGAATGACACCCCTGCCTTGACGGGCAATAGTGAGATGGGTTAAGGGGTGGGGGTGGGGCAAGGTGGTGGGGTGAGTGGGGTGAGTGGGCAGCGTGGGCGCTTGGCCCGTGCTCCCATCCCCCACTCCCAAACCCCCACCTCATGTACCCTTCTTTGTCGTTTGGGTCTTCCCCCCCAGCGCGGCCTTCTTCGTTGGGAGGCGCACCAGCATCTCCTTCATCCCTGCAGGCATCGAGGCCATGTCATCTGTTCTGCTAGAGCTGGTGCTGCAGCCTCTACCTCCTCCTGCATGCGGCACTATCAAGGCGACGGGGAGGGTGGTGGTGAATCCTTCGCGTTCCCCACCACCCACAACCCAGCAGGCGAGGCCTGGCCGGCCTTGGGAAGCCTCATGCTTCTGGGAGTTTATATTTCTGTGAGAGGAAATGCGGCCCCTGTGCATCCTGGGTGGTATAGGTCTTTGGGTAGGCGACCCCCATTGGGAAGAATGGGGAATGGGACTACAGCTTCTAGTGGTCTCTCCTCAAACTCAGTTGTGAAACCGCCTCCTCGGAGGGGCACGCTGTCCCCGAACACAAAGGCCGCTGGGAGCTGTAGTCCTGCTGTCCATTAGTCTCAATGGGGGCTGGCCACCCAAGGAACTACGATCCCCAAGATGCACCAAGGCTGCTCTTCCGTTGCTGTTTGGTTTCTGCCGGCCGGCAGGGGTGGGGAGCTTTGTGGCCTATTTTCGGGGTGGCAAACCCCGAAATGGGCTGCTGCTCCCCCATGCCAGCCACCCTCGGCACCCAAGGTAGGCAGGTGCTAGGTTCTGGGGCAGTGGGTGCCACGGTGTCATGGCGCATGAGTAACAAGGGCCACGACACCTTGGTTTTAGATATAGAATTATTATTATTTTCTGTAATCTTGCATTACAACACTTGCCCCACTTCACCTCCAAAATGGTAAATGCATCCTGTTCTGGCTTTCTCTCTTTCCCTTTCACTAACACATAATCCAAGAATTCTCCCCATTTTTCTTAATCCCTTTTAAACTTTAATTCCACATGTTACTTTCTCATTAACAGCTATATTCCATATCTCTGTAAACCAATCATTAAGATCAAAATCTACTTTCCATATTTTTAACTGTAATCAATCTTACTTCTGTAACAAATATTATACTCTCTCTCTCTTATTTTTCTTATTTTTTTTGTCATTCTAATTGTATATTTCCAAAACTGGATAGTAATGCTATTCTGGGACAAAGTTCCAAGTTAAAAGACAATATCTCATTAATCTCTATGAAAATCTTTTTCTATATTTTCTTCATGATTTTACATTCTAATTATAAATGAAGATACTTCTAATTTCTTGTTTACATCTCCAACAATTTTAGAGTATTTTAAATTATGACAACATAACCCTACTGGAGTCAAATACCATTTCCAAATTGTTGTATAACAATTCTGTTTAATTTTAATAGACATATATTTCATAATGCTTTGTTTCTATATCTTAACCCGGTGGTGGCAAACCTTTTAGAGACCAAGTGCCCAAACTCAAAAGGTTGCACTGCCGAGGGGTGGGGCAAACTCTGTATTGGGGGAGGGAGGAAGCACTCCCATTGGCCTGATGGGCAGAGGGGTGGGGTGAACTCTATGCTGAGGGAGGGAAGATGTGCACCAATTGGGCTGCTGGGCAGGGGGCTGGGGTGAACTCTGTGCTGGGGCGATGGTGCACATTCCCACAGAAAGGTCTCTGACTGCCCCCTCTGGCAGGTGTGCCATAGATTCGCCACCACTGTCTTAGCCCATTCCTCCTCTTTAATATTGCTTTCCAAATTTGTCTCCATATTTATTCTAGGAGCTGTTGTTCTCCCGCATATTCAATCAATATTTTAAATATTTTACTTACTAATCCCTTTGTTGTTTATTTATTTCATTCTGTTATATCTGACTTATTGATTCCTCAAATTCTGTTGTCTACAATTTCCTTATTGTTTTACCCTACCTCTGTTCCACTTCTCCAGCTGTAATATACCAAGATACTTTACCCTCCTCAAATATTTCCTTATGTGATCACTATGAGAAATTTAAATTAATCATTCCTTCAATCTTATTACCTTGGCTCTTTCCAAAACCTTTATTAATCCCGCTTTAAAATTATCTGGAAATTTCTCTACATCCATGATTCAAATCAATGGTGATATTCCTGGACTAATGTTTTATATTTACACCAAATTTAAAGAATGTTACTATAGAATGGGGTTGTATATCTTTTTAAATCTTATTTTAAAACCATACTTTTGTACTATCCCCCCTTTCATATAGTTCTATATTTCCAAATCAACTCTTTTGATCTTGTTGATCTTGCCTACTTAATATTTTTTTATATATTTGGAATAGCTAATCCTCCTTCCTTTTGGGCTACATACCATTTTTTTTTACTTATTCTTTTCTCTCCATTACAAAAAATATTTATTTTGCCATTGTTTTAATTCTCCTTCAATTAATTTTATGGTAGCATCTAGAACAAAAAGCTTATTATTGAATATTATTCAATATGATAATATTTTCATTTTAAATACTGCTATCCTATCCCTACTAAAATAATTATTTGGCTGACATTGCTTCTTTGTTAGTACTAGCAAATAAACAAAATAAGGAAATACAACATCAAACCCATCCATTTTATGGACACTAACCCCTTAGACCAGGGGTTCCCAACCTTTTTGTGTTGCGGGCCAGACCATGCTCCTGGACAGCCAGCCACATGGTACCTCCCACCATAAATGGTGCCATAAAATGTTTCTGCAGCCATCATAAACACATTTATGACAGCCGTGGGTGTATTTATGGCAGCATTTATGTCAGGTGTTTGCGCGTTTATGCATGCACAGGTGCATTATATGGCTGTCATAAATGTGTCTGCTTCCACTTTCCAGTAGTGGTGAGGGCAGCAGCAGGCCACATGAAACGGTGCCGTGAGCCAGTCCTGCCTTAGACAATGGCTAAAATTAATGGAATATTTTCTGCACAACTCTGAAGCACTAAATATTGAAGTGGAAGAGGCTAGGTTAAATCTATGAAAAGCAAACAACACATCTTTCTGAATGGATGAATGCTGAAGAATATCTCACACCAGAACAAGGTTCTGGCTGGACCATCTGAAACTCACTTGATAGACTTCAAAGAGAAGTAGGAAGCTCAAAGAATAATCAAGTAAAATGGGGCTAATGCAAGCGCGGCGCCAAAATGGCCGCCGCGCTCTTTGCGGGCCCCCCCCACAGGACAGAGAATCCGGGTAGTTAGGGGCGTGGCCAGCTCCCTTATAAAAGGGGTGGCCACGAGGCAGCCGAGCTGCCATTTTACCTCAGCGACGGAGCGGAGAAGTCTTTTCCCCTGTGTCTACGTCGCTCTTTAGCTTACCGGGAAGCCTTTTGGTAGCGATTCTTCCTTTTCGGCTTCCCTTTGCTTCAGTAGAGATGCCTTCGAAGAAGAAGGCAGCTTCGAGTGCGGCTCGCGCTGTTAGGAGGCGCAACCCAGGTCGGAGGACCGCGGTGCCGCCTCCTCAGCAGCCGCCTTCGCAGGCCCCGGCCGGGGCTGGCGGAATGGGGTCTATTGCCCCTTGGCCCGGAGTGGGCGAACAGAATACGGGCGCGGAAGGGGTTCCGGCCCGCGGCCCGCGAGCGGTGGACACCGCTCCTGCACCTGCCCACCCTGTTGGGCCTGCTGCTCTTGGGTCGCAGCCTCCCCCTGGGCCCTCTAGCCTTGGGGGGGGGGGTGCGGCCCCCTGCCTTGGCAGGTTTCTCCACCGACCCTGCCGGGCTTCGGTGCTGGCCAATGGCCATATTCGGGTCCTGGGGTACAGGGACCTGTACCCACGCCTGGACCGGGCCGGCCGGCCGGCCCTTGGCCCCAGGTCGACGTGACAGCCTTACTGGCCCGTATTGCGGCCCTGGAAGCGTCGTTGGCTCGGGCCAGTCAGGCGGGGGCCCCCTTTGGGGTCCCTTTTGCGGCGCTGTCGGCAGGAGGACAACAGCCGACAGGCAGGGTTGAGCTGCAGCAGGCGCGTGGCGCGGTTTCGGCCACTGCCTCGCAGCTCCCCAGTCAGCAGCCAGGTGCGGGTCAGGCCCCGGTGATGAGCTCTACGTCGGTCGTGAGCTCCGACGCCCCCAGTGGGCCGGAACCCCCGGTGGGGGCGGCCCGCGGGGGCGCAGCATGTGAGTATACGGTGCAAGCGAGTACATCCACACACATTCCCAATATGGGGGGGGGCTTTTCAATGGCCTTGGCCTCGCGCGGGTGGTGCGGGGGCCACGCTGTCGGCACCCCACCCGGCGACGACGACTGCCACCATGGGCACTGGGGTGGGTACTTGTTCTTACACTGCGGGGAATGTTCTGGGGGTGGCTGGGCTAGCTCAGGCCCCTTTTCCTATGGCTGCGGTGCCTTTTTCGGCTTTGCCGACGGCGGGGTATTCCTTGCCACTGGGTGATCACTTGGCACAGACTACCAGAGAAAAGATATGGCGGGGGGAGTATGTAGATATCTTCTCACTCCTGAACAGAGAGCCCACCAAGGAGGAAAGGGAGGGACAGGATGAGAAGGACAAGGAGCAGGCACGTCGCCGTAAGCCGCCACGTACCTGGGCCAACTGGCTCCCTGCTTATTTAATATACATGGCGGTGTACTTGAGGGCGCGGCCGGATTTGGCTATTCCCATGGTCCAATATTTGGACAACATATATAGGGCGATGGTTGATTTCCCAGGCCCCTCGTGGTTAGCCTATGACGAGGAATTCCGTATGAGGATTCCCCTTCACCCCGAGATGAGATGGGACGAGCCGTGCCAGAGGCTTTGGCTTTTGTACATGACGCCCACACGCCCCGCCCCGGGGGACAGATACCATTGTGGACATGCGGTCCAGCGAGCAGCTCCGGCGCGGGTTACCCGCCAAGCAGCGGGGCAGGGGGTTCCAGCCCGCCTGCTGTGCTGGACTTTCTCGTCCAATGGTTCCTGTAATAGGAAGAATTGCAAGTACAGGCATGAGTGTCCCACATGTTCGGGCCCCCACGCAGCCTCCGCCTGTCCCAGGCCTGGAGGGACACGGGGCAGAGGGAGGGGCGGACAGTGGGCTGGCAAGACTGCCACGGATGGAGCTGGTTCTCCAAAAGGCCCCCTCCCCAATTAATGTGGACATGCTGGAGCGTTGGCTCGCATCGTACCCGAAGGGGGAGGATGGGGAGTATCTCCTTCAGGGTTTTAGGCAGGGATTCCGTATCCCTTTCATGGGTGATAGGTCCCCTCAGGATGCCCCTAACCTTTTATCCCTCAGAGGGAGGGAGGACGTGGCTGCGGCCAGCATTAAAAAGGAGTTAGATGCGGGCAGGGTCGCTGGACCTTTCCCTGCACCCCCGTTTCCCAATCTTAAGGAGTCGCCACTGGGCTTGGTCCCCAAAAAGTCCCTAGGCGAGTTTCGCCTTATTCATCATTTGTCCTACCCAGCCGGCCGATCGGTCAATGATGCTATCCCTGATGACCTTTGTTCAGTCAGGTATACATCGTTTGACCAGGCGCTGCGCATGGTGCGCTCTTGTGGCCCGGGTGCCCTGCTGGCCAAGTGTGACATTAAGTCGGCTTTTCGCCTTTTGCTAGTGCATCCGGGCGACTTTGAGTTGCTGGGTTTCAAATTTAAGGGTGAATATTATTTTGATAAGGCCATGCCTTTTGGCTGTTCCATATCATGTTCGGCCTTCGAGCGTTTTAGTACCTTCCTAGAGTGGGCTTTCGTCCGCAGGTCAGGGTCTCGGTCTGTAGCCCATTACCTGGATGACTTTTTATTCGGGGGTGAACGGGGCTGGGACACGTGCACACGTCTCCTCAACACATTTCAGACGCTAATGGAGGAACTTGGTGTCCCTTTAGCGCCCGAAAAGACCGAAGGCCCATCTACCAAGCTAGTATTCCTGGGGGTGGAGATTGACACAGTAGCGCAGGCTTCTAGGTTGCCGGGCGATAAGGTGTCCAGGATAGTGGCCCTTATCTCGGATTTGCTGGCCAAGCGCAAGGCATCACTGAGGGAACTGCAGGTGCTACATGGTCACCTCAATTTCGCTTGCAGGGTGGTCGCACCGGGCAGAGCTTTTGCCCGGCGCTTATGCGACGCCATGGCAGGGTTATCCAGGCCCCACCATAGAGTTAGGCTTACCCGGGGTATCAGGGCAGACATGTTTGTTTGGTTGCAATTCCTGAGGGAGTTCAATGGGGTCTCATTTTGGAGGTCTGACCTCCTGGCATCCCCCAATTTTCAGATCCAGTCTGATGCCTCAGGATCCCTGGGTTATGGGATGTACTTCAATGGGAAGTGGGCCTATGGTGGGTGGCCACCGGCCTGGGCAGGCACGGATCGCCTGCGGGATCTCACATACCTGGAATTTTTCCCTATTCTGGGGGCTTTGATGCTATGGGGCGAGCAGTGGGCTAATTCGGTTGTGCATTTCTGGTGTGACAATGCTGCTGTTGTCCACATTGTCAATGCACAGACTTCCAAATCGCCCAGGGTCATGGAACTAGTGCGCCATTTTGTGTTGCGCTGCCTGCGCCTCAATGTCTTGTTCAGGGCCAGGCATGTTCCAGGGATTAATAATGATATTGCTGACGCTTTGTCCCGCCTGCAGATCTCCCGGTTCCGCGCCTTGGCCCCGGATGTGGAGGAATTTCCCTCGCCACTCCCGGACGAGATGTGGACTATTGGCAAGGAGAGGTGAACCGGGCGATTGGCCTGTCACTAGCGCCACGCACGCGTAAGGCGTATCAACAAGCATTCAATTCTTACAGAGCATTTTCTGCTCAATTTCACCTGCCAGAGACCTGGCCTATCCCGGTGGACCATGTTCTGCGGTTCATGGTTCACCTGCATGCACAGGGCCTCGCACCTCGCACCATAGCATCCAAGCTCTCGGCGTTGGCTTTTATGGCCAAAGTGGGAGGTCATGTGGACAGCACCTCTGACTTCCGTGTGAGACATGTTTTGGAGGGGTGGGTGCGCGAGCGCGGGCGTTGCCCGGACGACCGGCACCCTATTTCCCCAGGGGTTCTTACCCAGTTGGCCCGGGGCTGGCCAGGCCTCTGTTTTGATCATTATGAGGCAGCCCTTTTCCATGCAGCCACAACGGTGGCATTTTTTGGAGCGCTCCGCATCAGCGAACTTGTGATGCTGTCTAAGGCGGATGCAAGTTGTAGGGCACTGGAACTCGAAGATGTCTATGTCGCCAAAGACTGGGCTCAGTTGAGGATACGCTCCTCTAAAACAGATCAGCATGGTGTAGGCAGTGGTGTAAGACTGCTACGGTGTTCTTTGGCAGACATCTGTCCGGTTGGTGCCCTACAGGAGTACCTGGCACTGCGTGGCATGCACCACGGCCCGTTTTTCTGTCACCAAGATGGGTCTCCCCTTACTAAATTTCAGTTTTGGAAGGTGACAGGCAGAGCCCTCATCAGGGTGGGCCTACCAGGTGCCCGTTATGGCACACATTCATTCCGTATTGGTGCAGCCTCTACAGCAGCTGCTTTTGGGTACTCTGGGGCTGACATACGTAGCATGGGGAGGTGGGGCTCGCAATGTTTTCAGTTTTATGTGCGCCCACTCCCGCCATGAGTACCAATCCAGTCACCTAACCGCCTTTTTTCTCAATTTTCTTACAGACCCTGGGTGTCGTATTACACCGGTGACAGTATGGCTGGTGGGCCACAGCTATGTGCACAGGGCAGCGCGTTACGCTGCGGCGACAGAGTGGGGACCCCGACTGGGACTGGGTGAACACGCCAGTCTCACATGGCATGGTAAGCCTGGGATGTTATGGCGGGAGCTGCGGCCTTTCCTTTTTTCTGGCCTGGGTGCTGACCCGCCTGACATTCTCATCATCCACATGGGGGGCAATGATTTGGGCCAGGTCACCGGCTTATCGCTCAAGCATGCGATTTGCGAGGACCTCGCCTACTTGCATTATGTCTGGCCTGCCACAACCCTGGTTTGGTCGGACATTGTCCCGCGACATTCTTATAGAGGGGGCGTTAACCTCCTGGCCCTTGACCGCGCTAGGCGCACGGTCAATAGGGCGGTGGCGCGGTTTCTTGCCGACAGGGCTTGGGGACGGGTCAGTCATCACCCCGCTATTAGCCTACAAAATTATGACTTGTACGCAGGGGATGGGGTCCATCTGTCGCGAGGAGGTATGGACCTCCTGTTGGGTGATTGGCGAGCAGGCCTGTTGACCGAGCTGACGGTCTGGGGGGGGCCTCAGGCCTTCTTTGAAGCCCCTCCGTGTGGCGGGTAGCACTGGTAAGGTAAACAGTATGACCCACAGGTATCCGGCAGGTTCGCAATTGTCTGGACAACACTAGACAGGAATAAATTAGTTAAACGTTGTCCGGTCAACGATGAACCAGGCGACGGGGTGATGACGATAGCTAACCAGCATGCATCACCCCGTGATTTCACGGATACGCGTCAGAGGGTGGGGTCATGAGTTAGATATTGACTACGGTCAACAATTTGTTTGTTGTCAACAAACAAATTGATACAAATTGATACATTGTAACCAACTGCCGTTGGCAATTTTGGGGTGGTACCTTACCAGTGTTACTTCGGCCTGCTTGCCTTAAGAATTATGATTGGTCGTTTTACCAATACAAATTTATAATTCGGACTAGGGCATTGAATCAATAAATGTGGCCCGATGCTGTTATCCACTTTCAATGTTGTCTGTGTCCGTTATTGGGGGGTGCGCCTGCAAAGGACAAATTTTCTGTGTGGAGAAATACAGTCACAGCAGCACTTACATGTATGCAATTTATACCCTACTACATATACAAAATCATCATCATCATTGTCATCATCATCATCATCATAGAAATGTAGAGTGAGAAGGGACCCTATGGATCATCAAGGCCAACCCTTGTCAAGAAGATATATTGTATTTTCTGGAGTATAAGACTACTTTTTAACCCCGAAAAATCTGTGCCAAAGTTGGGGGTCGTCTTATAGGACAGGTCCTTAACTGCAGCTTGTTTCCTCTTGCTTCATATGTCCGGCGCATATGGTGGGGGGTGCCGCGGCCGAGTCCCTGCTCTGTGTGGGGAGTATGAAGCAAGGGGAAGCAAGCTGCACACATCTTCCTGTACCTCAAGGAGGAGAACGTGAGCGTGGATTGGCTCTCCACCAGAACCTGCCCATTCGACTCAGAGGGCTGCGCGTCTTCGGGTTGAGTGTGGGTTAATTTTTATTTGGTGTGCATTGGAAGAGGGTCAGTCTTATACAGCAAGTATATTCCAAACTCCATATTTTAACTGGAAAAGTTGGGGGTCGTATTATACACCCAGTCGTCTTATACGACGGAAAATATGGTAGTAAGGATCCCAGTAAATGGCCAAGATAGCACTATTGAAGTGGTCAAAAAAAGTCTAAGCATTTTAACATTTTAATTTAATTTGAATGTTATCTATATTTCATATACATCTATAATTTTAAATTGTGCAACACTATGGTATGAAAAAGAAAGACAAGTCATTGCCCAAGTGAAGACCTTGCATGTAAAGAAGTGTTGCTTATCCCTGAGGTAGGAAACTTTTCAAGGCAATTCTGGTCACCAAAAGTCCCACAATGAAGAAAGAGATGCAATGTGCTTGTATTGATCCAAACCTTCAGTCATCATGAGGCAGTGGTCTCATTGCCTCTGGCAATAAAATGTGCCTCTGTACAAATAACCTTGGAGTTATTCTACTGCAGGGGTGTCCAAACTATGGCCTGTGGGCCGAATCTGGGCCTGACACCAATTCATCTAGCCCGCAACACCCTTATCGCTCCCGCAGGTGGAAGTAAAACGTGCCCATATGGGGTGCATTTTACTTCCACTTCTGGGAGTGATGAGGGCATCACAGGCCGGATGAATTGGTGTTAGGAGCCAGATCCAGCCTGTAGGTGATAGTGACCGGCCCCCTGAACTACATAATCAGGCCACAGCCTGAAAATTTTGGGCACCCCTGTTCTAGTGTGTATTCTACTATATTCAAAGAGGTGAATTCAAGCATCCTTTACATAAGCAAGTGTTGGATTTAGAAAGTAAAATGGGTTTCATCATTTCAGACTACAGGTAGGGGACAACACCTTTGAATGTACATGTGTTTGTTGTTTGTTTGTTTGTTGCTGCTGCTTAATATCCCCTTCCTCTGTGGGTATTCTGGGGCTGTGCAGCTTTCCCAAAGCTATATGTGTTGGCTCTTCTCCTTGGACACAGTCTGGAGAGTCAAACTCTCAACCTGTTGCTCTACAGCTGGATGCCTCACTCACTGAATCCTGAGGTAAAATCCTTCCACAGCGTGAAGGGAAAGGTGGAGAGGAAACCCAGGAATCCCACATGTTTAGTCAATAATGTGAAGGGAGACATGCTTGGTGTGTGGCTGAGTAATATCAGAGTAGACCCATGCAAAGAACACTCCTGTGTGGTACTGTAAGGTGGCAATCCTGAGGGGGCACAGGAGCGGGAGTAAAGAACATGCTGTAGCTCTACCTAAGGTTTATTATATAGGTCAGTGATGGTGAACCTTGATGTAACAGAATGAATTATACCCTGTGCTTTAGCCTCTTTCAAAATGGCGATTTCAAATCAGGGGGAGATCAAATCATCCTTGCCTCATGAGTTTCCTCATGGCTTTAATGAAATGAAACCTAATGTGTGATTGACACGTCTTGCTGTAAGACCATTGGTAGGAATCCCTAAGGAGGAGGGCCAAAGGTGGACCCTGTCGGAGGAGATATAACCCAGAGACTCACGTGCACACACATGCAGACACAGAGACACTCTCTGGAATGCTGTGCTTTTAAGCTGCAAAAATGTAGAAGCTTGAGAGAAAGGTAGGCCTATGGGCTATCCCTTAGAGAACCAGTTGGCTTCATTTCCTTGCTTTGAAATGCTTCCTGATTTTTTTTTGATGGACTGTATCTTGATGTGCTTTCAATATACTTCTAAAATACCTGAAGAGACTTGGAGTGGTGGCTTGGCTCAACGCTACCTTATCTACACATATCTAATGCCTGGGTTGTCCAGCCAGAGAGCTGCAATTCAGAAGAACAATAGGGCCTACTCGAGAGTGAGGCACTGTATTTTTACAATTGGCACTCCAGGTATTCTTGGACTGCAATTACCAGAAGGCCAAGTCATTACTCCTGCTGATCAGGGCTTCTGGGAATTAAAGTTTCAGAACACCTGGAGTGCCAAGGTTAGCCTTCACTGGTATAGGTCAAGGTCAAGGTCCCACTTGATTGAAAGCCATTCATGTCCAACTCTAAGGGTTGGTGTTCATCTCCATTTACAGCCAAAGAGCCAAAGCTCTGTGCTCCTGCAAACATTACCGTTGTCATGTGGCAGGCAGATGCTAGAATGCCCAGAACACTGTCACCTATCCCACCAAGGTGGTGCCTATTTATCTATTTGCAATGTCTTGCTTTCGAACATCTAGGTTGACAGTAGCTGGGACAGACAACAGGCGCTCATTCCATTGTGCAGCACTCGGATCTCCAACTGCTGATCTGCCAACCTTCTAGTCATTAAGCTCAGAGTCTTAACCACTGAGCCACCACAGCCCTCGGGGTTTATGATTTCATTCCAAAAAGTCCTTGTGCATATATGTGCTCCTATATATTCCAAACTACTATCCCACACAGACACACCCAGCTATCAATGATTCTTTCTTTATCCACAAATTATATAAAAGAACACCAAGGCTTCTTTTCCATTATTGTGTCACCATCAGTGATCACTGGTTCATTTGTGTTTTGATCCACAAGTTTCACTATAGAGTGCAATATAGTAGCAATTTCTAAAATCATTCTTCTCCTTAGCTTATTCCTTAGGATATTTTCAGAGGAAGAGTTAATGACTAAGTACCATGAGTTGTTCTCTCAAGATTGTTTATTTTCCATTTTTGCTTCTCTGGCACTCTGGCACCTTACATTTCCTCACATTGAAAAGCTGTACAAATTTGCTAATGGGATGCAAAGCCATGTGTCAAAGGACTACTTCATACATTGCATTTGTGAGGCATATACCTTAAAATAGCCAGGATAAACCTCTGGATTTCCAGATGTTTTTGGACTATGACTCCTATAGTCCCTAATCACTGGTTATATAGGTTGGAGATACTAGGAGCTGTAGTCACAACATTTGGGATCCTAAAAGTTTGCCACCTGTCTTAAGGTCATAAAATCATAGAGTTGGAAGGTGTCATTGAGGCTATCCAACACTCTGTTTCAAGATATTTCAAGTGCACACCAAAAAAACAATTATGGAAAGTCTGAATTCTGTCAAAACATGAGTAATTGAGACTGGGGTATAGTTTATAAATGTAATTCGATTTTTTTGCCCCAACATGCATCACTCTGCACTTACTAATGTTGAAGCTCATTTGCCTCTGTTTTGCCCACTCCTCCAGTGTCAAGAGATCCCTCTGGAGCTCCTCACAATCTCTCACAGTTTTCACTACCCTGTATAATTTAGTGTCGTCAGCAAATTTGGCTACCTCCTACTTCTAGATCATTTATAAAGAGGTTGAAAAGCAGGGGTCCCAGTACTGAACCTTGGGGACCCCACTCTTTACTTCCCTCCACTTGGAGAAGTGTCCTTAGCCAGTTGCTGATCCAGGACAAGACCTGTCCCTTTATTCCATGCCTGGCAAGTTTATTCAAGAGCCTTTGGTGCGGGACCTTGTCAAAAGCCATCTGAAAGTCCAAATAAACAATGTAAACTGGATCCCCCTTAGCCACATGCTTGTTGACACTCTCAAAAAATTCCAACAGATTAGTGAGGTATGATTTGCCCTTGCAAAAGCCATGTTGGCTCTCTTTTAGCAGCACCTTCTCTTCTATGTGCCTATTAATTCTATCTTTTAGGCATAGTTAAAATCAGTAGAGGTTGTAACCCAACACAGCTGGAAAACAGCAGGCTGGGAAAGGCTGCCCTAACACTTGGTCATGGAAAGGTTTGATTTCTTTGGCATCAAATTAAAGACAAGCAATATTCATTCTAAGGAAATGATCTTTTCTTTTCAGCTGATACAGTTAAAGGGAGAAAAGCTGTGAAACTCATCAAAAGAATATGTTTCTCAACAGAGAAATCAGAACAAGGAAAATGTTAATTCTGTAATTACAGGTCAAGCTGCTTCAATTGCAGCTCTCAGTGAAACTAGTGCTTAGCTGTACATAATGTGTAGTGTAGATAAATGAAATGAAAATTAGTTCCGCAGAATGTAAACCAAGTAATTACCTCATTAAAGGCTGAAAAATATCATCCGGATTAAAAGAGAAACTTTTCTTGAGGTTCCCTTCAGTTTCAGAAATGGCACCTTCTCTGAACATTTTGCTTGGTTCCTTGGAATATTATCTTTCTCTTCTCCAAGAAGGTCAGAATACCATTTTACTCACCCAGCTATCCTGTGACGAAGATTAGTCTAAATCTAGTAATACTGATTGGTCCAAGATCAGTGAGCCTAATGGTATTGATTTGAATTAGTCTGTCTGGCCAGGTTATCCTTCTATGGTGATAGAGTAGACCATACTGCTAATGCCGAGTGTCAGGCGGTGGTTAACTAACCTGACAACCCTGAGGACTAACAGCTTTGGGTGGCAAACTCCACAGGGAAGGGTGATGGTCCCCAAATGGGTTAAATCTCACTTGAATCCATCTTGATGGAGGGTAGCAACTTCATCAATACTGGTCTGGGGCTGATGAGGACTTTGAGTGCCAAAAGGGCTCAGGACCTTTGGTGTCCAAGAATCGGAAATGACAAGCATTCAAAGTGAAATACAGCTCTTTATTGATGGGGATTTGAACACAAAATGGGTGGGCAAAACTCGGACTTATATACAATTCAGACTGATACATTTACAGGAAGAAATGATGCTGTTTGGACAATAAACATTGGTACCTTTCTTAATCCCTTAATCTGCATAAAAGAGATACAATGCACGCCTGTCATTATTCAATTTCCACGCTCTCTGAAATCTCACGATACCTCGTGATCTCTGAGATTTCGCTGCTGTCAAACAGCATTGCCGTTTGACAGCATTTTAGGCGGGAAGTTGGCAGTTTGAATATTTGTTGACTTATTTTACAACAGTTATAATACATAACATTCCTTCCCCGCTAGATACAGACAAAGTCTCCTAACAAGGATGGCGCTCTGGTTTCCCGTTTGGGTTGGACACTGGGCTGAGCCGGCTCAGGGGCTCTTAGGTCTGGCAATCCGACTAGAGAGGGTGTTTGACTACTGGGAGAGGGCTGAAAACTTGAATCAAAACCCCGTTTGTCAGTGGGAGGAGCAGGGGATTGACTAGATTACTGTAATGCGCTCTACATGGGGCTGCCCTTGATGACCATTCAGAGGCTGCAGCTGGTCCAAAATGTGGCGGCCCGGGTGGTGATGGGGTGCAGACGATATGCCAGTGCCTCACCACTACTTCGGGAGCTGCACTGGTCACTAGTTTGGCTCCAGGTGCAATTCAAGGTGCTGGTTTTGACCTTTAAAGCCCTATATGGCAGTGGGCCAGGATACCTTAGAGACCACATTGTCCCAAGAGTGTCTGCCCATCCAACCAGAGTGGACCGGAGGGGCTCTCTAATAGTGCCATCAACTAGGGGAGCACATCTATCTAGCACCCGAAGGAGGGCCTTCTCCATGTCCGCACCAACCCTCTGGAACCTCCTGCCAACAGATCTAAGACTTCAAAGAGATTTGCTGCCCTTCAGGAGAGGATTGAAGACCTGGCTGGCAGGCAGGTGTGGGGCCCTAATGGGAACATGGTCCCCGCCTGCTGGCTTATGTAAACAATTAAGAACTCTCTCTTCTTTTTTATAGTGGGTGGGATAGGTGGGTGGGATATAGGTCTTTTAAAGTGTTTTTTTTTTGTATTTTTAAAACTTGTTGTAATGCCGCCCTGAGCTGGGTTCTACCTGAGTGGGCGGCATATATAAATATGACTATTAAATTTAATTAAAATTAAAATTAAAAGAAAAATTTAACTCTGGAGGTGAAAACGACAACTGAGAGTCCCTCCTGTGTATGCTAGAAGTGGAGGGCGACTCAAAAGAATGGGGCTGATATCTGACTTGAGATTCCAGCATTTCAGGATAAAACAAGGCGGAGGTGTACTCAGCCTGAGTGGGGGGGAGCATCCTGGGGATTCTCCCTGTCCCCCGATCTCATGACTATCACTGTTAGCTGGTAGCTGGGTGTAACGTTGAAGTTCCGTGTTCCTATTGTGGGTCCATTACATGGGGTCTCAACCGGTCTGCATGCCATCTCCAGATCAGACCATTGGCTGTTTCGATTCTGTAAGCAATAGGACCAGTTTGGTCTAACACAAAACGAGGTACCCATGCAGGACCACCTGTTGCATAATTATGGCAATGGATAGGATCCCTGGCTGAGAACCCCTTCTGGTGTTGGATCCCTATATTGGTACTCCTGTCCTTCACCCTGGAGAGGTCCAACCTATCAAGCAAGGATGCAAGCTTCCTGCGCTGGAGTAATTCAGCGGGGGATAGCCCAGAAGCGAGGGGGGTGAGCCTATACATAAAGAGAAATTGACTCAATTGCAGTTCCAGATCTCCTTTCCCTATGTGCCGAAGCGCATCCTTGGTGGTGCACACCTGCTCTTCCACCTGGCCATTGGTGGCAGGGTGAAAAGGAGCAGCAGTGATGTGCCTAATAGCGTCCCTTTCCATAAAGGACTGGAACCCCCCAAATGTGAAAGTAAACGCATTGTCGGACAATAAAACATCTGGGAGCTCGAACTGGGCAAACAGCCTTCTGAGATGCATAATTGTCGTGGACGAAGTGGTGTTAGGCACACAGATAACCTCCAGCCATTTCAAGTATGAGTCCACTACCAATAAGAATAGAGCCCCCCTAAACAGTCCCACAAAGTCTATATGTAACCTGGACTACAGCCCCATGGCAGTCCCATTCCCGAGAGGGAAGATGCGGTTGCTCAGGGCGAGAACATTGGCAGCTGGCACAAGCACCGACCATCTGTTCTATGTCCTGGTCCAGTTGGGGCCACCAGAAATAACTACGGTCAATAGCCTTTGAGCAAACAATCCCTGGGTGACTAGTATGCAACAATTTCAAGACCTTTTGGCGGAGGGTGCTGGGAATAACTATTCGTTGTCCCCATAAGAGACAGCCCCGTTCAATAGACAACTCAAGACATCTGCGGTGGAATGTTTTAAATTCCTCAGCAATCGGGGACATAGGCCAGCCTTTTTGCACCCATGAAATCACCCGGGACAATACAGGGTCTTTGGCCTTGACCTTGGCAATGTCAGCTGGGACAACCGGAGGCGAGTTGAAAGCCTCAATCATTAGGACCTGGTGGTCCTGTTCAATCTTGCAATCTGGTTCCCCGACCCCAGCAGTGGCGAGTGTGACAGGGCATCAGCATGGCTGATATCCTTGCCTGGTCGATGCACTAGAGAGAAATTGTATGCATTTAAGAAAATAGCCCACGCAACATCCTTGGGGACAGGATCTGCGGCGTGGGCTTTCCATTAACAAAAAAGCCAAGGAGGGGCTTGTGGTAAGTCACAATAGTGAATGGCCTCCCATAAAGATAGTCATGAAATTTTTTAGTGCCTGCCACAATAGCCAATGCCTCCCTGTCAGTCTGAGCATAGTTCTTTTTGGGTTTAGAGAGGGAACGGGAATAGAAAGCTATGGGGGCTTCCCTCCCGTCATCTAACACATAGTATAACACAGCCCCAACACCCACAGGGGATGCATCACATACCAGAACGGCCTTTTTGTTTGGGTCGAAATGCATTAGAATTGCATCGGATGACAGTAATCACTTAAGTTCTTGGAACGCTTTCTCCTGGCCATGCTCCCAGTGCCAAACCGCATCTTTTTTCAGTAGACGGTGCAGAGGCTTGGCAACCAAGGCTTTGCGGTGGAGAAAAGTGTGATAGAAGTTAAGCAGACCCAAAGATGATTGCAATTCAGTCTTGTTGGTCAGCCTGGGAGCATAATACCTTGGGGGTAATCCTGTATCCCAGGAATTCAACCTCATTTGATAGGAACACACATTTGTCCTTTCTAAGGTGCAGACCTGCCCGCTTGAAACATGACAGCACCTTGTCGAGCGTGGCCGCAAGTTCGACGACATCCTTTGCAGTGATCAGAATGTCGTCGAAGTATGGCATGACTCCCGGTAGCTTCTTTAGATAATATTCAACTAATGCTTGGAATAACCCCATTGCTGCATTAACGCTGAACTGAAGTCTGGTGACTTTAAAGGCCCCTTTATGTGTCACAATAGTCTGTGCCGCGGCAGTGGCGGGCGTTACATTCAGTTGTTGGTAAGCCTGGGCAAGGACAAGTTTAGCAAAGCAATTTACTCCATGCAAGGAGGCAAGAAGATGGCTCACCACTGGCACAGGATATGCGTTTGGATGAATGACTTTATTTATTGTGCATTTGTAGTCTGCACATATCCTGACCTCCCCATTGCTTTTAAGCACAGTGACAATTGGTGTCTCCCACTCAGTGGAGTCCACCAGAACCAGGATGTCTTGCCTGACCAGTTTGTCCAACTCTGCTTCTATTTTGTCCTTCAGGGCAAAAGGCACCCGGTGTGGCTTCATCCTGATGGGCCAAATAGCAGGGTCAAGCTCAAAGTCAACAGGGGGCCACTTATAAAGTCCCAAACCTTTTTTGAATACCTCACGATGTGCAGCACAAACGTCCCAGATTGGGTCAGAGTCTATATCATTAATGCCAGATAGCCGGATTCCCAGGGATTCGAACCATTGTACCCCTATCAAATTGTTAGTGCCCTGCTTAACAACCGCTGGGGCAAGGTGGTGCAAATGGACTTGAAACGGACCACAAAATTACCCACCCCCTGGACTGGAATCTGGCACCCCTGCACATCCCGGAGGGAGGTCTTAAAGGACTTAAGCTTGGTTCGAGAAGCCGGGGGAATTTTCAAAAAGTCCCGTTGTGGAATGATGGAAAAAGAAGTACCTGAATCCACTTCCATTTTGAATGGAACGTCCTGGAGACTCAGGTTGGCGTAGAACTGGTTGCTGATGCTTGACACCTGGCTCTGGTCTGATGATCCCGACGAGACTTTCACAATGGACACTTCTTGTGGGTTGTGCTTGCCGTGGCTCTGAGACCCGTGTTGGCGGCACACCTTTGCAATGTGGCTGGTCTGGCTGCAGTTGTGGCACTCCATCCTGCGAAATGGGCATTTCTTCCAGTCGTGTCGAATTCCACAGCCATCGCATCTCTGGAGAGGCTTCTTGTCTTGGTCGCCGTGGTGCTCCGGATTCCTGCGGTGGACCTTCGGACCTTGTGTTCATCGTTGCTGGACCCCGATGATGCAGTTGACTTTGCCGAAGATGAAGAGGAGGAGCGGTGAACCTGGACGGCTGACTCGGTGGCACCGGCAGTTGCATGACGACTGCAGAACAGCTTAACCTTGGACCGTGCAGCCTCAGACACCAGTGCTTCATCCAGCACGGATTTGAATGTTAGCGTCCCATTTGCAGGGTGCAGTGGCCAAACGAAGCGCAGCAGCATATTCGGCCACAGATTCTCCCAGGCGCTGCTCTCTCCGGTGGAATGCCACCTGGGCCGGGAAAATTGAGACTGTTGGCTACAGATGTTTTCTCAGCACTGCAAGGATCTCCGCGAGCAGCACCTCATCCATGTCTCGAGGAAGGATGAGGTGGATGGCCAGCTCCAGCGTTTCAGCTTCGCATTGAAAGAGGAAGCACAAGTGCATCTGGGCACAATCAGTGATCTTCTGCACCGCCATGACATGGCGGAAACAGCGCTCGTAGAGTGCCCATTTGTCTGGATGAGCCATGTCAAATGGACCAATGTTGCTTCCTTGTGGGAATGCCATCCCACTTTCGTTACCAATTTGGTGTCCAAGAATCGGAGACGACAAGCATTCAAAGTGAAATACAGCTCTTTATTGATGGGGATTTGAACACAAAACGGGTGGCAAAACTCGGACTTATATACAACTCAGATTGATACATTTACGGACAGAAATGATGCTGATTGGACAATAAACATTAGTACCTTTCTTAATCCCTTAATCTGCATAAAAGAGATAGAATGCATGCCTGTCATTATTCAATTTCTGTGCTCTCCGAAATCTCGTGATACCTCACGATCTCTGAGAATTGTTTTTCATTTCATTTTTTCGGCCACGCCGAAGCTCTCCTGGGCCCCCACCATCGGCCCAGGATGGGAGCCACCTGTGGCAACTGGCCCCTCCTCCCTCCAGCCCTGCCTTGAGGGGAGGGATAAAAAGATGCCGCGACACAGCCGGGACACCGCGCCGAAGCTCTCCTGGGGCCCCGCCATCGGCTCAGGATGGGAGCCACCTGCAGCAACTGGCCCCGCCTCCCTCCAGTCCGGCATTTGCCATGGGGGGACAGCGAGCACCTGAGCTCCCTTGTTGTGCACATGTAAGTGCAGACTGTAGTATATATTTTTGTAGTTATATTTTGTGGACAGAGATTTTGTAATTGTACTTTTGGTGATTGATTTTTTACTGTATTCATTGTATGTTATGATATTGTATTTTTGTATTTATTGTCCACTATGTAAACTGCCCTGAGTCGGGTTCCCCTGAGTGAGCGGTATATAAGCGTGAAAATTAAATTAAATTAAATTAAATTTGCTGCTGTCAAACAGCAACGCCGTTTGACAGCATTTTAGGCGGGAAGTTGGCAGTTTGAATATTTGCTGACTTATTTTATAACAGTTATAATACATAACAGGACCAAAAAGTTACTCGCAGAACTGGGTCAGTGATGCGGGGGTAATACTGCAATGCGGAAGGCAAATGAAAGGCCACTGCTGATCGCCATGATGTTCGCCTATATTCTGATATGGCAGAAGAAAAACAAGAAGAGATTTCCATGAATATTTCACTGCTTCATGTTTTTTTCATACAGAAGAGGAAAAATATCAAATGTTAGATCTTGTCTCATAACTAACTTTCACATACACACAAACTTACTTTCTAATTAAGATACATTCTTCAAAATTTAGCATTTTTCTCTTGCGCTATAACTTCACTTTCCAATTTCATCAACTATGACAATGTGATGAATGTATTTCACATTAACAGCCTCTTCTTTACCACTTGAAGAATATCTGGTGACAAGAGAAGCACACAAATTCTATTCTGGCAGTCTCAAACCCATAAAAAGTATGTAAATCAGAATGGCTTACTAATACGACACAACTAATCTCATATTCTGTTTATTTTGCAGCACTTATGACAACCAGTTATTTCCTCTGTTTTTATCAGCAGTATGGGAGAAATGGGCAGGCACAATTTGTTGTTGTTTTAATACACACAGTTAATTTTGATCAGCAGTTCATTAGTTGGACAATTCAGCCAATAATTTAATGGGGCCATAATTGATAATTCAGCAAGGTTATTTCTAGCACAAGGCCTTAGTCTAAATGGATACATGCACAGGAACAAGGCTAAGCTGAGCAGTCTGAAAAGGGATGTAACTGTCCTTATCAGTTGTCGTGGTTAGCTGCAACTCATATCTAAAAATGTATTTTTTTTCCTGAAGCAGGAAAAATGCCACTGGCATGAATTTGTTCAAGGTGGATCCCAACTTGCCATGAATTGACCCACACACTATAATCATGGAGCCATCTCCTGTGGCACATATCAAAGGAGACATGCAGGATTTAACACTGGGACTGCAATGGACTGCCGCAGCCTTGAGGATATTATCAAGGTGCGCCTTCACTGCCAGTCCATCTGGCATGGCCTCTTCCACCTCTATGACCTTTCAGAATCAGAGTTCCTCCTCTGCTCATTTTGCCATTGGGCCCAATGCAATGGTTTTCAGTGGCATTTCCTCCACTGAGGGGGTCATCACCCCACCTAAAGGGGCTCATCCACCTCTAGCATTAGCCCCTTTAGGGAGTCAGGTTATTTACACTTGGCATTGAGTCTCTGGCTGTACGGTCTACTCAATTAACATAATGGGATGTCTGGCCAGACTTACTTATCAGTTGTACCTTATGGCAAAGTTTGCTATGACCCTCATTCATTTAAGATGAATCAGTATAATACCAAGCTGAAGTCACAGTAACTGAGCATTGGCAGGATGATGGGGATGATGGGTACCAGAACATTACCCTACCTCTACTCATTTAGGTATGATGCGACCACATCATTACATTAATTCTTCTTAAAAGTAAATGCCAAAGCACTGGCGTTGGAGATACAAAGCCAGTACCATTTTATCTAACTAGCTGTTTTCCAAGGAAGAATTTTTCACCAGAGTTAGATGCCCTGTGGACAATATCTGTTTCCTAATGTGGTCTTTCTGAAACAGATAACCATAGATTATAATAATAGTTGATACCTCGTAGTGCTACTCTCTTCAACTGCTCTGTTGTGATCTTTTCAATGCCAATTGTACTCATTGATGTTTTTTCCGCCCTTTTGGATTGCTCTCAGTACTCATATAATTACTGGTATCACTGTTGCTCTTTTCTTCTGAAGGTGTTATACTTCAGTTCTCAAACCCTGATACGATTTTTTTAATTTTTTTTTCTTCTACCCAGCTACCACCTAGGATTGCAAGATCAGCTTAATCAAATTTTTTCTCAGTCACAGTAGTGAAGGAGGAAGAAGAAGAAGCAAATTGTGGAGAAATATTAACAGAAGGTACAGAAAACCAAACATTAGAGAACACACACCTGAACACAGTTGTAACAAATTACAATCATAAAGTGCAGGACAGACTACTTGATTATCATCATTAATGGTTGATCTTTTCCTAACCCACCAATTTTTCATAGATTAAAGCAGAATGAGTGTTCCTTTTGTTAAAGATATGCTAGAATATAATAATGGCCCTGTCGTAAATAATCAAAACTGGCTTCACCAAATTTTATATATACTGTATGTTGCTTTAGTATTCATGCTCATACATTTGGGTAAATGTCCACTAGAGAAACAATAAGTCCAATAGTTTTCTGATCTTGACAATGAAACTGTTAGGTGAAGAAATTTAGCATACAAAGGCACCTTCCAAAAGTTAGAAATATGAGCAACAAAAAAAGAGGACATTTATTTCCAGAGATGCATAGCAGAAAAATATATTTCAATGTGAGTTGCCACTGAAGTATGACAGATATAAATGCTATCTAAACTAGCAAATCTCAACCGAAATTTTAGGCAAATTTGGATAATTGTACTTAAGTGGAACAACTACATTTTTTAAGGGAATGAGAAAAGAATATGGATAATTCTAGCACATGCAAAGATTTCAGGGGATATGTCTTTGTATGCCACACCTCACCCCATGTGGATTTGGTTGGTGGGGCCAGGGTCAGTAGAAGCAACGTCTATAGGTTCAGGAGTCAGATCAAGATGCAAAAATGAGCTTTATTGAGGGAATGACAATCTCCAAGCTACTGTTCACTTAACCCTCCCTGGGTCCATGCTCATTCTTAGTTCCTGTCCCTAGCCTAATTCCTGTCACTAACTGTTGTGTCTGAACAAAGGAAATACCTTGACCAGCATTGAACAGTTCAAACACAAGTGATTTATTCGCAGCTCATAATTTGGATAGTTCGGACCAAAGAATAAGGGTGAGGTGGCTTGCTTATATACACACAGAACAACACTTGGAGAGCTAGATACATTTACCCGGCTTCTCAGAAAGGTGAGAACCAATTAGAACATAATGAAAACAGCATGCAGTTTGCACCTTACAAAAAGGGCACACTTTTGCAGCAAGGACTTGATAGCAAAACCAACAGCAATTTAACACTTGGACACAACATTCCTCCCCCCACCCCAAGTAAAGAGTAACCGCTCTCCCCCAAAATCGCTTGGGTGAATCGTAGAGTCATTTGGATTGCATGACAAGTTCAGAACTTAAGAATCTGGGTTCAGGACAGCAAGGGTCTATGGGCACACCGGTGGCCTCATGGGCCGACTCTGGCTGGCTAGGTTTTATGTAGGACTCTTTGCGAGCAAAAACCATGACCGGTGGTTTAGGTGCACTTCCCGGACTCAAAACTGCTGCGGAGTCTGCCTCGAACAATGCTGGCATTTGTGGCGTGGGAGACACATAGACTGGCCCTTCTTGTGCTTTGACCTCCCCCCGGGGGGCTGTGGTGTGTAATTAAGGTCGAAACTATACATATCCTCCTATTCAATAAGAGGTCCACTGGCGAAACACCTGAGGCCAATGGAGTAACCCTTTTGGTAAAAAGAAATTGGCACAGCTGCAAGTCGCAATCATCCAAACCAATACGTTCAAGTGTTTCTCTGACACTCTTGAATTGTTCTTCCACTTTACTAACTGTGGTGGGGTGTAAGGAGTCAGTAGTTGTGTGCCTAATACCATTACCCTTGAGAAAACCTTAGAATTCATCTGAAATGAAGGTTGGATCATTGCAAGAAATGACAACCTCGGGTAACCCAAAAATACAGAATACATGTATTAGCTTCCGAATTATGACACTGGTGGAAAACCTTGATACTGTGATCACCTCTAACCATTGCAAGTAAGAATCAACAATTAGCAGATATGTTGCGTCATGAAAGGGGCCAGCAAAGTCATTGCAGGCGCACCCCCCCAATAACGGACACAGACAACATTGAAAGTGGATAACAGCAAAGGGCCACATTTATTGATTCAATGCCCTAGTCCGAATTATAAATTTGTATTGGTAAAACGACCAATCATAATTCCTAAGGCAAGCAGGCCGAAGTAACACTGGTAAGGTACCACCCCAAAATTGCCAACGGCAATTGGTTACAATGTATCAATTTGTATCAATTTGTTTGTTAACAACAAACAAATTGTTGACCGTAGTCAATAACTAACTCATGACCCCACCCTCTGACGCGTATCCGTGAAATCACAGGGGTGATGCATGCTGGTTAGCAATCGTCATCACCCCATCGCCTGGTTCGTCGTTGACCGGACAACGTTTAACTAATTTATTCCTGTCTAGTGTTGTCCAGTCAATTGCGAACCTGCCGGATACTTGTGGGTCATACTGTTTACCTTACCAGTGCTACCCGCCCATGTGACCAAAGTCAACAGTAGGAACGCAGAAAGACCCCTATATCAAACCATAGCAACAGTGTGGGATGGGCAAAAAAGCCAGGACCCGGAGCCAATATGGGTCCCAACCAAAAATTCCCACCCGGCCCCGAAGCGACCATAATATCACACTGTTAACTAGGGAGGGGGTGGAGGGGAAAAAACTTCTCCGCTCCGTCGCTGAGGCAAAATGGCAGCTCGGCTGCCTCGTGGCCACCCCTTTTATAAGGGAGCTGGCCACGCCCCTAACTACCCGGATTCTCTGTCCTGTGGGGGGGGGGCCGCAAAGGGCGCGGCGGCCATTTTGGCGCCGCGCTTGCATTGCAGGCGCACCCCCCCAATAACGGACACAGACAACATTGAAAGTGGATAACAGCAAAGGGCCACATTTATTGATTCAATGCCCTAGTCCGAATTATAAATTTGTATTGGTAAAACGACCAATCATAATTCCTAAGGCAAGCAGGCCGAAGTAACACTGGTAAGGTACCACCCCAAAATTGCCAACGGCAATTGGTTACAATGTATCAATTTGTATCAATTTGTTTGTTAACAACAAACAAATTGTTGACCGTAGTCAATAACTAACTCATGACCCCACCCTCTGACGCGTATCCGTGAAATCACAGGGGTGATGCATGCTGGTTAGCAATCGTCATCACCCCATCGCCTGGTTCGTCGTTGACCGGACAACGTTTAACTAATTTATTCCTGTCTAGTGTTGTCCAGTCAATTGCGAACCTGCCGGATACTTGTGGGTCATACTGTTTACCTTACCAGTGCTACCCGCCACACGGAGGGGCTTCACAGAAGACCTGACGCCCCCCCCAGACCGTCAGCTCGGTCAACAGGCCTGCCCGCCAGTCACCCAACAGGAGGTCCATACCTCCTCGCGACAGATGGACCCCATCCCCTGCATACAGGTCATAATTTTGTAGACTAATATCGGGGTGATGACTAACCCGTCCCCAAGCCCTGGTGGCAAGAAACCGCGCCACTGCCTTATTGACCGCGCGCCTAGCGCGGTCAAGAGCCAGGAGGTTAACGCCCCCTCTGTAAGAATGGCGCGGAACAATGTCCGACCAAACCAGGGTTGTGGCAGGCCAGACATAATGCAAGTAGGCGAGTTCCTCGCAAATCGCATGCTTGAGCGATAAGCCGGTGACCTGGCCCAAATCATTGCCCCCCAGGTGGATGATTAGAATGTCAGGCGGGTCAGCCCCCAGGCCAGAAAAAAGGAAAGGCCGCAGCTCCTGCCATAACATCCCAGGCTTACCATGCCATGCGAGACTGGCGTGGTCACCCAGTCCCAGTCGGGGTCCCCACTCTGTCGCCGCAGCGTAACGCGCTGCCCTGTGCACATAGCTGTGGCCCACCAGCCATACTGTCACCGGTGTAATACGACACCCAGGGTCTGTAAGAAAATTGAGAAAAAGGGAGGTAAGGTGACTGGATTGGTACTCATGGCGGGAGTGGGCGCACATAAAACTGAAAACATTGTGAGCCCCACCTCCCCATGCTGCGTATGTCAGCCCCAGAGTACCCAAAAGCAGCTGCTGTAGAGGCTGCACCAATACGGAACGAATGTGTGCCATAACGGGCACCTGGTAGGCCCACCCTGGTGAGGGCTCTGGCTGTCACCTTCCAAAACTGAAATTTAGTAAGGGGAGACCCATCTTGGTGACAGAAAAACGGGCCGTGGTGCATGCCACGCAGTGCCAGGAATTCCTGTAGGGCACCAACCGGACAGATGTCTGCCAAAGAACACCGTAGCAGTCTTACTCCACTGCCTACGCCATGCTGATCTGTTTTAGAGGAGCGGATCCTCAACTGGGCCCAGTCTTTGGCAACATAGACATCTTCGAGTTCCAGTGCCCTACCACTTGCATCCGCCTTAGACAGCATCACGAGTTCGCTGACGCGGAGCGCTCCAAAAAATGCCACCGTTGTGGCTGCATGAAAAAGGGCTGCCTCATAATGATCAAAACAGAGGCCTGGCCAGCCCCGGGCCAACTGGGTAAGAACCCATGGGGAAATAGGGTGCCGGTCATCCGGGCAACGCCCGCGCTCGCGCACCCACCCCTCCAAAACGTGTCTCACACGGAAGTCAGAGGTGGTATCCACATGACCCCCTACTTTGGCCATAAAAGCCAACGCCGAGAGCTTGGATGCTATGGTGCGAGGTGCAAGGCCCTGTGCATGCAGGTGAACCATGAACCGCAGAACATGGTCCACCGGGATAGGCCAGGTCTCTGGCAAGTGAAATTGAGTAGCAAAAACCCTGTACGAATTGAATGCTTGTTGATACGCCTTACGCGTGCGTGGCGCTAGTGACAGGCCAATCGCCCGGTTCACCTCTCCTTGCCAATAGTCCACATCTCGTCCGGGAGTGGCGAGGGAAATTCCTCCGCATCCGGGGCCAAGGCGCGGAACCGGGAGATCTGCAGGCGGGACAAAGCGTCAGCAATATCGTTATTAACCCCTGGGACATGCCTGGCCCTGAACAAGACGTTGAGGCGCAGGCAGCGCAGCACAAAATGGCGCACTAGATCCATAACCCTGGGCGATTTAGAAGTCTGTGCATTGACAATGTGTACAACGGCAGCATTGTCGCACCAGAAATGCACCACTGAATTAGCCCACTGTTCGCCCCATAGCATCAAAGCCCCCAGAATGGGAAAAAATTCCAGGTATGTGAGATCCCGCAGGCGACCTGTGCCTGCCCATGCCGGTGGCCACCCACCATAGGCCCACTTCCCATTGAAGTACATCCCATAACCCAGGGATCCTGAGGCATCAGACTGGATCTGGAAATTGGGGGATGCCAGGAGGTCAGACCTCCAAAATGAGACCCCGTTAAACTCCCTCAGGAATTGCAACCAGACGAACATGTCTGCCCTGATACCCCGGGTAAGCCTGACTCTGTGGTGGGGCCTGGATAACCCTGCCATGGCGTCGCATAAGCGCCGGGCAAAAGCCCTGCCCGGTGCGACCACCCTGCAAGCAAAATTAAGGTGCCCATGTAGCACCTGCAGTTCCCTCAGGGATGCCTTACGCTTGGCCAGCAATTCAGAGATAAGGGTCACTATCCTGGACACCTTATCACCCGGCAACCTAGAAGCCTGCACTACTGTGTCAATCTCAACCCCCAGGAATACTAACTTGGTCGATGGGCCCTCGGTCTTTTCGGGCGCTAAAGGGACACCAAGTTCCTGCATTAGCGTCTGAAATGTATTGAGGAGACGTGCGCACGTGTCCCAGCCCCGTTCACCCCCGAATAGAAAATCATCCAGGTAATGGGCTACAGACCGGGACCCTGACCTGCGGACGAAAGCCCACTCTAGGAAGGTACTAAAACGCTCGAAAGCCGAGCATGATATGGAGCAGCCAAAAGGCATGGCCTTATCAAAATAATATTCCCCTTTAAATTTAAAACCCAGCAATTCAAAGTCGCCCGGGTGCACCGGCAAGAGGCGAAAAGCTGACTTAATGTCGCACTTGGCCAGCAGGGCACCCGGGCCACACGAGCGCACCATGCGCAGCGCATGGTCAAATGATGTATACCTGACCGAACAAAGGTCATCAGGTATAGCATCGTTGACCGATCGGCCGGCTGGGTAGGACAAATGATGAATAAGGCGAAACTCACCTAGGGACTTTTTGGGAACCAGACCCAATGGCGAAACTTTAAGATTGGGAAACGGGGGTGCGGGGAAAGGTCCAGCGACCCTGCCCGCGTCTAATTCCTTTTTAATGCTGGCCGCAGCCACCTCCTCCCTTCCTCTGAGGGATAAAAGGTTGGGAGCATCCTGAGGGGACCTATCACCCATAAAAGGGATACGAAATCCCTGCTTAAAACCTTGAATGAGATACTCCCCGTCCTCCCCCTTCGGGTACGATGCGAGCCAGCGCTCCAGCATGTCCACCTTATTTGGGGAGGGGGCCTTTTGGAGAACTAGCTCCATCCGTGGCAGCCTTGCCAGCCCACTGTCCACCCCTCCCTCTGCCTCGCGCCCCCCCAGGCTTGGGACAAGCAGAGGCTGCGTGGGGACCAGAACATGTGGGACACTCATGCTTATACCTGCAGTTCTTTCGATTGCAGGAACCATTTGACGAGAAAGTCCAGCACAGCAGGCGGGCTGGAACCCCCTGCCCCGCCGGTTGGCGGGTAACCTGCGCTGGAGCCGCTCGCTGGACCGCATGTCCACAATGGTATCTATCCCCCGGGGCAGGGCGTGTGGGTGTCATATACAAGAGCCACAGTCTCTGGCACGGCTCATCCCATCTCATCTCGGGGTGGAGGGGAATCCTCATACGGAATTCCTCATCATATGCTAGCCATGAGGGGCCCGGGAAATCGACCATCGCCCTATATATGTTGTCCAAATATTGGACCATGGGAATAGCTAAATCCGGCCGCGCCCTCAAATATACCGCCATATATATTAAATAAGCGGGGAGCCAGTTGGCCCAGGTACGCGGCGGCTTACGGCGGCATGCCTGCTCCTTATCCTTCTCATCCTGACCCTCCCTTTCCTCCTTGGTGGGCTCTCTGTTCAGGAGTGAGAAGATATCTACGTACTCCCCTCGCCATATCTTTTCTCTGGTAGCCTGTGCCAAGTGATCACCCAATGGCAAGGAATACCCTGCCGTTGGCAAAGCCGAAAAGGGGACAGCCGGCCTAGTAAAAGGGGCCTGAGCTAACCCTGCCACCCCCAGGACATTCCCAGCAGTGTAAGGACCGAGGCCCACCCCAGTGGGCATGGTGGCAGTCGTTGTCGCCGGGTGGGTCGCCAGCAGCGTGGCCCCCGCACCACCCGCGCGAGGCCAAGGCCACTGAAAGGCCCCCCCTATATTGGGAATGTGTGTAGATGTACTTGCTTGCACCGTATACTCACATGCTGCACCCCCGCGGGCCGCCCCCACCGGGGGTTCCGGCCCACTGGGGGCGTCGGAGCTCACGACCGATGTAGAGCTCATCACCGGGGCTTGACCCGCACCAGGTTGCTGGCTGGGGAGCTGCGAGGCAGTGGCCGGAGCCGCGCCACCCGCCTGCAGCAGCTCAACCCTCCCCGCCGGCTGTTGTCCTCCTGCCGACAGCGCCTCAAAAGGTACCCCGAAGGGGGCGCCTGCCTGACTGTCCCGGAACAAAGACGCCTCCAGGGCCGCAATGCGGGCCAGTAAGGTGTCCACGTTGACCATGGGCAAAGGGCCGGCCGGCCCGCCTGATCCTGGCATGGGGACAGGTCCCTGCGCCCCAGGGCCCATATATGGCCATTGGCCAGCGCCGAAGCCCGGTAGGGCTGGTGAAGAAACCTGCCAAGGCAGGGAGCCGGGCCACCCCCCAAGGCTAGAGGGCCCCGGGAAAGGCTGGGGCCCAAAAGAAATAGGCCCGACGGAGTGGGCAGGAGGAGGAGCGGTGTCCACCGCTCGCGGGCCGCGGGCCGGAGCGCCCTCCGCGCCCGCACTCTGATCGGGCCAAGGGGCAATAGACCCCATTCCACCAGCCCCGGCCGGGGATGGCAAAGGTGGCTGCTGAGGAGGCGGCACCACGGTCCTCCGACCTGGGTTGCGCCTCCTAACAGCCCGAGCTGAACTCGAAGCTGCCTTCTTTTTCGAAGGCATCTCTCCTGAAGCAAAAAAGGGAAGCCAGCCAGGCAGAATCGCCACCAAAAGGCTTCCCGGTAAGCTAACGAGCGACGGAGACGCAGGGAAAAAACTTCTCCGCTCCGTCGCTGAGGCAAAATGGCAGCTCGGCTGCCTCGTGGCCACCCCTTTTATAAGGGAGCTGGCCACGCCCCTAACTACCCGGATTCTCTGTCCTGTGGGGGGGGGGCCGCAAAGGGCGCGGCGGCCATTTTGGCGCCGCGCTTGCAATATGGGCTCGCGCCCAGGGATCCTGAACAGTATCTAGCTTTCTAGTCGACTGGTGGGTTTCCTCCAACCTGAAGGACTGCCAAGCACGACATTGCATAACCCAACCCTCGATGTCTGAATCAAGCCTGGGCCACCAGACGCAGCTCCTGGTGAGTGCTTTCGAGTGAGTAATACTGGGGTGACACTTGTGTAAAATACATGGAACCTTGTGCCATATTGCAGATGGAATTATTACCCTTTTCCCCATACCAAGCATCCATTTACCAAAGACAGTTCATTACATGTCAAGTAATAACCTCTGAGCTCTTCAGAGACCGGTGGAGACGGCCATCCGGCCTGTACCCATGTCACAATCTTTATTAAGAGGGGGTCAGTCTTGGTAGCAGCAGCAATGTCCAAGCTTATAAATTCGGTCACTAGGTGATCTTCGAGTGTAAAAGGCACTTGGCAGGGCTTTGGCCAAAAAGGCTGGACAGATGGGTCCAGATCGGCATGGACAGGGGGCCCCATGAAATCTCTCAGTTCCGGGCAAAGTTTCTCTGGGGAATGACCACACTCAAAATGTGGGGAACCAGTCTTAGGGGAACCAGTCTTAGGCTTCCCAACCCCAACAATAACAATACCCAAGGGCCCAAACCACTGCGAACCCAACAGATTGTGCTTACCCGCTTTGACCACGACCAGCGGGAGTTTGATGGACCTGCCATTGAATTGTACAGCAAAAGTACCAACACCTAGCACTGGGATGTGCCGACCTTGCACATCTGTCAGCTGGACCTGCAGAGCCCGCAATTTAGGCTGGTCAGCTGGAGGAATTTGGAAGTATTGCTTCTGGGCGATGACGAAGTAAGACGATCCTGAGTCAACCTCCATGTGGCAAGGCTGACTTTGAAGACGGATGTCGGTGACAAAACGGTCTGCAACCACGCGAGCACTGGAACTTGGGCTGGAGCCTTGACTGGCAGAAATCCTGGAGATCGGGTGCTCCTGCTCCCAATGATCCTTGTCCATGGAGGACTTCTCAGAATGCTGCCAGCACACCTTAGTGATATGACCCTTTTTCCTGCAGATGTGGCATTCAGCAGACTTAAAAGGGCAACGGGCACAGGGGTGATGTCCCCCACAGCCCTTGCACAGCTGGATGGTGCTTTTGGAGTGACTGGGCTGAGCCTTATGGATGTCGTCCTCTGTATCGGAGTCACCAGAAGACGCTGATGAACTTGAATTGTGCAACTTCTGGATGGCTGCCTCCTTCTGAGCTGTAACCACAGGCATCGTGTGTAGGGGGTTGACTTCAGCGGCCTTTTGCTTGAAGGCTTTCACACCGGAATCTGTGGCCTCGGACGCTAGTGCCTCTCTAAGCACTTGAGCAAATGTCAGAGTCTCTCTTTTGAGCAATTGTTTCTGAGCTACCTCATCTCGCAAACCTGCCAGAATACAATTGCGGAGGGCCACCTCTAGGTTCTCCCATTTGTAGTGAACGGCTGCCAAATGGAGCACTGTCGTGTAGTCTGCGACCGACTCATCTGGTTGCTGGTTCCTCTGGTGAAATGCTAGACATGCAGGAAAAATGGACACAGTGGGCCTGAAGTGTGTCCATAGTGCATCCAGGATATTCTTCAGCAATGCGACCTCGATGTCCATCGGAAGCAACAGGTTGGATGCCAGCTCAAGAGTGGCCATCCCGCAATTGGCAAGGAAAAACGCCTTCTTCTTAACATTCTCATTGATGTCCTGCATGACTAAGAAGTTCTTGAACTGGATCTCATAGAGGCACCACTTCTCTGGCTCTGTGATGCAGAACGGAGTGAAGGCAGGAAAGTGAGATCCCATCCTCATTGCCAATGTTGTGTCTGAATGAATGAAATAATCTGACCAGCATTGAACAGTTCAAACACAAGTGATTTATTAGCAGCTCATAACATGGATAGTTCGGACCAAAGAATAAAGGGTGAGGTGGCTTGCTTATATACACACAGAACAACATTTGAAGAACTAGATACATTTACCCGGCTTCTCAGAAAGGCGGGAACCAATTAGAACATAATGAAAACAACATGCAGTTTGCACCTTTTGCAGCAAGGACTTGATTAAAAACCAACAGCAATTAAACACTTGGACACAATACTAACCTAAGAATTCCATCCGTCTGACAGCCCTTTGTTAACTGCACTGGGGCTGACATAGTCTACAGTCAATCCAAGTTGAATTAGCTGAACCCTTCAATGGGAACTTGTATCAATGAATAGGCATGGTGCTACAAGTCTACTGGATCCCTTCCAAAGACACAGGTGTCTTGCCTTTGCAGGCGCACCCCCCCAATAACGGACACAGACAACATTGAAAGTGGATAACAGCATCGGGCCACATTTATTGATTCAATGCCCTAGTCCGAATTATAAATTTGTATTGGTAAAACGACCAATCATAATTCTTAAGGCAAGCAGGCCGACGTAACACTGGTAAGGTACCACCCCAAAATTGCCAACGGCAGTTGGCTACAATGTATCAATTTGTATCAATTTGTTTGTTGACAACAAACAAATTGTTGACCGTAGTCAATATCTAACTCATGACCCCACCCTCTGACGCGTATCCGTGAAATCACGGGGTGATGCATGCTGGTTAGCTATCGTCATCACCCCGTCGCCTGGTTCGTCGTTGACCGGACAACGTTTAACTAATTTATTCCTGTCTAGTGTTCTCCAGTCAATTGCGAACCTGCCGGATACCTGTGGGTCATACTGTTTACCTTACCAGTGCTACCCGCCAATGTGACCAAAGTCAACAGTAGGAACATAAGAAGACCCCTATATCAAACCATAGCAACAGTGTGGGATGGGCAAAAAAGCCAGGACCCGGAAGCCAATATGGGTCCCAGCCAAAAATTCCCACCCGGCCCCGAAGCGACCAAAATATCACACTGTTAACTAGGGAGGGGGTGGAGGGGAAAAGACTTCTCCGCTCCGTCGCTGACGTAAAATGGCAGCTCGGCTGCCTCGTGGCCACCCCTTTTATAAGGGAGCTGGCCACGCCCCTAACTACCCGGATTCTCTGTCCTGTGGGGGGGGGCCGCAAAGAGCGCGGCGGCCATTTTGGCGCCGCGCTTGCATTGCAGGCGCACCCCCCCAATAACGGACACAGACAACATTGAAAGTGGATAACAGCATCGGGCCACATTTATTGATTCAATGCCCTAGTCCGAATTATAAATTTGTATTGGTAAAACGACCAATCATAATTCTTAAGGCAAGCAGGCCGACGTAACACTGGTAAGGTACCACCCCAAAATTGCCAACGGCAGTTGGCTACAATGTATCAATTTGTATCAATTTGTTTGTTGACAACAAACAAATTGTTGACCGTAGTCAATATCTAACTCATGACCCCACCCTCTGACGCGTATCCGTGAAATCACGGGGTGATGCATGCTGGTTAGCTATCGTCATCACCCCGTCGCCTGGTTCGTCGTTGACCGGACAACGTTTAACTAATTTATTCCTGTCTAGTGTTGTCCAGTCAATTGCGAACCTGCCGGATACCTGTGGGTCATACTGTTTACCTTACCAGTGCTACCCGCCACACGGAGGGGCTTCAAAGAAGGCCTGACGCCCCCCCCCCAGACCGTCAGCTCGGTCAACAGGCCTGCTCGCCAATCACCCAACAGGAGGTCCATACCTCCTCGCGACAGATGGACCCCATCCCCTGCGTACAAGTCATAATTTTGTAGGCTAATAGCGGGGTGATGACTGACCCGTCCCCAAGCCCTGTCGGCAAGAAACCGCGCCACCGCCCTATTGACCGTGCGCCTAGCGCGGTCAAGGGCCAGGAGGTCAACGCCCCCTCTATAAGAATGGCGCGGAACAATGTCCGACCAAACCAGGGTTGTGGCAGGCCAGACATAATGCAAGTAGGCGAGGTCCTCGCAAATCGCATGCTTGAGCGATAAGCCGGTGACCTGGCCCAAATCATTGCCCCCCAGGTGGATGATGAGAATGTCAGGCGGGTCAGCACCCAGGCCAGAAAAAAGGAAAGGCCGCAGCTCCCGCCATAACATCCCAGGCTTACCATGCCATGTGAGACTGGCGTGTTCACCCAGTCCCAGTCGGGGTCCCCACTCTGTCGCCGCAGCGTAACGCGCTGCCCTGTGCACATAGCTGTGGCCCACCAGCCATACTGTCACCGGTGTAATCCGACACCCACAGTCTGTAAGAAAATTGAGAAAAAAGGCGGTAAGGTGACTGGATTGGTACTCATGGCGGGAGTGGGCGCACATAAAACTGAAAACATTGCGAGCCCCACCTCGCCATGCTACGTATGTCAGCCCCAGAGTACCCAAAAGCAGCTGCTGTAGAGGCTGCACCAATACGGAATGAATGTGTGCCATAACGGGCACCTGGTAGACCCACCCTGGAGAGGGCTCTGCCTGTCACCTTCCAAAACTGAAATTTAGTAAGGGGAGACCCATCATGGTGACAGAAAAACGGGCCGTGGTGCATGCCACGCAGTGCCAGGTATTCCTGTAGGGCACCAACCGGACAGATGTCTGCCAAAGAACACCGTAGCAGTCTTACACCACTGCCTACGCCATGCTGATCTGTTTTAGAGGAGCGTATCCTCAACTGGGCCCAGTCTTTGGCAACATAGACATCTTCGAGTTCCAGTGCCCTACAACTTGCATCCGCCTTAGACAGCATCACAAGTTCGCTGATGCGGAGCGCTCCAAAAAATGCCACCGTTGTGGCTGCATGGAAAAGGGCTGCCTCATAATGATCAAAACAGAGGCCTGGCCAGCCCCGGGCCAACTGGGTAAGAACCCCTGGGGAAATGGGGTGCCGGTCGTCCGGGCAACGCCCGCGCTCACGCACCCACCCCTCCAAAACATGTCTCACACGGAAGTCAGAGGTACTGTCCTCATGACCTCCCACTTTGGCCATAAAAGCCAACGCCGAGAGCTTGGATGCTATGGTGCGAGGTGCGAGGCCCTGTGCATGCAGGTGAACCATGAACCGCAGAACATGGTCCACCGGGATAGGCCAGGTCTCTGGCAGGTGAAATTGAGCAGAAAATGCTCTGTAAGAATTGAACGCTTGTTGATACGCCTTACGCGTGCGTGGGGCTAGTGACAGGCCAATCGCCCGGTTCACCTCTCCTTGCCAATAGTCCACATCTCGTCCGGGAGTGGCGAGGGAAATTCCTCCGCATCCGGGGCCAAGGCGCGGAACCGGGAGATCTGCAGGCGGGACAAAGCGTCAGCAATATCATTATTAATCCCTGGAACATGCCTGGCCCTGAACAAGACATTGAGGCGCAGGCAGCGCAACACAAAATGGTGCACTAGTTCCATGACCCTGGGTGATTTGGAAGTCTGTGCAGTGACAATGTGTACAACAGCAGCATTGTCACACCAGAAATGCACAACCGAATTAGCCCACTGCTCGCCCCATAGCATCAAAGCCCCCAGAATAGGGAAAAATTCCAGGTATGTGAGATCCCGCAGGCGACCCGTGCCTGCCCAGGCCGGTGGCCACCCACCATAGGCCAACTTCCCATTGAAGTACATCCCATAACCCAGGGATCCTGAGGCATCAGACTGGATCTGAAAATTGGGGGGTGCCATGAGGTCAGACCTCCAAAATGAGACCCCATTGAACTCCCTCAGGAATTGCAACCAGACAAACATGTCTGCCCTGATACCCCGGGTAAGCCTGACTCTATGATGGGGCCTGGATAACCCTGCCATGGCGTCGCGTAAGCGCCGGGCAAAAGCCCTGCCCGGTGCGACCACCCTGCAAGCGAAATTGAGGTGACCATGTAGCACCTGCAGTTCCCTCAGTGATGCCTTGCGTTTGGCCAGCAAATCCGAGATAAGGGCCACTATTCTGGACACCTTATCACCCGGTAACCTAGAAGCCTGCGATACTGTGTCAATCTCTACCCCCAGGAATACTAGCTTGGTAGATGGGCCCTCGGTCTTTTCGGGCGCTAAAGGGACACCGAGTTCCTCCATTAGCGTCTGAAATGTGTTGAGGAGACGTGTGCACGTGTCCCAGCCCCGTTCACCCCCGAATAAAAAGTCATCCAGGTAATGGGCTACAGACCGAGACCCTGACCTGCGGACGAAAGCCCACTCTAGGAAAGTACTAAAACGCTCGAAGGCCGAGCATGATATGGAACAGCCAAAAGGCATGGCCTTATCAAAATAATATTCACCCTTAAATTTGAAACCCAGCAACTCAAAGTCGCCCGGATGCACTGGCAAAAGGCGAAAAGCCGACTTGATGTCGCACTTGGCCAGCAGTGCACCCGGGCCACACGAGCGCACCATGCGCAGCGCATGGTCGAACGATGTATACCTGACTGAACAAAGGTCATCAGGGATAGCATCAGTGACCGATCGGCCGGCTGGGTAGGACAAATGATGAATAAGGCGAAACTCGCCTAGGGACTTTTTGGGGACCAAGCCCAGTGGCAACACCTTAACATTGGGAAAAGGGGGTGCGGGGAAAGGTCCAGCGACCCTGCCCGCATCTAACTCTTTTTTAATGCTGGCCGCAGCCACATCCTCCCTCCCTCTGAGGGATAAAAGGTTAGGGGCATCCTGAGGGGACCTATCACCCATGAAAGGGATACGGAAACCCTGCTTAAAACCCTGAAGGAGATACTCCCCATCCTCCCCCTTCGGGTACGATGCGAGCCAACGCTCCAGCATGTCCACATTAATTGGGGAGGGGGCCTTTTGGAGAACCAGCTCCATCCGTGGTAGTCTTGCCAGCCCACTGTCCGCCCCTCCCTCTGCCCCTTGTCCCTCCAGGCCTGGGACAGGAGGAGGCTGCGTGGGGGCCCGCACATGTGGGACACTCATGCCTGTACTTGCAATTCTTCCTATTACAGGAACCATTGGACGAGAAAGTCCAGCACAGCAGGCGGGCTGGAACCCCCTGCCCCGCCGCTTGGCGGGTAACCTGCGCTGGAGCTGCTCGCTGAACCGCATGTCCACAATGGTATCTGTCTCCCGGGGCGGGGCGTGTGGGCGTCATGTACAAAAGCCAAAGTCTCTGGCACGGCTCATCCCATCTCATCTCGGGGTGAAGGGGAATCCTCATACGGAATTCCTCGTCATAGGCTAACCACGAGGGACCCGGGAAATCAACCATCGCCCTATATATGTTGTCCAAATATTGGACCATGGGAATAGCCAAATCCGGCCGTGCCCTCAAGTACACCGCCATGTATATTAAATAAGCAGGGAGCCAGTTGGCCCAGGTACGTGGCGGCTTACGGCGACGTGCCTGCTCCTTGTCCTTCTCATCCTGTCCCTCCCTTTCTTCCTTGGTGGGCTCTCTGTTCAGGAGTGAGAAGATATCTACATACTCCCCCCGCCATATCTTTTCTCTGGTAGTCTGTGCCAAGTGATCACCCAGTGGCAAGGAATACCCCGCCGTCGGTAAAGCCGAAAAAGGCACCGCAGCCATAGGAAAAGGGGCTTGAGCTAGTCCAGCCACCCCCAGAACATTCCCCGCAGTGTAAGAACAAGTACCCACCCCAGTGCCCAGGGTGGCAGTCGTCGTCGCCGGGTGGGGTGCCGATAGCGTGGCGCCCGCATCACCCGCGCGAGGCCAAGGCCATTGAAAAGCCCCCCCCCATATTGGGAATGTGTGTGGGTGTACTTGCTTGCACCGTATACTCACATGCTGCACCCCCGCGGGCCGCCCCCACCAGGGGTTCTGGCCCACCGGGGGCGCCGGAGCTCACGACCGACGTAGAGCTCATCACCGGGGCCTGACCCGCACCTGGCTGCTGACTGGGGAGCTGCGAGGCAGTGGCCGAAACCGCGCCATGCGCCTGCTGCAGCTCAACCCTGCCTGTCGGCTGTTGTCCTCCTGCCGACAGCGCCGCAAAAGGGACCCCAAAGGGGGCTCCCGCCTGACTGGCCCGAGCCAACGATGCTTCCAGGGCCGCAATACGGGCCAGTAAGGCTGCCACGTCGACCTGGGGCCAAGGGCCGGCCGGCCCGCCCGGTCCAGGCGTGGGTACAGGTCCCTGTACCCCAGGACCCGAATATGGCCATTGGCCAGCACCGAAGCCCGGCAGGGTCGGTGAAGAAACCTGCCAAGGCAGGGGGCCGCACCACCCCCCGAGGCTAGAGGGCCCAGGGGGAGGCTGCGACCCAAGAGCAGCAGGCCCAACAGGGTGGGCAGGTGCAGGAGCGGTGTCCACCGCTCGCGGGCCGCGGGCCGGAACCCCTTCCGCGCCCGCATTCTGTTCGCCCACTCCGGGCCAAGGGGCAATAGACCCCATTCCGCCAGCCCCGGCCGGGGCCTGCGAGGGCGGCTGCTGAGGAGGCGGCACCGCGGTCCTCCGACCTGGGTTGCACCTCCTAACAGCGCGAGCCGCACTCGAAGCTGCCTTCTTCTTCGAAGGCATCTCTACTGAATCAAAGGGAAGCCGAAAAGGAAGAACCGCTACCAAAAGGCTTCCCGGTAATCTAAGGAGCGACGGAGACACATGGGAAAAGACTTCTCCGCTCCGTCGCTGAGGTAAAATGGCAGCTCGGCTGCCTCGTGGCCACCCCTTTTATAAGGGAGCTGGCCACGCCCCTAACTACCCGGATTCTCTGTCCTGTGGGGGGGGCCCGCAAAGAGCGCGGCGGCCATTTTGGCGCCGCGCTTGCATTCTATGTTCACATCTCTGAAATAAAGTCTATATCAGTGTTGAGGTTGGCTGGTCAGTGAAGCATGGTCATATCCAACAGCATTGATTACTGGATCAAGGTTGGCAGAGTATGAGCTCAAATGTCTGCCTTGTCTGCAGCCCTGTAGGAATTGTAGCTTCAACAATATGATGGTCCAAAGGTTTTGACATATCACAACAGAGCTTTCTCATGTTTTTCAATAACATCCTTCCAAGTGGTCTCCTCCTTTGTCTTCTCTGAATTCTCAGATTCCTTCCCCACCCCTTTTGACTTTTATCCCAAACAGCAGGGAGCAAAACTCCAATCCCAACTACCACCCAGGTGACACACATTTTTTTAGCTGACTGGGAGGCAGAAGGTCAGCAGTTCGATTCCCGAGTACTGCAGGACGGAATGAGCTCCCATTTTTGTCCCAGCTCCTGCCAAACTAGCAGTTTGAAAGCAAGAAATTGCAAGTAGATAAATAGGGACCACTTCGGTGGGAAGGTAACAGCGTTCCGTGTGCTGCGGTGTCTAGTCATGCCTGCCACATGACCACAGAAAAGTCTGCAGAAGCAGACAGCGCAGGCTCTTCGGCTTTGAAATAGAGATTAGCACTGAACCCTAGAGTCAGATACGACTGGTTTTCAAGCAAGGGAAACCTTAATAATGATACACTAATGGCAAACATAAATTAACAGCCATAAAATATTTAGTTTCTGTGCGGTCTGTACCCACAGTAGCTACATGGATTTCCACTTTGGAAAGGATACTAACATCATATGACCTCTCTAAGCATTATGTTATTCCCCTTGGGCTCATTCGCACTAGAGAAATAATCAAACAAAGTATTTTTTATATTCATCGTCAAATGGATCTAAGTAAAGTTACTTCCCCTTTGTTCAATTGGCTGATTTTTAATGAGGCCAGGCCCTCAACTTATCTATCTACGCTGAACAATCCAGATCATAGACGATCTTTTATTCTCCCTTGTTATAACATGCTCCCTTCGGCTTTTAGGGAGGGACTCTTCAAGAAAATTCCTGTACAAGAGCGCATTTGTCTGTGTCAATCCAATAGGGTTAAGACAACTGAACATGTGCTTTTGGAGTGTCCTTTATATGATAATCTTAGAAGAGAGCTTTTTGCCGCATTCCCACAGCTGGTGACTAGTAACAATAGAGTGTCTAGAGTCCTATTGTCAGATAGGTTTAATGATCTGATGGCCGCTGTGGCCAGATGTGCATGGAGGTCAACAAGTATACATAGAAGTAAGGTGAAGCTGCTCCTGTGCGAGGCTAATAGTTTATAGGAAGGTAGAGAGTCTACCCTAGTGATTTTATGTTATCTTGATCTAAGTGTACATAGATTAACAGTGCCTGTTAATCAATTCATATAGCTGATTTTAAGTACTGACTTGTTTTATATAAGATTGTTTTATTATATCCAAGATTATATCTAAGCTGTTTAACATTTTAAAGTTTTAATTTAGCTGAAATGGTTAATTAACCATTAATTAATGGTTAACCCCTGTTTGAAAAATGTACCGGACCACAAAGGAAATGAGATATTGTGGATGCCTTATTAGATAGTATTTATTTAACTTTTTGTATAATAACTGGTCATCAGCCGTAACAATAAAGAAATTTGAATTTGAGATGAGCACTGAACCCTAGAGTCAGATATGACTGGCTTTTGAGCAAGGGAAACCTTTACCTTTACTCATCTCTGAGCCAGAAGACTGCCCCCAATACCCAACCAGGACCAAACAAGAGGCATCTGAAAAAGGCTCTCCAGGGTGTGTGAGGCAAGAGCAGAGAGCCGGTAAAAGCACCACAAGTGACCCCTTCAGTGTTTCTAGTTCAGAGTTGGGAATATAATCTAATTATGCTCCCTCCATTTTTATTGTGACTCCCATTATCCTCCACCAGAAAAAATTGTCACTGTGGCAGCAACAAGCCACAATATTTTTTTTAAAGGCATATAATTAGTGAACACCCTACTTTAAAGCAGAATCCCATTCCTAGAAGCTTTGAGGGATGCAACTCTGCCATAAATCTATGCCTACATCCCCTTAAGTCCCCTGTTTCCAAAGGACACTACAGCTTTTTCTTGGCCCATGCCAACAAAACTTGGTTACAAGGCTGGGTGTCAGTCCTGTGAAATTGCCCACCATGACTCCAATTGCTAAAATAAAATTTGACCAAAAAAAAAACCTTGATCAAACAAACTGTCTAAACATTTCACAAGGAAGCTAAAAACAGTGCAATCTGTTTTGCACATTCCTCATAAAAATAACCCCTGAACAGAGCGCTGTTCCCAAAGGTCCTCTACCAGCTTGGAAACAGAGCGGTTGCTTCAAATTATACCTCACTTTCACTCAAAACTGAAGTGCTTCTCACTCTCTAGAAAGCTGATCTGGACAGGTGGCAGATGTGACACTGGATATGGTATCAGCTGTCAGATGTTAAATACCATTGTATCTCACCTTAACTATTCAGGCTAAAAACAAAAAAAACCAGCACTTATGAAACCCTGTGAAATATTAAGCATGAGAAAAGTGTGCCAGGAGATGACAAACATATAAATATCAATGCTAGGAACTCTTCCAGTGATCAGAGAATATCTTGTGACTACCTCATGTCAAATTTGGATAAAAGAATGTTGGGGAAATAAATACACTTCATCTCAGATAGGTTGGCAGCAGTGGCTGCAACTCGTATTGGAGAATGCATTTTTCCCCTGAAGCAGGAAAAATGCCATTGACGTGAATTTGTTTAAGGTGGATCCCAACTTGCCATGAAGTGACCCACACACTATGATCATGGAGCCATATCTTATGGCACATGTGAAAGGAGACATGCAGGATTTAACACCGGGACTGCAATGAACTGCCACAGCCTTGAGGATCTTAACAAGGTGCACCTTCACAGCCAGTCCATCTGGCATGGCCTCTTCTGCCTCCATGACTGTTGGGAATCAGAGTTCCTCCTCCACTAATTTTGCCGTTGGGCCCAATATGATGGTTTCCAGTGGCATTTCCTCCACTGTGTGGACCATCACCCCTCCTATAGGGGCTCGTCCACCCATAGCCGTTGGCCCCTTTAGGGAGTCAGGTTATTTACCGCCACCCAGCACTCGGTGTTGAGTCGCTGGCTGTACGGTCTACTCCATTACCATAGCGTGATGTCTGGCCAGACAGAATCAGATAGGTATATCACTGCCTTTGTTCAGGAAAGCTCCACAATTTAGTCTTAGTGGTGATTCAGAGGTGCATGCAGAACTTTGTGTTTTGTTCCTTGGACTCTCACCACTTTGCATCCCTAATTGATGGAGTTAAAGAGAGGGAAATATATGCAATGTTTGCTTTCAGTTTCTGGAGAGCATCAGATGTTCTCATTCTCATCAAAGTGTTTGACTCCTCCCTGGAAATCCTCACAGAGCCAAAAACAAACAAATCACAGATGCCCTCATGTCATTCTACCCAACTGCAAGTGCAAAATAGAAAGTGATTCTTTAACATCAGCTGGCACTGACAGGCTGTGAGTGTAAACATGGGTTGTGGGACACTGCTTTGATTGTGGAATGGCACGGTTTGGAGCAAACTGGGAAAGCAAGCAAGAATAATGGTAGTGACTATTGTTGAGGTCTATTGTTCTTCATGTTCCAATTCTCTCCTCACCCCATCATTGAGTCAGCACAGATCCTGAATCTGCTGGAACTGCCTGGAAAACAAACTTGAAAGAAGGAACTGTACATCTCGGAAGGAACTGCACCTCCAACCACAGCAAAAGCAAAACTGATACCTCTGTGACAGATCACACATACACTATGTAAAAACAATGCAGAATAGTCACACTTTTAATAATTGTCATCCATAAATAAAGACCCATTTTTATTGCAAACAGAGATCTGCACTAGTACAAAACTTCATGTTTTTGAATTTGAAAATACAGCAATTCAGATTTTGAATGTAGAATTTCTGAGTACAGTATCTGGAACTCCATTACAATCAATATAAATACTGCACACTCATTATTTTCCCCTTTAAAAACACAAATGTGCAAAACATTTTTAAAGGGTTTCCCTGTATCCACTGGCACCTTCCCTGTGACTGTACCAAACAAAAAGAAAAATGCACACTGACGGCTAGCAATGCCTAGGCATTATGAAATAACTATAATGGGCATACTGATTGAACCCTGAACAATGGAAATTCCAGCAGGAAATGCAAGGAACATCGGAGTAGCATAAGAAGGTCATGCTGGGGAGTGAGCAAATACACCGGGCAGCACTGGCAGTCATATTGGAGCAGCAGATAGCCTGTGTTAGATGTGCCAACAGCATTGGGCAATGCACGGTTGGGTAAGTGAGCCCAGTCTTAGAGTACTAGTTGGAAAGACGAAAGAGGCAGAAAGAGGGGGCAGAAAACAGAAGCATTGCATACATATTACTATGAGCAGAGTGTGCCACTCTCTCTTCCTTAAAGAGGACCTCAGGGAAGCCCATCTATGATATTTCAACCTTAAATAAAGTAAGTTTTTCTACTGATCCAGAGTCCAGGTATGAGGGGTGTATAATGACAATGTCCTCCACCTGAGAAAACACTGTCTTACTGGCAGAGGTGAATTAACCATTAAGCAAAATAAACACATGCTTAGGACATTTAGGAAGGGAGCACCACAGAAATTTCCCATAGCTGAATTTATTATAGTCCATGGGCAATATGGTGCAATACTGCAAATGGTGCAGCTGAACCAGGATTCACAAAAGGGGCCCACATTAAATGGGGAAAAATGCATACAGATATATACAATAATAACAAGAGCACTCAGAGAGTGCAGCTCATTCACTCAATCTGGTAGGCTGAAGTTCTGTTGACTGCTGTTAAGAGGAAGTTAATTTCTTCTCTACAGTTGTTGAGTCCAGCGCAAGACGTACTCTAACCAGCAGGATCGGGTTAAACTCAGTGATTCTTTATTCAGCTCATAACTCGGACTGGGGACTATGTACAGGAGTGGCCTCTATATATACAGTGATTTGACCATTACAAATAAGATACATTCAGGTGGGCTTCCGGAGGACAAGCAAAGTTCAACATTTCCTGCTTTGACATCTATTTGAATTTTGCACTTTTAGAAATGGTGCACATCTGCTTTCCCGCTTTGGTGCAGTTTGTCTTTTAAACCTGAATTAGGCTTTAGACACAGCATCCCTCCCCCCTTGGTGAGGAACATAATCTCCCCAACGTTTAAGCAGACTGCAAGTCTGCTTGGGGCACTTGAGAATCTCAGGTCTTGGTGCCGGCTCTGGCCAAACCCTGACTGGTTTTGGAGTGGCCGGTGAACGGGGTGCAGCCTCAGTGGCTGCTTCTGCTCCGGGTACCTCTGGTGGAGTTCCAGGTGAAGAGGGTACAGGTGTGGAGGGCAGTGGATCACTAAAGAGCTCCAACTCGTAATCCTGCTCATTGGTAGCAGTGGCTTCCCTCTGTGATTCCCTCTCTGGACTCACATTCCAATCTGGCACTCTTGGCCAAATTTGCAAGACCCTTTGCATTAGCAATGTCAATATTAAGACCCCTGTCCTCAAGACGGTGGGTATTCAAGTGGCTCAAGACCATGGACAATTTCCTCTTCATTAAGAGGTCATCTGGGGACAACCCTGATGCCAGGGGGGTGATTCTGTAGGACAGTAAGAACTGGCACAGCTGCAATTCTAGGTCTCCAGCCCCCATGCGCTTAAGAGTGTCTTTGACAGTTTGGACCTGTCTTTTGATCTGTCCGTTTGTCGCGGGGTGGAAGAGTGCAGCAGTAATATGCCTGATGCCATTACGGCAAAGAAAATCTTGAAACTCTGCTGACGTGAAGGTCGATGCATTATCAGACACAACAATGTCGGGTAAACCAAAAGTACAAAACACTCTCCTTAACTTGCGGATCGTAACCGCAGAGGAAGTACCAGACACAGGGATGACTTCCAACCATTTGGAATATGAATCTACGATAAGCAGAAATGTGGCTCCCCTGAAGGGACCAGTGAAGTCAATATGGACTCATGACCAGGAACCTCTGGTGGTGCCCCACTCTCTGCTGGGAAGATATGTTTCCTCCAGCCTGGAGGCTTGACATTCCCTACAATGGCCGACCCATGCCTCGATGTCGAGGTCTAATCTGGGCCACCAAAAGTAACTACGTGCTAGTGCCTTCAACCAGACAATCCCCGGGTAGCTAATATGTAGTGTACAAAGAACCTTATTTCATAGCACTGACAGGATGACCACTCTGTCTCCCCATACCAAGCACCCTCGCTCTAGGGACAGTTCATTACGTTTACTGTAAAACACCTTGAACTCTACAGAGACCAGCAGCGATGGCCACCCTTTCTGAACCCACATTAAAACCATTGAAACCTTTGACAGAAGAGGCTCTTTCCTCATTGCAGCTGTGATGTCCGTAGCAGACACTGGCGGGGAGTCAATACCTCTAACATGAGGACCTGGTGATCTGTTTCAATTTTACCCACAATTTCTACTGGGGACCTTGACAGTGCATCCGCATTACTGATGGTAGTACCTGGGCGATGCTGTAGGTCAAACTGGTATGCCTGTAGGAACATTGCCAGCGCAGCATACGAGGTGACAGGATTTGAGAAGTAGGTTTGTGTGGCCCGAAAATACCTAGCAATGGCTTGTGATTGGTGACAATCATGAAAGCCCTTCCATAGAGAAAATCGTGGAATTTCTTAGTACTGGCGATTATAGCCAGTGCCTCTCTGTTGATCTGAGCATAATTTTTCTCAATTGCAGACAAGGACCTGGAATAATAAGTGAAAGGTGCTTCTTTCCCTCCCCCCAGGTCATGGCAAAGCATAGCCACTACCCCCACAGGCGAGGCATCACATACTAAGATAAGGGGCTTCGGGGGGTCATAATGCGCAAGAAAAGCATCTGATGTTAGGAGTTTCTTGACCTCATGGAACGCTTTGTCCTGGGAAGGACCCCACTGCCACACAGTTTATTTCTTTACTAACTGGTGCAGTGGCTTGGCTGTGGTGGCCTTACGAGGTAGAAATGAATGATGGAAGTTCAGGAGCCCTAGAAAGGCCTGAAAATGCGCCAACACTTTACTGAGTTTGGACGCAAGGTCCCCCCTGTCTTCCCCGGCAATCAATACATCATTGGAATAAGGTAGCACCCCAGGGAGACCCTTTAGCAACCTTTCAGCCAGAGCCTGGAAAATGCCAGGTGCGGCATTGACACCAAATTGTAGACGTTTAACACAAAATGCACCCCTATGGGTGGTGATAGTTTGACACAGTGCAGACTCGGGGTGACAGGCAGTTGCTGATATGCCTGAGCTAGGTCTAGCTTGGCAAAACCCTTCCCACCATGAAGGGTGGCTAGGAGGAGGCTGATCACTGGAACAGGATAAGAGTTAGTGCAGATAGCTTTATTAATTGTACATGTATAGTCCGCACAGATGTGGATGTCCCCATTGGCCTTGAGTGCGGTGACGATGGGGGTCTCCCATGGAGTTGAGTCCACGGCTCAAGAATGCCCTGAGTGACCAGTTTGTCAAGTTCTGCGTCAATGCAGTCTTTGAGTGCAAAGGGCACCCATCGAGGCTTCATATGAATGGGCTGGACAGTCCGATCCAGCTCAAAGCTAACAGGGGGCCCTTAAAACGTACCCAGGCCCGCATGAAAAACATTAGGGTAGCGTTCATAAGCAGCTTAAATGGGGTCAGCCTGCACCCCATGAATTCCCAAAAATGCAATCCCCAGGGTCCCAAATCACGGTACCCCCAAAAGATTATTCCTAACGGCCTTCACCACTGCTAGTGGAAGCTTGTCTGAAATGCCCTTGAAGCGCAAGTCAAATGTGCCGATCCCTAGGACAGGAACTTGCCGGCTCTGCACATTGCTCAAACAGACTTGAAGAGCCCGCAACTTCAGGTGGGCAGCAGGGGGAATTTGAAGAAATTCTTTCTGTGAAATAATGGAGTATGATGTACCTGAATCGATCTCCATCTTGAAGGGGCATCCTTTCAGGCGGACATCGACGAAGGACTTTTCAGACACTGCCTGGACTGCGTACACTTTAGAAATTGGGTGCTCCCACCAGCGACGGCCCTTGTCACCTGGTTCACCCTCCGAGCGTTGATGGCACACTTTTGCAATGTGCTCTTTCCTACCATACTTGTGGTACTCTGCAGTCTTGAAAGGGCATTGGGTGCCTAGGTGTCTGCTGTCACAGCCTTGACATGGAGCAATGACAACTTTGGAGTACTTGGCAGGCTTCTGCTGAACTTTACAGATGTCGTCCCCTTCCTTGCTGTCATCTGAGGATGGCGATGGACTGGCACATCATTGTTTCTGGATGGCTGAATCTTTGTGGGTAGGTGCAGCTGGCCTGGACTGAAATAATTTCACCCCAGCATCTGCAGCTTCAGATGCCAGGGCCTCTTTGAGGACATGGTTAAAGGTCAACGTGTCCCTTTTCACTAGCCTATGTTGGGCTGCTTCATCTCTGAGGCCCAGGAGAAGTTGGTCCCAGAGAGCCTTGTCCAGGTTGTGCCACTGGCATGGCATGGCATCATGGCGGAGGGCCACAGCATATTCGGTGAACAATTCCCCCACCTTCTGGTCTCAGCGGTAGAATGCCAGCCTCGCTGGAAAGATAAAAACCTTTGGCTTGAAGTGATTTCGGAGGGTGGCAAGGATGTCTGCCAGTGGAGTGTCCTTCAGGGCCCATGGTAGCAGCAGGTGCATGATCAGCTCTACTGTGGCAACCTGCAACAGGTCCAGAACAATGCCTTCTGTCATTCGACCTCTTCGATCTTCTCCACAACTATGAAGTTCTAGAACTAGATCTCGTAAATGGGCCATCTCTCTGGGTTGGAGGTGTTGAACAGCCCAAAGGAGGACACAGCGGCAGCCATCCCACCTTTGTCGCCAATGTTGAGTCCAGCGCAAGAAGTACTCTAACCAGCAGGAGCGGGTTAAACTCAGTGATTCTTTATTCAGCTCATTACTCGTACTGGGGACTATGTACAGGAGTGGACTCTATATATACAGTGATTTGACCATTGCAAAATAAGATACATTTAGGTGGGCTTCTGGAGGACAAGCAAAGTTCAACATTTCCCGCTTTGACATCTATTTGAATTTCACGCCTTTAGAAATGGTGCGCATCTGCTTTCCCGCTTTGGCGCAGTTTATCTTTTAAACCTGAATTAGGCTTTGGACACAACAACAGTTCAGTTACTTTATACCATTTTTTCAGCCTCAAGAAGCCGGTGAAAAATTCTTAAAGTTTATATTGGAAATGAAAGTGTCTTAAAATCCCTCTCTGATACCAAATGGGAGGCACATGATATGGCAACAGCAGTAATTTTGAAATCTTTCCTTAAAATTTTAGAAGCATTAGAATGGGGTGCACAAACTTTTTGGGCTGTGGGCTGGTCACGTGGTTGAGCAGGCCAGTCACATGGTTCTTCCCATGAAAAGCAGAAGTAAAATGCAGCCATGCATGCACAAAATGTGGCCACACATGCACAAAACACTGTTGTGCATGCACAAAACACTGCTGAAAATACTTTCAGCTCTAATTATGGGCTATCAATAACATCTGATTCTGGTCCTATGCCTACCTTAAGCAACTTGTGTGATTTTGACTTCATCAATGGAAAAGTGTGGATAGTTGTGGCTTCTTTAGCCACTACCGTCCCTCTGAGTATCAATAACATGTGACATTTAAAAGGGAAGATATGTAACACTCTGACATGAGTCAGATGGCCTCCGGAGAATAGAAAATTATAAAGGTTAAGTTCCCTTCTGGAGCACAATGCTTGCAAAACAACATCAAATGGTGGGGTGGGTGAGTGTAACCACATATATTGTTGCCAGGATGACACAAAGCTGCATTGCTCATGCTAAGTATCCAGCATCTATTTTTCTCATACTGAGAGAGTGTTTTCTTTGATCAGTTATATCCATTTGAAACATGCAGAGACATGTACCTGGGACACCCAGACACAGTTCCTATATTTACAGTTTTCCTGTCTTCAAAGCCCTTTTCATTTTTATCATCCGCCTAAAAAGTAATCCCACATCATGTATAAGTAACTCTATTTCACTTTATTATTATGCAGCTAGGTATACCTATCCTCAATTATTATTCAGATGCATTTCTAACATTTGCAAATCTCACCACTTAACACCTTTATTTAAATCTTCTTCTTGCTTTCTATGCTTTTCTTTTCCCCTCTTCTCCCTCCTTCTCTCAGCTTTATTTTTTTTTTGTATAAACGGGTAAGTTGGCATTAATGCCGCAACAAAAGGTCCTTCTCTAAAGCTGTCAGAACCATGAATGGACTTATACAATTGATAAAGAGAACTGAGGCTTCCATTAGCATAATACCGAGCCAGCCCTATTGAGCTCTGTCAGTTCAGGGTATAATTCACATTAGGCTAACTATTATTCTGAATGGATAATTGAAGGCAAAGGAGACAGGCTGAATGAAATAATATCAAGCTTTGTGAAAGAGAATGTCTTCTTCCAGGCATGGCAATTCCACCGAAAGCAGAGTGAATTAGAAGGAGGAGAAATGTATACCTCCTTCAGCTCTGTCCAAGTGCAAACAGGTGTTGAATAAGTTCCAGCTGTTTTACCTCTCCCCATTAACTTATGGAATGCTGCTCTTTGGGTATATTGCAAGCGCGGTGCCAAAATGGCCGCCGCGCTCTTTGCGGGCCCCCCCCCACCGGACTTGGACATCCAGGTAGTTAGGGGGCGTGGCCAGCACCCTTTAAAAGGGGTGGCCACGAGGCAGCCGCGCTGCCATTTTGCGAAGCGACGGAGAGGAGAAGTTTTTCCCCAATTGCTCCGTCGCTCTTCCCTTTAGCTGGGAAGCCTTCTTTAGGCAGCGGTTTCTTCTGCGCTTCTTTCTCCGGCTTCTCGACGATTGGCAGCAATGCCTTCCAAGAAGAAGGCGATGGCAAACGCGGTTCGCACTTCCAGGAGGTGCCAGCCGGGTCGGAGGGCCGCGACTGCGCCCCCTCAGCAGGCCCCCTTTCCGGGGGCGCCCGCTGGGACCGGCGGGGTGGGGTCGATTGCTCCTTGGCCCGAGGCTGGGCAGCCTCAGACCGGCCCTGCAGGGGATGCAGCCCCCGGCCCACGATCAGCGGCCACTGGCACGGACCTAGCGCATAGCCAGGCTGGGCCTTCTGGCTTTGGCATCCAGCTTCCAGCGGTGGGCTTTAACCAAGGGGGTTGGCTTGGTTCCCTTCCCTGGCAGGGCATGCCCCCTGCCCCTCAAGGGCCGGTAGTTGGGGCATGGCCGTATGCGGGCCCAGGGGTCCAGAGACCTGGCCCGGCGCCAGTGACCGGTGGGCCGGCTGGCCCTCTGCCCCCTGTCAGCATTGGGGGCTATGTCAACGTGGATGCCCTGCTGGCCCGCGTAGCGGCCCTCGAGGCATCTTTGAGGGTAGTTAATCCATCCGGGGCACCGTTTGGTTTACAGGTCTACTCAGCGCCTGCCGGTTCTCGGCAGGCGGCCGAACGGGTTGAGCTGCCTGAGGCAAGTAGGTCGGCACCGGCCACGGCCTCGCAGCTCCCCACCCAGCAGATGCCGCCAGCTGGCAGTGGTCAGGCCACATCTACGAGCTCGGTTGCGGTCGCGAGCTCCGACGCCCACAGTGGGCCGGAACCCCCGGTGGGGGCGGCCCATGGGGGTGCAACTTGTGAGTATACAGTCCAAACTAGTGCACCCACATCACAACCCACAACGGGGGGAGGTTTGCAGTGGCCGTGGCCTCGCCTGGCTGGGGCGGCGGGTCAGCCGCCGCCAGCCAATCAGGGTACGGCTTCAACACTTCAAGGCCCCTCTTGGGGCGGGGTACCCTGTCCTCCAGGCAACCTAATGGGGGTGGCGGGGCTGGTCCAGGCTCCTTTCATGGTGCCCAGAACTGTTAATGTTCCGGTGTCGGCCTTACCGACAGCAGGTTATTCATTGCCCCTTGGGGATCACCTGGCTCAGGCCACTAAGGAAAAGATCTGGCGGGGGGAGTATGTGGACATTTTCTCCCTCTTGAATAGAGAACCCACCAAAGAGGAGCGGGAGGGGCAGGACGAGAAGGATAAGGAACAGTCTCGTCGGCGTAAGCCACCACGCACGTGGGCCAACTGGTTACCCGCGTACCTTATATACATGGCGGTGTACCTCAGGGCCCGGCCTGACCTCGCAATTCCGATGGTCCAGTATTTGGACAACATATACCGGGCGATGGTTGATTTCCCTGGCCCGTCGTGGTTGGCTTACAACGAGGAATTCCGTATGAGAGTGCCCCTACACCCGGAAATGAGGTGGGATGAGCCCTGCCAGAAGCTGTGGCTTCTGTACATGACCCCCACGCGCCCGGCGCCAGGGGAGAGGTACCATTGTGGACATGCAGTCCAGCGAGCTGCTCCAGCCCAGGCACCCCGCCAGGTGGCGGGGCAGAGGGTTCCAGCCCGCCTGCTGTGTTGGAGCTTCTCGGCCAATGGTGCGTGCAACAGGAAGCAGTGCAGATACAGGCACGAGTGTCCCTCTTGTGCTGGCCCCCATGCCGCCTCTGCGTGTCCTAGGGCAGGCGGACTGCGGGGCAGAGGTAGAGGTGGACAGGGAGCGGGCAGAACTGCCGCAGAGGGAGCTGGTCAGGCAAAAGGCCCCCTCCCCAATTAATGTGGACATGTTGGAGCGTTGGCTCACGATGTACCCGAGGAGGGCAGACGCAGCTTACCTGCTTGAGGGTTTTCAGCAAGGGTTTCACATTCCTTTCACAGGGATCAGGTCCCCTCAGGATGCACCCAACCTGTTATCACTCAGGGGAAGGGAGGAGGTGGCTGCCATGAGCATTGTTAAGGAGGTTGCTGCAGGCAGGGTCACTGGCCCTTTCCCTCTCCCGCCATTTCCCAACCTCAAGGTTTCCCCGTTGGGGTTGGTGCCCAAGAAGTCGCCGGGGGAGTTCCGTTTGATACACCACTTATCTTACCCGGCTGGCCGTTCGGTCAATGATGCTATCCCTGACGACCTTTGTTCGGTCAGGTATACATCTTTTGACCAGGCCCTGCGCATGGTGCGCTCATGTGGCCCGGGTGCACTACTAGCTAAGTGCGACATTAAGTCTGCGTTCCGTCTCCTGCCAGTGCACCCGGGTGACTTTGAGTTGCTGGGTTTCAAGTTCCGGGGTGAATTTTATTTCGACAAAGCCATGCCTTTTGGCTGCTCCATTTCATGCTCGGCATTTGAGCACTTCAGCACCTTCCTCCAATGGGCCTTTGTTCGCAGGTCAGGGTCCCGGTCTGTAGCCCACTACCTTGATGATTTCTTATTTGGGGGTGAACGGGGCTGGGACACGTGCACACGTCTCCTGAATACATTTCAGACGCTAATGAAGGAACTCGGTGTCCCTTTAGCGCCCGAAAAGACCGAGGGCCCTTCAACCAAGCTCACATTCCTGGAGGTTGAGATTGACACGGTTGTGCAGGCATCCAGGTTACCTGCTGATAAGGTTTCACGGATCGTTGCACTCATTTTGGACTTGCTGGCGAAACGCAAGGTGTCCCTACGGGAGCTCCAGGTGTTACATGGTCACCTCAATTTTGCTTGCAGGGTCGTCGCACCTGGCAGAGCATATGCTTGTCGTTTGTGCGACACCATGACTGGCTTGGCCAGGCCCCACCACAGGGTCCGACTGAACAAGGGCATGAGGGATGATATGCTCATTTGGCTCCAGTTCCTGAGGGAATTCAATGGGGTGTCATTTTGGAGATCCGACCTTTTGGTTTCCCCTCGTTTTCAGGTTCAGTCGGATGCATCAGGGTCCCTGGGTTATGGGATTTACTTCGAAGGGAAGTGGGCCTATGGCAGATGGCCGCCAGCCTGGTGGGGCACGGATCGCTTGCGCGATCTCACGTACCTGGAATTTTTCCCCATTCTGGGAGCTTTGATGCTATGGGGCGAGGAGTGGGCCAATTCGGTCGTCCATTTCTGGTGTGACAATGCGGCAGTGGTCCACATTGTCAACTCACAGACGTCTAAATCCCCAAGGGTCATGGAACTGGTTCGCCAGTTTGTGCTGCGCAGCCTACGTCTCAATGTGCTTTTTCGGGCTAGACATGTTCCAGGTATTAATAACGATATTGCTGACGCTTTGTCCCGCCTGCAGATCCCCCGGTTCCGTGCCTTGGCCCCGGACGCAGAGGAATTTCCCTCGCCACTCCCAGACAAGATATGGACGCTTGGCAAGGAGAGGTGAACCGGGCGATCAGCATGTCGCTCGCCCCCCGCACGCGTAAGGCGTATAACCATGCATTCAGTTCATTCAGGGCCTTTTGTGCCCAATCACGGCTGCCTGAGAGTTGGCCCATCCCAGTCGCTCATGTCCTCCAATTTATGGTTTACTTACATGCCCAGGGCTTAGCCCCCCGCACCATAGCATCCAGGCTGTCAGCGCTGACATTCATGGCCAAGGTGGGTGGTTTTGCTGACAGCACAAATGATTTTCGCATACGACTTGTTTTGGAGGGGTGGGCGCGGGAACGTGGGCGCAGCCCGGATGACCGCCACCCTATTTCTCCAGGGGTACTTACCCACCTTGCACGGGGTTGGCATGACCTGTGTTTCGACAGGTATGAGGCAACCCTGTTTCACGCGGCTACTACGGTGGCCTTTTTTGGAGCGCTCCGCATCAGTGAGCTGGTGCTACTGTCTAAGGCAGATGCGAGTCGTAGGGCACTGGAACTCGAAGATGTCTATGTTTCCAATGATTGGGCTCAGCTGAGGATACGTTCCTCTAAGGTTGATCAGCACGGTGTAGGCAGTGGTGTAAGACTGCTACGACGTTCCATGGCAGACATCTGTCCGGTTGGTGCCCTACAGCAGTTCCTTGCACTACGTGGTACGCACCCTGGCCCGTTTTTCTGTCACCAAGATGGGTCTCCCCTTACTAAATTTCAATTTTGGAAGGTGACCGGTAAGGCACTAGCCAGTGTTGGCCTCCCTGGGGCTCGTTACGGCACCCATTCATTTAGGATAGGGGCGGCTTCCACTGCAGCGGCGTTTGGGTACTCTGGGGCCGAAATCTGCAACATGGGACACTGGGGGTCACGATGTTTTCAGTTGTATGTTCGCCCTCTTCAACAGTGAGTACCAGTTAAGTCACTGCCCTGTTTACTTTTTTCCTTGACAGACCCTGGGTGTCGTCTTACACCGGTGACAGTATGGCTGGTGGGCCACAGCTATGTGCACAGGGCAGCACAGTTTGCTGCGGCGACAGAGTGGGGACCCCGACTGGGACTAGGTGCATCTGCAAGTCTCAGGTGGTACGGTAAGCGCGGAATGTTATGGCGGGAACTGTTGCCATTCCTTTTCTCCATCAGGGATGCTGACCCGCCTGATGTCCTGATTATACACCTCGGGGGTAATGATTTGGGACAGGTCACGGGCCTATCGCTGAAGCATGCGATTTGCGGTGACCTGGCCTACCTCCATTATGTGTGGCCCGCCACAACCCTGCTTTGGTCGGACATGATACCGCGGCATGCTTAGAGGGGAGGGTTTAACCTCCGGGCCCTTGATCGGGCTCGGCGCTTGGTGAACAGGGCTATTGCCCGGTTTCTTGTGGACAAGGGTTGGGGGCGTGTCATACGACACCCCACCATCAGTCTTCAAAATTATGAGCTTTACACAGGGGATGGGGTCCATCTGTCGCGAGGAGGTATGGACCTCTTGTTAGGAGATTGGCGAGCAGGCCTGTTGACCGAGCTGACGGTCTTGGGGGGGGGCGGTGAGCCTTTATTGAAGCCTCCCCGTGTGGCGGGTAGCACTGGTAAGGTAAACATTTATGACCCACAGGTATCCGGCAGGTTCGCAATTGACTGGACAACACTAGACAGGCACAAGTTGGTTAACGTTGTCCGGTCAACGACGAACCAGGCAATGGGGTGATGGCATGAGCTGGGCAGCAGGCATCACCCCGTTATTTTACGGATATGCGTCAGAGGGTGGGGTCACTAGTTAGATTATTGACTACGGTCAACAATTTGTTTGTTGTCAACAAACAAATTGATACAAATGGATACATTGTAACCAATTGCCGTTGGCAATTTTGGGTGGAACCTTACCAGTGTTACTTCGGCCTGCTTGCCTTAAGAATTATAATTGGTTGAATACCAATAGAAATTTATAATTCGGACTAGGGCATGAATCAATAAATGTGGCCCAATGCCGTTATCCACTTTTACCAGTGTCTGAGTCCTTTATTGGGGCGTGCGCCTGCAATGCAAGCACGGCGCCAAAATGGCCGCCGCGCTCTTTGCGCCCCCCCCACCGGACTTGGACATCCGGGTAGTTAGGGGGCGTGGCAGCACCCTTTAAAAGGGGTGGCCATGAGGCAGCCACGCTGCCATTTTGCGAAGCGACGGAGAGGAGAAGTTTTTCCCCTCCACCCCCTCCCTAGTTAACAGTGTGATATTTTGGTCGCTTCGGGGCCGGGTGGAAATTTTTGGCTGGGACCTACAATTGGCTTTCAGGTCCTGGCTTTTTTGCCCATCCCACACTGTTGCTATGGTTTGACATAGGGGGTTTTTCTTGTTCTGCCGTTGACTTTGGTCACATGGGCGGGTAGCACTGGTAAGGTAAACATTTATGACCCACAGGTATCCGGCAGGTTTGCAATTGACTGGACAACACTAGACAGGCACAAGTTGGTTAACGTTGTCCGGTCAACGGCGAACCAGGCAATGGGGTGATGGCATGAGCTGGGCAGCAGGCATCACCCCGTTATTTTACGGATACGCGTCAGAGGGTGGGGTCACTAGTTAGAGTATTGACTACGGTCAACAATTTGTTTGTTGTCAACAAACAAATTGATACAAATGGATACATTGTAACCAATTGCCGTTGGCAATTTTGGGTGGAACCTTACCAGTGTTACTTCGGCCTGCTTGCCTTAAGAATTATAATTGGTTGAATACCAATAGAAATTTATAATTCGGACTAGGGCATGAATCAATAAATGTGGCCCAATGCCGTTATCCACTTTTACCAGTGTCTGAGTCCTTTATTGGGGGGTGCGCCTGCAATGCACAGTGGGTAGTGATGGGTATAGGTCTCCCTTGCTTGAGAACCAGTCGTATTCGACTCTGTTTACTGCCAAAGTGTCTGCAGACATTTCTGTGGTCACGCGGCAGGCATGGCTAGACACCGGAAGCACAGAGTGCTGTTACTTTTGCCACTGAAGGGATACCTATTTATCTACTTGCAATTTCTGGTGTTCAGACTGCTAGGTTGGCAGGAGCTGGGGCAGACAATAGGAGCTCACACTGTCATGCAGCACTCGGGTCTCGATCTGCTGATTTGCCAAACTTCTGGTCACCAAGCTCAGCGTCTTAACTGCTAAGCCACCACAGCCCTAGTGATGGGTGTAGACCAGTGGTTCCCAACATGGGGCCCACACCCCACAGGTGGATTCAATTCCCAGAAGCCTAAGTCAGTACATTGGCTCATCAGTGCTTTGGGGAATTGACTTAGGCTTCTGGGAATTGAAGACCAAAAACCAAAGGTTGGCAAACACTGGTGTAGACCCAGGCTAGATGACCTCCAGGCTACTCCATAAGAAGCAGCAACTCTCCCACTAAAGATGTTGTGGAGAAGAATAAGATCCCACAGTCTCCCCCTGCTCTTGAGGAGCCCCCTCCCTAGATATGGGGGTTCTGTGGACTTCCACCTACCAAATAATCAAGAATCTGGTTTAGCAACAGGCAGGGGCAGAGGACGCAGGCAGCAGTGGGTCTCTATGCCCATAACTGCAAACACGTCTCTCAGTGAAAAAGCTCCTGATATATAATATTTCTTTGGTGTCTCTCCCAAAAGGTTTTGGATAGCGTGGAGTCATTGCTCTGTCAGTCACAAAACGGCATCTCACTCCTTGTGCCATCTCACTCTTCCATGTTTTTCCTTTTTTATGGGGAGCTGGAATTGGTTCTAACATTCATCAGATGAGAGAAAGCACTTGTACAGATGGTCTGAAGCTTCAAGACCGGAATACATTGTCTTGGACCACTTTAGACCCAGATTGCCAGAAAATCTCTCAATAGTCATAATACTTCAGATACATGGAAGTTCACCTTGGATTTAAGCTTTGCCTTAGGCATCAGATCAGCACTGCAGGCTATGCATTGCACATTGAGCAGCAAAATGTGGGGAAATGTGTCGTCCAAAATCCCAGTCTCCAAAGCCTTTGTGCACAGAGGTGAGATCGGAGTCTAGCTTGCTTTTGTTTCACATTCATGGGTGATCCAGTCCCATCAGAGTCAGGACCATTTCTTTGGCACATCCCTTTACATTAAAATTAAAGGTAAAGGTTTCCCCTTGTTGGGAAACCAGTTGTGTCCAACTCTACAGGGTGGTGGTCATCTTCATTTAGAACCAAAGAGCCAGCACTGTCAGCATCTGCAGACATTTCTGTGATCATGTGGCAGGCATGACTAGACGCCGGAGCACAAAGAACACTGTTACCTTTCCCACTGAAATGATACCTATTTATCTACTTGCAACCTCTTGCTTTTGAACTGCTAGGTTGGCAGGAGGTGAGACAGATGATGGGAGCTCACTCCCGCACACAGTACTCTGGTCTCGAAATGCTGATCTGCCAATCTTCCAGTGATCTAGCTCAGCATCTTAACCACTTGAGGGCATCGGCGTCCTTTTCGGCCCTCCAAGCAGGCGAGGCTCAGAGGGCAGAGACAGTGGCGGTGGCAGTTCCCACCTGCCTCCCCTCCCAGGGCCAATGGTGTGGGCTTGGGGGGGGGAGGCAGGCAGCATTCAAGGGCGTTGGCGTCATTATCTGCCCTTCAAGCAGGCAAAGCTCAGAGGGCAGAGACAGCAGTGGTGGCGGCAGTGGCTCCCACCTGCCTCCCCTCCCCGGGCCGATGGCGTGGGCTCAGGGGGAAGGCAGGGAGCACTCGAGGGTGGTGGCGGCGGCTGCTACTAAGCTGCTGTGGCCCTTTTCCTTACAATCACCAGTAGTAAAACAGTGGGTATACCAGGTTTGCAGATAATAGTAGTAACTATGCTTATGTGTGGGACTCTGAAGAAACTTTTCAAAATGTTTTGTATTACAATTTATTTTATTTTATTAATCATATCACAATTGTAAGTTTTTGAAAGCTCACTCATGTATTATGTCAGAAGCATGTAAAGGTGCATTCTGGGTTGAAAGGATTTTTCCTGGAGGAACTCCACTCAGGGGACGCCCAAATGAGGCTCCTTTCATGCCCCCAAGATCTTTTCCCACTGAAGTGGTCCCTATTTATCTCCTTGCGATTTCATGCTTTCGAACTGCTAGGTTGGCAGGAGCCAGGACAGAGATGGCTAATTCCGTCATGCAGTAATCGGGTTTTGAACTGCCAACCTTCCAGCTAATAAGGCAAGCTTCTTAACCACTGAGCCACTGCAAACTCAGCTCACTCATATAACCTGTAAATAATCAACTTCCATCTCTGGTTTGTTTTAGTGTGCAGAGTTCCAAAGAAAGAAACAATTGGATGAGATTATTATTTTTTTTATAATTCAGAAGAGACTCTTCAAATGGTCTTAATGTGTCACAGGGAGAAGGGGTAGAGCTTTCAGCACAATTGCAATATAGCTTCTTGGAAAAGGCAGAAGATGGATGGAAAGAGGTGGGAGAAAAAATGATGAATTTGGTAGAGGTAGACTGAATGATTGATGAGAAGCAGTAGAGAATACTCCATGTTGCTGACTATGGCTGAAAATCCTCAGATAAACCCCTTATTAAGTCCCCACCCCATCCCAAATACATTGCTGACTGAAATACTGTGTTCTGAGCCACAAAGTCCTTCATATAAAGCTGTTTCCCAAAACAAAGTCTATTTGAGTGGTTACTGCAAATTGAATCTATGCTGAGCTAGATTCAATCAAGAGCTTTAGAAATTAGTAAGTGTGTAATTAAAATGGGACAAGGAACAAATTACACATAAATAGATATCATAAAGGATATATAAAATAGCATCATCACTGAGACCATTACTTATAATTTTACTCTTGTTTTCATTATTTTGTTATTATAGGCTGCATTCAGCACTAGACAGAATACAAATTTAGTGAATAATAATAGTAACTATTGAAACTATATTTCATATTTATATAAGTTAAATAATTAGGCGATACAATAGGTTAGCAATTAAACATAGTTCTTTCCTCACACAAATCACGAATGAAATAAATAATAATAAGTTGATTGTTACATGCCACATTTATAAAAAGAACTAAATATTCAAGATATGGCACTTGAATATAAATGTTTGGACAGTATAAGATCAAGCATGAGGTGTGTTTTTTTTGTTTGTTTTTTTGTTTTAACCTAAAGGTTTTTGCCCCTCTTTGGGAATTTTCTCCTACTTTTCAAAATCTAGGCAGACTAAGCATTCAGCAATGGGAAAATAAAACTTGTTTTATTAAGCAAGTGAAGATAAAAGTTAAAAAGCCAGTATATAAAGAAAGAAAGCAATCAAAAACAACATAAAATCTTAAACTCAGTGTACAAGGCAAAGCAATATTGTCCCCCAGGAAATACTGTGTTGATCTTACCCAAGGAGGGTGGGTAGAAAAACTAGCCATAATTACCACAAGACCTTGTCATCTTGGATAAAGGGCAAAAGTCGAGTCTTAAAGCCTTTAGAATTTAGAGGTTGACAGGATTAAGAGGTAAAACTGCATCACCAGTAAATAATATCTGTAATAAAAAGGTTGCACAGCAAGCTAGGGTGGTCTGCATTTGTGGTTCTGGCATGGCAGCAGCTGAAAAGCATGCACTCCACTGTTTGTTTTCTACAGACAAGATAGCATACAAATCCATTGTCAGCCATACCTATATGTCAGCTGTAAAGGTAAAGGTTTCCCTTGCTCAAAAGCCAGTCGTATCTGACTCTAGGGTTCAGTGCTCATCTCTGTGTCAAAGCCAAAGGACCAGAGTTGTTTGCTTCGGCAGACGTTTCCGTGGTCGTGTGGCAGGCATGACTAGACACCGAAATGCTGTTACCTTCCCACCAAAGTGGTCCCTATTTATCTACTTGCAATTTCTTGCTTTCAAAGTGCTAGGTTGGCAGGAGCTGGGACAAAGATGGCCGCTCATTCCATCCTGCAGTACTCAGGAATTGAACTGCTGACCTTCCACCTCCCAGTCAGTGTCTTAGCCACTTGAGCCACTGCAATCAGCTGTAGCCACTGTATAATAAACAGACAGGTTATCACCAATCTGGCAATCATTCATCTTTTGCCCTGGTTTTCTGGTGGGCCATTCTCTGGTCAGGAACCCATGCCCCGGGTGCACTTTTTAACCCTTGCTTGAAACTCTTCAATGCCAGAAGTCACATGCTTTTATCTCCCTGTGCCCCTTTTCACATGTACACATATCACAGTCCCCAGGTAGGCATAGGTGATAGCAAACTAGATGACTATGGGACACCAAGGCTCACAAGTAGGCAGAAAAGTAACTTGTCTCTCATTCTGCTGGTTCCTGCTCTACAGTTCAACTGAACTCAAGAGAACAGCCTCTTTCCTGTCATACTGCAGGAGTTCTTCAAAATGAAAAAGTATTACTGTATAGGCGAAGAAGGTGGGTGTATTTGAGCATGGCCAAGACGTGGCCAGAAATAGGTTTTTCCAGTTCACTGGAGAGCTACCATTATCATTCCTTTCCCATTTTTAAAAGTCCATCTTTAGCCGCACACCCTTATTGGTGGTGGTGTAGGAGGAGGATCCAGAAAAGAAACCCATTTCGAAATGAGATTTTTATTATCTCTCCACCTACAGCAGGGGTTCTCAAGGTTTCAGCACCATGGACCAGACAACTCCTCCTTAGACAGCTGAGTGGGCCGGACACGTGGTTTCCCCCTACCGGCGGGTGTGTTTGCACGTGTGGGCGCGTTTGCACAGGCACGTCCACTTCTTCTTCTGGGGTCGTCACCATGGGCTAGATGAAATGGCATTGGGGAGCAAGGCTGGCCTGCAGGCCATAAGTTGCGAACCCCTGACCTAGTGCATGAAAATGCTACCTTAAGAAAGAAAAGTTACTATAACTCCCCAAATTTCTAGTGAGCATGGCCAGTAACCATGAACCTTAGTCCAAAAAAGGGAATATCTCCTGCTTTCACCATCACTCAACAGACCCACAGATCAGAATATATTTGAGGTTTAAAACATTTGCCCATGATAAGGTAAAAGTAAAGGTCGTCGTTGCCTGAAAACCAGTCATATCTGACTCTAGGGTTCAGTGCTCATCTCTTTTTATAGTCAAAGAGCCAGCGCAGTCTGTTTCTGCAGACGTTTTCAAGGACATGTGGCAGGCATGACTAAACACCGGAGTGCATGGAATGCTGTTTATCTTCCCACCAAAGTGGTGCCTATTTATCTATTTGCAATTTCTTGCTTTCAAACTGCTAGGTTGGCAGGAGCAGGGACAGAGACGGAAGCTCACTCCATCATTCAGCACTTGGGTCATACACATAAACACATAACCGTTACAAATTATCAAATCCAATTATTGGATACTAGAAGGGGGGATATAGAAGGAGCTTTCTCAAAGAATTTGAAACGATTGCAATACGCTCGGGTGTCCCTGTAGAGCCGCTCAGTCCTTCTGATACAGAAGCATTGAACTGTATTGTGCAATGCTCTAACAAGCAGTTCTGCATGATCATTGTTAAATATCCTGCTGGAGAATTAAAGCTAGTTGATAACCACCCCACTGAGAAAAAGAGAGAATAGCTAGCCAGACAGACTGGTTCAGTTTGATCGCATGCCAAGGATGTGAGTAGAATACATGTTTTAAAAAGAACAAGCCTTTCTATTGCCATGTAGCAATACTACTGTAACATTTTTAAAAAATATATAGCATAAAAACCAACAGCAAGAATCCTACTTATTCATTTACCCTATTTACATCCTGCCTTTCCCCCAGTGAAGAGACTCAAGATGGTGTACAACAGCTAAAAAATATAAATTAAGATTCACAGTAAATTAAGATATTAATATCAAAGTGCTATTGAACAAAAACATATTGAAAAGATCAACATAAAACAAATTAGAATGAATTCAAAACAACATGATAAAAATATGCTGCATTCCCCAGGGTATACAGTAACAAAATCTCTTCCTTCTGGGTCCATTCCAGTCACTAATCCCTCTGAGAGTTGAGTGTCTCTGAGGATTACTTCTTTGAGGTTGGGCTGAACAGAAATTATGGAGCATCCAATGGTTCCCAAAGCTGCCCCTGCCTTCTTGTGCCTCAGAAGAGGGTCTTTACAGATGACCATCTCTAGTCATGGGTTTCTGCTGACTCCTCCTGTAAGCATTGCCCACTGCCACTAAAATTTGCATCTCCAGAGCCTCTTTTGCATTGAGGGGGTATAGGGTCTAGGCCTGTGATGGTGAACCTTGGCACTCCAGATGTTCTTGGACTTCAATTCCCAGAAGCCCACGCACCCTGTGAATTCACACAAATGGGTATACTGTGATTCATCTGGAAAGGGTCACCATAAGTCAGAATTGACTTGATGGCAAGCAATTATTATTTAACAGAGTAGGCCACCTTGTTTCTCATCCTGCCCCAACTCCTCTCTGCATCAGCAACCAATAATTCAAGGTATGAATACATTGTCAGCTAGCTCCTTCGGGAGTCAATAACAATTCCTGGCTGGAAACAGAACTGCTGAATTTTTAATATCTCTACCTATAGTCATCTAAAATGGGCAGCAAAATGGTATTAGAAAGAGTAGTTTGGGAAGGAGAACATGAAGTCAAAAGTCTCTGTTGCACAGATATGAGCACAAGTGTGCATCAATAAGCATATAGACAAACACATACACAAAGAGGGAGAAGGAAAGAGTGAAAGTTGTGCCAGAAACAGCCTAAACTAGCATTGCTGCATCTTTAAAAAAGACAAAATAAAACAACAGAGACTTTTGACTTCATGTTGTCCTTCCCAAACTCCTCTTCCTAATACCATTTCGCTGCCCATTTTAGATGACTATAGGTAGAGATATTAAAAATTCAGCAGTTCTGTTTCCAACCAGGAACTGTTACTGACTCCCGAAGGAGCTAGCTGACAATGTATTCATACTTTAGCATTGTGATTATTTTGTAGTAAGGAAAAAGTGATCTGGACATGTCCGAGTTCAAGGGCAAGCATCTGATACAGTACTGGTCCTTTCCAGAGGGGGTGGTTTCCTGCTGACCAAATGGCACAAGTCTTCATTCTCTGGGATCCTTTCCCTTGCTTTCTGTGTTGTTTTAATCTCACTAGAAGGATAGAGTTCTTTTTGAAATAGAGTTTGATGTAGGGGGCAGAGGTTAGTGCTACACTACTATGGTGGTTCCTGTAGAGAGTTCATTTCCAAATCAGAATCTCCCCATCAAAAGCCTTCAATAGCCTTACTAATTCATTTTTAAAACAGATTTTTTTAAAAAAAATCCAGAAGCAAAGTGAGGAAGCAGATTGATAATTATTCAGTAGGACTGTCAAGGTCGATATAAAATGTCAAACTGTGACAGAATTTCTTTTGTAAGAAAGCTACTTTCAAAGTCATAGCTTGGGCAATGCTGTGTAGATGCAAAAGTCACTAAACACCAGTCCCTTGTGGGAGGAACAAGTATGAACTATGCTCATTTATTGTGGAACTTCTGCACATCTATCAAGCCCCCTGTTTTTGTATGTCTTACATTTATATCCCATCTTTCCTCCAACAACAAGAAACCTGCTTGCGTGATTTGAACCCAGATCTCCCAAACCCTCCTCCTGCTGTCTAACCCTAATTGTATATAAACTCACAGACATCTGAGTTTAGGCTTCCAGAGTAGAACACTTACAATAAAAGAGATCTTGAAATAAGGGAAAAGGAAGAAGAGGATGCTTAATACATTATTAAGGGATCACATGGAAATATTGACATGGGCAGCCCAGCAAAATGATAGCACCACTCATAAATCTCTTTCCAGGATAAGATGAACAAGAGAATTAGGAATAGTTGTTATCAGTGAAGTGATGTGATTCCAATCTGAATCTCCAGTTGACCTCACTTGCTCATGTCATACTGATATTGAACAGCATAAGATACAAGAAGAAACTTTGATGCTGAAAGGTGAGTTTAGAAAAGAAAATTACAAACAAAAAGAAAAGACATGTACAACAAATGCATAACATTATCTACGTGCTCCCCTCCACCTACGAGACTTATAAACATTACCATATGACAGTTAGTTAGTTAGTTAGTTAGTTAGTTAGTTAGTTAGTTAGTTAGTTACCGCTTATCTGGGATATTTTCCCACACTGTTTTGGCTTTGTCCCTTTGCCTTTCACTAATACATAATCCAAAACTACTCCCCATGGATCTCTAAAATCATTTTCTTTCACTAATCCCTTTTTACTTTAATTTCACAAGTCAATAGCTATATTCCATACCTCTTTAAAACCAGAGTCATCAAGTTCAAAATCAAAGTCTACTTTCCATTTTTGACTATATTTAATCTTACTGATGTAACAAATATTACAATCGTTTCGTTTCTTTCTCTTTCTAATTACCTTTTGAACTTCCATTGAGTGGAAAGTTTTGCCAGTGCAATAATGTTGCCCTGTGCTGTTTGCATGAGTGTTCCTCTTGTGCAATCAGTAATCTTCATGCAGAAAACCCACTCTCTGTTTCTCAACAGTAATACATGAGTAGGTGGTGCAATCCCATATTGCTATCTCCCAGGACCTTTTTGTACAGAATGCTAATACATCCAAGGTATGCTCAGGAGGCTGTGCTCCAAATAGCATTCTGCAGAGCAGTATGGTGATATTTTTTGAGGATTTATTTTGGCCTTGTGACAGGATAACCATAGCACATCAGTTTGGTTAGTGCCAAATACAGCAAAGAATTGCAACTCATTTTGTCAAGAACTACAAGAAGAACTAGCTTTGGAGGAGCTTCTCCTATTAAAAAAAGATCCTGATATCTTTTGGAATCAAAAAGGAAATGAATCAAGCCATAGATAGATAGATAGATAGATAGATAGATAGATAGATAGATAGATAGATAGATAGATAGATAGATAGATAGATAGATAGATAGATAGATAGATAGGGAAGGAGGGAGGGATTTTTGCATCTCAAGCTGTGAAGGAATTGTACAGTATGCTCTTCCGTGCATGTGCTCCTTTTAAGCTGCATGTTCATATTATCATTCAATCCTCTGTGGCTCCAAATCACATTTAGGTTTGCCTGGGGTGAGGGAGATTGCCATGAACAATAGGAAGTCATCACCCTCAATACAGTGTAAGAAAAAAACACAACTAGCATAGTGCAAAAAATACTGTGTGTTCCCAGTTGTAGAAAAGGATGCACCAAACTGTTTCAGCAGCAGCCAGATGAAAGCCACAGAGCAAAGAAGGTATGATGTATATTTCCCAAACTATGTTTTAGGGGTGCGTATCCAAAGGCCGAAGGGCCATGGTAGCTTAGTAGTCAGTAGAAGGTCAGCAGGTCAGCATTTTGAGACCAATGTGCTGCACAACAGAGTGAGTGCCCATCATCTGTCCCAGCTCCTGCCAACCTAGCAGTTCGAAAGCAAGAAATTGCAAGTAGATAAATAGGTACCACTTTGGTGGGAAAGGTAACAGGATTCCACGTACTCCAACCTCTAGTCATGCTTGCCACATGACCATGGAAATGTCTGCAGATGCAGACTCTTTTGTTGTAAATAGAGATGAGCACCGTCCCCTAGAGTCAGACACAACTGACTTTCAAGCAAGAGAGAGACCTTTATTATCCAAAGGACACACAGGAAACATGCAGCAACATTTTGGTGCTAGCTCACAATATTTGACATCAAATATCAGCACTTCTTTTAAAAAAGCAGACTGTGTACTTCAGTGTTGATTTTGAATATCACACCAGTAATTCCTGCTTTGAAGCAGCACAGATGGTAGGCCATAGCTGGCCAGTCCATTGGTGCTGTTAAAGCCAGACTTTGGGGAAGAAATGCAGGGCCCTACTCAGCACCCCAGGATGGAAACTTGAGGAGCTACAGGTGTTGCTCCAAATCCCATCATCCCTCTCTACAGGCTATGCCTCCTAGAGCTAATGGGAAATGTTGTTCATCAACATCTAAAAGGCCACAACATGGTTATCCCTGACCTAAAATGACTTATAGCCCTGCACATTGCTAAGATTCTGGCATAGAAAGGGTTAATTAGACCTGGAACTGATCCATTAAGGTATTTCTTATGTTCTTTACCATGAGTTAAATACCATGAATTAAAGAACATTCATTATAATTGAAGACCCATAAGATTTTAAAGAGAGCCTTAGTAGATACTTCTTTGTTTTGTAAATTTAAAACACATATGTGGATCGTGGGATTTTAGCAAAGAGAAACCTAAACTGTGCAAGACTCAGGTTGACTGCTTTTGTTCCAGAGTTCTAGGTTTTCTTCTAGATTTCAGATCTGTATTCCTCCTAACTTGTTCTTGCTAATTTAATTTGTTTGTAATAAAAGTCCTTGTGACATTCTTTTTTTAAAAAAAAAAAAAACCTCTTTTAAAAGCTAGCTTGTTTCTTCTGTTTTTCTAATTGGAAAGTCAAGACTGGTGTCAAGCTTATTTTGGCAGAGTCAAAGAAATCATTCAGATGTTTAACATGAGTCCCCAGAGCTGGAGCTGCAGTTAAAAAGGGCTGTTATGAAGGAGAAAATCTTGAGCTATTTCCCTTACAAAGCTTTTTTTGAATTTTAGAACAGAACAGGCTGACTGAGATCATGGGATTATGCTTTCTTCCCCTCTCCTGCACTTTCACACTTGAAAATAAGCAGATGAGAATAAAAGATGGCTTGAATATATCCAATAAAATTTTAGACAGCAGGAGGAGGGTTTGGGAGATCTGGGTTCAAATGCCTCCTTCTCCTTTGCCCTCGCACCTCAGGAAATCAATGAGATCAATGGCTGACAGCAATGTGCCTCAGCAAGTTCTTGTTTAATTCTGTTTTATTTTTGTTTGAAGCATTTTCTATAAGAAGAAAATAACAGCTGAAAAACAATGAATAAAACAAGGCCACCAAAAATATTCAGTTATCTTTTAACCATACCTTTCAAAACAGCAAGATGTACTTATTCAGGTTCAGTTTGCTTTGGAAGCAGGCCACTGGAAGTGTATTGATGCACATTCATTTACAAAGATACACAAGATTTATAAAGAGTTGAACCTACAAAGAGGCACCTAAATTTAAACACTTCAATAGGCTGCCGAAGTCAAATACAGGGGTACCTCATACAATGATTGTAATCCATTCCATGGGTCTTGTTGTTGTATGGAACAATTGCTAGATGATGCATGCGCCGTATAGCGATTTTCTCTATGGGATGCATCATACAATGATTTTTTTCACTGTGGTTTTTCCCATTGAAAAATTGTTGTACGATTTTTTTCCCATATAGAAAATTGCTATGCGAAAAGTCATTTTTTTCTTCAAAACCTAATTGTTATGCAATTTTGTTGCTATACAGGGTGATTGTTGTATGAGGTTCCACTGTAGTCCCATATTAGATTTCTAGAGACTGAGTGGAGGCCCCACAGTACTCTGGATTTTGCTGGACAGCAATTCCCATCCAGCACCATCTGTGATCAGGGATAAAGGGGATTACAGTACATTCCAAGAAGATCTAGATCAGCATGGGTTCTCCACCCCTTTCCCAACAGAAATATTTCCATGGAAGATGCTGTAATGGCCCATCTAAAAGAGCAAGGAGGGATTCTGGAATTCTGCTCTCAAGGATAAACTCAACAGGGTCTATGCAACCCTTAAAGACCAGAGATCTCTCCCCCCCCCCCCAAGTCTTGTATTTTTGGATGGGGAATGAACTCCTAGCCACTAACACTGAGACACTCAGCTCACTTAGAGAGGCTTTGGAGAGTGACAAGTTGTGCTCTCTTTCTGAGAGAAGACATCACAACATCAACAAAATCTAGAGCAATCTCTTGAAAACAGGAGAATCTTTTCTGCAGACTGCTGCAGTTGTCTAGAGGGTGAATTCTGCTTTCAGAGGCTTATGCTTTTAAGAGGGAGGTGGGATTTCCTGAGGGGCGAGAGCAAAGGAGAAGGAGGCATTGCTTTGCCCATCCTAACCTGTCGCTGCAGCCTCTCTTGTATCAAAATGCTAGGAATCCCTTTGAGAACTTTCAAAAGGCAAATGGAGAACCTCCATGTATGCATACCTTTATTATTAGTTACTTTAAGAAGCCCTCCATTTTCTCAATATTTCCTAATTCTCACTGTTGTTTGTATCTTCTGCATGCTGTTCCAGCCAAGCATCTAGAAAAGAGGAAAGGCAACCTCTCAGTGGCTATATTAGTTATAGAGTAGAAGCTGAGCTGTAAAGGATGAAGTGGCAGGAATTTGTCTGGAGCCAAGGGAGAAGGAATTGGGGTTATAATTCAGTGTCTCCCCAGTTTTTTTTCCACCCAACAGCTGATTAATGAGGTTTCAATCTACTGGAATGAACTCGCTCTGTCTTTGTAATGTATAGGGTGGTGTGCCATATTTTGCCAAATGTGGAAACACTAAGGAGTTGAGAGAGAGAATCCCAAACTGTAATTACCCTAGTAATTATATTGTTGTTGTTTTTATTTTATTGGATATATTCAAGCCGTCTTTTATTCTCATCTGCTTATTTTCAAGTGTGAAAGTGCAAGAGAGTGGAAGAAAGCATAATCCCATGTCAGGCAGCCAGACATGCTGAGTCACAGGAGTGAGACAGGAAAGAATTTAGAAAGGGAGGTGAATCTTAACCTATAAAACCAAGTGTTCACCGTTGGAACTGGCTATAGGCTGCTATGCGTCGCCCTACTGACCCGCACCCTTCCTTCGTGCGCACGGCCGAATTGCCTACGCAGGTCAACGAAGGATTTAAAAATCCGGCACGGGGGCCTCAGCCCCACAAACGGCAAGAAAGGGAAAGAACTTCACGTCCCAACAGTCACTGCGCCGCGGCGCGCCAGAGCCAATCAGGCTGAGAGGCTCTGGCACGGCGCAGCGTTCGGACACGCGCCGCAGCCAATCAAAACAAAAGCATTTTTAAAAAACGCATCACAAACACAAAGCACCAACCCATTACTACAAGCCCCAGCGTCCTGCGCGCCATGAGCACGCAGAACGCTGAGGCAGCCTGCGCGCGAAAACAAAACTTAAAGAAAGCCGCCTCCGCCGCCATTCATCCCCACGGGCGAGCCAGCATGGCCCGTGGGGAAAGAAAATGAAACAAACCTGCCGCCCCTGCTCTTCCGTTCGAAGAGCCAGCGGCACGCGGAAAAAAAAATACAAACAAAAAAAACCCACAACTCCCCTCCTTCACCACGGGCCAGCAAGTATGGCCCACGGAGGAAAAATAAACCTCGGCCGCCGCTGCCCTTCCATTCGAAGGGCCAGCCACCGCGCCAAAAATAAAAACAAACCACCCTCCACCCCTCCCCCACAACTGCCCTTCTTCCCAACGGACAAACAAGCATGGCCCGTGGGAACGAAAGGCACCCTCCCCGCAACAATGCACCCTTCCCAAGGGCCATCCAGCATGGCCCATGGGATCAAAAGGCACCCCCGGCCGCAAGTTCCCTTCCTAACCACGGGCAACCAAGCATGGCCCATGGGAAGAAAAGGCACCCCCCCCCCTAAAAAAGGGACGCACCAAAAAACAAATCAAAACCATTCAAAAACAGAAATCTAACCTTTAAAAATAAACACAAACAAAGACAGGAAAAACATACAACAAAAAACAACAGCCCCCCCCCCAACAAAAACTCAACTCCCCCCAAATAAATAAATAAATAAATCAGAGTGCTTACCATGAAGACGTCTTCACTTCATGGCGACAGGAACTCAAATGACCATAATAAAGGAAGTAACACTTACCGGAACTGAAACCCAGAGGACTGAAGAGGAGAATGGTAGAGAGGAAACAAAGTTCACCACCGCCACCCAGAGGCCAAAAGAAAAACGAGTAGAGGATGCATTCATGATGTGCTAAATGAGGAGTTCTCAACCTTTTCAAGTTGAGAGCCAGGACACACTCCCTCAGACAGCTTTGGGGGCCGGATGGCCATTTTGCCCTTCCTCCACCACATGGCCCTTCCAGGTGTGGTGCAGGAGTGTGGGGCACATGATAGATAAAGATAAATTCAAAATTCCAAAATGCAGAAAATAAGTTTGCAAAACATTCCAAAATATACACACTACTCTCAAAAAATAAAAAATTACATAAATCACTTTAACACCAAATTAAACTTAAAATTTAAAATTTTTTAAAAAAAATTTAAATTAGTATGAACAAAAATAAAATAAAAAGTCCACCGCAGGCGGACGCAGCGCAAATAAGCCACAAATTCAAAAGTCCACCACAGGCGGACGCAGCGCAAATAAGCCACAAATTCAAAAAAACTTTAAAAACCATTAAACACAGCCCAGCACCATTTGTACAGGAAAACAAAAAAAAAACCCTTACCTCTCCAAAACATTTAAAAAATGCACGGCATTTTTTTAATAAAAAATACCCGCAAAAAAAGCCCGGCAACGCCGGGCAACCCTTGCTAGTCAACTATAGAAAAGAGCATTGGGGGTCTGGTCAAATATGCCTAGAATTCAGATAAAACCTGGCTAACCAGGTAATGTGGTAACCCAGAGCCGGAGTGGGTGGGGAGAGCATTTTGGGGCATCTAGGTAAGGCCATTGCATACTGCCTTAATCATATATGGAGCTGTTTTGAGACTCTGTACTGCTGCCTAGTTTCTGGAAGGTTCATTACTGATTAGGAGTTTTCCCATGTCCTGTGTCACTGCTACCAGCATTTGTGCAACAAAAAAGCTTACAATGAATCATGATGCTAGCACTTCACACACTGCCTTGTTCCACGTGGCAGGATGACACCCAGTACATTCAATGGATGAGTATCTCCACAGTTTTTTCTCCCTCTCCACATTTTTTGATGCACTGAGTTTTGCCCAAAAGCAACCACACTTAAATAACTTTGTGCTGAGTCAGGGAGGGCTGGTGCCAGGTAGATGGGAACTGAACTGGAAACTGAAGCTTTTAAGCCACCTTTCACAAAGAAAACACCGATTTTACTTTCCAGCACTTAAATTTGTTTCTCTGCCTACAGGCCCAAATAAACATTGCCTGAGACTTCAAATGGTGCCAAGTGAATGACAACCTTATGCCACTGCAGAAGAATACTAGTAAATGTAAAGGCTTCCCTTTCTTGAAAGCCAGTCGTATCTGACTCTAGGGTTCAGTGCGCATCTCTGTTTCAAAGCCAAAGAGCCAGTCTGCTTCTGCAGACGTTTCTGTGGTCATGTGGCAGGCATGACTAGACACCAGAGCGCACGGAACGGTGTTTACTAGTAGGTCACATCCAGTTCCATCAGCTCCTTGGGAGACATCAGTGCAAAGGTAGAGCTTGAGAGTATTTGAATAACAGCTCTCAGACTAACCCTGCAATAAAGACCAGTAACCATGCTGACTGGGTGGGTTCTGGGAGCTATAGCCCAAAATATTCACATGTCCAGGCCATAGCTGTCAAGTGTCCTGTATTGGCCGGGAACCTCCCGTATTTTAACCTCTTTCCCGCCTGCGGCCTATATCAGTCAGACTGCAATACCATAATGCCACCAGTGGAGGGATGCACAGGATAAGCATAGCTGTCAAGTTTCCTGTTTTGTCACGGAAATTTCCCTGATTTTCAAATCCAAAACTTGACAGCTGTGGTCCAGGCTCTAGGAATTGAGGACAAACTTGAGAGCAGCCATGGGCAAAATGTGCCCAGTGGGCAAGCCTGGGGGTAAACTGATACATCAACTCTCCCAGTCAATCATTTAAGCCAGTCCTTTACATTTTGCAAAGGCAACTAGCCTTTAGCCTCTAAAGAAATATTGGTTGTTTCTATTTACATTGCAAATAAAACCATACAGCAACTCCCAAGTTTATAACCAAATCTTAATCAAAAAGGAAAATGTGCTAAACACAGGTCGAACCTGTACCCTCAGAGTGCAAGATCCAACTACCTTTAACTTCTTTTCCACTGCCCATAACAAATCTTCTCCATTTTACAAATAGTTGGGACCAAAGTGATCAACATCATCTCCCCTTTCAATATCTGTTAATGGAAATTGCTAGAATTATCTAGGCCAGATGTTCAAACTTCGCTAAGGCAGTCTTCAAAATACCCTGGCCTTCTCAAATGGCACCCAAGCCAGGAGTAGGCACCTCTAGTATTTGTATCTGTGTTTCTTCTCCCAACAATTTAGCTAGCTCTTTGCAGGCGCACCCCCCCAATAACGGACTCAGACAACATTGAAAGTGGATAACAGCATAGGGCCACATTTATTGATTCAATGCCCTAATCCGAATTATAAATTTGTATTGGTAAAACGACCAATCATAATTCTTAAGGCAAGCAGGCCGAAGTAACACTGGTAAGGTACCACCCAAAATTGCCAACGGCAATTGGTTACAATGTATCAATTTGTATCAATTTGTTTGTTGACAACAAACAAATTGTTGACCGTAGTCAATATCTAACTCATGACCCCACCCTCTGACTCGTATCCGTAAAATCACGGGGTGATGCATGCTGGCTAGCTATCGCCATCACCCCGTCGCCGGGTTCGTCGTTGACCGGACAACGTTTAACTAATTTGTTCCTGTCTAGTGTTGTCCAGTCAATTGCGAACCTGCCGGATACCTGTGGGTCATACTGTTTACCTTACCAGTGCTACCCGCCAATGTGACCGGAGTCAACAGTAGCAACGAAAGGAACCCCTATATCAAACCATAGCAACAGTGTGGGATGGGCAAAAAAGCCAGGACCCGGAAGCCAATGTGGGTCCCAACCAAAAATTCCCACCCGGCCCCGAAGCGACCAAAATATCACACTGTTAACTAGGGAGGGGGTGGAGGGGAAAAACTTCTCCGCTCCGTCGCTGAGGTAAAATGGCAGCGCGGCTGCCTCGTGGCCACCCCTTTTATAAGGGAGCTGGCCACGCCCTAAACTACCCGGATTCCTCGTCCTGGGGGGGGGGCCGCAAAGAGCGCGGTGGCCATTTTGGCGCCGCGCTTGCATTGCAGGCGCACCCCCCCAATAACGGACTCAGACAACATTGAAAGTGGATAACAGCATAGGGCCACATTTATTGATTCAATGCCCTAATCCGAATTATAAATTTGTATTGGTAAAACGACCAATCATAATTCTTAAGGCAAGCAGGCCGAAGTAACACTGGTAAGGTACCACCCAAAATTGCCAACGGCAATTGGTTACAATGTATCAATTTGTATCAATTTGTTTGTTGACAACAAACAAATTGTTGACCGTAGTCAATATCTAACTCATGACCCCACCCTCTGACTCGTATCCGTAAAATCACGGGGTGATGCATGCTGGCTAGCTATCGCCATCACCCCGTCGCCTGGTTCGTCGTTGACCGGACAACGTTTAACTAATTTGTTCCTGTCTAGTGTTGTCCAGTCAATTGCGAACCTGCCGGATACCTGTGGGTCATACTGTTTACCTTACCAGTGCTACCCGCCACACGGAGGGGCTTCAAAGAAGGCCTGACGCCCCCCCCCCAGACCGTCAGCTCGGTCAACAGGCCTGCTCGCCAATCACCCAACAGGAGGTCCATACCTCCTCGCGACAGATGGACCCCATCCCCTGCATACAAGTCATAATTTCGTAGGCCAATAGCGGGGTGATGACTGACCTGCCCCCAAGCCTTGTCGGCAAGGAACCACGCCACCGCCCCATTGACCGCGCGCCTCGCGTGGTCAAGGGCCAGGAGGTCAATGCCCCCTCTGTAAGAATGGCGCGGAATCATGTCCGACCAAACCAGGGTTGTGGCAGGCCAGACGTAGTGCAAGTAAGCAAGGTCCCCGCAGATCGCATGCTTGAGCGATAAGCCGGTGACCTGACCCAAATCATTGCCCCCAAGGTGTATGATGAGAATGTCAGGCGGGTCAGCACTCCTGCTTGAAAACAGGAAAGGCAGCAGCTCCCGCCACAACATCCCAGGCTTACCATGCCATGTGAGACTGGCGTGTTCACCCAGTCCCAGTCGGGGTCCCCACTCTGTCGATGCAGCGTAACGCGCTGCCCTGTACACATAGCTGTGGCCCACTAGCCATACTGTCACCGGTGTAACACGACACCCAGGGTCTGTAAGAAAAATTAAGAAAAAGGAAGGTAAGGTGATCGGATTGGTACTCACGGTGGAAGTGGGCGCACATAAAACTGAAAACATTGCGAGCCCCACCTCCCCATGCTGCGTATGTCAGCCCCGGAGTACCCAAAAGCAGCTGCTGTAGAGGCTGCCCCAATACGAAATGAATGTGTGCCGTAACGGGCACCTGGTAGGCCCACCCTGGCGAGGGCTCTGCCTGTCACCTTCCAAAACTGAAATTTAGTAAGGGGAGACCCATCTTGGTGACAGAAAAACGGGCCATGGTGCATGCCACGCAGTGCCAGGAACTCCTGTAGGGCACCAACCGGACAGATGTCTGCCAAAGAACACCGTAGCAGTCTTACACCACTGCCTACGCCATGCTGATCTGACTTGGAGGAACGTATCCTCAACTGGGCCCAGTCTTTGGCAACATAGACATCCTCGAGTTCCAGTGCCCTACAACTTGCATCCGCCTTAGACAGCATCACAAGTTCGCTGATGCGGAGCGCTCCAAAAAATGCCACCGTTGTGGCTGCATGAAAAAGGGCTGCCTCATAATGATCAAAACAGAGGCTTGGCCAGTCCCGGGCCAACTGGGTAAGAACCCCTGGGGAAATAGGGTGCCGGTCGTCCGGGCAACGCCCGCGCTCGCGCACCCACCCCTCCAAAACATGTCTCACACGGAAGTCAGAGGTGCTGTCCACATGACCCCCTACTTTGGCCATAAAAGCCAGGGCCGAGAGCTTGGATGCTATGGTGCGAGGTGCGAGGCCGAGAGCATGCAGGTGGACCATGAACCGCAGAACATGGTCAACCGGGATAGGCCAGGTCTCTGGCAGGTGAAATTGAGCAGCAAATGCCCTGTAAGAATTAAATGCATGTTGATACGCCTTACGCGTGCGTGGCGCTAGTGACAGGCCAATCGCCCGGTTCACCTCTCCTTGCCAATGGTCCATATCACGTCCGGGAGTGGCGAGGGAAATTCCTCCACATCCGGGGCCAAGGCACGGAACCGGGAGATCTGCAGGCGGGACAAAGCGTCAGCAATATCATTATTAATCCCCGGGACATGCCTGGCTCTGAACAAAACGTTGAGGCGCAGGCAGCGCAGCACGAAATGGCGCACTAGGTCCATAACCCTGGGCGATTTGGAAGTCTGTGCATTAACAATGTGGACCACAGCAGCGTTGTCACACCAGAAATGCACGACCGAGTTGGCCCATTCCTCGCCCCATAGCATCAAAGCCCCTAGTATAGGAAAAAATTCAAGGTATGTGAGATCACGCAGGCGATCAGTGCCTGCCCAGGCCGGTGGCCATCCACCATAGGCCCACTTCCCATTGAAGTACATCCCATAACCCAGGGATCCTGAGGCATCAGACTGGATCTGAAAATTGGGGGATGCCAGGAGGTCAGACCTCCAAAATGAGACCCCATTAAACTCCCTCAGGAACTGTAACCAGACAAACATGTCTGCCCTGATACCCCGGGTAAGTCTAACTCTGTGGTGAGGCCTGGTTAACCCTGCCATGGCGTCGCATAAGCGTCGAGCAAAAGCCCTGCCCGGAGCGACCACCCTGCAAGCGAAAATTAGGTGACCATGTAGCACCTGCAGTTCCCTCAGTGATGCCTTGCGCTTGGCCATCAACTCCGAGATAAGGGCCACTATCCTGGACACCTTATCCTCCGGTAACCTAGAAGCCTGCGCTAACGTGTCAATCTCCACCCCCAGGAATACTAACTTGGTAGATGGGCCCTCGGTCTTTTCGGGCGCTAAAGGGACACCGAGTTCCTCCATTAGCGTCTGAAATGTGTTGAGGAGACGTGTGCACGTGTCCCAGCCCCGTTCACCCCCGAATAAAAAGTCATCCAGGTAATGGGCTACAGACCGGGACCCTGACCTGCGGACGAAAGCCCACTCTAAGAAGGTACTAAAATGCTCAAAGGCCGAGCATGATATGGAACAGCCAAAAGGCATGGCCTTATCAAAATAATATTCGCCCCGAAATTTGAAACCCAGCAACTCAAAGTCACCCGGATGCACCGGCAGGAGGCGAAAGGCCGACTTAATGTCGCACTTGGCCAGCAGGGCACCCGGGCCACACGAGCGCACCATGCGCAGCGCGTGGTCAAAAGACGTATACCTGACTGAACAAAGGTCATCAGGGATAGCATCATTGACCGACCGGCCGGCTGGGTAGGATAAATGATGAATAAGGCGAAACTCGCCTCGAGACTTTTTGGGAACCAAGCCTAGGGGCGACACCTTAAGGTTGGGAAACGGGGGTGAAGGGAAAGGGCCAGCGACCCTGCCCGCATCTAACTCCTTCCTAATACTGGCAGCAGCCACCTCCTCCCTCCCCTTGAGGGACAAAAGATTGGGGGCATCCTGAGGGGACCTATCACCCATGAAAGGGATGCGGAACCCGTACTTAAAGCCTTGAAGGAGATACTCCCCATCCTCTCCCTTCGGGTACACTGTGAGCCAACGCTCCAACATGTCCACCTTAATTGGGGAGGGGGCCTTTCGGTGAACCAGCTCCATCTGTGGCAGCCTTGCCAGCCCACTGTCCGCCCCTTCCTCTGCCCCGTGTCCCCCCAGGCCTGGGACAGGCGGAGGCTGCGTGGGGCCCCGAACAAGTGGGACACTCATGCCTGTATTTGCAATTTTTCTTATTGCAGGAACCATTGGACGAGAAAGCCCAGCACAGCAGGCGGGCTGGAACCCCCTGCCCCGCCACTTGGCGGGTAACCTGTGCTGGGACAGCTCGCTGGACCGCATGTCCGCAATGGTATCTGTCGCCTGGCGCGGGGCGCGTGGGTGTCATGTACAGAAGCCAAAGCCAATGGCACGGCTCGTCCCATCTCATCTCCGGGTGGAGGGGAATCCGCATACGGAATTCCTCGTCATAAGCAAGCCACGAAGGGCCCGGGAAATCAACCATTGCCCTGTATATGTTGTCCAAATATTGGACCATCGGAATAGCCAACTCCGGCCGCGCCCTCAGATACACTGCCATGTAAATTAAATAAGCTGGCAGCCAGTTGGCCCAGGTACGTGGCGGCTTACGACGACGCGCCTGCTCCTTATCCTTCTCATCCTGTCCCTCCCTTTCCTCCTTGATGGGCTCTCTGTTCAGGAGTGAGAAGATATCTACATACTCCCCCCGCCAAATCTTTTCTTTGGTTGCCTGTGCCAAGTGGTCACCCAGTGGTAAGGAGTACCCCGCAGTTGGTAAGGCCGAAAAAGGCACCACAGGCGCCGGGAAAGGGGCCTGAGCTAACCCAGCCACCCCCAGTAGATTCCCCACAGTGTGAGAAAAACTACCCACCCCGGTGCCATGGGTGGCAGTTACCGTCGCCGAGTGGAGTGCCGGCTGCTGTGCAACCGCACCACTCGAGCGAGGCCAAGGCCATTGAAAAGCTCCCCCCATAGAAGCAATGTGTGTAGGTGTACTGGCTTGGACCGCATACTCACATGCTGCACCCCCGTGGGCCGCCCCCACCGGGGGTTCCGGCCCACTGGGGGCGTCGGAGCTCACGACCGACGTAGAGCTCGTCATCGGGGCCTGACCTGCACTCGTCTGCTGGCTGGGGAGCTGCGGGGCAGTGGCCGAAGCCACACCACCCGCCTGAGGCAGCTCAACCCTGCCCGCCGCCTGTTGTCCTCCCGCCGACGGCGCCGGAAAAGGGACGCCAAAGGGAGCCCCAGCCTGGCTGGCCTGAGCTAAAGAGGCTTCGAGGGCCGCAAGGCGGGCCAATAAGGCCTGCACGTCGATCTGGGGCCAAGGGCCGGCCGGCCCGCCAAGTCCCGGCGCGGGTACAGGTCCCTGTAACCCAGGACCTGAATAGGGCCATTGCCCAACACCGAAGCCCGGTAGGGTCGGTGCAGGAACCTGCCAAGGTAGGGGACCACACCACCCGCCCAGGCTAGAAGGCCCAGGAGGAAGAGAGGCAGGCCCAACAGGATGAGCAGAGGGAGTAGCGGTGTCCACCGCTCGCGGGCCGCGGGCCAGAGCCCCTGCCGCGCCCGCATTCCGATCCCCCGCGTCCGACCAAGGGGCGATAGACCCCATTCCGCCGGGCCCAGCGGGGGCCTGGACAGGCGTCTGCTGGGGAGGCGCGACCGTGGTCCTCCGACCCGGGTTGCGCCTCCTCACAGCTCGAGCCGCACTCGAAGCTGCCTTCTTCTTCGAAGGCATCTCGACCGCAGGAGAGGGAAGCCGAAAAGAAGATTCGCCGCCAAAAGGCTTCCCGCAAGGTAAGGAGCGACGGAGACACAGGGGAAAAACTTCTCCGCTCCGTCGCTTTAGCTAAAATGGCAGTGCGGCTGCCTCGTGGCCACCCCTTTTATAAGGGAGCTGGCCACGCCCTAAACTACCCGGATTCCTCGTCCTGTGGGGGGGGGGCCGCAAAGAGCGCGGCGGCCATTTTGGCGCCGCGCTTGCATTATTTCACTGCTGAACTTGTTTTCAGGGTCAATTTGGTTTCTTCCTCTGTAAGGAAGCTGGGTGTTTACTATCTCTGGTGGATAGTAAATGTTCCTTATTTTTGCTGATCATGTCTTCCTTGTATAACTACTTCAAAGGGTCTGATTGCTACTTTGCCTCAAATCATCCCTTTTGCACCTTCCATCTGACATATGGCAAATGATTACATATGGACTGAAGTAGCTGGCAGTAGAGGCAGTATGTCCTTTGCTGCCCTCTGAACAGCTACTTACTTTCTCGGGTTATTGGACATTTCTCCACTGCATCGATCCTCTCCTGCTGGCTGGAGAAACTTCCCTCTCATAGGCAATGATGTTTTTGTTAAAGCTCACCCCATCAATGTCTATGTCAAATTGATCTGGCAACCCCATATTTCTGTTTGCTAGAAAGGCTAACCAGGGGTGTTAATAATTAGTTCTTTTCACAGCAGATACCACTTGGCAATTTTTGTGGTTATTCTGGAAAAGTTGTTAGGTGGTCAAATTTACAAAGTACTTTTATCAGGGGGGGGGGGGGGATTCTGTCAAGACCAGCATATTTTGAAAAACAAGTCTTCTTTTTGCGAATGACTGATTGCTCCTGTTTGAGGGCACAAACCTCAAAGAAACTATAATAATAACTCTCACCAAAAACTCCTTCCTGAACATAAATAACTCAATTCCCACTGTTTCCCATGAGTGGGCAATTCATGTGATGGAACAGTTTCCTCTTTTCAGTCAGCACATCATCAACTGTGATCATATCCTTCTAAGAGGGATCAAAACTATCAATTCATTTCTGGTCAATAAAAACATGTTGTGATCCTCCTGACAGCAGTCAGTATACCAATATGACAGAGGTGGTGCAGATATTTTATGCATGACAAAAAAGAGTTTCTGGCTGTTATCTCTGGGATGCAGTGATTCCATCAATACTCCGATGGTCAGGAAGTCAGAGTTGCAAGACACCACAAATATATAAAGAAGCTCTAATAACTGTTGTCTCTCTGGAAACACAATTCTACTTTCAGCTGCATTCAGGAAATATCATTCTGCTTTGGATGGTGCATGGCTTTAGTCCCCAGGCTAACATCTCAGAATTGCTTCTTTGACTGACTGCTATTTTCAGAGGCCTCTTTCATTTCCTAGATCAGTAGTGCTCAACCTACAGCCCGGGGGCCAGATGTGACCCACAACACCATTTCATGTGGGCCCCCACTGCCTCCGCCTCACCCAGAAGTGACATGTGTGGCAGGCAGGGCAAAATGGTCATCTGGCCCCCGAAGCTGTCTTAGGGAGTGTGACCCAGCCCTTGGCTTGAAAAGGTTGTTTAGTGTATGAAAACCAAGACACAGGACACAGCCTCGGGCTGGGTTAACTCAGGTTTATTGCATGGTGGTCAGAGGGAACATGAGGTAATGGCGGATCAATAGCTCTTTATATACAGTAGTAATACGTTTGAACGTGGTTCCACGATAGCCCATTGGCTACTGTCGTCGTGACGTCATTGCTGGTCACGCCCTTCTTGTCCAGGTGTAGGTGGTGGCGGGAAAACTTCCCGCGCTGTTGCCTTTGATGAGTTTGGACCAAGAGAGCTTTGGACGCTCGCTGCTGCCAGCTGGTGGTCATTAGCTCGCGTCCTATTACAGGGTTTATGTGATACAGCTGAAGGTTACATTGTTGCCCATAGGCAAGGTTACATTGGTTCAGATACATTGTTATCCCTGTGGAGGATCAAACCATTAGGACACAACATCCCTCCCCCCTAGGATGAGACGAAGTCTCGAAACCACACTCTCCCCCCCCCTAGGATGGGACGAAGTCTCTCAGCCAAGATGGCTTATTTCGAACACGCTGGGGTCTCGGTGTGGGCTGCCTTCCCCCTGGTTTGCTACCTTCTCTTTGTCCCCTGGTTTCCTGCCCTGTAATTGGAGAGGGAGACTCGTTAGTGACTTGCCGCGGCTCTGCGGCGTTGTTGGGAGGTGTGTGCTTTATTGGGGAAGAACCGGGCGCACTGGGGGCTAACGAAAAACCCCTCTTCTCGCTTGGACGGGTGGGGGAACACTCCCGAAAACCCCCCCGGCTCTCAAAATCAAAATCAGAATTAAATTCGGGGGCAGCGGTCGCGAACTCCTCTCCCCCTTCGGTCGCGAACTCCTCTCCCCCTTCCCCAGCCTCTGATAGAGCTGGCGTATCAAAAGGGTATGAGTCGGGGCCGCTGCTTTCCCCCCTTGCTTGGGACTGTTGTCCGTTGCTGTCCCCCCCTTGGGCTAAACGGGTGGGGGAGAACCCTAACGCTGAGTCCTGTCGCTGAGCTCCACTGACCGGCCCCCCACTCACTCGGTGCCTGAGTTGGTCCGCGTGCCTCCTCCAGAGGAGACCTGTGCTAGTCTCGACCCGGTACGACACTGGCCCCGTCCTTTCCACAACCGTCCCTGGTACCCAGGCTGGACCTGCGCTGGCGTAGTTCCTGCAGTGAACAGAATCGCCGGCGGCGAAACCTTTCGACACTGCCAGCCCTATGTTTTTTCCTTTGTCCTCGACTCTCGTCGGGTCTAGCCTGGACAGGATCGTGGTCAGTTTTCGCCGCATCAGCAGCTCTGCCGGCGAGTAACCTGACGCTAAGGGGGTCACCCTATACGCTAACAAAAACTGACATACTTGGTGATTTAGGTCCCCCGGGCCCATGCGCCGCAGCGCATCCTTTGTCGTTCGCACCAGCCGTTCCACTTGGCCATTCGTGGCGGGGTGAAACGGTGCGGATGTGACATGCCGAATGGCATTTGCCTCCATGAATGCCTTGAATTCAGCGGAGGTGAAACAACTAGCGTTATCGCTGACTAAAGTGTCGGGTAAACCGAACGTGGAAAAGACTCTCCTTAGCTGGCTAATTGTAGTGGCGGAGGACGTACTCTTTACTGGGATAACCTCCAACCACTTGGAGAATGCATCCACCACCAGGAGAAACATTGTTCCTCGGAATGGGCCAGCGAAGTCTACGTGCACCCTGGACCATGGCCCCCTTGCTGTGTCCCATTCCCTATGCGGAAGACGGGCCGCCTCTGGCCGGGAGCCCTGGCATGCCTCACAAGTGCCGACCATGTGCTCAATGTCCGCGTCCAGCTGTGGCCACCAGAAGTAACTCCGGGCCAGCGCCTTGGACCGGACGATGCCGGGGTGGCTGACGTGGAGCAGTTCGAGAACCCTCGGTCGCAGGGACGTAGGAACCACCACCCGTTGGCCCCACAAAAGGCAGCCCCTCTCTAGGGACAACTCCATCTTTTTTCGAAAAAATGGGTCGAATTCCGTACCTGGAGATGATGCCCATGAGCTAACTTTCTCTAGCGTTCTGTCCTTTCCTGTGGCCCTGGCAATGTCGGCTGGTACTATTGGGGGTGAGTCTAAAACCTCTATTAACAAAACCTGGCGATCTCTTTCTGCCCTTTCCTTTTGGACGCCCGACAAGGGCAAAGGAGACCTCGAGAGTGCGTCGGCATGGCTGATCTCCTTCTCGGGCCGGTATTCCAGCTCATGCTGGTATGCGTTGAGAAAAATAGCCCACCGCAGCATTCTTGGGGACAGGATCTGTGGTGTGGGCTTATTTGCAGTGAAAATTCCTAATAGGGGCTTGTGGTCAGTCACGATTTTGAACGGCCGACCATACAGAAAATCGTGAAATTTTTTGGTTCCCGCTACTATCGCTAGTGCCTCCCTGTCGGTCTGTGCGTAATTACGCTCTGCTTGGGACAGGGACCTTGAATAAAACGCTATCGGGGCTTCCCTTCCGTCGTCCAACACGTGGCAAAGCACCGCCCCCACCCCCACCGGGGATGCGTCACAGACTAAGACCACTGGCCGTTTGGGATCGAAATGCGTTAGGATTGCCTCGGATGTTAGGAGTTGCTTCAACTCTTTGAACGCCCTCTCTTGCTCATCACCCCACACCCATGTTTCCTCCTTTTTTAGCAACCGATGGAGTGGCTCGGCCACGGACGCCTTCCGTGGAAGGAAGGTATGGTAAAAATTGAGGAGCCCCAGAAATGACTGTAGCTCGGTTTTGGATGTGGGGCGAGGGGCATTCTTGATGGCGGCTACTTTGGATTTGGATGGCTTAATACCCTCTGGCGTGACTCGAAACCCTAGAAACTCAACCTCAGTTTCGAAGAAGACACATTTGTCTTTTCTCAGTCGTAGCCCCGCTTTCTCGAAGACAGTCAGAACTTTATCCAATCTCTTTGCCAGTTCGGCCTCACTCCCCCCTGTTATCAACACGTCATCAAAATAAGGCAACACCCCCTCCAGCCCCTTCAGGAGGCGTTCCACAAGCGACTGAAAAAGGCCGGGTGCCGAGTTCACGCCGAACTGTAAACGCGACACCTGGAACACCCCTTTATGTGTGACTATCGTTTGTGCCGCGGCCGTGGCGGGAGTTACAGGGAGTTGCTGATAAGCTTGAGCCAAATCGAGTTTAGCGAAACACTTTCCCCCATTCAGCCTGGCCAGAAGGTGGCTGACCACCGGCACCGGGTATGCATTAGGGCGGATTGCCTTGTTAATTGTACACTTATAATCAGCGCAAATGCGCACCTCCCCGTTAGCCTTCAGAGCGGTTACAATTGGAGTTTCCCACTCCGCGGAATCAACAGGAATAAGAATCCCCTGGCCCACCAGTTTGTCCAGTTCCGCCTCTATTTTGTCCTTTAGTGCGAATGGCACCCTGCGCGGTTTGAGTCTTATCGGGCGGACCTCCGGGTCTAGGTCGAAGGCTACAGGGGGTCCCTTGAACTTTCCGAGTCCTTTTTTAAAAATGGCGGAATGCGCGTCGCACACCGCTTGTATTGGATCCACCCCCACGGTATGCACTCCCCCTATGAACAAACCTAAGGGCTGAAACCACTGCGTCCCTAGGAGGCTACAACTACCCCCCTTAAGGACAACTAGGGGCAGCTCCGCAGAATGTCTCTTAAAACTGACCCGAAATTTCCCGACCCCCAATACTGGAATGCTGTTCCCCTGTACATCTCGTAGCGTGGACCTCAACGTTTTAAGTTTGGGTCGCACGTGGGGGTCGATTTTCAAGAACTCTTTCTGGGAAATTATAGAATAGGAGGACCCCGAGTCAATTTCCATCCTGATAGGGGCCCCTTGTACTAGTACCTCAACGAAGTAATGGGACTGTCCCGCGGCCACGCTGAACACCGGAGCGTCGTCCTCGCTGTCGTCCGAGATGCGGCCCACGCCGTCCTGCTTCCTCGTGGTCTGGGCGCCATCTTTGGACCTTGCTGGACGGTCCGGTCTGGTTGAGCGGTCTTGTGACTGCCTCCGGCCCTCCTTCCGTTTTCTGCACGCCTTGGCGATGTGCCCCCGACGGCCGCAGGTGTAACACTCGGCTTTCCTGAATGGGCACCTTACGCGCTCATGGGCTGCTCCGCAACCATCGCAGCGGCGCCCCCCTTTTCGGACCCTCTGGACCTCCTCGCCGTCGCTGCCTTCCGTAGACGACTTTGAGGCCCTTCGGGTTGCGTGCACCGACTGTCCGGACTTTCCGTGCACCGAATTCTCCGCTTTGCCGGCTCTAGGACGCCACTCACGCCACTGGTGCATTTCGTCCACTCCGGCATTCGTGGACTCCGCGGCTTCCGCGGCCTCTACAACCTCCGCCAGCGTGGGTGGTGGCTCCTTGTTCATCAAGCTGCGCTGCACCTCCTTGTCCTTCAGGCCACACAGCACTCCGTCCCTGAGGGCCGTCTCTAGGTCGTCCCATCTGCAGGGGCCGGCGGCTATCCTCATGGCTGTTACGAATGCCTCAACCGACTCGTCCGGCGCTTGGACTCGCCTCCAAAACGCGCTCCGAGCGGGAAACATTGCCCTCGAGGGACGGAAACGCTCACGCAGCAGCTTCATGATGTCGTCTGCTTTGAATTCGCTCACCTTCTTCGGTGCAATGATGCCCACCAGCGTTCGCTTGGTGTCTATCCCAAGCATTCTGGTGAGGATGGCCCTCTTCCTCTCCTCATCGTCTTCTTTGACTTTGAGTTCCACCAGTGCCGCCTGGAAGTCCATTTCAAAAAGCTCCCAGTCTTGCGGTTTGGTGATGTTGAACCCGCTCTGTGCCCTGGCTGCTCCTTGGGGATCCATTCATCCCACCTTCGTCGCCAATTTAGTGTATGAAAACCAAGACACAGGACACAGCCTCGGGCTGGGTTAACTCAGGTTTATTGCATGGTGGTCAGAGGGAACATGAGGTAATGGCGGATCAATAGCTCTTTATATACAGTAGTAATACGTTTGAACGTGGTTCCACGATAGCCCATTGGCTACTGTCGTCGTGACGTCATTGCTGGTCACGCCCTTCTTGTCCAGGTGTAGGTGGTGGCGGGAAAACTTCCCGCGCTGTTGCCTTTGATGAGTTTGGACCAAGAGAGCTTTGGACGCTCGCTGCTGCCAGCTGGTGGTCATTAGCTCGCGTCCTATTACAGGGTTTATGTGATACAGCTGAAGGTTACATTGTTGCCCATAGGCAAGGTTACATTGGTTCAGATACATTGTTATCCCTGTGGAGGATCAAACCATTAGGACACAACAGGTTGAGAACCCTTGTCCTAGATTGTGGTTGCTAAGATTGGTAGACAGTAAATCATATTGACGGGTTCTACATCTGGTCCCTCTTCTTCACACTTGCTGTCATCATGTTTATAGGCTCTCCTAAGTACTATCTGTCAGCACCAGTAACCATGCAGGTAGTAAACAATTGCTCATCCTAATAGGGACATGATAATGCTCTGTTATCTCTTTGAAGCACTTGGTCATCTGATTTTCTTGCCCCTGATTGTCTCAAGTTGTTTGTGGTATGTTAGAACTCTGACTTCCTGACCATCAAAATATTGATAGAATTACTGTATCCCTGAAGTAACAGCCAGGAACAATTTTTGTACCTGTTCAATCTCTGATATGGATCAACAGATGAAATCCTGTTGCACAGCTCCATGTGCACAACAGTGATGATATCAAAGCAGCTGCTAACTGCCAATGATCAAAGTTTTCCATTGTTGGTTTTGGAGTGTGCAGTTTCACCTCATTGTGTAAAAACTTCATGCATCCCCAAATCATCTTTAATCAGCAGCAATTTGCCTTTAATAAGCAGCAGTTTGTCACCTGATTACATCATCTCTGTTGATCACATGGAGCAGCACAACAGGATTTCCTTCAGCGTCTGCTTCAAAGTTTTAATTTAACAAATATTTTACTGTTCTAGGAAATGTACCACATTTTTGTGACCTTGCAGTGAAAGAGAAGGAGAAATTCCTTAACATGTCTCATTGGCTTAATCATATTCAGCAATAGCCAGGTATCTGGCAACATCTGTCTACCACAATATTAATCAAGAGCAGACTCCATGATGCATTGTAACCCCCATGTTCAGAATTCCTGAGAAACAAAATACATCTTTGGGAACCACTCATGCATTGCAAACATTGATTTCTGTCATTTTCATATGTGTAGCTGAGCAATTGGTGCCTGAAATCATAACATTGCCTTGAGTGGCTGTTCAAAAATGCACTTCATTCAAACAATTGTTTGAGAAATTTCAACAAGTGAAATGTGAAATGAGCTTCTTAAAGACATACAAAGCTGATTAGCTTTTCATGTATGGAGACTAACAGAGCCTTAGTGCAATAAATCAGTTGTGTTGTTTATGTGAACCAATAGGATTTGGCTTGTATCAGCAGTTGAGTGATCCTATACAAAAACTAGGGACAGCAGTGGCTTATTGGTTATGATACTGAACTTGACGACTGGAAGGTCAGCAGTTGAAGACTCGAGTGCTGCACGATGGAGTGAGCTTCCATCTCTGTCCCAGCTCCTTCCAACCTAGCAGTTCAAAAGCAAGAAATTACATGTAGATAAATAGGTACCACTTTGGTGGGAAGGTAACAGCATTCCATGTGTTCCATGGTATCTAGTCATGCCTGTCACATGACAATGGAAATGCCTTCAGATGCAAATAGTGTTGGATCTTTGGCTGTAAACAGAGTTGAGCATCTCACCCTAGAGTTGGACACAACTAGCTTCAAGCAAGGTGACCTTTACCTGTACAAGAACTACACCAAGGTCTTTCTTGGACAGTGATGTTGTGGCCTTATAACCGTAGTTATAATACTAGGACACTGAAGGTCAACTCTTCACCAAATTTTAATATTTCCTTTTTGTGGAGCTCCCCATTCCCAAACAACATCCTGTCTATTGTCACACTGCAACAGTGGCCAAATAAAGACATAACTTGATTAGCTATTTTATCCTTGCACCACTATATTGCACTGCTTTTACTGGACCTCAGTCTCTGCTTTCAGTCCATCAGCTGTTAACATATGATGATTTACTCTGTTTTAATAGAACTTTTTCACTTTTACCCCCTCTTCACATCACTGCAGAAAAATCTGTAATCACATGCTGCAGCCTCACTCAGAGTCCTCATCTACAGAGTCCTCATCTACCGAGACGATATTACCTACCATCATTTTCAGTCCTGAAAGACTTTCCAAAACCTGGGATAGTCTCTTCTGAAGCATTTTAGGAGCAATACTGATGCTCATCAGCATCTGAAGTGACCTGTATTGAACAAAACTATAGTGAGGGTTATATGCATACTGGCATATTCATCCAGCCTTATCTACCCAAACCCATTCTTAATGCAAAGCTATTGAAAGTTCTGGCAACATGCTGTCTATTATAGGTAGTATGTAATGGCCCCTCATATATGCTTGATTCAGAAGCTTTGGTTTCTTCTCAACATGTCATCCTAGCTTTTTTGAGTTGGTCTTGCATTGGATGGAAATATGAAAATATTGTCATTTGATATTAGACTAAAGAAAATAGGGAAAACAATCAGGCCAGACAGATATGACCTAGACAACATCCCTAAGGAATACACAGTGGAGGTGAGGAACAGATTTAATGGTTTGGAATTGATAGACAGAGTGCCAGAAGAATTATGGACAGATGTGCGGGACATCATGCAGGAGGCAGCAAGGAAAACCATACCAAAAGAAAAGAAGCATAAGAAAGCAAAGTGGTTGTCTGATGAGACTCTTAAAATAGCAGAGGAAAGAAGGAATGCAAAAGGCAAAGGAGAAAAGAAAAATACAGTCACTTGAACACAGAATTTCAAAGAAAAGCAAGGAGAGACAAGAAAATCTATTTAAATGAACAGTGCAAAGAAATAGAGGAAAACAACACAAGAGGCCGGACTAGAGATCTTTTCAAAAAAATTGGGGAAATCAAGGGAACATTCAAAGCAAAAATGACCATGATAAGGGACAAAGACGGCAAGGAGTTAGCTGATGCAGAAGAGATTAAGAAAAGATGGAAAGAATACACAGAGGAACTTTACAAAAAGGACCGCAACACCACTGATAATCACAATGATGAGAACATTGAACTTGAGCCAGACATCCTAGAGAGTGAAGTCAGAAAGGCCCTAAAAAGCACTGCAAACAACAAAGCTAGTGGAGATGACGGTATCCCAGTTGAATTTTTCAAAGCTCTAAAAGATGACGGAATCAAATTACTTCATTCGATATGCCAGCAGATCTGGAAATCAAAACAGTGGCCACAGGATTGGAAAAGATCAGTATACGTTCCAATCCCAAAGAAGGGTAGTGCCAAACAGTGTTCAAATTATCGAACAATTGCGCTCATCCCACACACTAGCAAGGTGATGCTCAAGATAATACAGGATAGACTTCAGCAGCACGTGGAGAGAGAATTGCCTGAGGTGCAGGAGGGTTTCAGAAGAGGCAGGGGGACTAGAAACCACATTGCTAATATACGGTGGATCATGGAGAAAACAAAGGAATATCAGAAACAAGTATACCTCTGCTTTATTGACTACACCAAGGCCTTTGACTGCATGGACCACAATAAAATGTGGCAAGTACTTAAAGAAATGGGAATACCAGAACACCTCTATGCCTCATGAGAAATCTGTACAAGAGTCAAGAAGCAACAGTTAGGACAGAACATGGAATGACAGAATGGTTTGGAATAGGAAAAGGAGTAAGACAAGGCTGCATTTTATCACACTATCTTTTCAACCTATACACAGAGCACATAATGCGCAATGCAGGGATGGAGGAATCACAATATGGGATAAAAATTGCTGGGAGAAACATCAACAATTTGAGATATGCAGACGATACCACCCTAATGGCAGAAAGTGAGGAAGATTTAAAGAAGCTACTGATTAGGTTGAAAGAAGAGAGTGCAAAAGCTGGCCTGAGACTTAACATCAAGAAAACCAAGATAATAGCAACAGGCCCTATCAGCACCTGTGTTGTGTTCTATGACTGTACCTTTTACAATGTATCCATTCACGTGTATCCAATGTAACCATGCTTGTGTAACATTATAACCAGCAGCTGCTTAACTGTAGCCCTTGCAATAGGACGCGAGCTAATGACCACCTGGTGGCAATAGCGAGCGTTCAAGCTCTCCTGGCCCAGACTCACCAGCAAACAACAGCGCGGGAAGATTCCCGCCATCACCTACACCTGGACAAGAAGGGCGTGACCGTCCGTGACGTCACGCGGACAGTAACCAATAGACTGTCGAGGAGCCACATTCAAATGTATAGCCACTGTATATATTGAGCTACCCATCCGCCATTACCTCATGCTCCCCCTGGATCATCATGCAATAAACCTGTGTTAAGCCAACCTTTCGGCTGTTCATTGTCTTTGGTCCCATACACTAAAACCTGGAAAGTAGACAGGGAAGTAGAAGCAGTGACGGATTTTACTTTCTTGGGATCTAGGATCACTGCAGATGATGACTGCAGCCATGAAATAAAGAGGCGACTGATTCTAGGGAGACAAGCCATGAGAAACCTGGGGAACATAGTGAAAAGTAGATACATCACCTTGCAAACAAAAATTCGTATAGTCAAAGCAATGGTATTCCCGGTGGTAATATATGGATGCGAGAGCTGGATCATTAGGAAGGCTGAGCACAGAAGAATAGATGCCTTTGAGATGTGGTGTTGGAGGAGGGTTTTGAGAGTACCCTGGACAGCGAGGAGAACAAATAAGTCAATCTTGAAAGAAATCAGTCCTGACTGCTCCTTAGAAGGTCAAATAGTAAAGATGAAGATGAAGTACTTTGGACACCAAATGAGAAGAGAGGATTCACTTGAGAAAGCCTTGATGCTGGGAAAGGTGGAGGGCAAAAGAAAAAGGGGACGGCCAAGGATGGGATGGCTGGATGGCATTTTGGATGCAGTGGGCACCGAGCTGAGCGGGCTGAGGAGGATGGTGGAGGACAGGGGTGCCTGGAGATCAATGGTCCATAGGGTCGCAAAGGGTCGGAATCGACTGTGTGACTGAACAACAACATTAAAGTTATCTACACTATCTCCCAGCCAGTATGCTTTCCAGCCTGAACTGAAGCTTAAAAATTTTGATGCTGGACCCCAACAATATCCACACCTTCAGGGCACTGTTCTCCACCATTTATATCTGCCTTCTTCCACAGCTTGAAAAGTCAACTGATCCCATCTCAGATTGTTAATGTAATGTTACTTTTATCTAAGGGCAATAATGTGCTGTAATTGTTCATAAATGATGTGTGGTTGGTTGGTTGGTTCATTTATTCGTTTGTTTGTTTGTTTGACAAGCACAAGGCCATCCAATTCACAAAATTGAATCAACAGGGCATGAGGCCCCGCCATGTACCTTGAAACACATGGACTATTTTTCCACCAGCATTATTGCATGGTTCAAACTAGGCTGTGGCTTTTGAGTCAGTGTGCTCCAATCACCTGACCTGCCATTTTGGTGAATGGAAGGAGAATGCCATGGTTTAATTGTTACTATAAACTGTGAAATCCTCTTCCTGAATAAGTCAAACAATATATCTAGTGGGCTTCTTTTTTACTTTGGCTCATACTAACAAAATGGTTCAGCTTGGTACAGTCCTTGAAGCATCGTGGCACTGCTGGATGCTTCTCCTTGACTCCCTTATGTAGCCTCCTGCAAATGATTACATCTCACAATAGCTATGAAGGACTTGATTATTTTTCTCCTCCTGTTGTTGTCTCAATGCCTATGTTTCAAGAAAGTCTTACAACCCCACAGCTCTCAAGCTTCTCTATAAAGCTTCTGCTGCTCACTCCATGCCTAAATTCTGTCTGACATGAGATGCTTCTCTCTAAGGAGCTACTCCTGTACAGAACAATCATGAGTGCCACAGATTGTCCTCCCACAACCAAACAGCATTTTTGTCTCCAGACCTGCAATGTACAGCCAATGAACAGAACACTACTGGCAAAAGAGTCAGTGGTTGAAATCCTGTTGTGCCACATATGTAACTTTGAAAGCTAACTGTCTTAAATTAAGACAATTCCATAGAGATTATCGCATGCATATTGTGTTCTGCAACTTGGCATACAACAAATAGGGTCTACTGAGATCTCTTAGTTTTTGCCTTTAAACATTACACCAGGGTTTCTCAAATTTGGCTCTCCAGATGTTCTTGGGCTTCAATTACCAGAAGCCCAAGTGTTGTATCCGGCCCTTATAAGCAACAGTCCAGACAATGATGAACAAAACAGCAACAAGTATTTATTCAACAGTCTTTTAGGATATGCTTACAAGGTGCTCCGGACACAGAGATGGCTATACAATCCCATGTAAACAGTCCCTCCAGAATCTGCCATGTAGGAGGCAAGGACTAGCTACACCTGGAGCGGTAGCATTAGTGGAGGAGACCCAGGCTTAGCACGTTGCTGGCTACCTGTGCGGAATGGGTAGTATAGATCCAGTCCGGCCCCACCCTTGTTTACTTGTGGGGCTTATATAGTGTTTCACCAGCGGTGGCTCCTCGATACAAAAGCAGCGACCTGCCGGATAACCATAACTAACCGATCATAACAGGGTATGTATGTAATTAACCAATGGGGAACAGGATCCAAAACTGTAACAAGTCACATGGCTAGGATTAACATAATGAGCAGGCCCTGGAACAGGGATTTCACGCCTTTTTTTGCTCCTAATTTGGATGGCGGGAAACTGCCATTTTCTTCCTTGCTAGGCACTACCCTGCAACTTGCAATAGTGCCTCAGTACACAACAACAAGTCAGCACACCTGCTGATCAGGGTTTCTAGGAAATGAAGTCCAACATCATCATCAGGCCCAAGGTTGAGAGACCCTGCATTACACCATTTGTGTAATTGGGCAACAGGAATTCAGTCAGTATTTTCTTCTTTTCGTTGCTTTCTGGTAAAGAAAATCTATGCTTCTCAACATTTTCTTTTTTGTGAAGGCAAGGATAAGTGCCTAGGGTTCCCAGAACCAGAGGCATGATATAATCTGAGACCCACAAACGTCTACCCTGTGCCTAACCTAAGGGATGAAATGAAAGCTTTTTTTTTATGGACACCTTATTGCACAGTAAGATAAGACATTTCTAGGCCCTCTTCCCCTGCTGAAGTCTTAATTAATGGCCCATATCCTTCTCAATCCAATCTTTGCTGTACCAACACCTCCTGAGGCTCACTGTGAGTCAAGGTACATATTTGCAAGACTTGTGGTACATTTCTGAGTAGCAAAATACACATAAACCCAAATGTACATTTGAAAAACCTCATGACTCAAAATGTGAACGATTGGAAAATGATGTGTAAGGATGCTTTCTGTCAATGGAGAAAATACGTGAGGAGAAACGCATATTTATTTCTGTGTGGGAAGGAAAATGTAGTCTCTCAAACTGATATGAATAAAGATTAGGAGGAGGATGCAGGTATATCTGGTGAAACGCAGTGAAGTTGGGATGAAGGGCTTTTCACATTTCTACCTGAGAGTAACACTGCCAATGAGATTTGCCACTGTAAAGTTTAGGATTGCATGTTAAGTCACCCTCATTCAACCTTTCAGTGTTGATGCAGAGGCAAAAATTGGCGCTGTTATCCTCAGCTCTGTCAGTCTGCTAAAGCTCTTTAGTAGTCCTGCTTTTAAGAAACTAGCTAACTGATAAAATTAATATTACAGCTTCTCAGTACAGGCAATATTTGGGGGATGTTTTGTGCTGATAATGCTCATAGCTGGCAAAATAAAGCAGTCATATTCTTATACTTTGGAAGGTTGCCTGAAATGCACGGCCTGAATCAACAGAGATATATAAACGGCTTTGAATATTGCAACCCATGCTAAATAGTATTTAGTCTTTTAGAGGTCAGAAAAGCAAATTGGTTGCAAACACTCCTATAAAGTTATAGCACTCAATGTTTCTTTCAGTGTCTTTACCATTCCCATGTTGGCTATTTAACTATGCAGTGAGGCACTCAAAAAACTACTTTTCTATGTACTCAGCTGCAACATGCATCGGTTCAGAAAACTGGCTAATACACTGCAGATTATATTCCTCCTCACTGGAGATGCAAAGAAGACTCCAGTGACGAGGGGGAAAGACACAAAGAAGATGCACAAGTTACAATCCCAGGCAAGGAAAAAATAATGAATCAAGAGCTGAAGCTGAAACAAGGGTGAAGCAAAGAGAGCTGAATTCTCAGAGGCTAATCTTTTATAGAAGCTGGCTATATAGCTCAGTAGTTTAGCCAGAAGTTGGGAGTTCAATTCCTCACTATGCTTCCTGTAAGTAAAGCCAGCTTGCGTAATCACGGGCAAGCTACACAGTCCCAGGGCATTGGGTTTCAGCTCCTAAATATTGTGTGTCTAAAGGGTTAAAAATAATTATCATCATGTGCTATCAAGTCAATCCTGACTTACATTGACCTTTGCTAGAGTTTACTAGTAGATGATAAATCATTCCCTTCTTCAGGTGCACCCCCTTCAGACCAGAGTCTCTTTCATACAATTAACAACCAGAAGATACACATTTATGCTTCTCCTCCATACATTTTTATGAACACCTGGGAAGTGCCCCTGTGCATGGAATTGCCTTGTCAGGGGTCATAAGCATGCATGATCCCAGGAGGTAAAAATAAATGTTGTATCAGAAATTACTCTTGGTTGAAAGGATTTTTGCTGGAGAAACTCCACTCAGGGGATGCCTGAATTAGGCTCCTTTCATGTACCCAAGATCCATCATGCAGCACTCAGATATTGAACCCCAACCTTCCAGTCTTTAAGCTCAGCATCTTAACCACTAAAGAGATGATACAATGTCTAATAGGGGCTTCAACCGCTCCAATCCAAAAACAGCTGCATTGATGCAGAAGCTGGGATGTATTTTGTGGATAGCTTCAGAGTAGCATACTGTAGCTACTGTCATGCTGGTGTGACACCACTTATCTTAGGGGGCAATCCGGGGGACTGGCAGTGAACCCATCCCTCAAAGAGACAAAATGAATTGAAAGCAGTCCCGTCAAGAGAGCTGGAGCCTCCAAGAAAGATGGCTGGGATTTTACAGCAATAAAGACAAAGGTCCTTCACAACAACCTTCAATGAAATATTTATTTTTGAAAGAGCAAGATATTTTTGACAGTTATCAAGTTGTAGCAGCCCAAGAGGCAAGTGCCTAATAAAACATGCCATGACATTTGGAAGACTGCACCAAGGTTATCATAACAAAAATGTGCAGAGATTGTAAATCCAACCCACAAATGTGAATGAAATCTTAGAACAAGCCAAAAGCTCTCACATGATGTACTAACATAACTTGGTTACAGAGTGGTAGAATATTTCAGTGTTACTTTGTTGTGTATGCCAGAGTTCTCTCTTTCTCTATCTCTTTATCTCTATCGCTATCTCTATCTCCCTCTCATACTCATTCTCTCTCTCTCACACACACACACACACTCACTCTCTCTCTCTCTCTCTCTCTCTCTCACACACACACACACACACACACACACACAAATCATGTTTAACTTGTCATCAGATGTCAACACCAAGCGGTGGTTAACTAACCTGACCACCTTGAGGACTAATGGCCTTGGTTAAGCCCACAGGAAAGGGTTATTGTTCCCAAGTGGATTAAATCCCACTTGAATCCATCATGATGGATGGCAGCAGCTTCATCAATACTGGCCTGGGGCTGAGGAGGACTTTGCATGCCAAAAGGGCTCAGGACCAGAAAGTGATGTGAGGAACTGGATCAGTGGTACAGGGGTCACACAGTGATGTGGAAGGCCGATGAAAGGCCATGACATTATATTCGCAGGACAGTCTTCATAGCTGATCACCATGATGATCACCAATATTTGGAATCAGATATGGCTCAAGAAGAAAAAGAAGATGTCAACTGTTCAGCCTTGATACATGAAAATATGACTTCACTAAAGGAATAGTTGGAGAGTAGCATAAGAACAACAAACACATGGACTTGGGCAGAGCCAGCTATTGCATTAAAATCCTTAGAATCAAGACCTACAAAGTATTTTTTTATTGCAACACACATTTTTTAAAAAAAATACTTATCTGAGACCAGATATATTCTCAGACCTGTGTGTATGTCTTTAAAAGACATTAACATTATATGGATTTAACTGAGATAGATGGACCAGAGGTCTTTATCACAGGCAATTCCTCATATTTCCACAGTTGTTTTTAAAAAGTACACTTGTATGATCACCATCAACACATCCTGTAGGCCCATAGTCCATAAGAATATGGAATATAAAAGTTTACCCATCAAATTATCTTTAGAGCGTGAGGTACAAAAGAAGACATGGCTCCTGCATCTTTAATTATGGGATAAAAGATGGAATTTCATAAAGTGTGGCTGGCCACATGAAACCGTAAGCCAGGGACACATTCTTCAGTGCCACCACTTTCTTCCCAGGGAGCTTTGCGTTGGGTGTATAGGCTCCCTTTGCATATACCCTGCACTGGCTAACCAATGAAAGCACTGCAGCCAAAGGTAATGAAAAGAGCCCCTTAAATGGCAGATTCGGAGAGGCTTCTCTTCTGGGTCGCCAAGAACCCAGGTTGTTGTTTTGTCTCTGACCTCCCAAATCATCCAAACTTCAAGATAAAGTTCCTCCTCATTATCATTATGAAACTCAGTGATGCCAACTTCAGGGTTTAAAAAAACAACAGCAACTCAACTTTTGGAAGACAACACCTTAAACCCAATTAAGAAAGAGGATACCCATTTTATTTCTCTTCCTTCCTATTATAGCTGGTTATGGAATAGCAATAACCCCTACTGCTTGCTTTGCTGGGAGCAACAAACAGCTTCTTCAACAGATTAGTGTCTTAACTTTGGTTCTGCATTTGATCAGCTGGAGCAGCTGTTCCTTGTTTGGAGTATTACAGGGCAGCAGAGATTTTCACTTAAATAGACATTAAAACTCATGGAGTGATCATGTCACATGTTGAAAAACAGATTTGTTTTCAGTCTGGGGTGGGGATTGAAATGTTTCATTGATGAGTCACCTGATGATGGTTTGGGATAAACCATGGAATTTGCAGCTCTTTTTACCTGGGTTCTTTTTACCTGGGTTCTCATTACTTTGACAGAGAAGAGGGCAGGGAACAAACTATAGTGGAACCTCATGCAACAATCGCCCCGTATAACAATGAAATTGCATAACAATTAAGTTTTGGGGGGGAAATGGCATCCCGCATAACAATTTTCCCTATGGAAAAAAATCGTACAACAATTTTTCAATGGGAAAAACCACTGCGCAAAAAAAAATCGTATGATGCATCCCATAGGGAAAATCACTATACGATGCATGCATCATGTAGCAATTGTTTCATACAACAACAAGCCCCATGGAATGGATAAAAATTGTTGTATGAGGTACCACTATACCTCACTTTCAGTGCAGATGTAAAAACTGTTGCATTAACAGCTGCAAATTAAAAAAACTGGTCAGATGTCCTCACCAGATCTACTGGGGACACACTTGAAAATGCTAGATAGGTCTGATCAGTGGTGGGATTTTAAAAAAAATTACTACCTACTCTGTGGGCATGGTATGGTGGGTGTGTCCAGGGGGAAAGCCCTGCATTGCACCCAAATTAGGACTACTTTATTTCAAAACTTGGATGGGTGGGGCCAGCCAGAATTTCTGTTACCGGTTCTGCCGAACTGGGGTGAACCTGCTGAATCCCACCACTGGGTCTGATACTTCTAACACATCCAGATAATGCCTGATCTTGGATAAGAATCAAGTGGGGCATCCATGCAAGTTCCTCGGGGCCAGATTTTGGATTGTAAAGCAATGGTGTAGCTGCCTTTCCCCTTTGGTGCACAAGATCTCCTCATCTCAGGACAAGTTAATCACAACCTATCGCTCGGCCATTGGCAGTATATCCATAAAAGCTCTTTTAAAAAGAAAATTTTTGTTGCTTCTTAAATATAGACAGAGATAGAACCTGATACAGCTCAACTGGTCAGAGTTCCACTTTAGGAGCCCTTCCAAACCACCCCTTGTCTGGATCTGTGGAATGATTAATGCATACCTGTCAAGTATCCCGGATTGGCTGGGATTTCCCATATTTCTCCGATAATTCCTCCCCTTTCCCGTCGCCGTCCCGTATTTGAACGGCGGGAAAAGGGGTTACTGTGCATGTGCACCCATCACAAATGGGCTCTGTGCATGTGCAGAGGGGTTCTGTGCATGCACAGATGAGTTGTTGCGTGCACAGAGGGGTTCTGTTCATGTGCAGATGAGATGTTGTGGCTCATGCGCACCCGGGCCAGAGCAGTTCCCGTATTTCCAGGAGCCGTGCTTGACGGGTATGGATTAATGTGTTTCTCAATCTGGGGAAGCAAAGATAATGCAAGCACGGCGCCAAATGGCCGCCGCGCTCTTTGCGGGGCCCCCCCCGGACTCAGACATCCGGGTAGTTAGGGGGTATGGCCAGCCCTCTTTAAAAGGGGTGGCCACAAGGCAGCCGAGCTGCCATTTTCCGAAAGCGACGGAGCGGAGAAGTTTTTCTCCGTCGCTTCTCTCCTTTTCGCCTCTATTCAAGAGGCTTGATTTGGCTAGCCTCTTCGAGGCTTTGTTTTTGCTTCTTTGGAAGCGACGGGGCGGAGGAATTTGCTCCGTTGCTTCCTCCTCTGTCTTAGCTGCGAGCCCTAGAGGCACGATTGGCTTTAGGAGCGACGGGGCAGAGAAATCTGCTCCGTCGCTTCCTCCTTTGTTAGTCTCTGCTTTAGGCTTCTTTTCAGCAAGCTGCTGGCTAGCTCAGTGGTTTAAGTGTTTGGCTTTGAAGCAAAAGGCTGGGAGTTCTATTCCCCGCTATTCATTTTTTCCTAGGCTGCAGCCAAAAGGTAGGACTTTGTCTAGCCACCTAGAAAAAGAGTCATTTTCGCTAGCTTTTTTGCGAGATGCTCAATTTGCCTGTGCGACCCCTATACAGGGAGCTTTTTATTTAGCTAGCAGGGGGATCGCGGTGGCTTAAGTGGCTAAGACACGGAGTGTAAAGTGCCTAAGACGCTGACTGGGAAGTGGAAGGTCAGTGTTTCACTTCCTGCGTACTGCAGGACAGAATTAGCTCCCATTTTCTGCCCCGGGCCGGCCCTTCAGAGGATCCAGCCCCCGGCCCACGACTGCTGGCCATGGGCAGGAACGATTGGGGGGAGGGCCTGGTGCTGGCTCGCAGCCCGTTTTACACATTGGGGGCTGGGATTTTTGGGCATGGCCCCATTCCGGCCCAGGCTCTCAAATTGGGGCCCCTGGACCATTGCCCGGTGGGCCGTCTGGCCCACCTGGCCCCCTTATGCAGGGGGATTGGCATGCATTACTGGCCTGCGTAGCAGCGCTAGAGGCGTCAATAGGGATCGGCCCTTCAGAGGATCCGGCCCTCGGCCCACGGCTGCCGGCTGCGGGCCGGAACGATTGGGGGGAGGGCCTGGTGCTGGTTCACAGCGCGTTTTACCCATTTGGGGCCGGAGTTTTTGGGCAGGGCCCTATTCTGGCCCAGGCTCTCAAATTGGGGCCTCTGGCCCAATACCGAGCGGGCCATCCGGCCCACCTGGCCCACCTTGTCTTGCAGCTCCCCGTTTGTCTGGATCTGCGGCTGGAGCGTGTTGGAGGTCGCCATAGGGCTCGATTTTGGTCGCGAGCCACGACACCCACTGTGGGCTGGAACCCCTGGTGGGGGCGGCTCACGGGGGTGCAACTTGTGAGTATTACGTTCAAGTTGAATGCACACACGTCATGGTCCATTTCCACCAGTGGGGGTCGGCGTTTTTTGCCTTGCCACTTTGAGGCTGGGGGGCATCACTCGCCATCCTGTCCCAGTGCCCCTTGGTTGCATTCTGGCACGACGTTGGGGGGTGGGGGTTTATGCTCCTGGGGCAGTACGTGGCTTCACCGGGGCTGTCTAGGTCCGGCTGTGTATGTCCGGTGTCCGTCATGTACCGGCAAGGGCATTGCCGACGACTGGTTATTCCTGCCCCTCCCCCAGTGATCATTTACCCCACGTCATGAGTAAAAACGATTTGGTGGGGTGGGGGAGTACGTGGATATATCCTCTATGACCGAGGTCCCATTAAGGACAGGAGGTGCAGACAAGGGGACAGAGACATTGGGTGGCCCCCCCTGTAGAAACCACCACGCACTGGGGTGCACGCCCCCGGGACAGTGTTGAGCATCGTAGGTGCTGTCTGGTCCCTGCTGCGTGGGCCCTTATACAGAGCGAGCCGTCAAGGCCTTTGCTGACGGCCGGCTATTACTTGCCCAGGTTTATTATTGGCCACATGGCCATGAGGGGTAAGGGCTGGAGGGGGATATGTGGATATGCTCCCTGTTGAACTGCGAGCCCACTTGGAGGAGAGAGCGGGCCGGGACGGCCAAGAAACAGGGATGTCCCATCGTTGTTAGCCACCGCACACCTTGTGGGCCGAACTGGTGGTTGGCATACCTTGTATGTATTGTGGTATGCCGCTGGCCTGACCTGTGTGGGCCATCCTGGTGTTGATCGGATGGGCCCATGACAGTTGGCTCATGGTGAGAAATGTGGACGAGGGTGGCTAGATATACCCCGAGGGGAGGTGGGACGAGTCCTGTCAGCAAGGGTGCTTGTATGCAACGGTCCCACGGGACGGGTGCTTGGTGATGGGTACCATGGTGGTCATGCTGAGAAGCGGGCTGTTCGGACACTGGCTCCACGCAAACTGGTTGGGTGGGGGTTCCGGCCCGCCTACTATATTCGGCCGGCTCAGCTGACGATGTGGGTACTCGGCACCACGGACGTTACCGACTTACTGCCCCCCTTTTTCGCTGGCCCTCGTGCCGCCTCCGCGTGCCCGCGGTTTGGTGGGTTACGGGGCATGGGTGGGGGTGCACAGGGGCGATCAGAGCTCCGTCTGAACCAGCTAACCTTATCATAAGCCCCCACCCCCACCCCAATTATGGTCAGCCGGGAGTGATGTCACTCGGTTCTTCCAAGAAGGAATGGGGCGGGAAACTTGCTGGAAGGTTGTCAATGGGGCTTTTCTATCCATTTGGGGGTGTTGGGGCCCCAGGGTGATACTAATCTGGTTCCCTTACAGGGTGACGGAGAGGGGGCTCCGCTGTCCACAGCTAGGGAAGTTGGGGGCTATGAGAGTAGCGGGGGCCCTTCTGGGAACCACCTTTCCTTAGTCGAATGTATCCCCCCAGCTCATACTGAGGTAGAAGAAGGGTGCATGTCATATGATAATCCATTCAGCTTACCTGGCTTTTGCCAGTGCACCCCATACTTAGACCTATTGGGTTTTTTGGGTTTTGGGGGAATTTTAGTTGGATTAGGCTGACCCCCTCCTGACAGTGTTCATTCATGTTCAGCACCCGACCGATGTGGGACTTTTGTTCAGTGGGCATTTGCTCACAGGTTGGGGTCTCGGTCTCCAGCTCATTGCCTCGATGAATTCTGGTCCGGGCTTAAACGGGGCTTGGACACGTGTACGCGTCTCCTCATCACAATTCAGACACTCAGGTGGGAACTGGGTGTCCCCTTGGCGCCTGAATAGACCGAGATCCCATCTTATAACTTACAATTCAGCCTTGAGGCTGTCGCGCGGGCATCCAAGTTACCCGTTGATACTGTGGCTTGGATGTCCATGGCGATTTTGGCATTGATTGCCAAACATTGAGTATCCCCTTGGGAATTGCAGTTAATTCATTGCTCTTAATTTTGCTCTGCTCAAATTACTCCTGGGTTTGGAGGTGTCACTTATTGGGGATCAGACCTAGTGGTCTGCCCTGGATATCTCGTACGGTCAGATACCGCAGGCTCTCTGACTTATGGGGTTTATTCTGAGGGTGGGTGCAATGATTCTCCCCGCAGTTACCGTAATCTCATTGTCCCCCGTTTTCGAGAGCACTGCGGCTGTGGTATAGTGAGTGGGCCTACTCAGTGGTCCAATTGCGGCGCGGCAATGCTGCAGTGGTGCACATTATCAATACCCAGAAATGCAAATTCCCCAGATCCGGACATTAGTTTGTCTATTCGTTTGTGAAGCCTACGCCCAATGTGCTGTTCTAGGTCACACATGTCCTGGGTAAGAATAATGACTTTACTGCTGCTTTTCCCCACCAGCGGATCGCCCGTTTCCGTCCTTTACTTCCAAAGTGGAGGGATTCCACTTGCCTCGTTTGGCCGGTAGCTGGACGTTAGGCGAGCTGAAGGGAACCGGACATGTCATTGACACCTCGCATGCGTAAGGCGTATCACTCGTGTCGGGGAAGGGTGGACACGGGAATGTGTCCGCTGCCTGTACACGCGTCACCCTGTTCCCAGAGTTCCGACCCACCTTGCACGGGGCGGCATTACTTATGCACAGATAGGTGGGAGGTGGCTCTTAGCCACGCAGCTACCACGGTAGCCTGTTGGAGCGCCACGCGTCAGTGAGAGGGTGCCAAAGTTGGTGCCAGCTGTGTAAGGCGGGGGTGTCTCGTAGGGCACTGGAACTCGAAGATGTCTCTGTCACACATGAGTCGGCTTGAGTGGGGATACGGTCCTCACGGGTCTCAGCATGGTAGGCAGTGGTGTATACTGCTACAAAATTTTTCGAGACATCGGTCTGGTTGGTGCCCTACATGAATTTTCGACAGTGCCTGCTGTGCACCCCAGCCTGTTTTCTGCCACCAGGGTGGGTCTGCCCTCAACAGTACAGTACCTGAGGGTGACCGGTGCCGCATTTCGCGGTGTGGGGCCCGTTTTGGCACCATTTACTTAGGTGTCGCGCTGATCGCGGCTACGTTTGGGGTACTCCGAGGCGGACATGCGTTTACGCGCAGTTCCACATTTGTACGTCCCCTCATTGGGTGAGTACCTGTTTAGGCCCTTCACCTTTTTTATCCTCTTTTACAGATCCTAGGGGTCTCAACACACCGGTGGCGGGGGGCTGGTGGGCCGCAGCTATGTTCACTGGGCAGCGGTATAGGCTGCAGCGACAGAGGGTGGACCCCGGCCGGGCTGTGTGCATCCGCACGAGGGCTATGGTATGGTATGCGCGGCACATGGGGGCGGGTACTGAGGCCATTCCTGCTGTCTGACAGGGGTCCTCTACCACCCTATGTTTTGCAGGCCCCGGTGGCAGCGATGTTATACGGATCGCTGCTGTTACTAAACCGTGTGGGGCTGTGACCTGGCTTTTACATCACGTATGGCTTCCATACGGTTGCTATGGTCTAACACCGTGCCGAGACACCAATTTAGGGGAGATGCGGATCTCCCTAGTTTGGACTCTTGGACAAAAAATTTTTGCTTGTAAGCGGGAGAAGGGGTCCACCTGTCGGCCAGAGGTATGTACGTCGTTCTGGTGTGATGCAAGCAGGCCTGCCGACCGATATGTCGGTCTTGGGGGGGGTGAGTCTTTATTAAGCCTCCCCGTGTGGCAGGTAGCACTGGTAAGGTAAATATTTATGACCCACAGGTATCCAGCAGGTTCGCAATTGACTGGCCAACACTAGATAGGCACAAGTTGGTTAACGTTGTCCGGTCAACGACGAACCAGGCAATGGGGTGATGGCACAAGCTAGGCAGCATGCATCACCCCGTTATTTCACGGATACGCGTCAGAGGGTGGGGTCAGTAGTTAGTTTATTGACTATGGTCAACAATTTGTTTGTGTAAACAAACAAATTGATACAAATGGATACATTGTAGCGAATTGCCATTGGCAATTTTGGGTGGAACCTTACCAGTGTTATTTCGGCCTGCTTGCCTTAAGAATTATAATTGGCTGAGTACCAATTGAAATTTATAATTCGGACTAGGGCATGAATCAATAAATGTGGCCCAATGCCGTTATCCACTTATACCGGTGTCTGAGTCCTTTCTTGGGGGGGGGGGGGGGGGCGCCTGCAATGTGCATGGGGAAATGCAAATTGCTATGACTTGCAGTAGAAGTAGAGGCTGGTAATAAAGGCAAGGCTGGCTTTGTGGGCATTCTATGGCACAAAAACCAGCAGGCACCACCACAGCAACAAGTTAAAGGGAAAGAGTAATTGGTGAATGGGGGAAAGAAAGACTGGTCCTAATGTCCTACCTACTCAAACCCAATACTAGCAGTATCCATCCACACTCACATGCATAATTAGACATACAAGTTTATTCAGCTAGCTTAGAAGAACAAAAACATATTCATGAATGCAAAGATTAACTCTGAGCCTTTGCTCCCTGGCTACGAGAAATGAACAGGGAAGTGGATATAAGCGACTATATAGCACATGGCTGGTTTTCTCTAGCACCTCAGTGGCTGGAGTATCCAGCTTTATTAGATACTTCATCCATCACTTGTCATCTCCTTTGACAAAAGTGTGCACCTAATTGCACCAAAAAGAGTCACTTTAAAGGGATTAATCTCCCTTACAGCAACCCATCTGTCTGCCAGCAAATTGCTACAACCCTCCTCCCCAAAGTAGAAGATCTTCAGCTTGGGCATGGATCAGGTTGGGGCTGGAGCAAATTTCCCTGGGTGTTGTGTTATCATTGAGAAATAAATCACATACAGTATTGGGAAACAGATCACACAGGATTGCTCCACAAGCAGTTCAAACTGTGATCTGTATCTCCACTTAGTCACAGGGGCATGTATAAATTATTGCCATGAAGTCTCACTCTTGGCTTGATCCACAAAAGCTATGACTTGATCCACAAAAGCTAATATTAAAATATAGTACAGTGGAACCTTGGTTAACAAATGGCTCGGTTAACATAAAAATCACATAACAATAGGAAATCCATAGAAAATAGTGGCTCGGTTTATGGAAATTTTTTTTGGAACGGATTAATTGGTTTTCAATGCATTCCTATGGGAAATTCCGTTAAAGTAATTTTCACTGTAAGAAACGTCCCAGAGAATGCATTAATTGTATTAACTGAGGTACCACTGCAGTTGGTTTTTACGGTGCCATAATGTTTTTGTCTTCCTTTTTTCTTTGTTTTGTTTTATTTACTGTCTGACATGCTTGCACAAACTAACATAGGGACCACTTCAAAAAATTTCCTTCCTGAGGTTGTTTCTTTTTAAACGATGCTACTGCAGAAGAGTTTTTCAAATACAAGACTTTCCTATGCAAAACAGGATGCATGCCACTCTTAGTAAATCAATCCATGGGGCTGGTCTGCTGTCCACTACACATTGTGTGAGGTGCATGACTGAGTTTGCATGTCCAAGCATTCTACCAAGAAAAAATGTCCTCAGTGAGTGCAAGATCCAGGTTCATCAGGTAATGACACATCAAGTGTACCGCTACTCAAGAGGAGGTTTCATACGTCTTTTCTGTGGCATTTTGCATTCTCTCACTGCTGGACTAAAAAGACACATTGTAGTTGGAGGGAAAACATGTGCCCAGTACAGAACATCTCCTCTTTACACAGGTCAATAGCTATTTTTTGAGCCTGTCACATATTATAATTGGTAGTATTTGTATTCATGAGTGGTGGGTCAATGAAAACTATAAATCCATAAAGAATACTTTTTTTAAGGAAGCAGTGGATTAATGTCTAAGATGCTGAACACGATGACTGGAAGGTCGGCAGGTCAGCAGTTCATGCCCCGAGTCCTGCATGACAGAGTGAGCTCCCAGCACTGTCCCAGAACCTGCCAACCTAGCAGTTCGAAAGCAAGAAATTGCAAGTAGATAAATACGTTTCACTTTGGTGGGAAGGTAAACAGTGTTCCATGTCTGCATGCCTGCCACATGTCCACAGAAAAATCTACGGGTGCAGATAGTGCTGGCTCTTTGGCTATAAACAGAGACGAGCACTGTACCCTAGAGTCAGATATGACTGGCTTTCCAGTAGAGTGGGAATAACTCCCAGATGCCTAGAATACAAGCACAATTAATAAATACACAAACAAACAGCAATAAACAATCATTTGATTTAATTGTGTTGTTTTTTTAGTAAAACAATCATTTGAAGGACCAATCCATCCAGTCCTTTCTAATGACCATGCAGTCTTTACCAGTTTCCCAAACTGGTGACTTCCAGTTGTGTTAAACTGTATCTCCCATCATCCACAAGCCGGCATAACCATTGATCTGTAGGATTCCATGTTACATGTCTGGATTCTTGAACCAATGGGTTGATCCTGGAACAGTGAGGCAGTCAGAAGACGTGTTCTGGGTAGACTGTTGAGGTCCATCTCAGCACTCTGGGCAGGGGAGCCAAACACATCATGGCTGCCTTACAACATTTTGAAGAGAGGTAATATTAATATCTAATGCAGGGGTGCACAAACTATGGCCTGGGGGCTGGATGCGGCCCCCGATGCCAATTCATCTGGCCCACAAAGACCTTGTCGCCCCTGGAAGCAAAAGTAAAATGTGCCTATTAGGACGCATTTTACTTCTACTTCCAGGAGCAATGAGGGCTTCACGGGTCAGATGAATTGGTGTCAGGGGCCGCATCTGGCCCCCAGGCCTTAGTGACCAGCTCCCTGAACCACGGGATCAGCCAGCAGCTCGAAAAGTTTGGGCACCCCTGATCTAATGAGACTATGAAGTCCTGTATCTACAGCAGAGCTGAACAACTTGGGAAATTCTGGAAACAATTTTCTGCTCCCAGGACCATCAGGGAAGTTACTAAAAAGGCCGGAAGGAAGATGTAAAAATGTATTTGAGGGTGTTAAATCATGCTGTGGATCCTGTTATTTATATTTAATAGATGAATCACTATCCATGGACTATTTTAAGAGCTGCAATTTGCCATTTTTTTGCTGGGGAGAAAGGGAGCTTGAGGACCACAACACAGCCTTGGCGAGGGGCCTCACATGAAAGTTATCACAAAATGCTTCTGATCTGGAAATGAGATATTAAGAGTAGGAAACTGGTTCTGCAAGCTCAAATACAGCTTGACAGACCAAAACTCCAGACTCCAACTGCCTTAATAATAGTTGCATGTCATTAAGTCAATGTGGAGCTATGGTGACCCTTTCCAGGATTTTCCAGGTAGAGAATACTCAGAAGTAGTTCACTGTTCCCTTCTTCTAGGGGTGCCCTGGGGCTGTGTAGTTTGTCAAGTTCACACTTCTCCCTGGAGACTCAGTGGGGAGTCCAACTCCCAACCCCTGGCTTCACAGCCAGACAACTAACCCACTGACTTATCTTACACTTACCAAATTTCTATGGATGGGAATAAGGAGACCTTGAGGCTCCACCTTGAGGCAAGATGAAAACCTACCTTATTAAATCATACCCGTCAAGCGCCGCTCTGGAAAATACGGGAACTGCTCCGGCCTGGGTGTGCATGCGCAACAAAAACTCCTTTGTGCATGGGCAGAACCCCTTTGTGCATGTGCAGAACACATTTGTGCATATGCAGATGGGTTCTGCATGTGCGCCCGTGTGCAGTAACCCCTTTCCCCACCACTCTAAATACGGGACGGCACCGGGAAAGGGGAGGAACGTGCTCCAAAATATGGGATTTCCCAGCCAATCCGGGATACTTGACAGGTATGTATTCGATGGAATGCAAGAATTCACCCCACCACCACCACCACAAACATTGCACATTCAGTGAGCCTTGCTGATTATTCTCTGATTGTGACAAATGCTGCTGCTGGAAGTGGCCAGCCCAAATCTCCACTGCTGTTCCAGCTGCTTTCCTTCTGTTGCAAGTCTGCTAAGAAAAACAATCAGTTCAGAGCTCCCTATTGCTAAACTGATCCCACATGCTTTGCTTTTGGGTGCCTTTAGAACAAGAGATCAGGGGAAGGTGGTCAGGGAGATTGCCTCTGCAGTGGCAGCACAAGTGAGAACAACATCCACAATGCCACACTCCGAGCCTTCAAAGTAAGGCATTTGGATGGAGAGAGGAGGCTTAGAGAAGAACAGAGAAGGGCGAAAGAATTGCAGATACATACTGGTTCTTGGTAGACTAGGTAACCTGTTTCTTAAAGAGGTTATGGCAGCTGTGAAAAGGGGGCATATCCTCCCACTGGGACAAGTCATTGGCCTTGATTGGTTTCCCAGGATTCAGGCCACTGCCCATCCCTCAGTATGGGAGGGGGCAGGTGATTGGGATGTGGAAAGAGGTCAAATAGAGGAATGGGTGGTTTTAATGCCTGAGGGCACAATCCTCCCTTCTCCAAGGCTGATAAAACATTTACAGTCTCAACAGGAAATTACATGTGCTGTGTACCATGGGTCTCAGGGAGGCCACATGCCCCCCTCCCATTCTAGACTTGGCATTTCTTTAAATGTTCAAGGTAAAAACAACAGTTAGGTCAGCAATCCATAGGTATAATTAATTGACTTAACCCCTGCCCTTCAATTTTAGTGGGTGATCTTGCTGGTATGTAACATTTGTTTGGGAGGTGCTGAAGGGAATACACATTATCTGATGCTTTCATGCACACACAAAAACATGTACATGCACATTATTTTTAACTGTTATGCCTCCTATGAGATCACAAAGTACCGCCCTATGGTCTTGTGTCCAGGCCCTGAAGCTCCCTGAAAATGTTAAGAATTTTGAAATGAAGAATGAATGGTGGCTGCCATATTAAAGATGGCGCAAGTTATATTTGTTAGGCTACAGCTTCCAGAAACCAGCAGACAGCATAGCCAATGGCTAGAAGATGTAATAAATAGCAATAATAATGTCCCCCATTTCTGAGTTATATCCCTAAATGGACAATATAAGGTGACTTGTGATCTCTCCCATCACATAGGCCTAGAGGTGTAAACTCCGATCTGTCGTGCCATTTGGTGTCACTTTGTAAAACTGTTCACACAGTTTTAAAATTCCCCACCCCAGTTTTTCCACAAGGCAACATGTGAAAAGATTTATTTTAACAGATACGATGGAAGTTTGGTGGTGATTATTGCTTTAAATCTTGTCCTTTCCACTGCCTGTGTATTCCTCAGGGTGGCTTTCAATCACAGTGTCATAAAACGTATCACAAATGCAGAGACTGAAGATTAAATATCTGCTCGTTTATATAAGGAAGAGATACCAAACAGGCAAAATCTTGCCAGAACAATAATAATGTGTTTAACACATCATTGAAAGGCTGGCAGAGGTCATCCCCTCTCCACAGGTCAAGCTGTTCCACAAGACTAGTGCAGCCACTGAAAAGTCCCTTTCTCTTGTTGTTATCTATCATAACTTCACCCTCAATGGGACGGTCTCTCCTTGTGATTTTAGGGAACAGTCAATACATTGAGGCAGTAGGTGAATCTTCAGGTATTAAAAGGAGCAAGAACACATATCAGAAAATACAGTTGCAGAACAGAATAATTGAATTTAGGCTGACCAGAGGCAGCGCACTGGCAATTAATCATAGAAGCCAATGTTGCATATGGTCATTCAAAGGGGTTGGGGAGGAAGCACACTTTCTGCTCATAAAAGGAACCTCTTCATTTTTTTTAATGGGGTAGGGGCAAGGAATAGGCGCTCTGCATGGTGTTTAGACAGCGGTGCAAACAGATGGATTCTCAGTGTGTGGGGAAGCTGACATACACTTGCTGGCATAATAAAAACAAGCTCAAGCGGAATTTTTTTATTTGTAAAGGCTGCTGCCTGTAGGCTGTGAATGTTCTTATTTTTCCACAAAAGCTGAGTACCACATGTATACAGGGAAATGTCAATATTTTGCCTTGATTGGCATGTGGTGGGTAATAGATATGATGGGATTATCAAGGAAATAGTTGCATGTTACTGCCCATGAGAGCAACACATTTAATTTTATGGCATTCCATTGTGCATTAGGAATCACAAACAAGCTGATGGCTGTTAAGTGGCTCACAGCTTAATCATGTTGCATAACCCTTATAAGCAAGACAGACTTCTCACAAGAAAAACCAAAGCACCTTAAAGAAAATATGTAAAACAGGTCATCTGTATGGGAGGCCAGGAAACATGTAGTCAGCTTGCTTCTTATGTTGACATAAAAGAAAGAAAAGCAACTCAAATGTTTGGCGAATATCATTCTATAGCAGCAGCCTAAGGCTGACTTGAGTCAAAAACAACCCCAATTGGATAATATTGGTGACTTACTTAATCATTTACCCAGAAGCTGGTAATCCCCATGAGAGAATCAACAGAACTATTGCCAAGTTTTGTCTTGAAACCTTCCACTCATTCTTTAATAAGAGAAAGCTGGAGTATGTTGCCCCTTGTAATTTCATAGGGTAGTGCCAGGAAACACTAGTGGAGCCAGAGTGGCACGTCAATGAAAAAGGACCTGTCTAAAGGTTGATGCAATGGGCTCTTTGGCTATAAACAGTTGTTGTTCAATCACACAGTTGATTCCGACCCTTCGTGACCCCATGGACCATTACACACTAGGCACCTCTATCCTCCACCAGTCCTCTCAACCCGCCCTGCTTCTACTTCTTCTCCATCTATTTTCCAGGGACTGATAAGGCCTGTTGCCATTACAGTATTTTTGTTTTCTTAATGTTGAGTCTCAAGCCAGCTTTTGCACTCTCTTCTTTCAATCTAATCAGGAGTTTCTTTAGGTCTTCCTCATGTTCTACCATTAGGATAGTGTCACTTTTCTGCCATTAGGGTAGTTTCTGCCATTAGGGTAGTGTCTAGAAACAGAGATGAGCACTAATAATAATTTTGTGTCAGAAATTATTCTGGGTAGAAAGGATTTTTGTGGAAGAAACTCCATTCAGGGAATGTCCGAATGAGGCTCCTTTCATGTCCCCAAGAGCTGGGACAGAGATGAGCGCACAATCCATCATGCAATACTTGGGTCTTGAACTGCCGACTTGCCCACTTTCCAGCTAACAATGCGAGCTTGTTAACCCCTGAGCCACTGCAGCTCCTGAGATGAGCACTGAACCCTAGAGTCGGATGTGACTGGCTTTCGAGCAAGGGCAACCTTTACCTTTTTAAAGGACTATGGAAAGGACTATAGAAAGATGAAACTGGGAGGAATCTGAGACCTCCGTGGGTTTGAAGTGTTATTCTGTGAACAGAATTCATTACACACTTTTAACCACTACATTATTTCATCCCTGTTGGAGTTCTACAGAGACAGGCTATCACTTAGGCAATGTCTGTCCAGAGTCAATAGCTTGTTGATATATTTCATGGCAACCAATTAGTAGAGACTTCCCTTGAATCTCTTGCAGTAACTGAAGGGAAGCAAATGACAGATTTACCTTCCACCCTCCTGACCAAGGATGGTTGAATCTAGATGTGTTGTGTGAAAAGACCAACAGACTGGAAGTAAGACAGGCATGGAGAAATACACAGAGAAACCAAAAACTGAGTGTTGGTAGACTAAGCATCCCACTGTGCTGTCATACTCCCTGGGGCTCTAATGTGAGAGCAGTGGATGCTGGTTTTGTATCTGAGTTTGAAGCTGGGCCTCTACCTTTGAGCAAACTGAATATTATTAAGGACAGAGACTATAAAATACCAATAACCAAAGCATGGAAGTGGTGTTACCTTTTTCAGTAACAAGGTTGAACAGAAGGCAATGTAACAGGTAACCATGGGGTTTTTTTTGGTTTTTTTTTTTATTTATTCTTCAAATTTCTATTGCCACCCAACTCAGCAATGACTCTGGGCAGCTAACAGCAATTAACAGTAACATCAAAAACTAGTCCATTGTTAGTCCGTTGAAACCATTCTGAAGGTACTGTACTTTTAGACACATGAAAGCTTATGCAAAATAAGAGCAAGTTAGTCTTACAGGTGCTATGTGACTATTTCTAGTATAAAAGATTGTGCAGAATAACCCTTGTATTCACCATAGCTGCAATTCATTAATTGTTCAGCGTAACATGAATATGTCTTTCTCTGTTAACTGTTACAGTAGACCCTCGCATAATGACATTACTTGGTTCCCCAAGTAGCATTGCTAAGAGATTTCTGTTGTTATGCGGATTTCTATGGAGTTTCCTGCATAATGCAAGCGCGGCGCCAAAATGGCCGCCGCGCCCTTTGCGGCCCCCCCCCCCCACAGGACAGAGAATCCGGGTAGTTAGGGGCGTGGCCAGCTCCCTTATAAAAGGGGTGGCCACGAGGCAGCAGAGCTGCCATTTTACCTCAGCGACGGAGCGGAGAAGTCTTTTCCCCTGGTCTCCGTCGCTCTTGAGCCTACCGGGAAGCCTTTTTGGGTAGCGATTCTGCCTTGCTGGCTTCCCTTTGTTGGATGCCTTCGAAGAAGAGGGCAGCTTCGAGTGCAGCTCGCGCGGTTGGGAGGCGCAGCCCAGGTCGGAGGACCGCGGTGCCGCCTCCTCGGCAGCCGCCTTTGCCCGCCCCTGCCGGGACCGGCGGAATGGGGTCTGTTGCCCCTTGGCCCGGAGTGGGCGACCGGAGTGCGGGCGCGGAAGGGGTTCCGGCCCGCGGCCCGCGAGCGGTGGACGCCGCTCCTCCACCTGCCCACCCTGTTGGGCCTACTTCGCGGCCTCTCCCGGGGCCCTCTAGCCTTGGGGGGTGGTCCGGCCCTCTGCCTTGGCAGGTTTATCCACCGACCATGCCGGGCTTCGGTGCTGGCCAATGGCCATATTCGGGTCCTGGGGTACAGGGACCTGTACCCACGCCTGGACCAGGCGGGCCAGCCGGCCCTTGGCCCCAGGTCAACGTGGAAGTCAGGCGGGGGCCCCCCCTCCTTTGGGGTTCCTTTTGAGGCGCTGTCGGCAGGAGGACAACAGCCGACAGGGAGGGTTGAGCTGCTGCAGGCGCGTGGCGCGGTTTCGGCCACTGCCTCGCAGCTCCCCAGCCAGCAGCCAGGTGCAGGTCCCCGATGATGAGCTCTACGTCGGTCGTGAGCTCCGACGCCCCCAGTGGGCCGGAACCCCCGGTGGGGGCGGCCCGCGGGGGTGCGGCATGTGAGTATACGGTGTAAGCGAGTACATCCACACACATTCCCAATATGGGGGGGGGCTTTCCAATGGCCTTGGCCTCGCGCGGGTGGTGTGGCGGTGCACCCGCTGACGCCTCCCCGGCGATGACAGCTAACACCCAGGGCCCCGTGGTGGGGGGTGTTCCCTACCCTTAGGGGAATGTTTTGGGTGGTCGGGTTGGTCCAAGCCCCTATTCCTTACCGATGAGTGACTACTTGGCACAGGCCGCCAGAGGGTAAATTTGGCGGGGGGAGTACGTGGATATCTTCTTACTCCTAAACAGTGTGCCCACCAAGGAGAGAGGGAGGGGCAGAATGAGAAGGATAGTGGCAGGCACGTTGTCGCAAGCCACCAAGTATGTGGGCCAAATGGTTGCCGGCCTGCATCATATGCATGGCGGTGTACCTTAGGGCCCGGCCGGATCTGGCAATTCCGATGGTCCAGTATTTGGACAATGCCTACCGGGCGATGGTTTACTTTCCGGGCCCAGCGTGGTTGGCTTGTGACGAGGAATGCCGTTGGCGGATTTCACCGCGCCCCGAGATTAGGCGAGATGAGCCAGGCCAGAGGCTGCGGCTTTTGTACGTTACGCCCACACGCCCTGCACGCGGGGAGATATACCATTGTGGGCATGTGGTTCAGCGGGCGGCCCCAGCACAGGTCACCTGCCAGGGGGCGGGGCGGGGGGTTCCAGCCCGCCTGCTGTGCTGGACTTTCTTGTCCAATGGCTCCTTTAATGGAAAGACTTGCAAATGCAGGCAGGAGTGTCCCACCTGTGTTGGCCCCCATGCGGCCTCTGCCTGTCCCAGGCCTAGAAGGATGCGGGGCAGAGGGGGGGCAGACGGGGGCTGGCAAGACTGCCGCAGATGGATCTAGTTCACCGAAGGGCTCCCTTCCCATTTAAGGTGGACATGTTGGAGCGTTGGCTAACACGGTACCCGAAGGGAGAGGATGCAGGTTATCTCCTTCAGGGTTCTAGGCAGGGGTTCCGGATCCCTTTCATGGGTAATAGGTTCCCTCAGGATGCCCCCAACCTTTTATCCCTTAAGGGGAGGGAGGAGGTGGCTGCTGCCAGCTTTGACATAGGGTCCATGCGGGCAGGGTCGTTGGCCCTGTCCCTGCACCCCCGTCCCGGGGAGCATATTAATTCAATGATGCCATGCCTTTTGGCTATTCCATTGGGGCTCGGTATTCGAGCGTTTCACCACTTTCCTAGATTGCGCTTTTGTCCGCAGGTCAGGGTCTCGGTCTCTAGCCCATTCCCTGGATGGTTTTATTCGGGGCTGAACGGGGCTGGGACACGTACCCACGTCTCCTCAACACATTTCAGACGCTAATGGAGGAACTGGTGTCCCTTTAGCGCCCGAAAAGACCGAGGGCCCATCTCCACAGCTAGTATTCCTGGGGTGGAGAGTAACACGGTAGCGCAAGATTCTAGGTTTCAGCGGGATAAGGTGTCAAGGCTAGTGGCCCTTGTCTCGGTCTTGCTGGCCGAGCGCATGGCATCACTGAGGGAACTTCTGGTGCTATATGGTCACCCAGTTTTGCTGGCAGGGTCGTCGCACCGGGCAGGGCATTTGCTCTGCGCTGGGGCGACGCCATGGCGGGATTATTCAGGCCCCACCACAGGCTCAGATTTACCCGGGGTATCGGGGCAGGCGTGCTTGTCCGCCCATAGATCCAGAGGTAGTTCAACGGGGTGTCATTTTGGGGTCTGATCTCCTGGCTCCCCCTTGCTTTCAGATTCAGTCCGATGCCTCAGGATTCCTGGGTTTATGGGATGTACTTCAATTGGAAGTGGGCCTGTGGTGGGTGGCCACCATCCTGGGCAGGCAAGGGTGGCCTGCATGGTCTCACGTAGCTGGAATGTTTCCCTATCCTGGGTGCTTTGATGCTATGGGGCAAAGAGTGGGCCAACTCGGTTGTGCAATTTTGGCATGGCAACGCGGCTGTGGTCTGCATCGTCACTGCACAGATTTCCAAATTGCCCGGGGTTGTGGAGCTAGTGCGTTGGTTTGTGTTATGCAACCTGTGCCTCAACGTTCCCTTCAGGGCCAGGCATGTCCCAAGGGTTGATAATGATATTGCTGTTGCTTTGTCCCGCCTGCAGATCTCCCGGTTCCGTACCTCGGCCCCCGGATGCGGAGGAATTTCCCTTGCCACTCCCGGACGAGAGATGGAACGTTGGCAAGGAGAGGTGAACCGGGCGATTGGCCTGTCACTAGCGCCATGCATGAGTAAGGCGTACCACCACGCATTTAGTTCCTTCAGAGTATTATGTACCTGATTCTGATTGCCAGGAACCTGGCCGATCCCAGTAGCCCATGTTCTGCGGTTCATGGTTTACCTGTATGCCCAGGGCCTTGCACCACGCACCATAGCATCTCAGCTGTCGGGTTGGCTTTTATCGCCAAAGTGGGAGGTCGTGTGGCCAGCACCAATGACTTCCGGGTGAGACATGTTTGGGAGGGGTGGGTGCGCGTGCGCGGGCGTTTCCCGGGCGACCGCCACCCCATTTACCCAGGGGTTTTTTTACCCAGTTGGCCCGGGGCTGGCCTGGCCTCTGTTTTGATATATGAGGCAGCCCACTTCATGCGGCTACAACGGTGGCCTTTTTTGGAGCCCTCCGCATCGGCGAGCTTGAGATGCTGAGTAAGGCGGATGCAAGATTTTCCCAGGGTTTTTTACCCAATTGGCCCGGGGCTGGCCTGGCCTCAGTTTTGATAAATGAGGCAGCCCACTTCATGCGGCTACAACGGTGGCCTTTTTGGAGCCCTCCGCATCGGCGAGCTTGAGATGCTGAGTAAGGCGGATGCAAGATTTTCCCAGGGTTTTTTACCCAATTGGCCCGGGGCTGGCCTGGCCTCAGTTTTGATAAATGAGGCAGCCCACTTCATGCGGCTACAACGGTGGCCTTTTTGGAGCCCTCCGCATCGGCGAGCTTGAGATGCTGAGTAAGGCGGATGCAAGATTTTCCCAGGGTTTTTACCCAATTGGCCCGGGGCTGGCCTGGCCTCTGTTTTGGAAATGAGGCAGCCCACTTCATGCGGCTACAACGGTGGCCTTTTTTGGAGCGCTCCGCACCGGCGAGCTTGAGATGCTGTATAAGGCGGATGCAAGTTGTAGGGCACTGGAACTCGAGGATGTCTATGTTGCCAAAGACTGGGCCCAGTTGAGGATATGCTCCTCTACGACAGATCAGCATGGCGTAGGCAGTGGTGTAAGACTGCTACGGTGTTCTTTGGCAGACATCTGTCCGGTTGGTGCCCTACAGGAGTTCCTGGCACTGCGTGGCATGCACCACGGCCCGTTTTTTCTGTCACCAAGATGGGTCTCCCCTTACTAAATTTCAGTTTTGGAAGGTGACAGGCAAAGCCCTCACCAGCGTGGGCCTACCAGGTGCCCGTTATGGCACACATTTATTCCGTACTGGTGCAGCCTCTACAGCAGCTGCTTTTGGGTACTCTGGGGCTGACATACGCAGCATGGGGAGGTGGGGCTCGCAATGTTTTCAGTTTTATGTGCGCCCACTTCCGCCATGAGTACCAATCCAGTCACCTTACCATCTTTTTCTCAATTTTTCTCAATTTTCTTACAGACCCTGGGTGTCGTATTACACCGGTGACAGTATGGCTGGTGGGCCACAGCTATGTGCACAGGGCAGCGCGTTACGCTGCGGCGACAGAGTGGGGACCCCGACTGGGACTGGGTGAACACTCCAGTCTCACATGGCATGGTAAGCCTGGGATGTTATGGCGGGAGCTGCGGCCTTTCCTTTTTTCTGGCCTGAGTGCTGACCCGCCTGACATTCTCATCATCCACCTTGGGGGCAATGATTTGTGCCAGGTCACCGGCTTATCGCTCAAGCACGCGATTTGCGAGGACCTCGCCTACTTGCATTATGTCTGGCCTGTCACAACCCTAGTTTGGTCGGACATTATCCCGCGCCTTTCTTATAGAGGGGGCGTTCACCTCCTGGCCCTTGACCGCGCTAGGCTCGCGGTCAACAGGGCGGTGGCGCGGTTTCTTGTCAACAGGGCTTGGGGACGGGTCAGTCATCACCCTGATATTAGTCTACAAAATTATGACTTGTACGCAGGGGATGGGGTCCATCTGTCGCGAGGAGGTATGGACCTCCTGTTAGGTGATTGGCGAGCAGGCCTGTTGACCGAGCTGACGGTCTGGGTGGGGGCGTCAGGTCTTCTTTGAAGCCCCTCCGTGTGGCGGGTAGCACTGGTAAGGTAAACAGTATGACCCACAAGTATCCGGCAGGTTCGCAATTGACTGGACAACACTAGACAGGAATAAATTAGTTAAACGTTGTCCGGTCAACGACGAACCAGGCGATGGGGTGATGACGATTGCTAACCAGCATGCATCACCCCTGTGATTTCACGGATACGCGTCAGAGGGTGGGGTCATGAGTTAGTTATTGACTACGGTCAACAATTTGTTTGTTGTCAACAAACAAATTGATACAAATTGATACATTGTAACCAATTGCCGTTGGCAATTTTGGGGTGGTACCTTACCAGTGTTACTTCGGCCTGCTTGCCTTAGGAATTATGATTGGTCGTTTTACCAATACAAATTTATAATTCGGACTAGGGCATTGAATCAATAAATGTGGCCCTATGCTGTTATCCACTTTCAATGTTGTCTGTGTCCGTTATTGGGGGGGTGCGCCTGCAATGCAAGCGCGGCGCCAAAATGGCCGCCGCGCCCTTTGCAGGCCCCCCCCCACAGGACAGAGAATCCGGGTAGTTAGGGGCGTGGCCAGCTCCCTTATAAAAGGGGTGGCCACGAGGCAGCAGAGCTGCCATTTTACCTCAGCGACGGAGCGGAGAAGTCTTTTCCCCTCCACCCCCTCCCTAGTTAACAGTGTGATATTTTGGTCGCTTCGGGGCCGGGTGGGAATTTTTGGCTGGGACCCATATTGGCTTCCGGGTCCTGGTTTTTTCGCCCATCCCACACTGTTGCTATGGTTTGATATAGGGGTCTTTCTGTGTTCCTAATGTTGACTTTGGTCACATTGGCGGGTAGCACTGGTAAGGTAAACAGTATGACCCACAAGTATCCGGCAGGTTCGCAATTGACTGGACAACACTAGACAGGAATAAATTAGTTAAACGTTGTCCGGTCAACGACGAACCAGGCGATGGGGTGATGACGATTGCTAACCAGCATGCATCACCCCTGTGATTTCACGGATACGCGTCAGAGGGTGGGGTCATGAGTTAGTTATTGACTACGGTCAACAATTTGTTTGTTGTCAACAAACAAATTGATACAAATTGATACATTGTAACCAATTGCCGTTGGCAATTTTGGGGTGGTACCTTACCAGTGTTACTTCGGCCTGCTTGCCTTAGGAATTATGATTGGTCGTTTTACCAATACAAATTTATAATTCGGACTAGGGCATTGAATCAATAAATGTGGCCCTATGCTGTTATCCACTTTCAATGTTGTCTGTGTCCGTTATTGGGGGGGTGCGCCTGCAATGACGGTTTGTCTGGATAATGACTGTTATTTTAGCAATGGCACTAAAAACGTTGTTATGCAGAGGAACATGTGGTGCATAACAACATGTTGTTAAGCGAAAATGATGCTATCCAAATGTGTTGTTATGTGAGGGTTGACTGTACTTCTCTAAGCAGTAAGGTAGAGAGAACAAGGAAAGATCACATGGATGTTTCATTTGCTACATCATGCAGTAGAGGCATCATAAAATAAGCTACAAGCAAAAGACAGCAGGAAAAAAATAAAAAGCTAGCTCCAAAGAAAGAAAAAAGAAGGATTGGAATGAACTGTGAAGACTCGGGTTGGAGAAGAAAACAGTTAGAAGAGGTTGATTTGCTTTGAAAAGTGGGAGGTCAAAAGGGAAGGGCTCAGCAGAAAAGCAGAAGCCACATGAAGTACAGAAATAATTAAAGAGGCTGTTTTCTTTTAGATTCTAGGAAATGAAAAGGAGGGAAATTGAAGCAGCAGCAAGAAAAGGAATTGCAGCCTCATGCACACAGGACTTCTCTTTTTAGCGAGGAAGCGATGTGAGCTGGAGAGTAACAGCTGAACTGGGGGGGAGAAGGTTAAAAAAAGGCTGATTTTTTTGTAGTTGGAGGGTGATAAAGGGCAGCAGAGGAAACCCAAAACACACACACACACACAAACTTCTTTCTCAATGAACCAGAATTCAAACTGCATACTACTCCACGTGTCCAGATACACCCAGCTCTCCTCACTTGGACGATCCCTTTCTCCGCAAAAATTCTGTGACTGCTGGATTCGTCCACTAAATTAATATTTACAGGAATGTATGTCCATAAAATTTCAGCCAACCTTGCACTCAATGAGTTGGGCTACATATGCCATCCCATCTCCAATTAGATTGTGTAGGAAAGCCGTAGTTCAAGGAAGTTGGGAAGAAAGTGCCAAATAAAGTATAGCTTTTGGACATTGTTGTGGTACAGTATTTTGTGCAATAAACAGAACTGGCCGCTTGAGGGAACTAATGAACATGCTGATGATTTTGCAAGGGTTGCTCCAATAATAAGAAACAGCAATGCATTACTTTACAATTGGGGTAACTGTAACTGTAAGAACTATTGTGATGCCACGAAGTAACGAGCAACTGAACAAGTTATTATGAAAAATAACATTCCTATTTGCAGGCGCACCCCCCAAAAAAGTACTCAGACACTGGTGAAAGTGGATAACGGCATTGGGCCACATTTATTGATTCATGCCCTAGTCCGAATTATAAATTTCGATTGGTACTCAACCAATTATAATTCTTAAGGCAAGCAGGCCGCCGTAACACTGGAAAGGTACCTCCCAAAATTGCCATCGGCAATTGGTTACAATGTATCCATTTGTATCAATTTGTTTGTTGGCAACAAATTGTTGACCGTAGTCAATAAACTAACTACTGACCCCACCCTCTGACGCGTATCCGTAAAATAACGGGGTGATGCATGCTGCTTAGCTCCTGCCATCACCCCATTGCCTGGTTCGTCGTTGACCGGACAACGTTAACCAACTTGTGCCTATCTAGTGTTGGACAGTCAATTGCGAACCTGCCGGATACCTGTGGGTCATAAATATTTACCTTACCAGTGCTACCCACCACACGGGGAGGCTTCAAAAAAGACTCACCGCCCCCCCAGACCGTCAGCTCGGTCGCCAGGCCTGCTTGCAGTGCACCCAGAACGAGGTACATACCTCTGACCGACAGGTGGACCCCTTCTCCTGCCTATCAGCAAAATTTTTTGTAAGCCTATCACTCGGAGTCCAATGGCCGTCTCACAGCCATGCTCAGAACGGGACGTAGCCACAGCCTCGTCCACTGACTGCCGGAACAGTCCGAACTAGGGAGATCTGCATCTCCCCTAAATTGGTGTCTCGGCACGATGTCAGACCATAGCAACCGTATGTAAGCCATACGTGATACAAAATGCCAGGTCACAGCCCCTCGACAATTTAATAACAGCAGTGATCCGTATAAGACCGCTGCCGCCGAGGTGCCTGTAAAACATTGGGCGGTCCAGCATCACTGTCAGACAGCAGGAATGGCCACAGTTCCCGCCCCCATGTGCCGGGCATACCATACCATAGCATACGTGCGGATGCACACAGCCCAGCCGGGGTCCACTCTCTGTCGCTGCAGCATAACCCGTTTGTTGAATAACCCGTGAGGCCTGCATCCCCACTCGAGCCCACTCATGTGTGAAAGAGACATCTTCGAGTTCCAGTGCCCTACGAGACACATCCACCTTACACCAGTGGCACCAACTCTGGCACCCACTCACTGATGCGGAGCGCTCCAAAAAGGCTACTGTGGTAGCTGCGTGGCCAAGAGCCACCTCACACCTATCTGTACATAAGCAATGCCAGCCTCATGCAAGGTGGGTAGAAACTCTGGGAACAGGGGTGACGCGCGTAAGGGCGGCGGGCACGTTCCCGTGTCCACCCCTTCCAAACACGACGCCAGAATGCAGAGTGATACGCCTTACGCGTGCGAGGTGCCACCGACATGTCCGGTTCCCCTCTCCTCGCCAAACGTCCAACCCTCAGCCAAAAGTGGCGACTGGAATCCCTCTGTTTCCAGAGTACGGCACGGAACCAGGTGATCTGCGGTGGTGGAGAGCGGCAGAATGTCATTATAAATACCCATAACATGTCTGGCCTAGAACAGCACATTTAGGCGTAGGCTTCTCAAGAGAATAAACGGACTAATGTCATGACCTTGGGGGATTTGCACGTCTGGGTATTGACAATGTTCGCCACTGCCGCCGTGTCACACCGAAATTGGACCACTGAGTAGGCCCACCCCTTGCACCATAGCATCAGTGCTCTCCAAATGGGAAAAAACGCAAGGAAGGTAAGATCGCGGGGCGATCCGTGCACCCACCCTCGGTGTAAACCCCATAAGTCCGGGAGCCGGAGGTATCTGACCGTACTAGATATCTAGGGCAGACCACTAGGTCTGATCTCCCATAAGAGACCCCTCTAAACCCAGGAGTAATTTGAGCCAGAGCAAACAAATTAAAGGGGGGAATGAATTAACTACAATTCCCAAGGGCACACTCGATGTTTGGCAATCAATGCCAAAATCGCCATGGACATCCAAGCCACCGTATCAATGGTTAACCTGGATGCCCGCGTGACAGCATCGAGGCAGAAACGTGATGCCAGAACATGGGACCTCGGTCTATTCAGGCACCAAGAGGACACCCAGTTCCCACCTGAGTGTCTGAATCGTGATGAGGAGATGCGTACACGTGTCCAAGCCCCGTTTAACCTCAGACCCAAAAGTTGTCGAGGTAATGGGCTGGAGACCGAGACCCCAACCCGTGAGCAAATGACCACTGAATGAAAGTCCCACCTCGGTCGGGTGCTGAACCTGAATTAACGCATTCAGAAAGGGATTGGCCTTATCTAATTAAAATTCCCCTCAAAACCTAAAAACCCGATAGGTCTAAATCCTGGGGTGCACTGGCAAAAAACTGGAAGCCGAGTGCATATCACACTGTGCCAAAACAGCACCAGAATTGCGTGAGCCCGCCACCCATGGTAGCCAAGGCAACTACGAGTACCTGACCGAACAAGGTCATCAGGAAGGTCATCCCTGAACGGAGCACCCACAGGGTAAGCTGAATGGAGGATTATATTACATTCACCCTTTTCCTAGCTCAGTATGAGCTTCATGGGGGATACCTTCGACTAAGGAAAGGTGGTTCCAAGGAGGGCCCCCGCTACTCTCATAACCCCCCAACTTCCATAACTGTGGACAGCGGAGCCCCCTCTCCGTGACCCTGGAAGGGAACCAGACAGTAGCATCCTGGGGCCCCCAACACCCCCGAATGGATACAAAAGCCCCATTGAAAACCCTCCAGCAGGTCTCCCGCCCCATCCCTTCTTGGATGAACTGAGTGACATCCCTCCAGGCTGACTATAATTGGGGCGGGGGGGCCCATGACAAAGTTAGTTGCTTCAGATGGAGCTCTGTTCGCCCCTGTGCACCCCCACCTCTGCCCCGCAACCCACCAACCCGCAGGCACGCGGAGGCGGCGTGAGGGCCAGCGCAAAAAAGGGGGCACTAAGTCGTTAACGACCGTGGTGCTTAGTACACACATTGTCAGCTGAGCAGGCCGAACACAGTAGGCGGGCCGGAACCACCCACCCAACCAGTTTGCGTGGAGCCAGTGTCTGAACAGCCCGCTGCTCAGCATGACCACCATGGTACCCATCACCAGGCACCAGTCCCGTGGGAATGATGTGCACGAGCACACTTGCTGACAGGACTCATCCTACCTCCCCTCGGGATATAGAGCCACCCTCGTCCACATTCCTCACCATGAGCCAACCGTCATGGGCCCATCCGATCGACATCAGGATGGCCCAAACAGGGCAAGCCCTGCGGCATACCACCATACATACAAGGTATGCCGACAACCAGTTGGCCCTAAGGTGCACGGTGGCTAATGACGATGGAACATCTCTTTGTCTCAGCCGTCCTGTCCTTCTCTCCCCTCACAGTGGGCTCGCAGTTCAATGGGAGAATATCCACATGTCCCCCTTCTGCCCTTACCCCTCATGGCCTGCGGCCAATAATCAACCGGGGCAAGTAATAGCCGTCCATCGGCAAAGCCCTTGACGGCACGTTCTGTATAAAGGGGGCCTACACAGCAGGATCTAGACAGCCCCTGCGATGCCCAGCACTGTCCCGGGGGCAGACACCCCAGTGCGTGGTGGCTTACTACGGCGGGACCACACAATGTCTCTGTCCTCCTGGCCGTACCTCCCATCCTTATTTGGGTCTCGGTTCATAGGAAGAATATATCCATGCATTCCCCCCCACCACCAAATCTGTCCCTTCCTGATCTGGGCCAGATGATCACCAGGGGGCAATGAATAACCAATCATCGGCAAGGCCGTTGCCGGTACATGATGTACACCGGGCATACGCAGCGGGACCTGGACAGCCCATGCGATGCCACGTACTGCCCCGGGGCAGAAACCCCCACCCCCAAGGTCGTGCCATAATGCAACCAAGGGGCACTGGGATAGGATGGCAAGTGATGCCCACTAGCCTCTAATTGGCAAGGCGATGAGCACTGAATCACACCGCTGAAAGTGGACTGTGATTTGGGTGTATTCAACTTGACCCAATACTCACTAGTTGCACCCCCGTGAGCCGCCCCCACTGGGGGTTCCGGCACACGGTGGGCGTCGGAGCTCGCGACCGAAATCGAGCTCTGGGACGACCTCCAACGCACTCCAATCGCTGTTCCGGACAAACAGGGAGCTGCGAGACAGCGGCAAGCACAGGCCGGACTGTCTCAATAAGCTCGACCCGGCCGGCCGCCTGTTGCAGAGTGGCAGCGGTCGAAGTAGCCGGCAGACACAAAGGGGGCCCAGTAGATAGGAAAAAGGACCCCCACCCACTGGATTGCTAAGGATGCCTCCAGTACAGCCAAACGTGCTAACCAGGCATCCCCTGCCACAGTAAACCCCCAGTAGGTGGGCCAGGTGGGCCGGACGGCGCGATAGGAATTGTGCCAGAGGCCCTGAATTGAGAGCCTGTGCCAGAATAAGCCATGCCCCAAAATTCCAGCCCCTAATGGGAAAAAACATGCTGTGAGCCAGCACCAGGCCCTCCCCCCAATTGTCCCGGCCCATGGCCGGCAACCGTGGGCCGAGGGCCGCATCCTCCGAAGGGCCGGCCTGAGGGTGAAAACGGGAGCTCATTCTGTCCTGCGTACGCAGAAATTGAACCACTGACCTTAAACAACCCAGTCAACGTCTGAGGCACTGGAGCCACTGCAGTCCTACTTAAAGTTTGGGCACCCCTGAGTTAGGAAAAGGAGTGAGCGACGGAGCAAACTTCTCCGCTCCCTCGCGTTTTGAAGCCAATAGGCTAGAAAGCCAAAAGGAAGCCTCGAACAGAGGCTAGCAAACTCAAGCCTCTTGCAAAGAGGCGGAAGGGAATAAAGCGACGGAGAAAACTTCTCATCTCCGTCGCTTTTCTACACTGGCCAGCTAACTCAAGGAGTATAGAAAAGCACGATCCCTATCCAGGGATCAGCACCCACTGACTGGAAAGCCGAAGACCGAGAGCCTTTTGCAATGCTCAGGAATCGAACTCCGACCCTCCAGGCAGCGAGTTCGGCATCTTAATCCCTTGAGCCACTGCGGTCCCACAGAGCGACGGAGAAAAACTTCTCCTCTCCGTCGCTTTCGCAAAATGGCAGCTCGGCTGCCTCGTGGCCACCCCTTTTAAAGGGTGCTGGCCACACACCCCTAACTACCCGGATGTCCAAGTCCGGTGGGGGGGGCCGCAAAGAGCGCGGTGGCCATTTTGGCGCCGCGCTTGCATTCTACCAATAAGTCTACAGCAATGTAATTACGAAGGAAACCACAGCTGTGCAAACATTTGAATTCATGGATCTACTTACCATTTGAGAAATAAGTGGAGAATGTTGGTTTTTTGTAACAAGAAGATGTACACAAAAATCAGCAGCAGCAACTACATTGAGATTGCTTTGCCTCCCTTCCACCATATACAGGTAGACACACAAAGAGACACACACAGAAAAATATGTGTCCACAAAATGTGCAAAAAAGGATTTATAACAATCAGAACTGATTTATTTAAGTCTTCCCTAACTTACCAGTTAAAATTCTGTTTCTTAGCACAGTAAGCTGCCCTGGAGTTGGCCAAGATCAGGTGAGCCAAAATCTCCATAAGTTCTATTGATTCAAACAGGCCTATTCTAGAGCAAGTTACTACACTAACAGGATTTCAGTGACTGTTACTCTGTTTGTACCTATTTTATCATTTTGTCAGTAGAGGGGAGGTATACTGTTAGATGGGGGTAGTCAGAGGGGGGTTGGGGGGCTTGGCCCACCCTGAGTTATCAGTTTGCCCACCCTGACAAGGCGTGGTTTCCCATAGGAATGCATTGAAAAGAGGCTTTGTTGCCTACCTTGAAAAATATTCGCCCACCCACATCTAGAATCCTGGCTACGGCCCTGGCTAAGGAGGTGCTGTCAAAATGCCCAGCTAGTTCATAGATAATTTGGGATTATTTTAAAAGGGAGATTGTTGTTGTTTATTGTTTGTTTATTTGATTTATACACCGCCCTTCTCAGCACAGGGCCGACTCAGGGCGGCATTACAACATGTCAATTAACAAAAAATGTCCAATAAGATACAATATACAAATACAATTACATAGAATTACATTGAAGTTAAGTCAATTTCACCAGTCAAACCATAGAAAGCATCAACATATGAAGAGCAGAAATAAGATACAAGTTACAGATACAAATTACCTCAGTTTCCCAGTCACAATCCATATAGAACCATATAAAGAGCAACACTCCATATAAGGACACAATATACAATAAGGTGCAACAAATTATATTCTTCCTGAGGAAAGGGGCCGGACCCCACCACCCAAGTATCCCAGGGTACTCCGGGAGGGTAAATCTCAAGTGTTATCAAGGTGATCCTCAATCTATGAAAAAAAATCAAAACAGATTTGTTCTACTCTAAAAAGTAAAAGATGCTTTGTCCTCAGAGTACCCTGGGATACCCAAGCAATAAAGTCCAACCCCCTTCCTCAGGAAGAACACAATTTGATACTGATTACTGACTACTGGTTTGCTGGCCAGGGAACTGTCTCAGCATGGAAGGTATTGCACATAAAATACCTTTCTTTTATTGCCTTTTATTGGGGGGGGGGGCAATTGAGGCAGAATCCAGAGCTCCTTATAGACATGTGTTTGTGCCCACTTATTTATTCTCAGAAATTTCCCTGATATTATTTATTTATTTATTTATTTATTTAGTATGCTTATATACCGCTTTACTAGTCTATTGACCACTCAAAACAATCAAATAAATACAAAGCAAATAATAAGTATGGGGGAGGGGGAGGAGGAGGGGGAGGAGAAATACAACAACATACAGAAATAACAGTGCAAATACCATAAATAAATAATACAAGTCACAATAAACTTTACAAAAAATCAAGTCAAGTCAGTAATACAATTAATTGTTCGACTTACAAATACAAAAATCACGTCATTATAAAGCAACACAACCTAATTCTTTGACTTTTTCACTAGTTCCCACACTTTCTCATTCCTTCTATACCCCTTAGTTTATGTTTTGTACCACTTTGCAGCAGCAGCAGAGCTTTAGCGCTATTTCTGATGTGGGGGTGCCAGTCCCAAGCTTTCAGATTCTCTGGTTGTGGAAATCTTTAAAGTACAGACCAAGCAGATGAATAATGAACACTTCCTATTAAGGCATATCAGAGAATAAACAAAACAAAAACATTGTAGCACTTTAAACATTAACTGTTATATTTCAATGTGAGCTTTCGTGGATCAAGTCCACTTCATCAGACCTGATGAAGTGGACTTGATCCACGAAAGCTCACATTGAAATATAACAGTTAGTCTTTAATGTGCTACAGCATTTTTGTTTGTTTATTCTATGATATGGCTGAAACACAGACTAATACGGCTACTATTCCAAAAACCCTTCCTATTAAGAATCCACTAATTTTAAAAAAAATCCACCATTGCTCTCTTATTCCTCCTCTTTGCAATTAATGTCCTTTGGCTTCCACTATTTTTTTTATCCTTCATGCTTGAAAGAAAAAATTGAGCTGAATGGATTCACCTTCTCCCTCCTCTGCCCAGGCCAGAGAAACCACTCCTTGTAAAATTTCCAGGTGTTCATGTCTGCTTTCTAAAAGAAACAAGTGTACTGTAGCCTGTACAGAGAAATGGGGAGTTGTATGGAAGGTAGGAAAAAGATGAAGAATTAGGAATAACATCTAGACGTGCAAACAAGAGAAAGCAACAGAAGTATCAATGGGCATGATGCAGGGTGGGAAAAAGAAGTATGGCAAAGAATGATACATGAGATTTCTGGAAGAACACTGAAACTGCATGGGGAGACATCTGTTGCTGAATTGCCTCCCTTGACATCCCGTGTATGTGGCAGTATGTTTGCTATTTGTAGGTGCCTTAAGCCAAGTATCTCCATCTATGCTCAGCTAAAACATTGGTAACTAAATTCAAATACTATAGAAATACCTGAAAAATGCCAGCGATGCCACCTGTCAGAGCAAATCAAGGAGTGCTTCTGGCTATTTGTGGGAATAAAATGCATGTAACAATATATTGTTCCACAGCCTTCACTTTCTGAAAAAACAGGGCATTCCGCAGAAGCTTCTTGGAACAAGCTCCCCTAAGAGTCTAAAGATCAATTGTTGCTTTAAAAAATGAAGTCAATTTGCCAATGTACAGGTGTAGCAGCTGGTCAGCAGCCAGACAATCCTAGTTTAAGTAACAGAATTATCTCCCTTTCCCTCCTCCTCCTCCTCCTGCAAGAATCAGTTGAAACACCCAGATGTGCTTTATTAGTCCAGTGAGTAACACAAAGCTCTTTCTTATACACACACGCACGCACGCACGCAAGCAAACACACACACACACACACACACACACACACACACACACACACACAAAAGTGTCAAAGTTACCCTTGCAGATAAAGTTTGACTTACACTGACAGCTGGCCATAACTGCTTATTAGTCCTGGCACCCTGTCAGTGTCAGGAAACTTAAGGAACCTTCTCAGCCATATTGAAGGTCACCCAATTCTGATCTAAAGCAACTTGAAGGTTGCAAAAGGCCAAACAGAGTTGCAGACCTTGGAAGTTACAAAACCAGGGATCTTGTGAGTTGCAGTCCAAAAGGTAAATTTTCAAAGCTGTGCTGGAGAGAGTGATATAGCCAAACTTCTCTCTCCCTCCCTCCATCCCTCTACTCCAGGGGTGCCCAAACTTTTTGGGCCATGGGCTGGTCATGTGGTTCAGGGAGCTGGTCACTATGTGGTTCAGGGAGCTGGTCACTATGTGGTTCAGGGAGCTGGTCACTATGGCCAAAATAAATAAATTAGTGGCAGATATCACCTCACATCTACATTTGTGGCCATTTTTCAGGTTTGAGAGTTTTAAGTAAGTGCTGCATGAAGAAGTCCTCTTTTTATTTATTTTTAATCCAAAAGGACTATTGAAGTAGGGCAGGGGTGCCCAAACTACAGCCCGGGGGCCGGATACAGCACCGATGCCAATTCATCCAGCCCGTGAAGCCCTTGTCACTCCCGAAAGCAGAATAAAACGCGCCCATACAGGCATGTTTTACTTCTGCTTCCAGGAACAACGAGGGCTTCACAGGCTGGATGAATTGGCGTTGGGGCCAGATCCAGCCCCCGGGCTGTAGTTTGGGCACCCCTGCTCTACTCCAATAGTCCTTTTGGATTAAAAATACATAAAAAGAGGACTTCTTCATGCAGCACTTACTTAAAAATCTCAAACCTGAAAATGGCCACAAATGTAGATGTGAGGTGATATCCCCCACTAATTTATTTATTTATTCATTATTTAATTTATGCCTGAAGGATTACAAAATGAATCTATTGGATTTTTTTAATAGTAGCCATGTTAGTCTGTGCTTCAGGCATATCAGAAAACAAAAATGCTGCAGCACTTTAAAGACTAACTGCTATATTTTTAATGTGACCTTCCGTAGATCAAGTCTACTTCATCAGACAGAGGAGTGAGATGTCAAGGCATGAATTTATATACACCAGATACAGAGGCATAATCTAGAAGATGAACATGGGATATTTTAAAAACAGGCACAATTTTTTTTTAAAAAAATGCAGTAAATTGCACTATTAAAGTGCTATTTAATAAAATATCACATTAAAACATGTACAGGATTAATATGATTTACACTTTCTAAAAACACACACACAATAAAAAAGAACTAAAATGTGTACCACTGGTCTTTCAGCCTGTCCAAATGGGGGAATCTGGAGTGGTCTGGTTGCACTTTCATGTGATCTGTTGCATGCCTCACTTGAGGGATCTTTCTGTCCACATTGATCCAAGTTTTTTCTCCCATGAGATGCACAGTCCTTAGACAACTCCATTTTGTCTCCCATACAATTATTGGCACTCCAATTCCCACACTCTTCTCTGCCTTTTCCCACAGCCAGCATTCAATGAGACATGTTGACTTTTCTGTTGTTGTCATTGGTGGTGGTTGTGTTTAAATAATAAAATGACATCGCGAAACAGCAATGTATCCATGTAGCAGAGCACACATAATACCTGCAATGGATCTTGTTTATCTGGAAAAGCACTGCATCGCTAGGAAAATATATTTTACAAATTTAAACAGTAGTTGAGGAGGCAGGGTTCTCTGTCATCTCTTGTCAAACTCAGGGTAGCAGACTCTGATTTTAAAATTAAAAATCCTGATGTATTTTATATAATTACCGTTCAATTTTCTGAATCCTTGCACCTTTAAAGTTTGAAGTGATTCTCCATGCTATTTTTCTATTAAGAGGTTTTGTTAAACATAATGTTCTTAAGCATTAGTATTAAGTTTTAGCTTTAATGGGTTCTATTGCCTGGAATGTGTTTTCTATGTCTTGGTACCTTAGTTTTCACATCCTCACTCTGTTAAAAATGAGATTTTTGAATCTCAACATTGGTAAAGTTTTGGAGTGGGGAGATCCTTCAACTCAAGGATCAACTAGAAACTTGCACACATTATTATATAGTTGGGCACATTATTATATAGTCCCAGCACAGGTACCATTGCCTTTCCCACTGAATAATGGGATTCAAGTTATTTTACTGTCTTAAAAAGAGAAAAAGTTCTTAGTTGCCACAGGGGAGGGGCAGAATTCCCATCTCTTCCTCACCCTTTCAATGCCACAACCCACCAAATACATCACAGAGTTCTCAACTCAGATAACCCTACCCACAGTTTTTTTGTTGAAACCATCCAAACAGACTACAGACCAGGATGATTAGGAGCACTCAGAATGATATTAAAGAACACTTGTAGTCTTAGTGCTGTGGCAGAAAACAATGGAGCACTCGAAGTCCAAACATGTCTGAACACTATCATTTGGCTTGAATCAAACTGCACCAAAAGCACTCCCAATAGCTACATGCCTGTGTTGACAGTCTTTGATGTAGGCAGATTGATTGCACACGGAGCCGGCAGGCGGGCCAAACACTTCTTGATTTCAGCATGGTCAATCTGTACATGGGCACATTCAGGAGATGCAGCTCCTTATATACTGTATTTGAAATCCCCGCCACGGAACCCCATTGGTTGCGCTGGTCATGACGTCAGCGGGGGTTGCTAAATAGCTGCTGAGTCTCACCTGAATCCGGGCGGTTTCCCGCGCTACCTATTGATTGGTTAGTTGAAGATGCATGGGCTGAGCTTCCTCAGCTGCGCTACTTCGGCAGCTGAGTTGCATGCGGAATCGGGAGGGCTGCTGACATACACAATACAGTCTCTGAGAGAAGATTCATCAATAAGTCTACCAAAAATGCTGGTAATATGGTGCACACCAGCCAGCCACTGCACAAGCAGCGTGTTTCTGGTGTCAATTTCTATAGAGCAGCCACAACACTATCTATTGGCTTTTTTTCTCTGTGTCTTTCTTGGAGGCATCTGGTTGGCTGCTATTGGGCATGATGGACGTCTGATCTTGTAGTGCTGTTCCACAAGATCAGACTGTTTGTTTGATTCAAGCATAGTCTCCTCATTTTCTATAGCCAGCTGGAGCTGGATCAGGAGGTGGAGCTTAATGGGTAAGGAGGATGCATTTACCAATTAAACTCCACACAAATAAAAATATACAATTCGTCCAACAACAAAAATTGGCCAACACCAAATGGTGAAATCACTGGTAACTGCTACTTCTACTAAAGGGGCCGTTGATGCCATGAGAAAAGAACAACCATGGGGCCATTCAATAATTACGTGATCCATTTTTGGGGTGAAATTGACCCCCTGCCCCATGTAATCCGATCGTAAATTTTGTTTCAAAACACACACACCCTTTAAAATTATATAATCAAGAGCTTTTGCATCAAAACTTTAATTTTTAGAGCTTTTCACTATTGGTGAAATAGAAATAGACTGCACAAGCAATTCAACAATCTCAAATCGGATCAAAATTACCAGAGATCATTTTCAAAACTACAGCTCCAAATGGATTACATAATCTTTGACCTGACCCCCACCCCACCCGCCTGCCCGCCCCATGTAATTTTCCATAATTCAGATGGCGGACCCCTCCCCCCTCAAGGATCACATAATTGTTGAATGACCCCCATGCTGTTACAGGTGTGTCTAATCAACACAAAAGTGAATATGATTGACAGTTATAAAAAAAACACCATGAGACAGGATATTTATTTAATCCAGAAGAAAACAAGGTATGTTGTCAAGCATAACCACCGAATGGTGTTAACAATCTATACAGTGACAACATAAAGTCACATCAGTAGGCAAATGCTCTCAACCTTGGAAGTCACATAATGGAGTTTACTTTGCATTTTAGAATAAAATTTCCTCTATTCATTAGTGGATATGATGAAAAATGGTATCATGAAAGTATTTTGACAGATAGGATCTAACATGGCGTTTAATCAACTGCAGTATTAGCCCATTATTTCCATCATAGCAAGCTATTGAAAGGAGATCTTTCCCAGTGAAATTCTTTCAAGTTCCTCTGGATTTACACTGTGAATTGAAAATTATTTTTTAAAAGGTCATATTTTTAGTACCCTAATTGTATTAGCACTGAAAGGCAATTAAGCTGCAGTCTTTCATGCACTGCCACAATACTTTTTCCCATCAAATTCAATGGGTTTTACTTCTTTGTAGACAGCAAATGATTGTTATGGGAGGCTGTGAGGCCTGGGGAGAAGTTCTACTGAGATCAATCCCGTTTTGAATAGGTGGATCACTAGACTCTGTAGAGCAAATGGAGGGGGAGTGAGGATGACAAATGCATTCCGGCAATTGTCTCCATTCCATTGATTGCTAGATTTCATTCATTTTACCCTATGGGGTGTACTTCTGTTCTAAATCAAGAAGCATTGGACTCAGAGATAGGGGGAAATTGCAAACTCCCAAAATGCCACATTTGGCAAGGCTAGTGACACAGTGGTAACTGGGGATGTTTGGGGAGTTACAGTTGAAAAAATAACTCTTCCCATCCCTGTACTTTTTTAATTAGGTGCGGTGGTGAAAGCATCAGACACGGGCCCAAATCCTCAACTGTCCATGCAACTCACATGATGACCTTGGGATAATCCTATTCACAGAGCCTGGCCTACCTCATGTGGCTGTTATGAAAAGGAACTGGGGAGGCAAAGATGCGCATAGGCTGCCCTGAGCTCACTCAAAGAAAGCTCAGACTATAAATGCAACAAACAAGCAAAGAGTTAAAAGAAAGTGATAACTAATATGCACTATGCAGTCTTGAGCATAATTTCAAAATGTTGATCTACCTTCATTTGATGTAGGCAGATGGAATGCACACGAGCTGGCAGGCGGGCTAAACACTCCTTTATTGTAACATGGTCAATCTGTACATAAGACAATGGCGGAGCTTTGCCTCCTTATATATCACACAGTACATTTGAATTTGGCCCGTAGGCACACCATTGGTTACAGTCTTGTGACGTCCTTCTGATGTGATGCATACCTAACATAGTTTCACCTGTGGCGGGAAGGTTTCCCGCTGTAGTTACCGATTGGAAGAATTGTAGCCACATGACATTCCATCAGCTGCGCTACCGGCGAGCAGCTGAACTGCATGTATACACAACATCCTCCCCCCTAGGATGGGATGAAGTCCCTCAACCATTGTGGGGGCCAGTGGTCATGCTGCGGTTGGCCGTTCGATTCAGTGGTGCCGCCGCCTCTGGACCCCACGGCTGTGCTGCCCGAATCAGCTGTGTTGCCTGAATCCGCTCCCAGGGGGAGAGGGAGGGTCCCATCAAACCCCGGCAAGGACAGTGCTGGGGTATCTACATGCTGGGGAGGATGGGGGAACCTTTGGGACAACTCAAAACCCCGCTGCTCTCTCGGACAAGTGGGGGAACACTTAAGGAAACTCCCCCCATCCTGTAACCGAAAATCAAAGTGGGGGTGTGCTACTTTACACAGAATTATTAAAACAGCGGAGAGTATCATCGACTGTCCACTCCACACTTTAGAACAAATTTACAAACCTCAGGTGCCACAGAAAAGCATTAGATATAGTAGGAGACCCATCACATCCTGGCCACTGCTTCTTTGAGCTTCTGCCATTGAGACGGAGATATAGAACAATGAAGGTAAAAATGAGCCATCTCAAGAACAGTTTCTTCTCCAGAGCAATTTTGGCCTTAAATGGAAATGCTGGACTCTGAAGTCATCTTATCTTTGTTTTAAAATTTTAAAATTTTTAGATTTTTAATTTGTAGGATTTTAGAATTTTAGAATTTTGAAATTTTGAAATTTTTGAAATTTTGAAATTTTAAAGTTTTGTAGTTTTGAAATTTTTTAAATTGTACTGTATGGTACTATCTTAATTGGTGTTTCTGTAGCTGTTTTAAATTAAGGGGTATGCCTTATTCGAGTTGATAAATAGCAACCGAGAAATTTCATTGTTTCTGCAAGGGGAAAATGACAATAAAGATTTATCTTATCTACTTCGGGTTGGGTGACAGTCTCCTGGTGGTTTATGCCTCCTGCTATGCTGAGTCCTGTTTTCCCCCATTGGGTTACACGGGTGGGGGTGACCTTAACGCTGATTCGTCAAAATACCCACTTTCCCCAGTGGCTTCTGTGACTCTTCTCCTAAGCTGATCGGCGTGCCTCCACCACAACAAACCCATCTCCATCTTCACTTGGTACGATACAGGTCCGGTTTGTTCCACCACGTCCCCAGGTACCCATGCTGGCCCTGAAATTGCGTAATTCCTGCAGTACACTGGGTCGCCTTCCCCGAACCCTTTCCTTTGTTCTACCGCCACATTCGTCCCTCTATCCTCCACCCTGGATGGATCCAAACGGTCAAACAATGTTGTGGGTCTCCTCCACATCAGAATCTCCGTGGGAGACTGCCCCGACGCAAGCGGGGGTAACCCTGCAACACAGAAGGAATTTGCAGTGCTATAGCTCCAGATCCCCCGGACCCATCCTCCACAGCGCTTCTTTTGTTGTGCGGACCTGGCACTCTACTTGGCCGTTTGTGGCAGGGTGGAATGGTGCGGAGGTTATGTGCCTAATCGCATTCTGTTCGAGGAATGCCTGGAATTCGGTGGATGTGAATGTGGTTGCATTATCTGAAATTAACATGTCGGGCAGGCCAAAATAAGTGAACAGCCTCCTCAGCTGTTTGATTGTGGCTGCAGAGGATATGTTGCGCACTGGGATGACCAGCCATTTTGAGAATGCATCAACCACTAGAAAGAACATCGTTCCCCGGAAAGTCCCTGCAAAGTCCCCGTGGACCCTTGACCATGGCCTGCGGGCTGTGTCCCACTCCCTGGGGGGTAATCTGTGCTCCTCGGGGCGCGAGCATTGGCAGCTCTCACATGCGCCCACCAACTGCTCGATGTCTCTGTCTATATTGGGCCACCAGAAATAGCTCCTTGCCAGAGCTTTTGACTTTATGATCCCTGGGTGGCTCGTGTAGAGCAAACAGAGCACCTTGGTTTGAAAACCTTGGGGATCACCACCCTCTGGCCCCAGAGGAGGCATCCTCTCTCAAGCGAAAGTTCGAAATATTTCCTAAAAAATGCTGCAAGTTCCTCAGATGGGGACATTGCGGGCCAGCCATTCTTTACCCATTCCACAACCTGGGACAGAACCTTGTCTTTCATGGTTGCCCTGGCAATATCTGAAGGCATGATGGGGGCGAGTCGAGAGATTCGATGAGTAACACCTGGTAGTCCTGCTCAACCTCACACTCGGGTTTTCCCAGCTCAGGAAGGGGAGACCTGGAAAGCACATCCGCGTGAGTGATGTCTTTCCCTGGGCGGTGTACCAACGTGAACTGGTACACATTTAAGAAAATCGCCCACCATAGCATTCGTGGGGACAGGATCTGGGGGTGGGCTTGGCCATTACGAAAATCCCCAGGAGGGGCTTGTGGTCTGTGACAATGGTGAACTCCCTCCCATACAAGAAGTCATGGAACTTCTTTGTCCCTGCGATGATCGCGAGGGCTTCCCTGTCCGTCTGGGCATAGTTGTGCTCCGCTTTCGAGAGGGATCTCGAGTAGAATGCAATCGGTGCCTCCCTCCCATTCTCAAACATGTGGCAGAGTACGGCCCCCACCATACCTGTCAACCATGGCTCTGGAAAATATGGGACCTGCGCAGAATGGTTCTGCGCAGGTTGCCTTCTATGCTTGCGTAGAAGGCTTTACACTTGCGTAGAACCCTTCTACGCTTGCGTAGAACCCTTCTACGCATGCATAGAAGGCTTCTATGATCCCCTTCTGCACAGATCGCCTTCTACGCATGCATAGAAGGGTTCTACGCAAGTGTAGAATGGTTCTACGCAAACGTAAAAGCCTTCTACTTAGAAGGGATACGCAGTACCTCTTTTTCCCCCACTGCCAATTTTGGGGTTTTGGCAGCTGCGGGCGAGAAATGGCGCAAATCGGCGCCAAAAATCGGTAAATCCTGGCCAATCCGGGAAGGTTGACAGGTATGGCCCCCACCCTCACTGGTGAGGCATCACACACAAGCACCACGGGTTTCCTGGGGTCAAAATGAGTTAATATCACCTCGGAAGAGAGGAGCCACTTTAACTAATTGAACACCCGCTCCGGACCACCAAACTGCATCTTTCTTTAGCAGGTGGTGAAGGGGCTCTGCCACGGATGCCTTCCGTGGGAGGAATGAGTAGTAGAAGTTAAGGAGTCCTAAGAAAGACTGCAACTCCGGTTTTGTGGCTGGTCTGGGGGCATTCTGCACTGCTGCAACCTTGGATTTTGATGGCTTCACCCCATCGGGGGTGATCCAAAATCCCCAGAAACTCAACCTCATTTGCATAGAACATACATTTGTCCCTTCTCAGGCATAGCCCAGCCCTCTCCAACACTGATAATACCTCGTCTAACCTCTGGGCTAATTCTAACTCATTTCCAGCTGTTATCAAAAGGTCATCAAAATATGGTAGAACCCCGGGGAGACCCTTAAGCAGGCATTTCACGAGTGCCTGAATTATTCCGGGGGATGAGTTCACGCTGAACTGGAGGCGTGCCACCTTAAATGCACCCTTGTGCATAACTATCGTCTGGGCAGCTGCTGCCGCAGGTGTAACTGTTATCTGTTGATAAGCCTGTGCTAAATCCAATTTCGCAAAGCATTTACCCCAATGTAACGTTGCCAGCAAATGCTAACTACTGGCACCAGGTAGGCATTGGGGCGAATGGCCTTACTGATTGTACATTTGTAGTCAGCACAAATCCTAACCTCCCCGTTGGATTTCATAGCATTAACAATCGGTGTCTCCCACTCTGCAGAGTCCACCGGAACCAAAATCCCTTGACCCACCAGTTTGTCCAGTTCCACTTTGATTTTGTCCTTTAGTGCAAAAGGCACTCTTCACGGCTTGAGCCGTATGGGGCGAATGGAAGGGTCTAAATCAAAGTCCACTGGGGGCCCCCTGTACTTCCCAAGTCCTTTTTCAAAAACAGCAGAGTGCGCATTGCACACATCCTGAATAGGGTCAGCCTGGATGACATTGATGCCGGTTAATGCAATGCCCAATGGTTCAAACCACTAGGGCCCTAGGAGGCAACTGGACCCCCCCCCCCTTAGCACCACCAGGGGCAGCTTCCTCGTGAAGTTCTTGAACTGGACGGTGAACTCTCCCACCCCCAGGATAGGAATGTAGTTACCTTGAACATCCCGCATGAGGGCTCTCAGCTTTGGGTGGTCCAGAGGGGGGATTCGCAGGAACTCTGTCTGCGACACTATGGAATAGGAGGTCCCTGAATCCACCTACATCTTTACCTGAACCCCCTGCAACAGTACCTTCACAAAAAAACGGGTGCGTCAGTCCGACACATGTCTCACCATGGTGTCCCCAGCATACACTTTGCCGATGGCCTCATCCTTTCATCCGTAGTGGCTGGTCTGGTCAGGGTCTTGCTTCCTGCATTGCCTGCATACCTTCGCTATGTGTCCCAACCATCCGCAGCTGTGGCACTCCACCTTCCTGAATGGGCATTTCTTCCAGTCGTGTGAGCCCCCGCACCCCTTGCAGCGCCAACTTGCTTCTGCAGAGTCTCGGTCTCGCCTTTCGGGCACCCTTTTCCTCACTTTTTGGACCTGTGGTTCACTCTCACTCTCGCCGGATCCCGAAGAGGGTGTTGCGGTGGCTGCCACAGCTTTTGACTCTCGTGCACATGGTGAAGAACAGCTGTGGGCTTGCAACGCGGACACCAAGCTTCCCGGGTCTGCAGACCTCGTCCTGCATGCCCGTACTCCATTCCTTACTGCCTCAGCAGCTTGTGTAGCCCACAAAACCTGCTCAAACATGATGTCCTCCTCTCAGGATAGCAATTTCCGTTGTGCCTCCTCATCCCACAGGTCGAGTATTAGACAGTCTCGCAATGCCTCAGCCAGGGTGGCTCCCCACCAACATGGGATGGCCGCCAGCCTCAGCGCGGCCACCTACTCAGCCACAGTTTCTCCCAGACATTGGTCCCGCCGGCTGAACACCATTCTTACCGTGAAAACAGACACTTTGGGGCAAAAATGTGCCCGCAGGGCAGCTAGGATGTCAGCCAGTGGTACCGTCTTGAGTGCTCTTGGCATTAGGAGGTTCCTCGCCAGTTCCAGGGTCAGCAGCCCGCACTGAGCCAGTAAGCAGGCTTGTTTTTGGGCTTCACCCTCAATCTTCTCAGCATCCATCGTATAGAGGAATTGTTCCTCATAGAGGTCCCATGACTCCAGTGTGAAGATGTCAAATGGAGGTAGGGTGACCCTGTGGGATGCCATGATCCCATCCTCATCGCCAATTTGATGCAGGCAGATTGAATGCACACGAGCTGGCAGGTGGGCTAAACACTACTTTATTGTAACATGGTCAATCTGTACATGAGGCAATGGTGGAGTCTTGCCTCCTTATATATCACACAGTACATTTGAATTTGGCCCATAGGCACACCATTGGTTACAGTCTTGTGACGTCCTTCTGACGTGATGCATACCTAACATAGTTTCACCTGTGGCGGGAAGGTTTCCCATGGTAGTTACCCATTGGAAGAATTGGAGCTACATGACGTTCTGTCAGCTGCGCTACCGGCGAGCAGCTGAACTGCATGTATACACAACACTTCGTTAAAGACAAACCACTCCATTGTGAGATTGCCACTATTGTTTTTCCCCGCAAGCAGCATGAGAACTTCTACCACCCTGCCGACAAACATTCATGAATGGAATAAACATGAAAAGCCACTATTATGGACATCAGACACAGGTTAGTCATTTCACTATCTTTGAGCAGAGGATGAGTGATGGGATAGAGCTGCTTAAACCTTTTTCATTTTTCTTTCATTTTCTGCTGTGCCCATCTGGTTTTCTGACACTCAGACACACTTCAATTCTACTGTTTGTATCCTTGGGATTCAAGCCCATCTCCAAGTCTGTAAAACTTTAAGATTTCCTTAAGTCAGTTCACATCAATAAAATATTAATTGAGTTCTGTAGCAAAATGATGTCCTGCGGGAAAGATGGCTCAAAGACCTAGACAATAAACATCTGATGGCAGATAGCATTTTCTTGATGTATTTTAAAGGATAGTCCATGAATATATTATGTGGTAGGAAAGAATGCTTTTTAATTTCATCTATTAGGCTATTTTGGAAGGGAACTTATCTCCCCTCAACTCCCATTACAAACACCCTTCCACCAAGGATGTATTCATTCAAAAAACCCATGAGAACAGGAGAAGCAATCTGAATGTGTAATTTTCAAGTCACTGCTATAATGGTCCCAAGATTAAAAGCAGCAAAGAATATGACTTTGCTCTTTGCTCTCTTTCATCCTGAATGAAAGTGGACATCGTTCAAGAAATGGGAGCCATTTTCTTCCTCCTTTACACCTGACTGGGCCTCATTAGTGTATAATAAGGCAACACCTGTACTTTTATTTCTCTTGCTAAATTAAAAATCACCCCCAAATTCAATAGGAAGAGAACAAAGCTAAAACCCACATAGTAAATTAGAGATGGGGATATTGGATCCATCTTGACCCCCAGTGTGCCATGGGCCAGTGAACCTCAGGGACATCAACTATATCTATAAAATAGAGATCTTTGTTTGTATATGCTCCAAAGGCTCCCACACTGCTGGGCCGATCCTGCTGAAATTTGGCACATACGTACCTTGGGCTTGCAAGATCAGCACTGTGGGGGTCCTGAAACACATTTGAGGGTCTCTGCCCCCCCCCCAAATTGATCCTTGATCCTCAACCAATCCCAAGGGCTGACAAGGTCTGGCCCTTTGTGACATCAAAGGGCCCCACCCCTTGATCAGGGCAGGGCAGGAGTCCAGTGGACAGAGGAGGAAAGGAGAGAGACTGCCAGGGACCCTCAGGAGAGGAAGCAGGCAAGTTTTCTTGCTAAGAGGGTAGCGAGTTCGAAAAACAGATCATTTACAGGTTGGAGACACCCGCCATCTTGGCGAAGCTATCAAAGCCGCCCTGAGAAGGGCAGCCAATTAGGTTGTGGGTCACGCTTTGGGTTTTGATACCCTTTGACAAAAACCCGAGCAAGGCCAGGTAACCATCTGGTAACATCATAAATGCCTCCCTGATGTCACAAGATTCCCAATGATGTGCTATGTGGAACTTTGTCACCTTGTGTTTTGGCCAAGAACAAACTTTCCTCATTTTCAGGGAGGAAGCAATTTAATGGGAGGAAGCAGCAAAACCAAGGGAAAAAATCCCTAGTATCAGTGATAGAAAGGATTCACTTCGGGGAGCTCCAGAAGTGAGTTTTAGAGAGTGAGAGGAACTCCTGGAGGAAGGGCTTGCCTATGTGGACCAGATGGGGAATCTCTGGGCCAGAATAGGCCTGGAGATGCCAAGTTTGCTTGCCTGAAAATTGTATGCTACAAAACACAAAAATCCTAAAAGGAGCCATAAGCTGTACAGAAGCTAGTCTCAAATCAAGTAATGGATAAGTCAGCTGTTTGCTGAGCAATGCCAGTATGTGTGAGGTTGGCAAACACCCTTGTTGAGAAACTGTTATATATACACGATCATGTGTTAGATCAAAGGCTAAAAAGGCTTAGAAGGATCTATGAAGCGAATGAAAGTACAAGAAGCAACTAAGAGAAATCATGAAGCCTATGTTTCTCCACACCTCTTAGTCCCTAACAAAGATCATAGCAACCAGGCCACAACTTTTTCATTCAATCAGCGTCTAAGTGGGGCAACATCGTAGCCTTGAATTTTATAACTGGCAACTATTAAACATACCCTGCAGAAAAAGGCAGGGATGTGATCCCTCACTTGCATTCAAGGGCACAGCTCTGTTTCCCAGAAGAGAAAGATTTTTTTTCCCCATTTTGCTTTGCCCTTGAGCTCCATCAACCGAACATGACACAACTGCAGCCACAAACAGTTTGTCATATGCCCATAATGCATAGTTTTCAAAAAAAACTGTTAGAAGACATGTCAACCCAGGCTGAAGGCAACCTTTCCCTCACAACAACTAATCAGATGCTCCTGAGAAGCTCGCAAACAAAGTAGGAGGACCAAAACTGTCTTCCACTATTGTTCCTTAGCCATTTGTTTTAAAAGGCATACTGGCTCTCTAGGAGATGCAATTACTAGTACTTGTTGACATCCATATGTGCCATGAATTTGGAAGCTTTTGTCCTCCCTTTTAAAACCATGCACTGTCCATAGTGATCACCCCATCCCATGGAGAAAGATTGTTCAAAATTCCCTCAGCGTCTATTGCAGGGGTGGCCAACCTTTTTCCGCTGTGGGTGGTCACATACCCCTCACACAGGTGAGCAGGCATGGTTCCTCCCACCACTTCTGGTGTTTCCGTTTTCCACAGTGGTGGCAGCAGGTGCAATTGTGGCATTTTTGACTGCTTTTGCAGCCTCCACCACTTCCCATGGGAACTAGAGGGAGGGCAGAAATTTTTGCCACATTTTTATAATTTTTCACCATGTTTTCACTGCATTTTTGCAGAGAAAACATGGCATTTTGGGTACTTCCGGCAGTGGCTAAGTCCTCACTGTGGGCCAGATTAATTGGTACCAGGGGCTAGACCTGGCCCACAGGCTGTAGGTTGGGAACCCCTGCTGTATTGCATAGGCAGCTCCAGAACATGGTCCACAAGCTGTCCCTGTTCTATCATAAAATTGATGCCATAAAGACTTGTGAGAAAAGAAGACTCCTGGGGTCCATATCATATTGCCCAGGAATGACGGGTTTTCAGGTAAGACTTTTGAAAACCCAAGGAGTTAGTGACATTGCCATTACCCCCCTCCAAGCTTTGAATTGGGTAAAATCAGGCTCCGAATTGGGTAAAATCATATGTGTTTGTGTTGAAGTAGAATTCACTTGCTTACTAATTAGTGCATTTAATTGGCTTGCTGACTATAATGAGAAAGTTCTCCAATTAAGCTTATCACAAGAAGACAGAGGAGATAGGATGATCCTGAACTCATTTCTATCATTGACTGGTGCGTGAACTTATACCTGGGATGCCTAATTAGCAGAGGAAACTCCCTGGCAAAGAAAAAAGGCAATAAGACAGGTCGAGATGACCTGCTATAACTCACATTTTTAAGGACAACTTGCCAATTAGTCCAATTAGTAGATATCTCCACATCTCTTAACGAGAGGTATATTGCCAAAGGAGATGTATAAATGTATATAATGTTAAATGTATATAAGGAGAGACTTAGCTCTAGAACTTTGGAGCTCTGATGGATGGTCTATGTGACGCTGTTACTTACCTGAGCTCCCAGGTAGCTGAAGAAGTGGAAGAAAATCCGAGATCCTAGCTTGGGTATGCATGTGTTTGATAATGCTCTTGTTTCTGTTTCTTGTTCTTGCTTCTAAAGATGTGCTCAATAAAGCTTTGTTTTCTCAACAACTAAGAGCTTATTGCCTTCAGAATCCTAATGAACCTGGGTGCAGCTGGCTTAATCAGGCCCCTCACACCACATGTATATTCTTCATATGTGGATCTCTGAAACAACATGGTAGTTAGATAATTCTTCTGGGATGTTGTTGTTGTCTCCTAGGGCAGCAGAAGTGCTATACACTTAAGCTGCAAAGTACATGTGGTCGCTTTCATTAACCCCTGCCTTGGTGGGGATAAAAAGGATGCTGAGGCTGGACGCTGCGGGACCTCACTGCCTCATCTCCTGGCCCCGCCATCGGCCAGGGAGGCGAGGCCAACTGTGGCTGCTTTGTCAACCCCCGCCTTGGCGGGGATAAAAAGGACACTGAGGCTGGATGCTGCAGGACCTCCTCATTCAGCTCCTTCCCTGGCCGGCATGTGCTGCAGAGGAAATTGAGCTTTTTTCGTTTGCTATGTTGTAGCTCTGATCTGTAATTTTTATTTTATATTTTTATTGTTTTGATTGTAATTTGTAACTTGTTCCTGTAATTCTTTATTGTATTTTTTGAGATTGCTTGTAAACCGCTTTGGGTTGTCAGAAGACAAGGAAGGCAATATATAAATACCTTAAATAAATAAATAAATAAATAATGTGTTAGAAGACATTAAACGTATAAATGCATGGGTTAAAAAAAACAACTATTTTTGAACATCAGGTTAGGTGTAAATGTTTCTTTAAATCATTTGATATACTTAGATTTTTTTAAAAAAATTATTAAATTTTGAGAATATGAAAAAGAAATACAATATACAAAACAATAGCAAAGCAATCAGAAAAAAAGAAAGAATACATTAAGCAAAAGTGTATATATATATCTAAACAGAGAGAGAAAAACCTTACTAAAATAGATGTTTTATGAGATTGATTATAACGATGATTATGATTTTTCAGCATAGCTGGTGTTTGGGAGCAGACCAAAGTATCAAATTTAAAAATTTGAAGACAAGTTCTTAAAATTTACAGGTGAGATTACATGTTCCTACAAAAAATAGGAGGAAGAGGAGGACCTGCTCTTGCTTCCATATTCTTTTAACTTTGTTTGCCTTTATGTTTTGTACTTTGCAATTTTGATTCTTTCTGTACTTTTCAGATTGCTTGTTGATTAAACTCCAGCTTCTATAGGGTGTGTTTTTCTTTATTGCTTTTCCTGACATATAATATCTGGCTTATGAAAATAAACTGTTGTGTCCATGATAACTTGCTTGTCCCTGTATACTATTGTAGTTTTTATTTGCTAAAACTGGAAGTACCTAGAATTTATAATATTAAGGAAAAGATGTGAGTAATCCATAAGATTTAACCAATTGTTCCAAAATGTTTTTTGCATCTTGGGCATGGCTGCACATATAATGCATTGATGCTAGCTTAGGTCATCCAGATGTGATATGTTTGATTATTTCTTTAGATAGGCCTTCATGTATCACTTACCCCTTTTTAAAAAAAATTATTAAGTTTTCAAAAGGTTATAAAAAAGTCTGAACAAAAAGAAATAATACAATACAAATACAAAAGAGTCATAAAACAATATACTTTACAATACAAATACAAAAAAATCATAAGACAATAAACAATAATAATAACACTAATAATAACTCTACTTTATCAATGTAATACCTCCCCATCCTTCACTAAATCTCAGTTGTTGTTGTTGTTCAGTCGCACAGTCGATTCCGACTCTTTGCGACCCCATGGACCATCGCTCTCCAGGCACCCCTGTCCTCCACCATCCTCCTTAGTCCACACAGCCCCGTGCCCATTGTGTCTACAATACCATCTAGCCATCTCATCTTTGGCCGGCCCCTTCTTCTTTTGCCCTCCACCTTCCCCAGCATCAAGGCCTTCTCAAGTGAATCCTCTCTTCTCATTTGATGTCCAAAATTCTTCAACTTCATCTTTGTTATTTGTCCTTCTAAGGAGCACTCAGGGCTAATCTCTTCTAATATTGACCCATTTGTTCTCCTCGCTGTCCAGGGGACTCTCAAAACTTATTATACTCCAATATAATACTTATTATACTCCAATACTCCAATATAAAACTTATTATACTCCAATTCATTATATGCAACATAAAACTTACGTTTGCAATATCTTCTATTTCTTGTGACATTGAATCTCCAAATCATCCTCATTTATATATACCTATAACTGGTCTAATATAAACTAGAATTCTGATTGTTATTTATTAACATTCCCATCCAGGAGGTAATTGGGGTTCTGTCATTCTAATGGTTTCTCAAGCCATACATCCCTGCACTACATTAACATGGGCTGTTATGCCTTTATCATCATTTACTGCTTGAGGTTGAAAAGCCCATGCCCACCCACTGATCCTTTACAAAGTTGTTGTTAGCATATCAGAGAATAAACAAAACAAAACGTTGTAGCAATTTGAAAACTGTTATATTTTAATGTTAGCTTTCGTGGATCACGTTCACTTCATCAGACAGGGTGAGATTTCATGGCATCATTTTATACACATCAGGTACAGAAGGATTGTCAATAAATTGTCAATAAAAGAGTGAGAAAAGCAGTAATGGGATACAATCTCAAAAATGACAAAATGATGTCAGACAGATTTCAAGGCAAACCTTTCAATGTCACTGTGATCCAAATATACGCACCAACCACTGGTGCAGATGAAGCCACAATGGACCAGTTCTATGAGGACTTACAACACCTCATAGAACAGACACCAAGAAATGATGTCCAAATTATATTAGGAGACTGGAATGCCAAAGTAGGAAATCAAAAAGTGGAGGGAATAACAGGCAAATTTGGTCTTGGAACACAGAATGAAGCAGGGCAAAGATTGATAGAGTTCTGCCAAGAGAACGCACTGGTCATAGCAAACACTCTCTTCCAGCAACACAAGAGGCGACTTTACACATGGACATCACCAGATGGCCAACACCGAAACCAGATTGACTACATACTCTGCAGCCAAAGATGGAGAACCTCCATACAGTCAGCAAAAACAAGACCTGGAGCAGACTGTGGCTCAGATCACAACCTACTGATCGCAAAATTCAGGCTTAGACTAAAGAAAATAGGGAAAACACGGAGACCAGAAAGATATCACCTAGACAGCATCCCTAAAGAATACACGGTGGAGGTGATGAACTGATTTAATAGCTTAGACTCGGTAGACAGAGTACCGGAAGAATTATGGACCGAGATGAGGGACATCATGCAGGAAGCAGCAAAGAAAACCATACTAAAAGAAAAGAAGAGTAAGAAAGCAAAGTGGTTGTCTGATGAGGCTCTTAAAATAGCAGAGGAAAGAAGGAACGCAAAAGTCAAAGAAGAAAGGAAAAACTACAACCATTTGAACACAGAATTTCAAAGAAAAGCAAGGAGAGATAAGGAAAACTACCTAAAAGAACAGTGCAGAGAAATGGAGGAAAACAACAAAAGAGACAGAACCAGAGATCTTTTCAAAAAATTTGGGGAAATCAAGGGAACATTTAAAGCAAAAATGACCATGATAAGGGACAAAGATGGAAAGGAGCTAGCTGATGCAGAAGAAATTAAGAAAAGATGGAAAGAGTACACAGAGGAACTTTACAAAAAGGACCTCAACACTCCTGCTAATCACAATGATGAAGAAATTGAACTTGAGCCAGACATCCTGGAGAGCGAAGTCATAAAGGCCCTAAAGAGCACTGCAAACAACAAAGCTAGTGGAGATGATGGTATCCCAGTTGAATTTTTCAAAGCGCTAAAAGATGATGGCATCAAATTACTGCATTCAATATGCCAGCAGATTTGGAAAACAAAACAGTGGCCACAGGATTGGAAAAGATCAGTATACATCCCAATCCCAAAAAAGGGCAATGCCAAAGAATGTTCAAATTATCGAACAATCGCGCTCATCCCACATGCCAGCAAGGTGATGCTCAAGATAATACAGGATAGACTTCAGCAGCATGTGGAGAGAGAATTACCAGAGGTGCAGGCTGGTTTCAGAAAAGGCAGGGGGACTAGAGACCACATCGCCAACATACGCTGGATCATGGAGAAAACAAAGGAATACCAGAAACAAGTTTACTTTTGTTTTATTGACTACACTAAGGCATTTGACTGTGTGGACCACAACAAGATGTGGCAAGTAATTAAAGAGATGGGAATACCAGAGCACCTCATATGCCTCCTGAGAAATCTGTACATGAACCAAGAAGCAACAGTTAGGACAGAACATGGAATAACAGAGTGGTTTGAAATAGGAAAAGGAGTAAGACAAGGCTGCATTTTGTCACCATGCTTATTCAACCTATACACAGAGCACATAATGCGCAGTGCAGGGATGGAGGAATCACAATATGGGATTAAAATCGCTGGGAGAAACATCAATAATCTGAGATATGCAGACGATACCACCCTAATGGCAGAAAGTGAGGAAGACCTAAAGAATCTCTTGATTGGGCTGAAGGAGGAGAGTGCAAAAGCTGGCTTGAGACTCAATATCAAGAAAACCAAGATAATGGCAACAGGCCCAATCAGTTCCTGGAAAATAGACGGGGAAGAGGTAGAAGCAGTGACAGATTTTACTTTCTTAGGATCAAAGATCACTGCAGATGGGGATTGCAGCCATGAAATAAAAAGGCGACTGATTCTTGGGAGACAAGCAATGAGAAACCTGGGGAACATAGTGAAAAGCAGAGACATTACATTGCAAACAAAAATTAGAATAGTCAAAGCAATGGTTTTCCCAGTAGTAATGTACGGATGTGAGAGCTGGACAATTAGGAAGGCTGAACGCAGAAGAATAGATGCCTTTGAAATGTGGTGTTGGAGGAGGGTTTTGAGAGTCCCCTGGACAGCGAGGAGAACAAATAGGTCAATCTTAGAAGAAATTAACCCTGACTGCTCATTGGAAGGTCAAATAGTAAAGATGAAGCTAAAATACTTTGGACATCAAATGAGAAGGGAGGATTCACTTGAGAAGGCATTGATGTTGGGAAAGGTGGAGGGCAAAAGAAGAAGGGGGAGGCCAAGGATGAGATGGCTAGATGGTATTATAGACACAATGGGCACAGAGCTGGGAGGGCTGAGGGGGATGGTAGAGGACAGAGGCGCCTGGAGGAAAATGGTCCATGGGGTCGCAAAGGGTCGGAGTCGACTGTGCGACTGAACAACAACAGAAGGATTGGTTAGCATAGCATATAAGTTGTTGTTGTTGTTTCTCAACATTGCTAGTGCAAAGCCAAAAAATTAGGAGTCAAGTTTTAAAAATCTGTGGGCTAGATTGCGAATTACTCTGTGAATTCTCTCTCCTTAATTTCATTTTCTCTCTAGCAGAATTTAAGCACCCATTTTGCTAACATTAAAGGGTAAATGCCTTTCTTACTTGAAAGCTAGTTGTGTCTCACACTAGGGGGAATGCTCATCTGTTTACAGCCAAAGACCCAGTGCTGTCTGCATCTGCAGACATTTCCATGGTCATGTGGCAGGCATGACTAGATGCCGGAGTGCATGGAATGCTGTGACCTCTTCCACCGAAACAGTACCTTTTTATCTATTTGCAATTCTTAGCAGGAGCTGGGAAAGACGATGAGCGCTCACTCCATCATGAAGCACTTGGGTCTTGAACTGCTGACCTAAGACCCCTTGCTAACATTAAGACTTTTAAAATCCAAAAGCATAATGATGCTTAATTTAAGAACTGGGTGACACACTGAGATAATATTGCATAGCGCCAACATTGTAAAGTTTGGAAGTGGCTGATTCTTAAAACAGAAACAAAGAAGGGAAATCTCGATTTCAATCACCAGAAGCAGAAGGCAACAGAGGGCCCCAGGTTACAAGGTAAAAGGTAAAGGTAAAGGTTTCCTTTGCTCGAAAGCCAGTCATATCCGACTCTAGGGTTCAGTGCTCATCTCTGTTTCAAAGCCAAAGAGCCAGCGCTATCTGCTTCTGCAGATGTTTCCATGGTCATGTGGCAGGCATGACTAGACACCTGTTATGTATGTTAACTGTGTTTTCTGACAGGAACGGAATGTATCTTTTCTCATGTATCTATTCTTATGCAAATAAGTGGATCAAAAATGTGTACACTCTGTTAGCCAATGGGCTTGTTGTGTTATTGTTACTGTTACTGTTTATGGTGTATATAAGTCCGAGTTTTGCCCCATCCAAACTGTGTTCAAACCCCACTAATAAAGAGCTGAATTTCACTACTTCGTTCATCTGCTTCTTCATTCCTTGAACACTAAAACACCGGAGTGCACGGAATGCTGTTACCTTCCCACCGAAGTGGTCCCTATTTATCTACTTGCAATGTCTTGCTTTCAAACTGCTAGGTTGGTAGGAGCTGGGACAAAGACGGGAGCTCATTCCGTCCTGCAGTACTCGGGAATCCAACTGCTGACCTTCTGCCTCCCAGTCAGTGTCTTAGCCACTGATTTGGCTGCTGATCATCTCTCCCTAAAGCAGGAGTCCTCAACCTTTTTAAGACGGGGGCCCGGCCACGCTCCCTCAGACAGCTTCAGGGGGCGGACATCCATGTTGCCCTTCCTCCACCAGATTGGCACTTTCTGGTATGGTGGAGCCGGCGGGGGGCCACATGAACTGGCACCGTGGGCTGCATCCGGCCCGCGGGCCACAGGTTGAGAATCCCTGCCCTAAAGCTTGCCAAAAACTTGCTCTCTCCTTAGCTGGGCTAGGTAACTGCTAGGGGGAATGCAGACAACAGGCTTGAGAGTGATGGGGGGACAGGGTGGGGCTCCACTCTACTGCCGGTCCAATCAGAGGGCACCTCCGCAAGACTAAGTAAGGTGGAGTTGCTAGGAAAGAGAGACAGACAGACGGAAAGCATCCTCTCCCGTCCGAAGGGACCAAAGAGGGGAATGTAAACCCCCCCCCCTGCCCCTCCTTCCTTCTTTGCCCTGCTTGCCTGGTGCAGTGAACCCATGGAAGCAAAGCGGTGGCTGGGCATGTGAGCAAGGGGTGATGGTGATGGTGGTGATGAAGAGAAAGGATCGAGCTGATCCTTCTCTTGCCAGGCACGCCCTGCCATGCCAATCCTAGCTCCCGGCCAATGCCCGGAGCGTTGGGCAGATTCAAAGTTTTGCAATCTTCGCATTTGCAGCGGGCCCATTGATGCCAAGCAGAAAAAGAGCCTAGAGCTCCCAAATTGGGGGGGGGGGAGATGTGTGTGTTAGTGTGTGTGTGTGTGAGAGGGAGAGCGCTAGCTGCAGAGCTGCAGCAAAGAGCATCGTTGGAGGAAAGCTAAAGTAGTTTCCAGGCTGCTGCTGGTGGTGGTGGATTTATAGCGAGGGTGGGCTTGAGGGGAGGAGATATTGGGAAGGGCGCGGGGGGGGGGGGGCTGAGCTTTCGGAGGGGAGGGCTGGTCTCCGCTTTGTCCTGCCTTTCCCTCAGTACCCCCAACTCTCCCACAAGCCCCCCCCCCCCTCTCCACACCCGTCATCCTTCTACTCAGGGAGCCTTGATGAGCTGCCATCGAGACCCCGTCCAGAGGGACGGGTGGGCAGGAGGAGGAAGAAGAGGAGGAGGAGGAGAGAAAAATCTCCCCCCAAAAAAGGGACCGGGGACATTTCCCAGGGGTGTCCTCAAAGCCCTTTGGGGTCGCTAAAGCGCCTATCCAGATCCACCAACATCATCACCACCTCCTCTACCAGAGCTCCCTCCATCCCAAGGCTGGAGGAGTGTGGGGGAGAGAGAAAGACGACTATGACTAGGAATCCTCCAGCAACCAGCCAGTGTCCCCCAACAAGGTAAGGCGACACACGGACTGCCTTTTCTTTGAGAGGAGGTGGTGTGCAGGGCAGGCTGGGTGGCTTTTTTGGGAGGGTGGGGGGAGTGTTGCAGGGACAGGGAGAAAAGTTTCCAGCAGTGGGTCAGGAAGGCTCTGGAGAAGCTTAGCTGCACACCTTTAAGGCTCAGTCCTTTTGGCATGAGGCGGTCCCAAGGTAACCCAACCAGATTCCTCTGCTCCGGATCCACCACCACCTTTCCATCTCAGGATGGAGGAGGTGGGGCGCCAGGCATTGGCATCAGTCTGGTCCTCTGTTGCCGCCGCTGATCTGTGTTGAATGAATAAGTGACACCTGAAAGAAAAGAATGGAATGCTACTGAAGCCCAGGGCTGGATTCCGTAAGTACCTGTCATTTCTCGACTGCTGCCCCCGGGATGATGATTAGGAGGATGCTGGGCCAGGGATGAGTTTGAAACGGGATGGCCCAGGGACTGGCGAATGGCAAAGGGTGTGTAGCTAAGCACCTCTGGGGAGTAGGGACTCCCTGCAGTGGAGACTGTGGGAGAGGGAGAATGAGAGAGAGTGAAAGAGGAAAGGGTTGGATCACCACCACCATCACAAACCTAAACTTAAGCTGTAAAAGATGAAGAGCTCCTGCCCCTGATATTTTATCTTCATAAACACCTCAGAGAAAGAAAAAAAGGGGAAGTGGGGAAGAATGGAGAAGTGTGGTGCTTCTTGTACTTAAGTGAGCTTTACTTGTTGTGGTTGCTGCTGCTGCTATTGTCATTGTTGTTGCTGCATGTGGTTTGGATCTTAAAGCTGATGGTTGGTATGACCAGAATCTACCCTTTATGTAGGTTACTGTGCACAGAAGGGAGACCCAGGGGATGAAATTTCAGATTTGACATGATAATTGTTGTGAACATTCTTTGCATCTTCCTCTGCATCTCATGATAACGATCCTGAGTTATTTCTGTATGTAAAGATTTTGGGGCAGAATCTGTCAGGAAGTTCTTTTATATAAGCCCAACTGCTCTTGTATTTCTTCTGATCATTTCAACGTAACTGGCATGAGACAACCTCTTGGTGCTGTGCCAAACCAACTTCTTGGTGCTGAGTTCCCGGGTAATTTCGATCCTTAGCCAGTGGGATCAAGCAGATCTTCTTATGGGGCCTTTGTTCCTATTATGTTTTCTAGGACAACTCAAATTGCATTGGTTTAGCTAGAAATTATAACCCATCTTGAATGTCAACCTGTATCATCTTTGTCTATAAAGCATGTGCAATGTTGTACTCATTCCTGTATATGATTTGTGTAAATCCATGTGGCGGGTCAGTGTGCATAGTTACCTGTACAAAGTACATTTGACTCTGGAATACAAAAAGAAAGAATTGAGAACACGTTAGAGAAAAAGAGAGAGATCCACATGTGTACATTTGGGACTATTGATAGGTGTTTTTGTAACATTATTTTTACACCAGTTTTTATTTACACTTTTAAATCTGTTTGTCTGATCACTTTAAATTATTGGGGAAAACAGAGGAAGTGAGGACTAAATTTTAGACCTGTAACATATATACCTAAGACAAGCACTCATAGTTTTATAGCATAGTTTTATAGTGATTCCTAATTTTTAAGGAAGTGTTGAGGATTGAATGAGGGTGGATAAAGAGAAAACCTGTGCGTTTTAAAGTCTCTTTCTTGGCAAAACTGAAAGCCAAATAGCCTGAGGACACAGCTGCCTTTAGCCTGGATTTACACAAAGAGGAATATATTCCCTTGGTTATTAAATATTCATGATAAGAATTTGCAAGGTGCACAAGTCACCTGATCAGATGCATTGTCAGAGAACAATGGCTATAACCTCCCAAATACATGTCACTGTCTTCTGCATGAATTAAGTTACTATCTGCCCATTTTGATCCAGGCAATCAGAGTAAAATATTGCTATCTAGCCTAGACAAACTAGGAGAGCAAAAAATAATAATCAAAGGATATTGAAATGATCTTTATTGTTCTGGGGTGTATCTGAAAATATACATGAAAGAAAATGTTTCTGATTGAATCTGTCAGTGAGCAGAGCCATAGAACAATTACGATACAAGGTGAAATATTTTAAGCTTTTATTCTTCTTTGTCTACATATCTCCTTGTGCCGTGTCATCTTCTGAATCAATTATCCAGTAACTAGGAATGACTCTGTGATCCGGAGTTGCAGAAGAGTAAGACAAGACATTATTTTCTCAAATCCTATATAATGCAAATGAAAATAATATTATTGGAACCTGGACAATCTGTAATTTTAAGCTAAAATCTATATACATTTTACCTAGGAATAAAAGCTATTGAATGTTAGGGGATGAACCATCGCTAGGGAGTATGAATAGATTCCATGCACTGAAACTAAACAAATTGGGCATTTTTAGACGGTGCTGTTTGCATGTCAGAGAGGAAATATAATTCCCTAATAGGGAAAGCTATTTATAGCTGAAACCTCCTCCAGATTTATCAGTTAGATACAGAATACATACAACTAGAACTTGCTGTTGTTTTTGTGTGCTGTCAAGGTGTACCCAACCTATAGTGACTTACAGAGTTTTTAATGTAAGTGAGATATTTAAGGAGTCATTTTACCAGTGTAGCCTCTCCCCAGTGAGAGGTTTCCAGGGTCAAGAGAAGAATCAAAGCCAGATCTAGAATCAAAGCCAGAATGAGATAATAAAGCTGTAATAATTAGAATTTTTGTAATACCAAAACTAGGAATTAATTTTGACTATCAAGACAAAGCTCACCATCTTCACATACACACACAAACAGTCCTGGTTACCCCAAAGTTTCTTCACATCATCAGTACAACTTGGGGAGGCTGAATTGTGTTTCTTCTGTTCCTAAATAATTTGGAATCAAAACTTATTTTTGATCTAGTCTGTCTCTAAAGAGAAATGCAGAGTCCATATGTTTTCTAGACCTTCTTTTTATAGGTGTAGCCCAGTCAGTGGGAGAAATAAGAACCTCTGAACTTATTTGGACTTTTGTCTTAGTATACATAGGACTGAAGCCCAGAATATACTGTAGTCAGAACACAAAAAAGTTCCTTTTTAAAAAAAAACTGTGAGTTCCAGAATCACCAACTAGTGTCACCCCTTTTCCAAAGTAACTTTCCCAAGCTCTCCTCTGTTTGTTTGCCAACAAAAATGTACTATGTTCAATTGATATGATTACATAGAATTTCAGCCTAAGAGTAAAAGACAAGAACTCAATTAGTGGCAAGGCTCCTAATTTTTCAGCTGAGCTCTGTACCTGTTCCTTTAATAGCCGGTTGATCTGCAGATGAGACAGCAACTGACTTTGACAGGGAGTAATATTTAGCTTCCCATTGTGAATCGCTTCACCTGCTGATTGCTCCACAAACTGCCATTAATTTAATTTAATTAAATTAAATTTTCGCACTTGTATGCTGCCCAATCAGGGAACCCAACTCAGGGCTGCTCACATGGTAAATAAACAATATACACAATATACACAGTAAATACACAGTAATACAAAATTCAATCTACCAAAACAGCAAATAATAATATAATAATATACCACAACGCAATCCTATAACAGCCTCTCCACCCTTGCCACAGGCAAATTCCAAGGGCGGTGGTGGCGAGGTCCAGACACCCGCCGCCCTAATGGACCTTCCAAACCTGGAGGGGGCTGGGGCCCAGGAGGGGCGGTAGGTAGGGTGGTCCTGGTGCCCATGGCCGAAGGGCCTCTTTGCCTCAGCTGAGGCCAAAGTCCGTGGGCGGCGGCGGCGGAAAATCCAGCCGCCCGCCGCCGTAGCATCCTTTTCAAGCTTTTCAAGACACCAAGAAAAGGCCTTGTTCTTTTAATTTGTTTTCTCCTTCCCTACCATAACATGGGGGGTCAGTCTTAACTAAGCCTATCATTTCTAGGAGCTAGTGTATCTGAGAATATAGAAGAGCTGGGTTGAGAACCAGTTGTAGAAAGCAAATGGTGTGCATGGATGAACTTGGTAATCAGTTTCATAAGTGAAACTGACATCAGTTCTTTCCCTCTGAAGAACTAACAATAATAGGAAAGGCTTTGACTTGTTAGAGAAAAGCTGAGGCATCAGGTGGTCAACATGCTTTCCCATCAAAGCATGACTGGTAGTCATTAGATATATACAGCTCTTTTGTGGCATGAGAATGAATAAAAAATGCATTCCCCCCCCCCCCCTGATGAATTTCTTCCAGCTGCTAAAAGGCATAAGACCTGACCTGAAAATAAAATGGAAAGCCTCTAATTCACACAATGTCCAAAACACTATTCAAGCAACATGCCTTTGGTAGTTAGTACAAAGAGTTTTCAGATGGCTAACTGTAAGATAGCAGATTTGGAAGTTCTACAGAACGGCTGGAGAATAAAAGAACAAGTGTCTCACTAAACACATAAAACTACCCCGTGTTCATATTCCCAAAGGCAATGTCAATAAGATGGGGAAATCTTCATGTTACACCACAGGGGCTAGAAACATTCCCTTGAACAGTCAAAGTATTTTCAAAACACATGTAGTTAAAATGGAAACTTATGCTCAGCAGAAGCAAAACTGTATGGCTTCATTTAATGTGGCTATGCCTGCAGACCCATCCGATTTCTATTACATTGGCTCCAGCCCTGCAGGAGTTAAATCCCACAAGACTTTTAGTGGACTTGGTCTAATTTTACATGGATTGCAGATACTAAAGTGGTATAACAACTTCATTGCATGGTCACAACAGAACAATGCAGAAACTAATCTCAAGTTCTTTAAGTTAGACGCAGCTGAAGATCTTCACTATTAACTTTACAGTGGGATAAATAATACATGGCTATAGCTGTTACTATAGTGGACTGCAGTGGCTCAAGTGGCTAAGATGCTGACTGGGAGATGGAAGGTCAGCAGTTCGATTCCCGAGTACTGCAGGATGGAATGAGCTCCCATCTTTGTCCCAGCTCCTGCCAACCTAGCAGTTCAAAAGCAAGAAATTGCGAGTAGATAAATAGGGACCACTTCGGTAAGAAGGTAACAGCATTCCATGCGCTCTGTTGTCTATTCATGCCTGCCACATGACCACAGAAATGTCTGCAGAAGCAACAGCGCTGACTCTTCAGCTTTGAAACAGAGATGAGCACTGAACCCTAAAATTGGATATGACTGGCTTTCGAGCAAGGGAAACCTTTACCTATACTATAGCTGTTACTGTATTGCACTGCACAACACAAAATCTACTGTGGGACCCAAAAATGTTGATGCAAAGAGTACAAGTGCATTACTTTTTAAAAAAATAATAATATTTTATTACAATTATGCACAAAACAATACAAAACAATTTAATATAAACTATTTAATACAAGTGCATTTCTGATGATGAAGAAGAAATCACCATGCAAGCAATCAGTGTGAACTTCACCCCAAATCACATAGTGCTAGGAATCTCTACTCCCTTTCGTAGTTGAAGTATTCAAAGTGGTGGCCATATTAATCTGCACAAGCAAATCAGCCAAGAGAAAAAAACAAAAGAATTAAAAACACAAAAAGGTTGTGACACCATAAAGACTTACTGCTACATTTTAACATTAGCTTATATTCTTCTTCTTCTTGTGCCGTATCTGATTCCTAATATTGGCGAAAATTGTGGCAATCAGCCATGAAGACTGTCCTGAAAAATATAATGCATTTGATTTTTATCTGCCTTACACATCGCAGTGTGACACCAGTACTACTGATCTAGCTTCGCGAGTCACCTTCTGGTCCTGAGCCATTTTGGCACGCAATGTCCTTATTAGCCCCAGGCCAGTATTCATGAAGCTGATGCCCTCCATCAAGATGGATTCAAGTGGGATTTAATGCACTTGGGAACCATCACTCTTCCCTGTGGACTTCGTCACCCAAGACCGTTAGTCCTCAGGGTTGTCAAGATAATCAAGGCATTGAGTCGCTGACAGTATGGTCTATTCTATTGCCATAGCAGGATAACCTGGCCAGACTGGGATTAGTTTTCTTAGATCAAGTAAATTTTCTAGACATCACTTCTGAAGCTGGAGCATGGATATCTCAGTACTGAATTGAACAACCATTGATTGGTATACCCAGTGATGCACTGCAGCAGGTTCTGACAGGTTCTGCAGAACCGGTAGTGGAAATTCCCCAGGCCACGCCCACTTGGTTGGCCACACCTACCTCCATAGCCCACAATACAGGATGTTTGGCCATGCCCACAAATTTGGGCCCACCCACAGATTTGGCCAGCCCACAGAGTAAGTAGTATAAAAATTTGCACTGGATATACCTACTTGCATTCCTCTAGCTATCTTCAGCTTCCATCCTGAGCACATAACAAAATCTAACATTTCCAGCCAAACCATCAGATATAAATGCATTTGCTCAGATCCACAAGATAAAGACTCCAAACTCAAGGATCTGCAGAACACATTTCTCAAACTACAATACCCATCCAATATGGTTAAAGAACAAATAACTGGGCAACATGAATACCATTAAGCAACCGACTGCAAGACAGACCCACAAGAGAAAAAACCAAACACACTAGTTGTTACTTTCATCCCACAACAGAAACCACTCACACACATATCAGATGGCCTCCAACCCATCCTTACTTCATTCTCCCAGGCCCTTGGTGGCAGACTCATAATTGCTTACAAATCCCCAATCTCAAGCAACTATTTACACACAACAGACTACACAACACTGAAACAGAGGTGGGGACCAAACTCTTCTACAAACCCAGATGCCAGCTCTGCCCTCACATTTTCTCTGGCAACACAATTATAGAACCTAACAATGTCTCACACAATAACAAGGGAGCTTCTATTTGTTCCTCAGCTAATGTGATCTATGCCATCTCTTGCCAACAATGTTCCTCTGAACTCTACAAAAAACAAATGGAGCAATTTCTGTGCAAAAGAATTAATGGGCATAAATTGGGCATCAGGAATGGAAATGCACAGAAATTGTATCAGATAATTTCACTCTACCTAGACACTCTGCATGGTGTTTGAAAGTTGCCATTCTGGAACAGAAAAATTATAGGACAAGGATTCAGAGACAAACAGCAGAGATGAAATATACACACTTGCTGGATATTCATACTAAATGATTTAAATTTTAGTCAAGGATTTTTGAGCATTTACCAGAGTTGGAATGCTGCAATAATTCTGTTATTATCTGATGTGATTTTCCGTAACTCAGATTCCTTCAGAACCACCTTTACAGAACAGACTTCAGAGATATGGTCAGTAATTCTTAGTCATTACGACATGTTATCCATAGCCTAAGATCCCTTCAGCCACTACCAACACCCTGTTTGCAGAACAAAATATCACATAATTTTGTCATTATCTGCTGTCATTTCCCATAACCTAGGTCAATTCATCAACCAACCATTGACACTTTTCACAGAACAAAGTCTGTAAATGCAAAATACAAAGTCTAGAAAGTAAAATCATTTTTAAAATGTGTAATGCCACAAATGATTATGTTGCATCTATCTACTAATCATTTACCACTTTTACAGAACAAAGCTTCACAGGAATAAACCTACCTATCAATCAGAGCTCTTTAGTCATTCAGACAATTTGACCATTTCAGCTGA